>JAWDHB010000427.1:0-591822 GCA_033439405.1 Fusarium sp. NFCCI 5145
AAGCTCTTCTTCTAACTTTCTTTCTATACCTAGAAGGCTATTATATAAGGTATAAGAGCTAGAAAAGCTTTTTAGGTACTTATTATAGCTAAACCACTCTATAAACCCTAGCTAATAATATTATATAGCTATAGATTTATCCTAAAACTAATAATTAAAGTCCTGCGCTTACTTAATAATTATCTTATAATTTAAGAATGCTATATTTAATTATGCAAAGCATATATTAAAATTACTTTTAATATTTACCTACTTAAATATTAAAAAGGATTTAAAAATAAGCTAAGGCAAAGTAATTACTCCTATAACATTACCTATACTAATTACTATATAAGTCTCTTTATCTTATAAAAAAAAAACCTTAATTATAGTCTTCTTTTTAATATATATAATAAGGCATTATACCTGCTTTTGCAATATCCTAACTCTAATTTCTGCTTAATTAGTATTTTAATACTTTAAGGTGCTAATTTTATAGTTAGTAATAACCTTATTAAGCTACTTAAACTACTTCTTTATTTCCTTTATACTAGCTGCTTTATATTTATAATAAGCTACTTCCTTTACCTTTAAAATTAAGATAACAAGTTTAAAATAATCCTTATAAAAGTAGCTATATTATATCTTTCTAATTAGCATAGTATTAAGATTATGGCAGCTTTTTATAATATTAATTATATTAATAATCTTAGGCTTAGAGGCTAGAAGTCTAGACTTCTGTATTTAAATAATAAAATATATAATAGCCTTTTTTTTATTATTTAAAAAAAGTTATAGCTAACCCTTATTTAGCTTAATAACCTGCTTATAATTAAGGGTTTTTGCCTCTTTAAGCTACTTAATAATATGTATAATAAATAACTTCTTAAAGCTAGGATATTTTCCTTTAGTATTATAAAGAGAGAGTGCCTTCTTTAGCCTATAAGAAAGGCCCTTTTAGAGTTATTAGCGTAAAATAATTATTACCTAAGTAGCCTTAAGGTTAGGATTTAATAGTATAATAAACCTAGATATAATTTTACTTATTTTTTCTAATTAGTGTCTAGTTATTTGGTAGTAATTATATATAAAAAAGAGGAAATTTGTAATAGCTGGCAAAGCAGGGTTATCCTAGCTTTTTATAATGTCTTACCTTTTTAGGCCTAACTAAGCTTGCTTAGTGGCCCCCCCTCGGGCTCGAGCCAACGGGTATGTACAGTACAATACTGTATTGTACGTAGTAGTTAAAGGAAACTAATCGCCAGGGGCAACACTTAGAGTTATGAGGTGGCTACCTTATTCTGTTTCTCGTCGTCATTCTTGTTATTGCTCAGCATCACTGTGGTTGTTCGGCTTACCAGGTCAACTATCCGCGAATTACCATCCTCCTTATCTTGCTCAAGTCACACGAACATTTGCCACAGCCTCGACCTGATTTAATTGTATTTTTCTGTTAGGATCAAGTCTGATATTGCACTCTCTGAACCACGGCTACTTCAGCGAGCCGTAAAAGCTCCCCGGTTAGATATCGCCATGAGCAACAGACAGATACCTACGTGAGGTACACTGACTTGTATCAACTCGCTCAGCCTTTGTCATTGAATACCTACTAACCTACCTAACACAACTCAGCAATGGCAATAAGACTTTGAAATGTCGCTAATAAGAGGAGTACTGGGACAATGTACAGTAAGATGTAATAAATTTATGATTTTTTACAATGCGCATAGTATCTTATAAGATACCTACAATAAGATACTATAAAATCCCCATAGTCAGGTAATAATTTATGGTATTTATTACAACTGCTTGACAGATTCTACTGATAAAATTTCCGGGTTTCTTTTTTCTTTGACTCCGAGGGTATTCAATTTCACCAGCTCAAGGCCGGTTCAAGGCGGCACACTCCGTCACCTACAACCCACACCAACTCTGCTCAGTGAGGAGAAGCGGGAGAGATAGGATGTGAAGGATCCAATGAATTGTAAAGAATTACGGCATTATTGTGATTGAAAATTCCGAAACCCTTAGGAGGTCTGTCTGCTTTCTTTTTCGTCTTTTCTTTACCTACCGTATTCTCTAGGTACCTTAAATCACAAATTACAGCGCCAGTGCCAGTTTAACACCCCCGCTATCCTCTCTTCTACTTAGACTTTTCCAACTCAACAAGACAGTCCTCTACCAAGGCGACCCGACAAATTGTGTCATGCTTCAACGCTAAGTCAATCAGACCAATCTAATTGAGCTACCCCAGCCCAAACTGCCCCTACGTGATTCCTTTCTGGTTCCTTTTCCAGGCCCCATCCCAGGTGCCAGCCCATGTCTCTTATTAGTTTGGGGGCGCACTCTTCCGGAGGGCTCACTGAGTGAAAAAAAAAAAGAAAGAAAAAAAGGTACTTGGATCTACGTACCTACCTGCCCAGGTGCGTCAGTCATCGGATTTTTAGCCAGGACCTGACGGGAGTGTGGACGGATATAGATACGGCCGGGTACAACACCAGCGTCACCTTTTCTCACACTCACATCCCATTACAACTACGACTGGGACTACGTCCACCACCGCCTCTCGCCTACACCCACCGTCACTCCCGCCAACCACTACCATCATACTCACTCACTCACTACTACTCTTGACCTCAACACCACCACTTTTACGACAATACACAATTTCGCTACGTCTTATCATCGCGCCGTTTTGTCTCTTCCACCACTGTTCCGCTCTCGACTAGATCGATACCTACCAACCTAGTCAGCGTGCATCGACTTGCATCCTTTGTCTGCCCAGCCATATCCCGCCCGTCCGCTTGTGTCGTCTGCCATATCTTCGACAGACAGTTGCCAGCAGCCGTCCGGAATAGGTTGGGTTAGCTTCGCTTTGCAAGCTTTCTCGACTCTCGGCCTTCGATCTCGGCCACACGCCCATTCTGTTTCAATGACGAGCCAACCACAATGATCTATTTTGAAATCTGCTTTGCAATTCATTGTCCCTGCTAAGGCCCGTCCCGGTGGTATGCTCGCTAGGCATTCACTCCACCACTCCTACAGGTCATCGTCATCATGGACAAGTCATCTGCCGTCACAGACGGCCCCTCCGGTGTCAGTCGTGCTGCCCGTAACGTGATTGACAGACGGCGTTCCAACACTCCCGATCCATCTACAACATCTTCAGGCGCAACGACAGGGAGTCAAAACTCAAAACAATCGTCCGCCAACAATTCTGTAGGCCCTTCACCCTTGGCCTCGAGAGACTCTTCACCCACACGACGTCCTCGAAGGGCTGCTTCAGCAAACCGCTTGTCTGGTACTCGATCTCGTAAAAACAGCCAAACCGATAATAGCCCTTCGCGCAAGACACGGCCAAGCTTATCTACCACTAACCCAGCGCGTTCCTTGTCTTCAACAACCACTCCTACACTTCTCCCCTCCCAAGAACAGCAACAACAGCAACAGATCCAAGCACCGATTCCACAAAAACCAGGCTTCAACGCAGACCTCAAAGATAGCCCGCGATGGCCCGTATCACCCCGCCTGCGATCGCCTCCCCCCCAGTTTAGTGCCAGACCAGCAATTCCTGCCCGTCGCAGCGAGCAGGATCTCCCTTCCATCAGCGTCCAACGACCCACGCCGTCACCGCAGCCTATGGACCAGCACACAGTATCAGAGAACGAGATGGAGGAGTCGCAGTATCCCTCTGGAATGCGAACTCCAGCTCGGGGAGCGTTGGAAACAGTTCAGGAAGTCAGTTTGCCAAACTCTCCCAACCCTCCCAGCGGCTCGGCATTAGTGGAAAAGGTGAAAGAAAAGTTATCGATCACAGAGAATTATTCTGATACTGCACTTCCTGATGGACGGACTCTGCGAGCCAAGACAAGCCTGCTTGGTCAAGAAAGTGGAAGCGACACCAGCAACAAGGTTGACACAAAAAGACCGACGTCTGTTCCCCCGCCCATGATTACTCGGCAATCTAGTGCCCTGTCGAGCAAGCAAATGAAATCGAAGCAGGATGGTTCCATACAAACCATGACCGTTGAGACCGAGACCGTTCCAAGCGTGCCACAGGTTGCGCTCACAACCGCCCAGAAGAATGAAGGACTCAATGGAACTCTCAAAACAAAACAGAGCACTGAGACGATTAAACCCAAAAAGGAAAAGAAGAAGGCTACACGTAAACAGCCTCCTGTAAACGCAGGAAATGGTGAGCCTCGAATCGTATCGTTTGACTGAACATCTTGCTAATTATTCTCTAGCTTCCTCTAAAGCTGACGTTTTCGAGGCAACAATTGCCAGCGCCGTTGACGAGGCAAACACCTCGGATTCTGAAGAAACGTTTGTTTACGACTCCAACCCCCCCGATGGCAACGATCGGGCTGGGCGGCGATTTCATTCGCGAACTCCTAGTGCAACATCGATGGCTAGCCAGGCTGATCGACAGAATCTGCGATCAATTTATGGTATTATGGAGGGCGCTGGTCCTGCTCATGGACCGAAAAAGACGATGAAGTTCGTCAACACCTTCAACAGCAATGGAAATGAGAGCTTAACTGTTGAGCCTGAGGACGGCAAAGGTTCTAACCGCAGTGGTGGTAGTGGGTCAGCACGAGGTACGACGAGACACCATCATATTGGTCGTTGGGGCCGACAGCCTGGTAACGGCCATGCCTCCCTTTTTGACAACGAGTCACCATTTCCGAATGCCGCGAGGTCGAAGCTCGCTGGACCCAATTCTCGCAATTCTTCAGGTCCTCCGAGCCCACGCAACGCTCATTCCAACGCTACTCGCCACTTCGGCCATAAACGCTCTGCGATGCAGATGTCGTCTAGTTATGATATGGATGACACGACAGGAGCAGATGATGAACGTACGCCTCTTATCGGCTCGGTCCGCTCAGGTCGTTCAGGTCGAAATCGTCGTGGACCACACAACCTACGACAAGCCGAGTCACAAACTTTTGCAAGACGATCGTCATACTTGAATCGGTTTGCGGCATGCTTAGTACTTACTATGATGTTCATGCTTGTCATTACTGGAGCCATCGGTTTCATGTTTGCTACTTCGCAGCCGATGACCGCAATCGAAATCACTGCTATCCACAATGTGGTGACCAGCGATCAAGTCTTGATGTTCGACTTGACTGTCAAGGCGCATAATCCAAATATCGTTGTGGTCACGATAGACCACGCAAACCTCGAGGTGTTTGCGAAATCGGAATTCACGGGAACGGATTCCGATTGGTGGGCGCGACCATTTCCTCACGGCCCAGATGATATTCGTTTATTGGATGACCCAGAAAACGATCCTCCGTTAGACGACCCCGATCCGGATGATGACCTTAAACCCAACGTTCTTCTGGGTCGCATCACCGAGTTTGATAGCCCTCTCACGTTCGAGGGCTCCTTATTTCACCAGGGCACCTCTTCTTCAACTGGACAGTTGCAACTGGAATATCCTTTGAACAATACAATAGGGGGCGCGAGACGGTGGGAGCGGATCTACCAGAATGAATTTGACCTGATCGTTAAAGGCGTGGTCAAATATACTCTTCCAATGAGTGCCCGAGTCCGTAGCGCTACAGTATCTGGGAGGAAGGCCGTCAGTCCGAATTCCACAAACGATCCGTCGAACAGCACCAAGGTTGAACCTTCTAACTAGATGGGAGACTGCCTAAAGATATGCAGAAGCCCTCCTAGCCTTTCTTTTGTCTCTCACCGTTTGTTTTGTGTATTTTGAGCGTGCATAGCATGTCACATTAGGGAGCAGCGGCGTTGGATGAAAATCTCCATCCACCTTAGGGCTGAACATGATAGGGACATGGAGCTGCAAGATTTTGATTCCTTGTTTGGTTCATTGGTTTATAGACAGGTTTAACGCCCTACCCTTCCTGTCAGGTGTTTCTTGGGTTGTTTTCACTTCAGGGCTGACCGGCGAGCGTGTACAAGTCACGCCATGTGGTACACGTCTGCTTGCCGGGAGTAGTCCTTGAGAAAGGTTAGGGATGGAGTTATTGCTTTGATTCGTTTCACAAAACCCATAGAAGGAAAAGCGGCAACTATACGTTGTAATTGTAACGGCTTATGACAACACAAGAAGAGAAAAGAAAATCAGCGACTTGAAGAGGAAGATGTGGTTTGGAGCACATATCAAACACTTTTAGTAGTCAGCGCTGTTTTAGACGAGAAGCACGTTCTTGTTGAACGCGGGAGAATTCAACAGAGGGCTTGTTAATGTTGCAGAGTGATATCATTGTAAAAATCTATTTGAAAGATGCGCTTCTCAATGTGAAAACGCCAAACGCCATCACTTTTATGTGCCGTCCCAAGATCCTATAGCGGTATATGCTAATATCGACCTTTTTGGGAGAGATCATGAGAAGTGAATTCCCTCCTCATTGAAGGCGAACAGGAGACGAAGGAAGTCGTTCTCATCGCACTTTCCAGCACGTTTATCAGCAAGTTCAGTAACATCTTCAAGGACCTTGCGGATCTTCTCTCGCACCAGCTCAGCCACCTTTGTCTTCTTCCGCTTGCTCTTTGTCTTGGAGTCTGTGGTCGAGTTTTGCATCTCCTTGAAGAAGTCAGGAGCGTCCTCATCCCCGTCGACTTCCATACCGTTGTAGTCTTCAGCATCGTCGCCACCCTCCATATCCATATCGTCCTGCCCATCTTCCACGATAGAGTCATCGACAGGGACGCCGTTCATAGCGCACCAAGTGCGATAGTTTCGCTCGACCATGGCAAGAACTTCCTTGGTGCCCAGCCAGCTGGCACGTAGGGTCTTGTTCTTTCGAACGAAGCATACACGCAGCAGTCCATCCCACTCATCCCAGCTGACATTTGGTCGGTCCTTGCCAATCTTGGGCTCGATTCGAACAACCGAAGACTCGACTTGAGGAGGAGGTCGAAAGTTGTTTTTGCCAACCTTCATGATATGTGTGATCTTTGCCCAGAACTGAGCGTTGACTGAAAGACGACAGTATAATGCCTCCCCAGGTCTGGCGGTGAGTCGAAGGGCGAACTCGCGCTGGAACATGAGAACTGAAGTTCGGGGAGGGTTGGGGAGAGAAAGGAGTTTGAAGACCAACGGACTCGAGATCTGCGAAACTTGTTAATTCTTCGACTTATGGATGGTTGCGGTTGGCTTAACAAACTTGATATCTGAAAATTTGTTAGTTATTTGCCTCATTGATACTGAGGATCGGTTTAACGTACGGTGTATTACTTATGCAAACATCAAACTGAGGAAATTCAGTCTTGATAGCATCACCCATCCAGACCTCGAGCTTCTTCTGCTCTGGAGTGCCCATCACTCGCTTTGTGATTTCGGCACTCATTCTCGCATCTAGCTCAATACAATATACCTTCTTGACCCGTTCCAAGATGCGAACTGTCAAGTTGCCAGTTCCAGGACCGATTTCTTAATTGATGTTCAGCCCATGTCTTTTGAAGTTAGGGATGCGATCCGTTTTATATCTTACCGAGAACGGTATCAGTGGGCTTGAGGAAAGCCTTCTCGACGA
Organism: Fusarium sp. NFCCI 5145; assembly: GCA_033439405.1. Lineage (NCBI taxonomy): Eukaryota > Fungi > Ascomycota > Sordariomycetes > Hypocreales > Nectriaceae > Fusarium > Fusarium sp. NFCCI 5145. Next base: position 7,494 of record JAWDHB010000427.1, read on the forward strand.
TAGCGTCAGCAACACCGGGGTTCTTAAGGATATGCTGGCCGAAGTTTGTGTTGAACTTGAAGACGTTGTTCTTTGCGCTGGAGTCATTGCCCTTTCCACTAGGTCGCTCGTACGGCGAACTTGGCGCGCTGCTGCGTTTGGCGTGCTTCGTCTTTGCCATCTTGGACTCGATATGTTGTTACGCTGGTCTTGAGTCTTTTTAAGATCGAACCGCGGTGCCTTTGGTTGTTTCTGGACTTCAAGCCTCTTGCTATTCGAATCGTAGGGCTGGTGGTTGTCGTGGACATGAAGCTTGTGGTGGAGGGGCAAAAAAATAAAATTTACCTAGTCATTATCTTATATAATCTGCAATAAAATCTATTTCTCAAGGGACTAACTAACATCGACTACGAAATAAAATACTGAAAATTAAAGAACTAAGTTAGGTAAAAATCAAGTAGTACCTGTAATAATTATATATCTCCATCTTCTATTACTATTCTAAGCTTCAAGTATACAAACTGTGCGGATTGTCTAGGTACTTCCTCAGTTCTGCCAGGTGCAAGGTGTTGCCGGGAAGTGGCGGGAAGTGGAGTTGAAGCTCTCTAATGACCCGCATTTGTGTTTTGGACTGTTGTACCGCAACATTTCATCCTTACGCGCCTGCAGGAGGATTCAACCAACATATTCATTCATTCATTTTCACATTACGATAGAGGGCGCATAGGGACTCATCGTCATAATGTCGGGGCGACGCGACTTTTTGAACCAGCAAGCACCTGAAAATTATGTTGCTGGTCTCGGACGAGGCGCAACAGGTTTCACGACACGATCCGATCTTGGTCCTGCTAGAGATGGGCCCAGTGAGGATCAGATCAAGGAGGCTCTTGCTAAGCGTGCTGCTCAGCTCGGTCTTGCGCCAGATAAGAAGGGCAAAGATAAGGAAAAGGATGATGATGAAGGAGGTGACGAAGAACGATATCAAGATCCTGACAATGAGGTTGGACTCTTCGCAGGAGGCGTCTACGACAAAGATGACGAGGAGGCCGATAAGGTTTGGGAATGGGTGGATGAGAGAATGGACCGAAGGAAAAGGCAGCGAGAGGCGCGAGAGCAGGCTGAGAAGGACGAGTACGAACGAAACAACCCCAAGATTCAACAACAGTTTTCAGATTTGAAGCGAGCTCTGGCGACCGTTTCGGACGACGAGTGGGCGAACCTACCGGAAGTTGGCGATTTGACAGGAAAGAACCGACGCAGCAAACAAGCACTGCGGCAACGATTCTATGCTGTCCCTGACAGCGTTATTGCGGCAGCGCGCGACTCGAGCGAGATGGGAACAACTGTTATGGACGAGGGCACCGCATCGAGCGCTGGTGATGCTGCCGATGGCACAATGACCAACTTCGCCAAAATTGGAGCGGCTCGCGACAAGGTGCTCAAGTCCAGGTTGGAGCAAGCTGGTAGCGATTCCGTTGCGCCAGGCACCTCGACCAGCATCGATCCTCAAGGTTACCTTACCAGCCTCAACAAGATGCAGATGAGCGAGGCGCAAGCTCAAGTTGGAGATATCAACCGTGTGCGCGAGCTCTTGCAGTCTGTTGTCAAGACAAACCCCACCAACGCCTTGGGCTGGATCGCCGCGGCGCGACTTGAGGAGCTGGCAGGCAAGAGTGTAACGGCACGAAAGACGATCGACAAGGGTTGCACACAGTGTCCCAAGAGCGAGGACGCCTGGTTAGAGAACATCCGCCTCAACAATGACTCTCCCAATGCCAAGATTATTGCACGAAGAGCTATCGAGGCCAACAACACCTCGGTCAGGCTATGGGTAGAGGCCATGAGGCTGGAAAATATTCCTAGCAACAAGAAGCGAGTTATCCGACAGGCGCTCGACCATATTCCTGAGTCAGAGGCTTTGTGGAAGGAGGCTGTGAATCTGGAAGAGAATTCTGATGATGCCAAGCTACTTCTGGCTAAGGCCACGGAGCTCATTCCTCTATCGGTTGATCTCTGGCTGGCTTTGGCTCGCCTAGAGACGCCCGAGAACGCTCAGAAGGTCCTCAACAAGGCTCGAAAGGCTTGCCCGACTTCACACGAGATTTGGATCGCAGCCGCCCGCTTGCAGGAACAGCTTGGGCAAGGTACGAAGGTGAACGTCATCAAACGTGGTGTCCAGGTTCTCGCGAAGGAGTCTGCTATGCCCAAGCGCGAGGAATGGATTACCGAGGCGGAACGATGCGAAGAGGAGGGCGCTATTATCACTTGCCAGAACATCATCCGGGAGACTCTAGGTTGGAGTCTGGATGAGGACGACGATCGTAAGGACACATGGATGGAAGACGCGAGGGCCAGTATCAACCGGGGCAAATACGAGACTGCCAGGGCGATCTACGCCTACGCCTTGCGGATATTCGTCAACAGCAAAACGATGTGGATGGCAGCAGCCGATTTGGAAAGAAATCACGGTACCCGTGAATCACTCTGGCAGGTGTTGGAGAAGGCTGTTGAGGCATGCCCCAAGAGCGAGGATTTATGGATGATGTTGGCCAAGGAGAAGTGGCAGGCCGGAGAGGTGGACAACGCTCGACTCGTTCTCAAGCGTGCTTTCAACCAAAACCCCAACAACGAAGACATTTGGCTTTCTGCTGTTAAGCTTGAGTCGGAGAACGGAAACGGCGAACAGGCACGGAGGCTTCTGGAAATTGCTCGTGACAAGGCTCCTACGGACCGTGTATGGATGAAGAGTGTTGTGTTTGAGCGGGTGCTAGGCAATATCGAGACGGCGCTTGATCTTGTGCTCCAGGCTCTTCAGCTATTCCCTGCTGCAGCGAAGCTCTGGATGCTCAAAGGTCAGATCTACGAGGACCTTGGTAAGACTGGCCAGGCGAGAGAGGCGTTTGCTACTGGTGTTAAGGCAGTACCCAAGTCTGTTTCCTTATGGCTTCTGTATGCCAGGCTTGAGGAGCAGGCTGGTCTGACCGTCAAGGCTCGATCAGTACTTGACCGGGCTCGATTAGCGGTACCAAAGAATGCGCAGTTGTGGTGTGAGTCTGTACGACTTGAACGCCGAGCTGGCAACACAGCTCAGGCCAAGTCAATGATGGCCAAGGCGCAGCAAGAAGTACCCAAGAGTGGTCTTCTCTGGGCAGAGCAGATCTGGCATCTGGAACCCCGAACACAACGCAAGGCCCGCAGTCTCGAGGCCATCAAGAAGGTGGACAGCGACCCCATCTTATTTGTGGCTGTGGCGCGTATCTTCTGGGGTGATCGTAAGCTGGAGAAGGCGCAAAACTGGTTCGAGAAGGCTCTCGTGCTGGATAGCGACTGCGGTGACTCTTGGGCTTGGTACTACCGGTTTCTTTGCCAGCATGGTACGGAGGAAAAGCGTGCGGATGTAGTGACAAAGTGCGTACTCAACGAGCCTCGCCATGGTGAAGTGTGGCAAGCGATCGCAAAGAAGCCCACGAATGCGACAAAGAGCTGCGAGGAGATACTGAAGATGGTGGCCGAAGAGCTGGATCAATAAGCTTTGTCAAGATTAGAGAAGAAACTAGGGACTATACCGTTATTTGGATCGGAGTTTAGGGCGTGGTTACTGGAAACTAATGAGCTTAGACAATATTTAAAATCGGTGGCTAGGTTTAAACACGTTTAAACACCATATCAGAAGGGACATGATGAAGCGGGTTAGTTACCTCTTGATCTTGTTGACCGTAATTAATTGCTCTTATACTATTGAATTACATTGTATGCAGAGAGACCCAGAGCTACTACACGGCCAGTCTCATGCTGCTGGGCCATGGCTATTCGCCCGCTCAAACCCAAGGATCAATTCCTTAGGCTCCGACTTTGATTAAACAAATAAAATGAATAGCTTCTTTCACCTTGGTCCATGGTTTTCGACAATTCGCTTATTTGCCGCCGCCGAACCAGCTCGAGATGCCGCCCTTGGCCTTAGAGGCTTCCGCCTCGACACGGTTGTCAAACTTGTCGACTACTCTCATGGCCTCGGCCTTTGCATCCTTGGCAACAGACTCAATATTGCTCTTGATGACTCCAGCCTGGCGGTCGGCCTCGGCAGCCTATAAGTTGGGTTAATGATTGAGTGATTGTGAATTGAGAGGGAGGAATACGTACAACACTGTCAATCTTGGCGCCGGCGCTGGCACCAGCTCCCTTGAGATCACCTTCAGCGTTAGGGGAGCGGCCAGGGAGGTGGCTCTTGATATCGGCAGCAACACTGTGGGCATCACCTATCGAAAATGTTAATACAGTAATCACAGGGAATGGAATTGGTTGTGCATACTCTCGGCCTTCTTCTCAGCAGCCCGGGGGTTGCCGCCAGCGGCGTAGAGATAGTATCCGATTCCAGTAGCAGCAGCGCCACCGATGAGGAGAGGAGTTCGAGACTTGGACATTTTGATTGATCTGTGTGGTTGTGTTATTGATTTGTTGTGTTATAGAGACGCAGAGCTGAGTCGAGTATGGAGTGACAAGATGGAATGACAGATGGATGAGGAGATGATGGACGGGTATTTATTTATTGCAATGGAAAGTAAGCTCTTTCTACCTCGGAACTAGTCTACCTCATAGGAGCTTTCTTTCCTAAGACAGACGGAATTTCCTTGGTAACACCTTAAGCCCCTCTTTGCCAGATTTCATGTGCTCATATGCGAACGTGGGAAAGGATGGTTGCAAATACATGACGTAACGAGGGGGGAAGACCAGTCAATCGAATCATGGGCTGAATTGAATGCTAAATGCGGCGGATACGTACTGTAACCTTGAGTAAACTGACCTGACTTGGCATAACGAACGGGCTTCAGGCGTTAGAGCAGATATTCTCCAGGAGGCAGTAATGGTACTATAGTTGAGATATCATGACATTGGATTCTTACATAGTAGATACCTCGCTACCCAGTTTATTATAGCCTTTATGTTGATCTTGAACAAAGAATTTGGTAGCAATCCATGCTATAACAACCGCTCAGAGACCGAGTTCTGTCATTGCCTCGGTACTAAAAAATCATTCACACACGTCTCTTCATGTTGCAATATGATTCACTTGTCATGACAGGATTGTATTTAGACTTGCTGTTGATCGAACGTTCTACGCTAACACCCACTGATGAGCCGCCGCCGATGGAGCTGGAGCTGCACCTCATGGCTTTCCTCAGGGAATGGCCCCACTGAAAATGCAGGTGCCCGACCCGCCGTAAACCGGCATTACATCATCGAACTTATTCTCCCTGCAACCTACACGGGCGGACAGCTCAATTCTATACTCAATTGAGTGCAAACTAAAGATCATGATAGCTTGTTCAGTTCTTCCTACGCATTTGGATATAGAGTCGTTTATTTCTTAACTTGCAAGCTAGACCATAGCATAACATCATGGGTTACGAGGCTCTCCGTTAGACATGCCCATAATAATATAGCGTCATTATCAAGGCGGAAGCTGCCTCAGCTGAAGTTTGAACGCCCCCCCCGCCACCAAATCATACGAAGCCGGTTGGAGACCCTAACAGTCAGTAGCGTGTCCCCCAACTTCACGACGCCATATTGTCTCTCCAAGCCTGCTTTTTGGTCCTTCAATTTTTTACTCTCCTTTTTTTTCCTTGACGCCTTGGTCCATCTAGCTCTTCTCTTTTACTGCCCAGTGTCCGTTATCCTCATCGTCTTCTGAAGACGCGGCTCATTATCCTATCCTCCCTCCCTCGTTTCAGGCATTATACGTAACCCACCTCCACCACTATTGACCACGTAGAAAGACCTCCTTTATCTGTGACGGGGCAATCAGCCCTTGCCGGGCACAGCTGCAATGCTGAGGGTCAAAAGTTCACGCCGTCCCGCGGCACTCAAACCTACGGATTACGACCATGAAATTGCCCTAGTCGATCACGATGCTGCTGCGACGCCGACAGGGTCAGTCACACCTGAACCCAATAATATAGCGAGATACTCCACAACTTCAAGGCTACTAGGTCTGGAAGAAGAAAATGAAGAAGAAGGGCATGAACAAAATCACAATAGGCAAAACGGAGATCAGCAGGACCGATTGAACAAGAAGCCCAACGATGCTCAAAACAATGAGCATGACGATTCCCACACTGAGGGTGGAACCAACTCCCGTCCACCATCGAATCGCGTTGAGAATGGACAAAACTCCATACCCCCTGGAACAAGGCCCTCAATTGAGGTTCAAGGTGAGTGTGAGTGTGATGTCAGATTCCAAATTCCTCTGACATATCGGCAGAGCCAACACCCGACGCCTTCCACGGAGATCATCCCCAAGTGAAACCGAAGAAGCCTCATGTCGAACGCGAGAAGGCGATAGATATTCTATACGAGAATGAAAGGGGAGGGTTTCTTTGCGGCATCCCTCTGTTTTCTGCGCAAGCTCTGGGTGGCCTTGACCCGCCTGCTTGGAGTAAGTAGCCCACAGGCTCGCTTTGCATTCGTCGAGTTAATTTTGACCTTCTTTTCAATAGCCAATGGGTATCACAAAGCCTCACCAAGCAATATACACAACGCTCAAGTTCCAGACCCGACTTGGGAATGGGCTTGGCCCGAATGGCGGATTAACCATCAAAAAGGGGTCGATGAGCATGGCTGGGAATATTCTTTTTACTTTTCAAAGAAATTCTCCTGGCATAGTGGCAAGTGGTGGAACTCGTTCGTTCGAAGACGTGCTTGGATCCGTAAAAGGATACGAAAGAGACCCGAAGACGTGTCTGCTGATCCACATATGCTCAACACCGATTACTTTACGATAAGGCCTGCCTCGCACATATCGCAAAAGTCCCGCGTGAGTGTAACTAGCAGTCGCCTTAGTCGCTCTAGCATGAGTCAGATATCGGCTGCTGAAGCAGACGAGAAAGCAGCCGAGATCGACAATGTTGAAGATCTTATGCGCACTCTCCGATTAGCGAGGATAGACCGGGAGAAGCTTGACGCTGTCAACAATTACATGGGGCACGCAACAGATCTCAAGAACCTGCAGTACGAGATGCATGAGATCATGTCGTTGTTTGTCTTCCAACAATCACGCCGTATATTGCTCAGCAGATTGATGGAAATTCATGACGAAACGACGGCCCAGGTGAAGAAGACTAACACGTCTGACCTACGAGAGCGCAACCAGGCATTAAAAGATGCCGTTCACCATGCTGATGAAGAGGTTCGCAAGCTGGCCTACTGGAGCGATGTCAAGCAAATGGCGGAGAGCGGCGAGGCCAACGAGGCCGTCAAGGAGGATAAGGGATGGGATGAGAGCTGGGAAGGCGTTGATCAGAGCGGCGGCGCTCATCCATTACGGGACAAGGCAACAGTCAACGGTAAAAAGACGGCATCGGATACGTGAGGGGAACCGGCCGCCAACTCTGAATCTGTGATCATGAAAGAGGGACGATGGGCGTCTGATGGGAAAAAGACATGGCGTTATTGCATTGGCGCGACCAGCGGTTTGATATCGGAACTATAAGCGATTTGATGGATTCCCGTAATGCTTCTAAGCTCACAATTTACATATATTTCCTTGACTACTGGCATGCAGTTGACACAGAGTAGCTTTCGGGGGCACATGAGATACTTATGTAAGCTTCTTATCGCGATAACATCCACCCGCGCCAATCTTTTTTCCGCTATACTTCCCAAGGCTGGACCCAGCTCAACGAACAACCGCGGGGCTGCACATACTACGACACTTTCGACGATGCGTGACTTATAACAAATGTCCCTGGCGATCAAGTCAATATGGCGGGCTCGGTCGCGATGCTCTGCCTTAGCAGGATCTTTCCCAATCTACAGGATCCCATTGCCCTCCAGGGTCCTAAATTCCTACTATAACATCCGATTCAAGTCGACGGCGGCGCAACCTAAAGGGACGAACTCGACCGAGTCCTTGGAGACAGCGCTTATTACTTTTCCTGATAGATCTCTCGAAATCAGTAAGCGAGAACCCGAGCAGGTCGTTGCCAATCTAGTCACAGACGACACTCACGAGTCTCGCAATCGAGTCTTCAAAGATGCTTTCAAGATCGATGCATCTCGAGTGGCTGAAGATAGAGAAGCTATGGAGAGTTTCAAATCTGTGATTGGCAAACCATTTCAATATCCAAACGAGCAGGCGACAAAATCGAGCCTGGAGGAGCATATGCGAGACGCTCGGCGACAAGCTGGTCTGGGTGTTGTCTGGAGCCACTTCAACAAGAAAATGCCCCAATGGCTGGATTGCTTTAGGTCGCTGAAGCGTATAACACCGCAATGGAGTGAAAGGGCCAATATGTCGGCCGTGAGAATCATTTTACCTAAAACGTGGGATATCGAAGTCAACAACCAGAACCTCGAGTACGTCGACTCTGCGACGGGCGTGCTTCAAAAGCTGCGGGCGGCGGTAGATCGAAATCCTTCCGCCATTGTGTTACGTGGACAGAGCGCGATCTTGGTCAAGGTTGCTGATGACATTGTGCGGCATTGCAAAGAAGCTGAAATCTACGAGTTGGGCGAAGTGGCGACGTCGGATTACAAGACGAGGCAGCTGTGGCCGGCCATTGAGAATGCGCCTAATGGAGGTGCCTCGCTCCCGGATGATCATAACGATAATATTTGGGTGCACAAGGAGTACCAACCTCACTTGATTTCGGTGCCATACGAGCAGATCCCACGGCCTTCAGTGTGGACACACGATAACTTTGAACATTATATTTCAACATTGTGCTACGGCAAAGTGCCTCCTCATCTGGCAATCAGATTTTATGGCCAGAGGCGTGTAAATGGGAGATACATTGATACGGATGGTATCAGGATCAAGCTCATTGTCGACGCCTTCGACGATCCCGCAGCGAGACCCTTCATCACGGTTCCTGTCTTGAAAATGGCTATTTCCATGATGGCTTTCCGAGGTGGACATCGCGCCTCAGCCAACCGTCTCGTACAGTTAGGTGAGGAACTGGGAATCCCCATGGACACCGATATCTACAACATCATGCTGGAAGGCTACACTCAAAAGCGTGATGTCGGCTTCTTTTACGGGTTTCTTCAAAAGATGAAAGCTCAGTATCACCACCCCAACATTCGGACTTGGTTACTATTCCTTCGACTCATCAGAGGAGAAGACGAAAGGAGACAGGTCATTGTAGCCATGTACCAGTTGGGAATGTTTAATCATGCCGCCACACGTCGCGGCATCGCCGATGTAATGGCCTCTCTCGATGCATATGCTGCTTTCAAAGCTGGAAGATCATTAAAGGACTTCATTGCTGATCAGAACGAGCGCTATGGCAAGGGCTGGCTGGCGATCGATGGTCTCAACGATATCGTGGTTGAACTGCTTCGCTTCCACCGCCCTGAAGATCCTCGAATCGAAGACTGCAAGACATTGGTCGACATCCATAATCAGTCAGGCCATCGAGTTGAACTCAGGACTATCAACATCTTCCTCAGGCATGCAGCCCAAGCTCGTGATTGGGACCTTGCTCTCTGGGCCATGACACTCCTTAAGCCCGCTGGCTGTGAACCTGACCAGCAGACTTATGGTGCTCTCGTGTCACTTGCGGTCCGAACGCGTTCGCCACATGCTCTTGGAACCATTTACTTTTACGGCGTCCTTCATCGCAAGCTTAAGATGGGATCCAGACAATTGCTAAGCCAGGTTCTTCTCCGCGTGCACAACGACCAGTTTTGGGGTAAGTTCGAGCATCAGCCAGGCATTTTCCCCAGACAAGCCATTCCTGAACTCCAGTACCACAAGATCCCTCGTCCCCGTTGTGTCATGTCCCGCGTCGAGCGCGTCATCCTTGATAAATGGGCAGACTACATACCTCTCAAGCCCCTCCAGCATTCCCTCGAACTCTCCTATCGCTCCAACGACATGGCCATGCACGCCCAGATCCTTGCCGGTAAGCCCGTCCAGGTGAAAGACCTCATTGTCAAGCTTCGCAAAGCGGACGGGCAGCCCGGAAATATCAATGTGCGTCTCAAGGGTCGCTTTGACCCGGCACGTATGATTCAGAATTGGGATGAGTCTCGAGCGGACCTGGACCAACGGGACACAGAGCAGCAAGATGAGCCCGACAGCTGGCCTGATGAGGATGATGACGCTACGAAACTACTATCAGCAAAGCCAGAGCCAAACTTAAAGCCACCCGATGATGTTCAGGATAGTCCTCTTGGGTAACAGGCTCGGTCCTCTTTTCTAAAGCTGCTCTAAATAAGTGAGCTTGATTCTTGTCAGACATTTGCGAGAAGCACGCAGACATTCCGCTATCACATACTACCAGGTATCTAACACCATGTATCAACCCACCCTGTATATTATCCCCTTCTTGGATACCTACCTACCTACACCTCAAACAGCAACTTATCCAGCATGATTACGATATGAAGTCGGAGACGCAACATGTACAATAACTCAAAACTATTACAGAAGAGGAAAGAAAATAGACGGCAAACGAAATAGAAGAAGCCAATGCAAGCCACACGAGAATCACAAAATATTGAATATCATAAATGAGGTCCGAACTTACTCCTGAAACCAGTGTATATACTCACCTTCACCTGCTAGGTGCGAGAAACTTGATAGCAACCTAAAAATGGAACAGGACCGGGGAAAGCATAGAAGAAATACCACAATGCCTCTCCTAACTCACTTGTACAAATCAACCCAGCCATGTAAAGAACAACAATGGGCCGTCAGTTAGTCTCCTGTATATGCTATACTGCCTCTTGAACCCCTCTAAAGCAAGCAATCCAACCATACTCGCGCATATATCCCAGCCACGTAGGCAAAGAAAGCTGGCATTCGCAACGGAAGATTGGAATGAGACAGATGATCTCATCAAAAAGGTGGGCGATGTGAAGAAAATGGGGATCCCATGCGTAAACATCAAAAAAGGTTTCTCTCGCTCTTCTTTCTCTCTTTGTATCCACCTCAACCTCCACCCAGACATGATATCCTCTCCGACTCTCGCTCTTCTCGTAATGCGCCTAGGCAAGTCGATGAAGAGCGCACGATCCAGATCCAGATTTGACACCAATACACCGACAAGTTGAGATGCAAGACCTAACATGAGAATATCAACACCCGCATTTCGTGCTCACCATCTACCTCTTGCCCTTTAAACCTCCCGAAAACCGGGATCAAAGAAACATGACCGGAGGTGCAAGGTGGAGAGAGGGATGCCTGGGTTGAATTCAGATCCGTAACCCCTTATGCCTAGATGAACACCTATTCCTTCTTAATATCCTGGGTACTCGCCTCCTTCTTGACCTCCTCCGTTGCGTCCTTGTCGGTAGGCTTCGTAACCGTTGCATCGGCGGGTTTCGTGTCGGCGGGAGCGTTATCGACGGCGGTGCCAGGGGCGGCTACAGGAACAGTGTCCTTCTCGGCGGATGTCGGGTTCTTTGAGACCTGGCTGGCGAGGTCCTTGTCTTCGTCGGCGTTGTCAAACATCTCTGTATCATCTGAATCCGTAAGAACCTCAGTGCCATCGCCGAGGAAAATGATCCGGCCTCGGTACCCACCAACTCCAAAGCTTCGTCCCTTGTTTTCAGGGTCCATCTCATAGCCACTGTCGCTATCCTCGAAGTTATGGTGGACTCCAGGTCCTCGGAATTCGGCTGCCAATTTCACGTCAGCCTGTGTCTGGGCACCCAAATTTGATTGTGGGTTTAGGGCTGTTCGTACCGTACTCGGGAGGAGCACATGGGCCATCGCCGTTGGCGACCCGGCGGGCAATCTCCTCGTACCACTCGTCCTTGGTCTTTCCGTTAAGGAAGCCGATAATGACCATGGTCATGTTGTCGCAACCAACGCCACCAGTCTCGGAGTTGGAGGCCAGGCAGTTGTCCATCATGTTCTCGCAAATCTTGTCGAGCTCCTGCTTGGCAACGATGCCTCGTCGAACGAACTCCACCACGGCTTGAGAGGATTGACAATCCCAGATACCTATGCTAGTGAGTATTGTTATTCTATCATCACTCAATCCGGCTTTGCTTACCATCGCAAGCAAGGACCAGGAACTCATCCTCGTCTGTAAGATCATGTTGCTCAACGTCGGGGTAGGCGGTGACGATTTGGTTCTCAGGGGATAACTCAGCGCTCTTCTTGAACTCGAAATCACCAATAGCACGCGAAAGGGCAAGGTTGCCATTCACTCGGCCAAAGTCGACAAAGCCTCCAGCAGCTGTGATTCGGTTCTTCTCGTCTAGCGAGGGATGTCAGTATGATCGCTCGTCTCGCTTGAGTGATGTAACTAACTCTCAAGTTGGGGCTTGTGGTCCTGAGACAAAGGCTTGGCACGGCCCTTGATACCAAGAACTCCTCTTGAGTCACCAGCATTGGCCTACGTTCGCGAGTTAGCTTTTCGTAAAGATATCACATGCCCTCCTTCGGTAAGATTTGCGGAGCGGGGCAGGCGTGGGGGAACTAACAACATAGAGCTTGTTACCAGCAATCAAGCTGACACAAGCTGTGCAACCAGAAACTTCTTCTTCGTACTTGGGGTCTAACAGGGTGAAGAGTGGCAAGTTAGCATTTGTAGTTCCGAAGGCCAGGTGACAATTTATATATCACTGGGCAGTGGGCGGGAAATCAGAAAAAGACAAAGGGCTGGCGCATACCGTTGAGAATGGCGCGGTCGGTCGCGAGGAAACCGTCCTTCAATCCTTGGGCATAGTCGCCAGACTTGAAGGTATCCTGCTTGAAGATGATGTTGTGAATGTTTTGACCAGTAAACAGTGCCACCTTATCACCACCGTGACCGTCGAAAACGCCAAAGAAGGACAGCTTGCTGGAGTGAGACTTGGCCGAATCGAGGTCGAGTACTGAGGTGTGAGCATCCTCCATGCTAATACGCCAGCCCTGCATGGCCGATACACCGTAGATGAGACGCTCATCCTCGCCCTTCTCCGAAGTCTAGGGAAGAGAAAAGAATTGTTAGTGGGACTAGGTCTGACGACATTGTAGCAAGGGAAAACATTGGGGAAGCGAAGAGCAAGACAAGGGCAGGCGGAGGCGCAGGAAAAAGAAAACTGGGTGAGCTAGAAAAAATGTGTTAAGTCTCTTGTGATCGCTGCATGTCCTCGACAAGACTCGCGATGTAGGCGAGGTTGGTGGATTTTGGTGCTGCGTGGGATCCAGCGCCAGTTCAGAGTGAGGGGCTCATGACTGAGCAAGATTGCCCCTCTCGCGCCAGGTCCGATTGCTAATTTCAAAGGCCAAATGCAAAACCAAAAAAAGCGAACAGAACCACGGAGATGATCGAGGCGAGCACATAAAATTCAAAGGCACAAGACGTACCTTCTCGACGACGGGCTCCGACAGAGTCTGACCCATGATTATAGATTGTTGTGGCCGGTTCGATCGCGAGAAAGCCTACGTTGCTGGGACGAGACAGGGCGACGAGCGGGAGAGAGGAGAGAGGAGAGGAGAGATCGACCGACGAGGGGTTGGCGGGGGGAGGGGGAGATGACGAGATTAGATCTCGACAAGAGATGTTTGGTTGTTTAGTAACCTTAGGGATGAGGTATGAGTATGAGCAGTATGATGGGAGGAGAATATAGTAAAGCAAAAGGCAGGAAGAAGATGAATGGGGCACGATGCCGGCGCCGGGAGCGTGGTCAAAGGTGGATTCACGCTTTCTGTTGATGCGGAAGAGGGAGATTTGACGTGCGAGAGATGCCTCTGTATGTGTGGATGTTGAAGCGAGTTAGCGCTGTGCTAACTGTAGGCTCGGTAGGCTTCAGTGGTGTTGATCACGAAATTTGGAGTTCTCCAGGTGGGCAGTTGCCTAACAAAGGGCCTAGGCTAGCTACCTTAGGCTCTCAAGCCGCCAGGCTTGAAAATAAAAGAGGCGGGGTATTACAGGCATGAACGAACCTCGATTTATGCATTTTCTTGGGGAAGCTGAGAACTGCGACAAACATGTGTAAATCAAGGTGTTTTCAACCACAATATCTCGTGCCTCAACTTAAAGGACCTCTACTACTTTAGTCCTAGCACCATCCTAGTTCAAGGCAGGGGCAAATACTTGAACTGTTCCTGTTCTTCCATACATCATCGTTCTATGTACTCTTCTGCTGCTATCTGCTGCTACCACAGGAATGGACTGCCACTGGAAGGAACCCAACGCAAGAACTTTAGGTAGTACAATGACCTCACGTCAGTGGCTATGATGCACGTACCTAATTTATCACCCCGCCGGCTCAATCAATATATGTTGAGCCTTTTATACTCAGCAAAGATTAGATAAGGGGAGAGACGGAAAACCTGCATAAGTAGGTAGGCACGCACGCTGTGTAGGAGTTCAGTCAGCCGCTGGCGCCTAGTCAATGTGCGTAGGTACTAAGGTACCTAGGTAGGTACCTCGGAGGCGGTTTTTTTTTTTTTTTTTTGCACTATCACGCGTAAAAAATTTCCATGTCATCCTCGCCACTCATAGCCGCGTGTTATCCATCGCTGTGCCACTACCGACCTGCCTTGAGTGGATGTTGGTTGAGGTTTATCTGTTCAGGACCTGATTTGGCCGGATACAGTACCTACGTTACTATCTAGTACTAGGGACACAAAAAGCCTCACATCAGGTCGCGTGCGTTTGACGGTCCGGTCCGGCCCCAGAACCCAAAATCCCAATTTCACTCCCTCCAACTACGCATGATTGAAGGCTTTTAATCAACCATAGGGCGACTTATGGCAGTGGCTACCAATGTGGCTGTAGTCCTGCCATGATAACATGGTGCTATTCATAATGCAGACCATCTATGGGCAATATTCTCAACTTTGAAGATCTAGAGAAGCCTCTGTCAAAGAAAGAGAAGGCCAGACATGAAAGTAGTAATTCCTAGATATGCAAGCGTGCATAAAACCCACATGCACTTGCACTTGTATCCAAGACAACACGTATGAATTACAATGTGACTTAACCTGTATCTATGACAGGAGCTACTTCATTTAACTGCACAATAATCATCCTTGTGATTAATCAGACCATTTTGTTCGGCCTCAACTTAGTACTCGTGGCTTCTATGTTTAGAAAGATATGGATGAGTATATATTATCCTACTGTTGGATGGAGGTCATTATAACGAATGGCAAGTTACCATATATCTGGATATCCACTACTTGGTTTACAAACATTCACTGTGGCAAAATCAAGCTTATGCTTTATCCAAGTCAAACAAGCTAAAAAGCAAAAACCGTCAATCTATCAAAGCAATTACTGAATGCTAGGGTATCTGATGCTCCAATGTGTTCCTGTCCAACCGGTCCAACTGTCCACCAACTCATAGAAAAGCATAACTTCCACCTTCTGATTTTCCCGATTTGGCCGAATCCTCTCGCCTCCAATTCACCGATGAGTATCCTGCTGGCTTAGAGTTTCGACTGCCTGGAACGCTGAGCGGATCGACGCTTATGCGGGACATCCTGCTCATCGAATGCTCCAAGCCCTGTCGCAGAGATGCTAAAGAACCCCTGATACTGTTTTGAGCATCACCCCATTGACTTGGGGATATCAGCTCCGAGCTTGCCCGCTCTCCCGGCTGTGCTCCATCACGGCTCGAGCTCATTGCCGTGCTTGGACGAAGTGGATGGAACGGCGACTCATCCACTAGCTGGTGATATGACATGTTTGTCGCATCGCGTTGTGCTTCGTACACTCGCCAGTTCTCCCCTGAGCCAAACGAAGGGTCACTGAAAAGCCCCCTAGGGGGATCTAAGTCATACCATGCTCTACTACCAGGACGGCCCCCTTCGCCAAGTAGTTGCTCTGTAGTTAGGCGTACTAAGTCTGGCCGTCTTAATGTTGGTAGACTTTGAGTTGCACCTACTGATGGCTCTTCACCATCGGCGCTTGTGGTATGAGGACTGAGCCCTGTATCTGGCGCTTCTGTTGGGTGTCTAGTCAAAAGCCTCGGACTTGACTGATGAGAAGATGCAAATACCAATGAGCTCCCATTGCCACTCGTGTTATAACCAGAGCCCTGTTGGAAGACTGCTCTTTGAGATTGTATGCTAGGAAGTCCATTGAGTGAGGGGATGGTTGGGTCCATACCCCCAATGAAAGATCTTCTTCTTGCATCCGATAGAAGTGCTGGTGGCGGTATCAGTTGATGAGTCGACTGCGATAATGTTGAATTTGATCGTTGACTCCTCAACGATCCACGGGTTGACCGCACTGTTGCTGTTGCAGTTCCAACCGTGACCCAGGATTGTCTTCCGTCCTCACTGTTGGATGTACTGTTGGAACGAGATAGACTAGTATTGGAATCCTCGGCGAAAAGCCTAGGAGGAACTTGAGGTGTCACCATAAAGCCTAATGTCGGAGATGCCATAACCAATGTCTCCGAGTCCACCTCGGAATGTGGTGTCCTTACTGGCTGGCGCTGGTGTTGCCCTACAGCTGCCGTGCTTTCCACCTTGTCAACTTCCCGCATGGCGGCTGAGCCCCCATTGACGCGAAGACTTTCAAGGACGGGGCCGGAGATCTTGTGGCGGAATTTGGATGAAAGGTAGGTCTGGCGCTTTCGGCGGCGGCGAAGAAGACAGCAAACAAGCAGCATGGCCAGGGACACAACAACTAAAAGGGGCAGAAGAATTGCGAGGAGGAGAGTCCCAGTTCTCAGACCCCCATCAGAATCTGAAAGCTGTATCTCAGGCTCTGAAGAAGTTTCAGTGGGCGCGGAAGAAGTATGTGTGCCCGTGGATGTTGATGAAGTGCGGGACTGAGTTGTCAACGAGGATGTTGAGCCGAATCGCATCACGTTCATTTTCAAAATCTCAGTTTCAGTGCCACCCGAGGTTTTCGACGAGGCTATCACGGAAATACTGAGAACTCCCGAAGCTGAAACTGGAATTTTCCCAGTAATATTGAACCCATCAAGTTTTAGCCAATCTTTGTCTGGTTTCGTTGAAATTCGAAGGTTGATGTCATCTGGATCCCAGAAATAAGGGCGCAAGCCAATATCAACATCTTTTCCAGCCTCTATCTTGATGTCATCAAAAGTTGAGCGAAAGAGATTGGTGGAAACATTGACAGTGGCGTATATGTTGAGTGTGTCTTGGTGTGAATCGCGGAATGTAATGGTGAAGTTGGTTGAATGGTCACCTTTTTCTGGCAATCCCTCGATCTCCCAAGTCTTCATATCCAATGACAACCAGTCCGGCATACCTTTCGTTGAAACATCAATGTCATTGACGTCTACAGGTTTATTGTCAAGCTTTATGTTCTTTGCCAGGTCACGATACACAAGGTTCTTCCC
The DNA here is from genome assembly GCA_033439405.1 of Fusarium sp. NFCCI 5145. Lineage (NCBI taxonomy): Eukaryota > Fungi > Ascomycota > Sordariomycetes > Hypocreales > Nectriaceae > Fusarium > Fusarium sp. NFCCI 5145. The sequence goes on from JAWDHB010000427.1 coordinate 24,735, forward strand.
TCGCGTGACGTTCAGAGTGATGTTTGGGTTGTCTGTACTGAGCTTATGCCTGCCCACGATGACAGAGAAGGCAACTGACACAGCGGAGAAGCCAACAATGTCCGAGGCGACAAGCTCAAAGTCGAAGGTTTGTGGTGGTTGTATAAGTGACTCAAAAGGAGGTGTCTCGCCGCTGAATGTCAAGGAACCAGCATCAAATCTCATCCAAGCTGGTAAGGGACTGCCATCACCGGATGTCGCATAGTAGTTGATCATACCGGGTTGATGGTCAAATGTGCCAGAATCAAACGTGAAGCTGAACTCCGTCGACGGATAAGATACCAGTGATGACGGTGGTGAGTAGTCACCGAATGCTTCGATCTGTTCCAGAAGGGGTACTTTGATGGAGGGGCCTTTGTTTCTCGAGACGACCAGAGTCGAACTGAGGATCGCCGAGCCAGTATCGTCTCTAGCAATGACTTCGATTGTCTGGCCTACCACATCGCCCTTCGTAATGCTGTCGTCGGTTGGCGTGCCATAAAGACGACGATCATCGCTATTGATGGAAATCCATTTTGGCGCATCCCCAAGTGAGTATGAGATCTTGGAGTCTGATCGAAATGTATATCGAGAGAAAACGTAGGAGAAAGGTTCGTCAACCCGGGCTACTGGTGGTAACTGAGAGTTAATCGGATAGTTTATCGTTGGCTGAGAACTTGTGAGCTGAAGGATGCTAAGGAGGAGAACAACGAGTATGAAGGAGATCATCGTGGCATGCCAATACACTGTTCAATGTTGAATTACGCAAAGGACAACATGAACCGCCATTCAGGTGAATAGGAACGGACTGGATAGAGAGGCAAGGAAGAAGGAAGGAGGAGTAAAAATTAGGAAGGCCAGGAGGTAGACGAGCCGTATGAAGGCATATCGCGAATGTCATGTTGATGGCTGGTAAGCTGAAGACTTGAATAGTAGAACTAGAGGAATACTGTACCCTTCATTCCTGTAAAGCTTATCCACCAAGCTTGTTTGAATCACGGGAGACAATTGGTGGTGGCATTCAAACAAGGGAATCGTTCTTGAACCCAGTTGCCCATTTCAAGGGGAGGCAAGATGTCTCAGTTTAAGCTACTACCCATGAGATAGAGAGACATCAGAAAGTGGCGGGTGTGATCAAAATAGTAGTGTTCCGGGCTGATAGAGCTGTGACGGCATTCCTATGCAAGGCCTGGCAGCCGGAGAGATGGTTGAGACATTGAAGCCACTCGACATAACGATAAAAAGCACACCAGGGAAATCCTGAGGGTGAAGAGGACAATGTCTCTGCCAGAGCTAGTAAAGGCTGGAGGGAGAGTCAATAATTGACAATGGTGTTGTTAGAAACGCATATATTGCCTATGAAATCATAGTTGGTTCCCTCGAACAGGGCAGCAACCCAGTATGGATACTGATCATTCATATTATCACTTCAACCATCCATTCCCTTGGAGTTGACAATCTCATGGCGCAAGCTGCAGCCCAACCGTTTGGCTGTTTCCTGCAAGTACCTACACTCACTCGAGTGAATGCAGATGTGGATCGCTAGCGGCTTCTCTTCGCCCAAGGGCAACTCGGCGAATCAATTTGTGGAGGAGCCCTTATCCAAAGGATGCATGACTTGAGGAGTTTAGTCGTTATCGCCAGTCCCGCAAAGATTAACGAGCCAATCGCTCGAGTCTTTCGATGACTCTTTTCAAGCGGGAACATACAGCGCACCCTTTGATCAACGGTAAAAAAAAATAAAAACAAAAATAAAAAGAGTCCGGGTCCATTTGGGTCTGGATCGCACACGTATGCAAACGGGAAAAAAAGAGCAGTCTAATCGGTCCAAGTTGAAGAGGTAAAAGAGGAGCACTTTAGAAGAAATGGTGCAATAGGCCGAAGATGAAGAGAGAGAAAACACAACAAGCAGGTGACACAGGCCAATTGCGTTTTCCTCGATAGAAGCCTATCTCATTCTAGGTTAGCAGGTGCAAGCGATCAAGGTAGGTCGCTACTAAACTACTGTACCAAAGGCGGAGGCAGGAGCGAAGCCATAGAAAGTTATTCCTTCCATTTTACTTCACTCAAAAAGAACGATCGTCTTCACCTCAGCTCGTTCACTGGCAGGGCAGTGTCTCTCTCGCGATCCACTGCATCCCTTCAACACAGTCCCTTGGACGCCTGCTACTCGCCATAGTCACACTTATTGCACACCAACCAACTTCTTTCAAACCCTACGTGTTAAAGTGAGAGCGCAGGCTAGAGCCAGGAGAAGCAGCAGCAGGCTTTCACAATGAGCAGTCCACCGTCATCTCCCTTGATGGACCCAGTCATCATCAGTGAGGATATCGCTCCATTGCCATCCTTCAAGGCCAGTGGTGTTGCGACTGTCGATTTCGATGGTGTCCTCTCCAACCCTCTCAAGGTGCACGAAGATGTCCGATCCGGTTGTGGTGGCCAAACGTGGCCCGCGGGAATGCTTCTCGGCAAGCATATGTTGCGCTACCACAAAGACCGACTTGCTGACGCGCGGGTGTGAGTTTTGCACTCTTTCTTCTAGCGGTTATCGCATGCATGTCACTTGAATCAGGTCCTTTGTTCTGGTCTGCATGGACAGTGTGAATACAATCAAGGACGGCGCAGGCGTGCTGACTCGTTGGTCATAGATTGGAACTTGGAGCTGGAGGCGGCCTCATCGGTCTTGCCGTCGCCTTAGAATGCCAACTTCGAAACCCGTTGCTAGTAACAGACCAGCTGGAGATGTGTGAGCTGATGCAGCACAACATCGAACTAAACAACTTACAAGACAAAGCGAAAGCCATGGTGCTCAACTGGTGCGTGTCCTCGAATCTGTTGTCATGCGTGACTTCGTTCGCCCTTGATGGAATCAATCTGGATTCGATGAAGATGATGATCCACCTTGCTGACATGGTCTGTTCGTATAGGGGCGAAGATTTGCCAGATGCTGTGCTGGAGCAAAAACCAGACGTGATATTGGCTGGTGAATGCGTTTATTTCGAACCAGCATTTCCTCTTTTGATGTCTACACTCAAGGCTCTATTGGAGCTCAATCCTACAGCTATCGTGTACTTCTGTTTCAAGAAGAGGAGACGCGCTGACATGAACTTTGTCAAAATGGCCAAGAAGGCGTTCAAGGTTGAAGAGATATTCGATGAGGACCGGCCAATTTTCCAGCGCCAAGGCCTCTTCCTTTTCTCTTTCACCACCCGCACAAGCCAAACAAAAGCTACCAAAAGTCAATGTCAACCTCAATTGGCAAAATGATGAACAAATGTCAAAGAGGGCTTTGTCTTCAAGACATTCTCTTTTATTGGCATGCATATGGAAACTGTCCATGCACGTTGAGTCCTGCCTCGCAGACCTGACTGGATCCTTTCACAAGGAAATGCAATAACGTCGTTGACAGGAGTAAGTAGTTTGACCAACAAGACTGCAATGCAACATCGCCAAGAGTTCCTTAAGGTCTCTTGAGCCGGCTCGATAATAGTCAGGGTCACATATCGCTTTCAGTATCAACATAAAGGAGAGGGTGATATGTAAGAGCTACATGGGTTCCCCACAGTTGACTACCTTATTCAACCGAACTCGAGAGATTGGAAGTTGTGTTAGAGGGACAGAAATGCAGAGGACTCACACATGTCTCAGTGATCATTGCCTGCGAGGCCACTGTCTCAACCAGGCCTATTGTTTTCATTGAAACAGGAGACACTGGACGGGATTGACCAACGAAGTTTTAAGCAAAGCAAATAGAACTCTCATGAGCTATGATGGCCAGCGTAGCGCTTGTGGAGGAGGGCTGGAAGGTTTCGAACTTTGAGAATTTTCAAGCACACCGCAAGAATTTGATCACATCGCATCACAGTAAAAGCGCATACATGTTCACACAGACAACGAAGCGAAGAGAAGACGGATCTGAAGTCCGCCTCACGAAGCGTGAACGTCACGCATGCATTGGCGTCAAACACTATGCCGAAGCACCCAACAAGAGAAGGCGGCAAAGAAGACCTTTTCCCTCACACCACTGGTTCTTTGGTGTTTCTCACGCTTCTTTTACTGCTCTTACTGCTGCAAACCATGTAAGTCGCTGGGTGGTTTATTAGTGGATGAAGTGGCACCCTAGGTTACCGTTGTCCTGAACCTGGGAAGAAACGGGTCTTGTTTCAACTTGGCGTATGGATTCCTCCACACCTCCCTGATGCACTTTGACTCGTTGAGTGCTTTCAAGCCTCTCAAGCCTCCGCGTTTGGAGCCAGGCACATGGCGCCAGCAGACAGGACAACTCATAGATCGATTCAGACTTTATCCGCACCAAGTTCGGCCCTCCATCCAACGTCAGATGCTCCTTGTTTTCTCGCTCCGCAGAACTCCCGCCATCGTCAGGCACCCTTAGGCTTTCATTGGCTGCCTCTTAGCCCTGACAAGATCTTACTCGGAAGCTGACGACAGGGCCCCTTGCAGATTGGCCAATCACAATATCTGGCTGAGAAAACATGGCCTTGAGTCGGACCACTGCGTGCCTAGAGGTTGTGAGGGGATTCGAAAACAAGTTGCTCGGGCATGTCAACGGCATGACTCTGTTGGTTGCGTCCACGGCATTATTTGCTGCACTATATTGAACTGAGCTGACGCGGCTGTATCTGAGTCGCTGTCCCCCGTAAGCACATTCTCAGATGCGGCATATGAGTGAGAGTGTGCACCAGGAGGTTGGTGATGAAATTCACAGCACAATACGATGAATGCCCCTTGATGGTGCCACGGCGCCCCTGATGAGCGACATGGTTAATTTTGCTACCCCTTGTCCCCTCCGCAGGCCTCCCTCACTCAGGCTGTGCAGCGTCTGGCTTTTTCTTACGTAGCTCTTAGGGCAGACTGCTTTGCATGGTTCAGGGAAGCGTTTTATGGCTGACTCCAGCAGATCCCAATGGCCCGGTGAAAAGCTCTTAAGGAGCGAAAGAGATGGCAGCTTGCCACGTCCGTGCTGTTCCCCGTTTTGTCCCCACCATCCACTTCGGAACAAGGCCAGGCACGAGAAGGACAGGGATGGGGCTAGAATGACTGGCTTGGAATTGGGTGGGTGGGTTTCTTTGGGAAAAAAAAATCACGCGTGGCCAGGCCCTCCCGAAGCGGAACTTTCTCAGCTTGCTCCCGGGGATGAATCCGGTACGACGCCGCCTGCAGTTCTGTTGCTCACAGCTGCCGTATCCTTGACCCCTAAGTTACAGTGAGGTGGTTGCTTGCGGACGCGCTGCGTGCAGCAGCTTATGGCTGGCACACCTCAGTCTTTGGTACCTGGCTAGGAGCAAGGTACTAGTCTAAAGCCAAGTCTTTTAAGAGCTAGCATAAGGAGCCGGCGCGTCCTTTGCGGCGAGGCGTAGTATTAAAGGAAGGGTCGGTTCCTCCCCTTGTTTCGTTTCTTCACCTACGATCTCTTCGAGTTCAAACATCACTCATTCCCACCTGAGCACTGAGCAGGACTCTCTCTCTCACGCACACATTCCCTCACACACGACGGCCAACGTCCATTCCTTCAATTCTTCTTTCTTGAGCAGATTCATTCCTGTGGAATAGAATCTCGCCTATCCTTCCTTTGCCTAGCAATCCATCGCGTTGAGATACCCTTTCGTCTCAACAACAGACGTACCACAGCTACAACCACTCCTTGGTTGAAAAACAGAACTCGAAACAACAACAAACAAATATCCATCCATCAACATGAAGTCTTTCACTATTGCTTCTGCTTTCCTCGCCGCTGCGGCCGTGGCCCAGCCCCATGGCAACCCTCACGGAAACCACCATCGCCGTCACCACCAGAACAACAAGCGCGATGTTGTCACCGAGGTTGAGTGGGTTACTGAGGTCGAGTACGTGACCAAGCTCGTCGATGCCACCACCACTGTCTGGGTCCGTCCTGAGGCAGAGGCTACTACTGCTCCTGCTGCTGCTCCTAAGAAGGTTGCCCCCAAGAAGGAGAAGAAGCCTGCTCCCCCTCCTGCCCCTACCACTACTCTGGCTACCAGCGTCTACACTCCTCCCCCCCCTCCTCCCGAGCCTACCACTGAGGCCGAGGCTGCTGAGCCTACCTCTGTCGCTCCCGTCAAGCCTACCACTCAGGCTCCTGCTCCTCAGCCCACCGTTGAGGCCCCCAAGCCCAAGCCTGTTGTCCAGGCTCCTAAGAAGCAGGTCCAGCCCAAGCCCGAGCCTGAGCCCAAGCCCGAGGTCGCTCCTGTTCAGCAGGAGAAGGCTGCGAAGCCCGCTTCCGGCGGCAGCTCCGGCGGCAGCTCTGCCCCCAAGCAGGGTCAGTTCACTTACTATGACATTGGTCAGGGTGCTTGCGGTGAGGACGACTCAGGCAAGGACGACTCCATCAACATTGTCGCTCTCTCTCACCTCCTCATGGGCACCGAGTCTAACAACAACCCCATGTGCGGCAAGACCATCACTATCAAGGCCAATGGTAAGACTTGCCAGGCTGTCGTCAAGGACAAGTGCATGGGCTGCGCGCTGAACGACATCGATGTCAGCCGCAAGGTTTTCACGGAAATCTGGGGTAGCCTCGATGCTGGCCGCACTGACGTCGAGTGGTGGTTCAACTAAGCGCCATGACAAGCACGTTTTCTTGAATCATGAAAACACTACGAAGGATACCCTTTTCTTACGACCTGTTCTTTTCATGAAGCGGAGATATCTGAACCCCCAAGGCGCTGGGGCGCAACACATAAAAAGGGACTTAGGTGCCACTTGGACCAAGACCTGGAGATTTTGGATTGGGGTGTTTTTGGTTTCTTAGGCGGATCAGCCAGTTGACATTTGTTGACTTCTATGTACATAACTTTGGATACGCCGTTCGGATAGACAAACAAACACAGAATCCTTAAACGGGGACTGCATTTTGGATTACATTACGTTGCATACCGGAATTGCCCTCATTTCCAATGCCATGTACCATGGCATTGTTTATTTCCAATCTAATCTCATGGCAGATGAAGTAAGCGGGGTTTAATTTAGCAAACCTAGTCTTTTTGTGACTATATTTACCTCATACCCAATCACTCCATGCCCCTAGTCTATATCTATGACTATGCACGCTCAACTTTAATGAGCCGTCGTTTAAGCTGAAACCTGAGTATTCAACGCTCAACCAACAGGAATGGAGAATTCAATTCTGTTGATGAAAATCGCTCGGGTAAGTAATGACAACTTGCTGCACTAAAATAAATCCCTGGTCAGTGATGTGAGGGTTAATCATTTGATAAACTGGTCATAGGACGATGAGCTAATAGTGATTCATTCCGAAGAAGTCTAGTAGCAGTCTAACGAAGCCACTCCCTTGTGCCACTTTGTCACGGCAATGTTCAGCTAGGACTTTACTAAGTAAGGGGTTGAATAATCGAGGGCTGAAGAACAGGTAGTGTAGTCAGTAATTACGAATGATCCCGATTTGCCCTCTTCAAAAAGGAGAAAATGGGAGGAAAGATAATTACACGGTTGGTTGTTTAGTTGATCATTCTACGTCTCACAGAGGCGTTATGAATACGAACTATGGATACGGATACAGATAGGCATTGACAGACTCTCGAGACTCCCGGTCCCCGCCACGCGTATTATGTTGCATGGAGCCATGGACTCCTGCCATTGTAGTGCGTTTATCATTCGCGTCTTCATCGTCTCCAACCAAGGGCCCAAGCACAGGTAGCACAGCCTCCATCCAATGGCAACTCCAAGTCGTAATTTATGAACTTAGTGATATGTACTCTGTAGTGTACTATAAAACCTTCACAGCAGGTTCAATAATTCCTCCACGTAGCGGCGTGTATCGACGCCAATACCCTGCGCGAGCTTGCCCGCACCCTCTGTGGGATCTGAACGGAAGCCGACGTGGTCACTTGCGCGACGGATAAGGAAGATTTCTTTGGCAACATCCGGATGGCGTGGATCTGGGCCAGAATACTTCTCCTCTTCGCCTAGAGTGGTGTTTTCGTTCGTGTCTGTGCCAGCTCCAGCCTCATGAATTGTAGAGAGGTTACCAGTGGCAGAATCTTCCTGGCGGTCGAGTAGACGGGCCCAAACGATCCACCACCCGCGGCTGGACTTTTCGGTACGCTCAAGAGCAGTTGAACGGGATCGAGTTCCAATATAGAGATTAACCAGATGGAGGTGAGTGTTGAGAGCGTCGGGGCGGGACCAAGGCTCCGTGTCATCGTAAACTTCGGGTATATTAGGTATAGTCGAGTGGACTGTCAAAGAAGCAGGGTCCCAGACAAGGTCATAGATACTGTTCTCAGAGCTGTTACTACCAGAACCAGCATCGGTGCCAGGCCGGTCAGGGCGGTACTTTGTTGAGAGGATGAGAGGCTTGCGAAGGGGTGCCAGTTGATGATGCAGGGAGCGATATAGAGAGTCCATGGCCAGGGAATCGGTCCGCAGGTTGAACAAAAAGGTGAACATAAACGGCCGGTTGACATAAACAACAACTCGCAGCTTTTTGGCTTTGTTGAGGTCGTGCGAGTCGTATCCAGGTATCATATTCCCCACCACTTGCGACTGTATGAGAGCACTGGCTGGATGCTCAAAGTCACGCACAGTTATTGCCTCTGGCCTGTCCAGGGCCTCACTCTCAAGCTCAATGTTCACAGTTCGCAAGACAGTACGGGAGTTGTGTTCTCCGTCGCCAGCATCGTCAGAACTTGCACTATCACTTCCACTATAATCCTCGTTGATCTCGCCTTTAAGACCGATGAGGTAGTGACCAACAGCCTCATATGAGGGCGTGCGTTCGGTAAGGCTGGGCCGAGCGAGTTTTGAAGTCTCTTGAGTAGGCTTAAAGTCTTGCTGCGGGCTCTCGGACTGCTTGTTAGAGGAATCACCACTGCCAGTGCCGCCAGGCAAAGACCAGTATGTTCCATAGCCCATTTTGAGATAGCTAACCATCTTATCTAGTTTGCCATCTTCAGTTAATTGTACTTGCGGTTGGTCTTTGCTCGAAGGGCCCGCAGCCTGCTCCTCTGCTGAAGTTTTCGCAGGTTTACTGGCTGCGGTTGTGGGTGTTTGGTCTTGGGCCGCTTGCTGCGATGCTCGATCCGCTGCCCTTCTCCTCTTTGCGCGCCGAACAGATGTTGGACTCTCTATGATACCATAAGCATGGTCTCCCCAGGTATACAAATCCTCCATCCAGTGGGTCACATCTCTCAGCGACTTTCTGGACAGAGCACCCGTACCCAAGAAGATGGCACCATCATCTGGACCAGGTTCTCTCCCTGTCCCTAGCCATTGCTCAGGGTCACCATAGGGGTCGTTTGGAGGAGGCGAATCAGGGTTGTAATCGCCGAATTTGGAGACGACTAAATCGACGAGCCCTTCTATTCTCCCAACTAGTCCCTCTAGGACCGCACGCTCGCCGCTACCGCGGTCTTCCTCTCCAACACCAACCCCCAGCTCGCCAGAGGAAGCTATAGGAATGCCACCAAAGATACCACGAGCCGGGTTCCCATGCATCATAACGTTCCAAGTCGAAAGGTATAGGTCCCAGTATCGGCTCAGTATTGTGATAAACTTGGTTCGCTTGTTGCGCACGAAGAGGGCGCTTAACGAGGAGTCGTGATGCATGAGGAAGATGCTATGTGCTCGTAGGAGATCGCGCAACATCAGGCTCGCAGGTTTCATTTCGCGGCTGGAGTATTCATATCGTTCTTCGGCGGCCTCGCTCTTAGTGGCGAGCCGAGGAGGGAGAGGTAACTTGGTCAGGTCGATGCTCTAGTAATGTCGGTGAGTATCGTGCCCAACACAGCAGAGTTGCGGCGTCTTACTGCTAGAATCCACCATCCAGGCTCGAGCTCATGAAGTATGACTCTTGACTTCTCAGTGTCGATAGTGTCTACGGTTGAACCGCTCGCAAAGCCGCGACTGAAGCTGGCCATGCCCTGGGCAAGACCGATCTGTCGCAAACGCTCATTGCGCTCTTCTGAAGAAATATTTTTGGTTGGTTGGCTGCGAGCGCGCCGGCGCTTGTTAAGCGATGCTTGTGTGGTAACAGAGGCATAGTAGACGATTTGATCCTCGATAGTCTCGTCAGTGTTGCCAAGCGTGGGGTTGAAGATGGCGAGGAAGCCTAGCTGCGCAGGCACAATGGATCCTGGTGCTGGATTAGCAGTACCTGGAGCTGAACGTGCGGCCATTCTGGAGATGTCTCGCGTTCTGTCGTTTTGAAGAGGCCTTAGGGATGCAGCAGCAGTTGTTGTTGCTGATTTTGTTTTCGTGCTGGCGCTGATCGACCAACTAGTTCGTCATTCCCAATCAATTCTGACGTCGATCGGCGATCGCGACAGCCCAAGCCTCCCATACACCTGTTACTGTTGAACCCGTCAGAGCGCCTCAAAATAACGTGCGCGAGTAAATATAACAGCTGGGATAAATAAGGAGTGTAGAAAAGAAAAGAAAAGAATGAGGGGAAGGACTAGAGGTTGACCCTTTGCGTGTACATGTGCTGGACTGTCAAAGGCCTCGATCATGCGGGCGGATTTGGTTGTTGTAGCCCGACTTGTAGCCCGACCGCGACCCGCACGATTGCCCGGGCACTTGGAACGTGAGAAAAGTGAGATGAGGATCCGCGAAAATGGAGAAGGGAAGGTATGAACAATAGAATGCCGTTCATTTGTATACCTTACCTAGGTATTTACATTGCTGTTAACTAATAAGGTAAGGTAAGTACTGGGTGCCTAGGTAGTAGGTAGGTGACCTCGACTTAGAATTGATACCTATTTTACCAAAAGTGCAGGTCTAACTTATCCCTATAAAAAACTATTAGGGTGGTGAGAATCAACCATGACACAGAAGGGCTGGCTGTGGATGTGCACAAAACTACCTAGCTACAGTACCTGCCTACCTTAGAATTGTCCTAATCCTTACAGTACTATGGGTAGAAGGGTACTTAGATCTAATACATCGGGATATCGAGATAGACACAAAAGCCAGGATTGGAGCAGGTTAGAAAAAGCATGTGCTAGAAGAGTCTGGACCAAAATTTATTGCCCCGCGAGATCTCGAATTTAAGATCAACATACGAAATTGCCCTTTTTCTGACACGGATTGTGCGGCATGTCCAACAATGCCATGGTTCTAGAACAATACCCATGCCGTGATAAGACCGTCATCCATCCATATCGGCATCAGATTGCAAATCCTCGACCAATTAACCCAACTCCGAAATAATTCGCTCGTTACATATCAATACTGTGCGGATAGATCCAATGAATGGTCTTCCAAAACACTCAACTTATTCGTTCCTGTTGCCCATCGACTCATCTTTGTCGCCTTGTCCAAAAACAGTCTGTCTCTTCTTGGCCATCGCATATGCCTCACTAACACGTTCTTTCTGGTCTTTTAATACTTGCATCGGCGACCGAGTTTGTTCTTGAAGTTTCATGCTCTCAGTCCTCGGGAATCCCCATCTCCTCCTTTCTCTTCTTTGACTGCGATCAAAGCTGGAGAACTCGGCCCAGATGAAATAGAGTATAAACGTAATCAGAGTCAGTGGTATAGTGATGGCCCAGTATAGCCGGAACTGCGGTGTGGTTTGAACACCAATACCTTCTCCGTTGACGTCGGCATGATCCCAGTCGAAGAGATCAGTCGAGAAAAGGGCCGAGATAAAGCTACCTGGTAAGAAGAACATTGTAACAAATGCCAGTGTCTTCATGGAAGCAGCGTCGCGAAGAGTGGATATTGAAATGATGTAGTTGGAAAGGCTGTAATTTTCCGATATGAGGTTGTTCAACTGCCAGTGATGTTAGTCTCGCCATGATACCGCTCCTTCGGCTCGACATACCACATCAATCTGGATCTGTACCCTCTTCAGGAGGTACTCTCTATCCATGGCCTGCATCATCAACCGCTTCTGGAGAACTCCAACATGGTTGTTCATAAGCTCGTCTGCCTCGGGCGTTGAGCTTTGGCCAAGGCTCAATCGTTGCTGGACAAATTCAAGCAACTTCTGCAGCGTGTTGTCCTTTCTCTCTGTACTCGCTAGGCGGACTGCAAAGCCGCTCATCTGTGCATTGAGTGTGCCTAGCTCACCAGCTGCAATATGTTTTCGCTCCGTCTTAAAGTCCGAGTACCCTGTTCGCGCTTCTATCTGCTGAATACCAGGCTTCATGTTATTCTGCGTTATTTCGATCTCTCCATGAAACATGAAGGCAAAGAGGAACGCGGGGAACATAGCATGACTAGCCGTGCTGAGATTCCATCTGCTTTTGCTCTTGAGTAGCTTCTTCAGATAATTCCGTTCTTTATCACCAGCTAAAATTATACCATAGGTAACTTCAGGGCGCGAAGCAGGCGGCCTGAAGCGAGTGTGTGACCATATAGACGCGAGTTTGGGTGCATAGCAGAAAGCATAGGCCTGCTGGCTTGCTTCGGGCTTGGTGACCTCAGAAAAGGCGTTGACACCAGCGACACAGCTGGAGAAGTAATTGTACGCAAGCTCGAGGCCAAACTTGTCTAGTATCCGATTCTTGGCCTCCTCGGGAAGCTCAACGCAGTTATCGTCAAGGATAAACTCGGGCCATATCAGGCGCAAAACTAGTGATTCAGGTCCTGTCGCTCCTTTTCTTGTCTCTGTGGACAGCCATGACGCGACATCAGGTATGGTGGTGTCCCCCTCATGATAATCAACGATTCCAGTATCATCCCTGTACCAAAGATCGCTGTACTTGAAGGAGAGGACATCGTGGGATTGGGTGAGACGCCGCGAATTGAACTCTGCGATCTTGTAGTATATCTCATCCATGTTTGCGTAGCCTTAGCGTCTCAGAAAGCAAACCGGCGACTTGGCGCGTAGGATGAGAGGCCTGCAAGGCTGATTGTGGATGCTACACATATGGCCAGGCGTTTTCGAGGTCGGCTTCGACAGAATATATGGTCAGGAGAGCTGAAGGCGACCAACCCACCAATACTGGCGAGCCGCTGGCGATCTGCCGCTCCCGCTGGCTGTCAGGCTGCGCTTCTCACCTGCATTTCATCGCCTGCCCAGTGTCTGAGAGGGAAACCGCTCGTTTGGGGGCAGCCAATCGCCCAAAAGTAGTGAGACATGGGGGTTTGCGGATCCTTACTTGAGCTGGGTTAATTGAGTGATGGACAGACAATACAAAGCCTTTGTTTTCTATGCTTCTTTCCTAATATTTATTGGCCATTACAGAGAAATTACTCCGATGCCTCCGTATGGTTGTGTGTATCAGGAACAAGTTCAATAGTAGACTCACGACGGAAAGTCGGGTTGGAAAGCTGAAGCTGAAAAAGCTCGGCTTGAATGTGGTGCGCTGCCTCGTCAGCTTGTTTGTTGGCTTGCACTGCCACTATTCCGACGGGTGTTCTTGAGGCTGTCGTGTCTCACTATGAACTGGCCTCTGTTCCGGCTGTGCACATACTGCTTTCAAGTGAGAGAACTTATTCGTTGTTTAGTCAAGGCAGCCGCTTGAAGAGACGATAGCATTCATCAATTAACTGTATGATCCCAAAATAGACTCAACACAGACCTTTAGCTGATCTCAAGCTCTCCAGCTTCCGCCGCTAAAGCAGCCCTAGGTCCCTTACAGTACTGTACCCCGCAGGTCCCTCGATGTCCACTGTGAGCTCAGCCCAAATGCGAACGGAAGGTCTGGATCACATGCATAAGTAGGTAGGTAGGTACATACATACTATAGTTAGGTACCTAACAATGAATTGGCATGAAGGAAAAAGAATGGTCAATTTCATGCCAAGCTGGGTTCTTGCAGATAATCAATCATACGTACCTCACTAGGTAGGTTAGGTAGGACCTATGATCCTCGAGATCTATATTCGTCCAAAAAGACCCTGTAAATAGACGCAAACTTGCCTACGTCATCCCCGTCATTGTCGGGTCTTCACCTCATTCAACCCAGCATCATCTTACCTCACCTACTTACCTCGTACTGTAAGCTCCCCCGCCGCTGACTGGACTTGCAGGTTTTCTCTCCTCCTACATCATCGCATTCGTTGAGTTGATCGGTGTCATAAACCTACAACCCCAATTAAACCCCGATCTCCCTCATATTTTATCGACCCTCTGGTCCAAGTCCATCACCATGGAGTCTTTCTCTCTGCTCAAACGTCGTACCACCGACCTCCTCCACAATGTCCAGCAGAACCTCCCCAATCTGCCTTCCGTTCCATCCGTCCCTTCGGTAGCTTCTCGGAAAAAGAGTTCTATGAAAGGCACATGGGAGCGCATTGATGCTCCTGACGTCCCCCGTTCTTCTCATTCTCTCAGCATCGTCCACGGAACCGCTTATGTCTTTGGCGGCGAGATCGAGCCGAGGAAGCCCGTCGACAATGATATGCACGTAGTTACTCTTCCCTGGAGCAGCGCTGGCGCCGACTATTTTAAGGTTAAGGCAGTTGCTGCTAAGCCAGATGCGCAGCCGAAGAAGGGGGAGATTACGCAGCCCGCTCAGCTCAATGCCCCGGAGCCAGCCAAATCCGACGAGAAGCCAGACGACGAAGAGATTGAGAAGAAGCTTGACGAAGTTTCTCTTGAAGATGAGGGAGAGGATGAGGAAGAGGACGAGGACGAGGACGAGGACGAGTCTTCAGATGAAGAGGTTGAGAGCAAGTCCAAGGGTAAAGAGCCTGCTGGCCCTGAGAAACCAGAATTGGGCGACGTCCCAGCTCCACGAGTTGGTCATGCTACAGCTGTCATCGGATCCCGTATCTTCCTCTTTGGTGGCCGCGGAGGCCCTGATATGCGGCCTCTCAACGAAGCCGGCCGTGTCTGGATCTTTGACACTCGCTCCAACACATGGACATATCTTGATCCTGCTCCGGTCGTTCCAGGCGGTGCCATTGTGCCCCAGCCCGCCCCGCGAAGCTATCACTCAGCCACCTCTATCGACCGCCCCCGAGATTTTGCCTCTAAGGAACCCAAGGAACCTGAGACTTGGGGACAGTGGGCCTTAGGAGATACTTCTAAGACGGGCATCCCTCAGGCTCCCGTTGTGGGTAATGTTGCCGAAGATGCTACAGATGAAGAGTCAGATGGCTATGGAACTTTCTTCATCCATGCCGGATGCCTCGCCAATGGCGAGCGCACCAATGATATCTGGGCCTTCAATGTTCATGAACGCACCTGGACTGAACTTCCCGCTGCTCCTGGCCCTGCTCGAGGTGGCAGTTCCATTTGCGTAAGCAAGACTCGCCTGTTCCGCTTTGGCGGTTTTGATGGAGAAAGCGAGCTCGGAGGCCAACTAGATTTCCTCCACCTCGAGGTTGAAACGTTCGACGACAGGGGCACTAAGGGTGAGGTTGCCGTCCGCGCCCGCGGCGGTTGGCAAACCGTTCTTGAGAGCGATCCAAACGCCGACTCCACTGAGATACACGCTGAGCCAGCGCAGTCTTGGCCTGAACCTCGAAGTGTAGCAACTTTGGAAGCCATCACTTCAGGTGCTGGTTATGAATATCTCGTCTTAATTATGGGCGAGCGTGATCCAAGCTCGGAGGGCCATGAAGGTGCAGGCAAGTTCCTAAACGATGTTTGGGCCTTCCAGGTTCCTCCTCTGGGCATGACCGCCGCCAGCGTTACTGCTGCCATGTGGCAAGCTATGGGTCGCAAGACAGGTGAGGGCAAGTGGACAAAGCTTGATCTTGAGCCCTATGACGATGACAATAGCGACGAGATGCCCTTGCCAAGAGGTTGGCTTGCCAGTGCACCCATGGAACTTGAGGAGAGCGGTATCCTGATCTGGGGTGGTCTGGGTGAAGATAACGAGCGTCTGGGAGATGGCTGGATCCTACGTGTAGGCGATGCCTAGACGAAAATCACGAGCAACTAAACAAATTGTTGGCTTGGTTGGATATAGTGCTTCTTTTTGGCGCAACATGTTTTTTGGGCGATCATATCGAATGGAGGAATGAGACAACGAAAGAAAACTTTATGCAGGCTCAATACTTCACATAGTATAGCACATTGTCGTTAACGAGAATCCACGCATTCTATACTTGAGATAGCATTTGACATGGTGTTATGTACAGTTGAAGCCGAGCCTCCTCCTGCCCGGCATTTTTGCATCATTCACTCGAAAGCATTTCCTGCCTTTGAACTAAAAAAAAAAAAAAGAGAGAGATAATAATGTTATAATTCTACAGATCCGCCCTTGTGGTCTCGGTTCCCCAGGGCTCCGAGTTAAGGCTTGTCTGGCCAGCGCTGTTCTCGCATGTGTCTCGGCTGCTAAGGGGGCCGGGCTTGGGGACGTTGACGGTAGAGGGATCGGTGGCAGTAGCCTTGGCCCTGAGAGACTTGAGGAGGTCCTTGACGGAGGCGGGGGTGAGATCCTCGTAGTAGTCGTCGTTGATCTGGATCATAGGGGCGTTGACGCAAGCACCAAGGCACTCGACCTCGAGGATAGTGAAGAGACCGTCGGCGGTGGTCTGGCCTTGCTCAATTCCGAGCTCCTCCTTGATAGCCTTAACGATAACATCAGAGCCACAGCCTCCGAGTTGGCAAGGAGTCTGAGTGCCATTGTTAGTGGATTTATACCTTGGAGTATTCGAAAGTCTTCAATGACGTCTATGCGTCATTGCGAGACTAAGGCAAAGCAATTGCCGCTGAGGAGGGCTTGCTTCGGGCAGAAATTCAACATACCGTAGTGCAGATCTGGACAAAGTACTTGCCCACGGGGGTTCTGTTGTACATGGTGTAGAATGAGGCAACCTCGTACACTCGCATGGGGGGCATCTCGAGAAGGCGGGCGACCTCGTTCATGACGCTAATGCTGGTGAAGCCATGTTGGCGCTGTCCGAGGTCGAGCAGCGGCATGACGGCAGCCTTCTTGTACTGGGGAGGATATCGCTTAAGGATTTCGGCAATGACGGTCTGGTTCTTTTCATTGAATTTGAAGGGGATGTCGGGGTTGTTGTCCTCGGTGTTTCGATGCTGTCATACAGTCTTGGGTCAGACATGTTGCTTCCCATCGCTGGGCAATTACGCGCCGGTACATGAACCAACGTCCAGCTATGCAATTGGCAGCGCCAATTGGGCAACTTACAATCATGAGAGTGTCGCTTCGTCGGCTGGCTGTGAGAGAGAAGGCGACGCGGGACTGAGGGCGGGCAGCCCGACACGCCGGCCGGATGGCGGAGCGGAAGAGAGGAGTGAGCTTGCTCGCCATTGTGAAGTATGTGGTGATGCTTTACGAGCGAGCGGGGCGGGAGTCGTCGCGAGGGCGGGAGGGTTTCTGAAGTCGTCGGTTCCGGATCTTGTCAAAATGTCGCCGTTGCAATTCGAGTTGGAGCTGCTTGCAAAATCAACGTCGATGATTGGTGTATCTGGCCCTAGGTTTAGCCGTCCCGAGGTGGACCGACGCAATATGGGCTGAGAGCTCCACCTCGTCTCTTTTACTTCTATCCATTTTCAACAATACCTGGTCGGTAAGCCAGAGAATAAAGTAACCCGCATACTTTACACCTCTTTTATTAAGTAGGTATGTTAGAGAGGAACTGCTTGAATCTTACTTGAATTTTTATATAGCTTTTGATACTCTTAAATAGATATTCGCTTCCATATCAGTCTTCCTAGTATGTTTTGTTCTTTTGTGAGCTACCTGATCGATTACCCCTTGATAAACATACAAGATCCGCCACCAACATACCTTGCACTTACTGGAAAGTCATTCGAATATCGTCATTGTGTTATCTTTCTCGTAAAGGGTGATCGATATTTCCAGGTTTGAGTAGCAGAAACTCTGTCGTCCTCCTTACCAACCGAACATATCTTGCCAACACATACTATGCAGCCCTCAATACTAACAACAAATAACACGCTACGAAAACAAGTTTCGCGAAGCCGGTGTCACCGCATGTTCCTATGTCCTTGTGCGCAGTCTCTATACCTCTTGGTACGCTTGATTAGCGGTCATGTTGCGGTTCGCTTCTTCATGTCTCTTGGCTAAACGACAGCGTACATGGTCAATATAAGCTTAAAGGAACTTCTTGTTGAACCTTCGTCAATCACAATACAAGCCGAGTCAAGGTAACTCTGTAACCTCGCCCGAGAACAGAACTTCCTGCTTGATCTGTGGGGAAGGACAATTGTATCATTCGGTTAGAGGCTTGCCTCCTACGATAAACATAGACAAAGGATTGGGTACACAGGTTTCACAGCCGCTTATGTCGTGGTTCTCAAGGCTTATAACACGGCACTGCCGATGAGACTGACTTCGTTCTACAGATGATAACTCGCAAGACAGGGCGCATGCGACCAACGAATGATTTGAAAGATTTTGATAAGATCTTGACTGTTGCTATTATTTGTTTCGTGATGCAGAGGCGGGACCAGAGTAAGGAGCCGGCGTTGTGATAGCTGAAGCCCAGTAACATAGCTAATTTTAGTTAAGCGTCCTCCTGACTCTCTTGAGAGGCTGAAAAGTTACAGCAGCATGTACAGATACAAATAGTTCATTTATTAGCATCAATAATACAGCCACGGGTGCAATTATTGACCCCGTCATTTAATTGATTCCGGTGCTGGCTATCCTCCATCGTGAGTTGACCGCCCCTGGCTCACCCTAAAAGCCTCTCTTTGGCAAAATGAGGGACCCTTGTTTTGAACTTAGAACCACCTAGGATCTTTCAGCTACTAACTTAGCTCCAGGGCCACTTCACTTGACAACGTCCCATATCTTAAATGAACTACCCAAGGAGGGAGATAGATGGCGCACCTCCTTCTTGAGGTTTTCAGCTTAGATAGCTTGGCTTGGCTTGGCTTGGCTTGATAGGCAACTATTACGACTTTCTTTGAGTTGGGCTTTCTTTCACTTTCCTACGAACCTCCGACCTCATCCGACTAACATTTGATTTGACTCTTGGCTCAATCTTTCTTAGGTGCTAACCTACCCACCTAAAATACCTAGACAACTGCGCCTTCGTCCCTCGCTATCGCCATCATGACAATTGAATCGCGATTCTCGGTCTCGGTTCCCAATTGTTCGATTCAACAATGGATCTTTGGCTCACCTTCGGGTCTATTGCCAGATAAGAAGGCTTTCATCGATGTTGACAATCCTCAGCAGCGCTATTTCACCTACGACCAGGCTCGGTTATTTGCAAAGCGCATTGCCGTCGGTCTTATTGACAATGGTCTTAAACCGGGCGATCGTGTCCTCCTCTTTGCCAGTAACAGCATCTTCTTCCCGGTCATTGTGATGGGCATCTGGATGGCTGAGGGCATTTTTACTGGAGCGAACCCTGGCTATGTCACTCGAGAGTTGACTCACCAACTTGAGGATAGCGAGGCATTATATATGATTGCTGCCGAGGGTGTCATGGAAGTGGCATTGGCTGCTGCCTCACAAGTTGGTATGGAAACTTCTCAGGTCTTTTTGCTGGATTCAACGTGGCCAGACTCGGCCGTTGAGACACAGCCCAGAGAAGGAAGCAGACACTGGACAGAACTCATTGCGTCCAAATCGAAAGGTGAGAGATTCTCATGGGTTGAGCCAACCAATTCCAAGGGCTCAGTCTGCTCTCTCAATTACAGCTCAGGCACTGTAAGTTATATGGCTCCGTCCAAACTTTCATCCCTGATAAGTGAGACGAGTCAACTGACAACCATAGACTGGGATACCCAAAGGCGTCGAGATCTCACACTTTAACCATGTTGCCAATAGCTGCGGCGTGACACTTTTTCACAAGCTTCATCCCGACTTTGAAACTCGACATCGACATGCTGCGGCCCTATGCTTCCTCCCAATGTATCATGCCTTCAGTCAGGGTTACTTCATCACCAGCTTCCCTGGCGAGCGAGTTCCTGTTTATATCATGCCTTCTTTCGACTTCCCTAAGATGCTCGCTCACATTCAAAATTTCCGAATCACAAAACTTCTGGCTGTCCCCCCTATTCTTGTTCTTATGTCCAAGCATCCACTTGCACGTCGTGCCGACCTGAGCAGCATCGATATGATCGCATCTGGCGCTGCTCCATTGGCTAAGGATACGCAACGTGAGATAGCCGACATGATACCTGGGGGTGAATCGGTTGTACGGCAAGGTTGGGGGATGACGGAAGCGACATGCACCGCATTGTCGTGGGACCCTAGCAAAGCTCCCAGCTCTGCGGCTGGCGAACTGACACCGGATTCCAAGGCCAGATTGGTCGATATAGAAACGGGAGAGGAGATTACGACCGCCAACACTCCAGGAGAACTATGGATCACCGGTCCCACGGTGATGCGTGGCTACTGGCGTAACTCAACTGCAACACAAGACGCCTTCGTCACTGACTCAGATGGCACTCGATGGCTTCGCACTGGGGACGTCGCTTATGTGGAAGAGTACGCAAAGGGAAGCCTGTTTCACATTGTGGATCGTGTCAAGGAGTTGATCAAGGTCAAAGGCCTGCAAGTTGCTCCAGCTGAACTCGAGTCTCTCCTGCTTGAACGAGAAGATGTTGCTGATGCTGCTGTTGTGGGGGTCATCATTGATGGTGAGGAGCTTCCACGAGCCTATGTCGTAAAAACACCAAACGGCAAAGACACATCCCAAGAGGATATTGCCAACTGGATAGCGAATCGTGTTGCCAAGTACAAGCAACTTAGGGGCGGTGTAATGTTTGTTGATACTATACCCAAAGTTCCTGTAAGTTTTTGGTTCTCCTTGTTAGCGAGACATATTACGGGTTTGAAGCTTACATGGCTACTCATAGTCAGGAAAGATTTTGCGAAAAGTGCTTCGTGAGCAAGCAAAGCGCGAAGTTAGCAACGGCCTTGAGGTGCGCGCCAAGCTGTAGGTCAGCGGCGGCGACGGGCGCGCAAGCTAATCTACCATATCATCTCGCAAGTCGTAAGTTCTCGTGTGAGAGAATATCTACGCACTGCGGGAAGACGGTAAAGGGTCCAGGTCACGATTGGTGGCATGTCTAATATGGTCTACCACGACCAAATTGGAGGAGAGTTCCCATGGATCAACAGCTTCGCATGGATCCCTGAGGTGAGGGACACGTCCAAACACACAACATCTTTTATGTACCCCTATGGCATAGCTTTGTTTCCATTAATCATTTACATAGGCCTCTAAAGAGCCCCTGAAATGAGGCACATATCTCAAATTCCATCACCAATCATCATCTTGACCTCATCTAAGAGTGTTGAGGGGATCTTCATATCTCGGGCCCTATCAGCTCGCCCTCCATCAACTCGATACTGAGGAGGCAGCCTCACGCCATCAGCGATTCCCAATATCTCCTGGGCAACCACGATTCCACATCTTGCCGCTACTGGCATTCCATGACCCGTATATCCAGCACTAACCCACAGGCCACTGTCTTCACCGCCTAGGGCTGTGGGAAGTTGGCCAACCCAGGGATATCCATCTTTTGAATAGCCCATGATGCCCGTCCACTCAAAGGTAGCTTGAAGCGTAGCGTCCTCCGGTTCGTCTGGTGCCTTTAGCTTCACAGCTTCTTTGAGTGAAGAACGCAAGCGCTGGGCTACAACAGGATCAATCGAATCGTCATGTGACAGCCCAGCTTGGCCATCAGAGGAGCCTAACCTCTCACCGCCAGTGATGAGTTCCCCTGAAGGTCGCTGAACAAGGTAATCGTCACCTCCAGCTGGTGTCCACCACACGTGGCTGTGCTCGAGTGCTGAGCTACCCCTCGAGGGGATGAGAGCAGCAACTTGGCCACGGACTGGAACAATGAGCCCGGATAACTTGGGGAGAAGGTGTGAAGTGTAAGCATTAGTTGCGAGGATAACTTTTTTGGCTACTATCTGGCCACGAGGTGTATGCAGAGCCCACGAGTCACCTATATGTTGAAGGTGATCCACAGCTGTCTTTGTCTGAAGATTGAACACGCTAGAGTCATTCTCTTGGAGCAGTCGCTCGAGGACCCAGCTAACGAGCTTGTACGGCCATATCTTGGCAGCATTGGGCTGGTATATGGCAGCAGTCGCCCCTGGAACCCGCAGCTTGTTCAGTTCCTCCTTGTCCGTCACAACCTCGATCTTGTCGACTAGATCGGGATGTGTTTTCTTCAGGCTGTCTAGATGCCGAACTACAATTTCGAGTATTTCCTTTGAAGGAACACGGTGGACGCCTCCAACTGTCTCCCAGTCACAAGGGATCTTGTTCTCGGAGACAAGTTCCTTGAGAAAGTTGAAGGTATCCAGCTCAAATTGAGCTACCGGAGCTTTGGCGGCGTAGATAAGAGGTTGGCAATGACCACCATTCTAATGATAATCAGTAACTCGCAAAGGGAGAGTATCACCAAACTCAACTCACTCTTCCTGTAGCTCCCCAACACGCCTCTCTTGCTTCAAGAAGGACCACATTCTTACAACCCCCTTCAACAAGCTCCCTCGCTGCAAAAGCCCCGGTGATACCACTACCCACGACCACAACGTCAGCCATCGCAGGAAGCTCTGCTGTAGTGCGATGACCAAGGAGCTTCTCCGAGGGCTGCTGGTGCCAGTACGACTTTGTGCTATCGACGCTAGGCAACTCTGCCTGTCCAGGGTGCAGCGTGGGAATAGTCATTGCGCGATGTTACTTATTATTGTGCAAGTGGAATGATGATATGACACTAGAGATGTCGGCGAAGTCGCAACAGTTGGGGAGCGAAGCCAAGTAGAGATGAGTTGAGTTGTGCTGTGCTGCTAAGATGCAAGTCGATGGCCTGGTTGTTGATCTGACTTGTTAATGAACCCCGCCTGGTTCGGCATTTATTGGAGACGTATTACGCAGATGTACTGCTTTATCAGATGCATAGGTACAATAGATAAATAAATAGATAGGCTGATACGATAGCGCACAGCAGCATTATAGGCTTGTTAGACCGTCACGCATAGTCTGCATATCCACATCACGTAAAATATCAGTCAAGTTTTCTGCTTTGAATTGATCATATCATATTCATGCCATTTCGTCGTCAGAATCATCAAGCAACTATCAGATCAAGCTCTTCCATCCATCCAGTGACCCTTTCAATCCATTGAGCCTTGCTTCAGCTGTGGGCTTCTAAAATATCCTCCACCATGCATGAGCCATTACTATAATTTACAATATTCCAGCCTCTCATGGAGCAAATCCTTTCCTTCCAATGACTTCAAACAATCAATTCTGAAAGACAACCGTCTCTTTTGGCTCTTCCATATGCTGTGTCCTGTGCTGTTTCCCCTCTCTGCTGAATCCTGCAGAGGTGTGCCGGAACTTTTGATTATTACTCCCTCCCAATGTGCGCTGTAACCACAGCATGTCTAATGCTTTCCGGGGTATTTCGTACACGCAGTCTCGCTGTTGAGACGCAAAATATTCAAGTCACCTTCGAGGGGCACATTCTTCACTTGTGCTCTCACTCCCGGTGGCGTAACAAAGGAAATTTGACAAATGAAAAAAAAGAGAGAGAAAAATTAGTCGGATCGTGGTGTTGTCGTAGTGAATATGTATGTGCCTGGAAGCAACAGGCTCCGATCCGAATGTTGAATGGCCGATTCAACAGAACGCCATGCGAATAACTCTCCCGCTAACGGATTCCATTCCTCGTGGTATTTCGTGTGTCGTAGTAGCGAATGACGTAGATGTCATCAAAGCACATGATTCATTCTGGTCGAGCCAGGTTTCCATATCGTTCTGACGTATTGACCCATATAAACTTTGCAAAAAGTTCCTTCTACGCAGAACTCCAGTATTATCCAGAGTCAAATGCGACCGATTCGTTTCCCTTAGACGTCGGTCATCTCTGTATCACTGTCACCGCCCTCTGCAATGGAGACGGAAAACACATCAGGTCCCCAGTTTCCTTCATAAACAGTTGCCGGTGCGGCTCGGTGATGGCCAACCCACTGCAGGCCCTCTAGTTGCAGCACCTGGTGCATAGATGGTCGTTCATTGGGCTCTTGAGCTGTCATCCATCGCACAATTGAATCGAGTGAGCTGCAGTGTGTGGGATTGACCATAAACTCGGGGGCCTGCTGTAGCTCTGATCGCTTACACAAGCCAAACAAGTTGCTTGGGTCGTGGGTCTTGCCGCTCGTGAAATCGTCACTGTGTATTGTCTCGGTGGGGTTACCAGTGGCATCTCGCTGGACCTCGACAGAGGGGTTCCAGGTGAGACTGGGCACTTCGGAAAGATCTCCAGAGCGCAGGGCGATCCAGGTGGGACCATTGTCGGGTAGGACAACATTGGCTGCTGTTTCAAGGATAATGAGGCCGAGAGAAAAGACGTCGGCAGGTTGACATGATTTGCCCTTCAGCATCTCAGGAGCCATGTACTCGCGATCGCCCTCAACGTCCACACCTTCAGCAGACGAGCATGATTGCGCAAGACCAAAGTCGGCAATCTTGAGAACACCTTCAAAGGTGACGAGGATGTTGGCAGGCTTGAGGTCCAGGTGCATGAAGCCTGAATCGTGGATGTCCTTAAGGCCCTATAAAAAAAGTCAGTCAAGAAAAAAAGGAGGAAGATGAGGCATAGCTTACCAAGCAAAGGTCCTGCAGGATCTTGAAGATACGGAAGTCATCCAATCGTCCACCGCGTCCCACATTTCCCAGGAATCTGTCGAGTGTGCCCTCCTCGCAGTATTCTGTTTGGATATACAAATGATTGTTGTGCTCCCAGTTGTCGAAGTACTGTACCACATGCTCGGAGTGGCTGAGGGCGCTCAAGATCTCTGCCTCTCGGACCTTGGTATCTCGATCCTTGGGTCCCTGGAAAGGATGCTTGCTCTTCTTCACAGCATACACCCTGTCTTTTGCGGGGCTTCTTGAACAGGGGGTTGTGCTGATGCTGCCAAATATTGTTTGTTGATGGTCTGCCCGAGTAACACGATAGACCACAGAGAACTCGCCCTTTCCAATCTGCTCCACCTTGTCAAATCGAGAGGACAAGCTGGCGTCAATATCAATGTTGCTGGTACGAGCATTCACGGGAGTGACAAGAAGGCTGGTTGATGATCGCAAGTCCCGCCCGGCTGTTGGTGTAACAGGAGGCGGCATGTTGTCGGAAAAGGCATCACCAATCTGAGAAATTGATAGTCGGCTGGTGTCAAGGGGTAGCAAACTCTCGCGAGGAGTTTGGGGTGTTCGTCGCCCATCAAGAGGGCTCGCTGAATCAGAAAATTTGGATTTAGTAAATGTTCCATTAGGGAAGTTGACTGAATGGCTCAAAGAAACTGTGCTTAGCGGAGAAGGAGAGTGCAATCCTCGTCGTGCCCTGGAGCGGCCTAACGAAGACAGAGGGAGATGCGAAGATGGGGAATACAAACGTCCAGCATCAATGAGTCGACTTGAGTTGTCGATTATTCCAGCTAACCCGTTTGGTTTTGAGAGGTCCGACTTACAAGTTGCTTCTCGAGGGATGCTGCCGACCGGAGTAGTCGAGTGCAAGGTTCGGTTTGCGGTTGGGCTGAGGTTGTCATGAGGACTCTCGAATGAGTACTCGCTGACCTTGCTAAGGCTAGGAGTCAGGGTATTCTTGGTCGGGGTCGGCGGAGCGTCGCCTTCCATTGGGGTCGAAAAGTCAATCGTATCACCAAAGAGCTTGTGCTCATCGCCATCCAGACTCAGGACACTACCACGGCGTGCATTCCTAGAAGCACTGCCGCGTTGGAATATTGACATGCCCTTACCAGGCCTGCCAAAGCTGCTGGGGCCCTGGGCGCCGCCGTTGCTGAACGGGGTCGAAGGGATACCGCCAAAAGAATTTCGGTTGTTACCCCTCTTCTTCATGGCACTCCCGGCCGGTGGGGGGAAAGTAGCGAATGGGTTGGAATGTTTCTTGCATGGCGTATCGGGAGGAGCCATCTTCTTGTCGGCATCCTCTTCCGGGTTTCGATTTACCTTGGAAATCAGTCCTGTAGAATTGAAAGCGCCAACCCACAGAGAGCTGTTGCTGGGCGTCGCCATAGCCTTGGACATCTCATTTGGACGGGTTGGTCTTGTTGCATTGAGAGGTAGAGATTTTGAGAAAAGGTGAGGTCTAGGTCGATCTGGCATACGTGCCACGGGAGCATAAATAGGCGTCTCTTCAGTTAGACTGTTCCCTGAGGACGAGGTCGTCAATGTCTTTGATAGAGGATGAGGTTGGTGCCCCTTGTCGCCAATAAAAGTAGGTGGATTTGATGTTGGTGTTGTAGATACAAAGAGGCTTTCTTGCGGCACCGGGGGGGGGACAAATTGGTCCAGAGAAAGGCGCGGCCGACTTCTGACAGGAGAATATTCGGAGCTCATCTGGGCGAGTTGTCGTTCGCCCGATCGTCTTCCCCAAGAACCCCGCTCCCCATATCGTTGCTGCAGAGTTGACTTGCGCAGGGACGATGACCTCTTAGGAACATTCGTCGTCGTTGGTGTCGGAGAGGGGAGGGGGTCGCGGAATGGTGATCCGCTAGTGCCCGCAATCTCATACTCAGTAGACGAGTCTTCATGGATAAAGAAGCTCTGGGAAGATGTCGTGTTGACGCCAAAAATGTTTTGGTCCTCGTTCTGGCCCAGCCCCGATATTCCATGCAAGCTCCGTCGCTTAGCCACCGGGCTTCCCTGGCTCGGTTGGTCCAGATTCATGGTCGCATCGCTACGTTTTAAAGACCCGTTGTTTGGAACCATCTGGTTGTCGCTGCCCGAATCAAGAGACTTGAGAAATGATGTAGGCGATGATCCAGCAACGTCGAGCTGGAGACTGCGCCGTTTAACGGGACTGACGGCGATAGGGCTTGTAGCTCCAAGCGCGTTGTTCTCTTGTCCTGATGCGTCGACGACCGGGGGCGAGGACATTGCAGGCAAAGAGTTGCCGTTATCAGGAGCCATGTTGAGCGCCCTCTTGAGAGGGCTCTTTGGAGAAGCGCGTGCTCGTGTCAAGGGTCTCGAAGGTGATGTCTTACACGCTTTGGCGGACCGCAATGAAAGTCTGACGCTGGGGCGGAAGGGTGTAAAGGCGGATGAATGCGGGGCACCGTTGGCGTGAGGAGGTGCTGAGCGCGTGTGGGACGGTAGAAGTTGTTGATTTTGCGGCGTTGCGCCAAATCGACGACACGGTGATTGAGGTGAGGTTTGGTGGGGGCTCTCGGGACTCAGCGAGTGTTGGGAGTTTGAGCGCGTTAAGAACTTCGAGGGGGATCGTGAGATAGATCGTCGTAGCGTGCGAACTGCCGAAGTGACGTCGATGTGGTGGGCGTGTGTTGGTGATGGTAGGGCGAGTGTGCCACCGCTGCTGTTCGAGAAGGACATTGTGAGGCTATGAGGTGCTGCGCGCTCTGGTATTGCGCGAGCAGGTCACAGAGTAAGGCTGATGTAAAAGTAAAATTAACCGGGCCTTATCGATGTTTGTTGCTGGTCTAAGATAAAATAACTGGTGACCAAGGCGGTAGGGAGAAATAAACGTTCTGGCACGTTGGTGAGCCAAATATGGACGACGAAACGGTGCTGCGTCAAAAGGCGAAATCGAAGATGTGAGAGAAGCAGCTCGACGCGATACCCTACAAATCGCAAAAAGCTATGCCAGTCTCACTCGGACGTCGAAGGTCATATCATGACTCGATGACTGAAGGTATATCAGACGCTAGAGGTAGGCAGAAGCAGCGAGTGTAGGCTGTAGTTTAAGTTTCCAGCAGTGGTGATGTCGTCGACAAGGCAGCCAGATAAATGCGGGCGAGCCGAAGCGAGTGCGTGTCGAGAGGTGAGTAAAAGATGGGTTGATGAGAAAAGTGAGTTTGAGTAGAGAAGAGAGGTTGGTGGGAGTTGGAAGTACTAAGCAGTTGTAGGGAGGAGTAGGTAGTCGTGCTGCATGTGTCGTGCTTCGTAGAGGATGGCAGGATGGATGGATTTGGGTTGGGGGTGGGTGGGCGTGGGTAGGTTGAAGGGACAAGTGATGAGAGACAAGAGAGTTAACTAACTACCTAGTTAGTGTGTGGCAGTTGGACCATGGCGCTTGTGGATGGGCATGGGCTACTGTAATCCTGACACAAACTAAGAGGTTGTTAAAGACCAAAAAGTGAATTATTGCTTTTCGTTGTCGTCTAGTCTGGGTTTGTCTCCTCTTTGCTTTGCTTTTGTCTGCTGTGTTTGTTTTGTGGTTTTGTTTGAATTCGCAATCAAAGTACAGCACAACGATACTATACGTACTTGTCAAGATGACCCCTCGTGTGGCTGCGATGAAACCAAAGAACCCTTCCTCAGGGCACAACGTGGATACTCCAACGGGGTCTGGTGACTCAGATACTCAGGTCGAAAGGACAACGAGTGGTAGTGACAAGTTAGGCTGGTATGCACTCGTCTGGGCTTTCTTGGTGTCTGTGTTGGGAAAGTTGGTACAGACAGAGTTGATGGGAACCTGAAAGACCCAGAGGGTGTGACAAAAGCTAGCAAAAGACAGGATAGGATGGGGATGGAAGGGCGGGTGCAAGAGAAAGCTGAACTGGTTGGAAGAGAGGGGACAGTCAGTCAGTGGAAGCCCAGCAGCCCAGGGATGGCGCGTGTTGGCGTTAGAGGCTAACGATTTGGTGTACGCCCCGTAAAGATAGTAGGTTAGTGGGGGCTTCAGCTGTCTACAAGCCTAGATCCCGTCGTACCTCCATATCAATATATCGATCAATGAGGAACGGGGTAATCACTACTAGATAGAACAATCACTACATGACAGGAAGACAACGCGCGTTCTCTGTATCAGGGAGGCGATCTTTGGTCGTGTATTCATACTCGCATCCCTCCATTGAAAATAAAAATAAATATAAAAATAAAACCTCTTCGTCATATTCCAGAGGCTGGAAAACAACAACCTGGGGGGCAGAGGTGCGCGACAAGTGACGCATTTGTTTACAGCATTTCCTAGAGAGGAATGACGCGACACGAAAAGACGCGCTTCTCCAAACAAAACCTAGGTGTGTAACAACAAACACTTCTCTGACACACCCTCCAGGTCCCTTGTTAGGTACCTAGTCAGTGGCTTCTACAAGGATGGCGCCGGGAGCTGGTCCCCGTAACTCAACCCGTCTATGGCCCGCCCATGTTCCATCTCAAGCCTCTGAGCTACTGATTGCTACTCTACACAGAACAGCTCTGATCTCACTGTCTCATCGATGACAGCACGCTCATCGAGACAATCACATTCCGTTCGTCATAGTTAGAGATTCTCTCTACCTTTGTACGTCCTCCTTCATCTGTAGGTAGGACAACGAGCTTCTTCAGTCATAGACAACGTGACTTTCCCTGACGATCGTTGATCGTCGTTATTGAAAGTTCCCGTCCCTGTTGCACTAGGGCTCTTTCTTCTCTTGTAAGTCAGTTGAGTTCCATGATATCCTTGGATAGAGTTCGGGTCATTCCTGAAGCCTCCCCCAAACTTCAAATTTGCCATCACCTCCTGTCAGTATGTAACAAAGAGGGGGACATGCCCTTCACTTGTCCCCAAAGACTGGCTGTGTATTCCTCTCTTGTTCCAGGACGGTCGTGGTACTACCGTCAATTGTCTCTTCAACTAATAACTGAAGGCTTTGTACGGAGTAGGAAGATCTTATTAGAGAGACTGGCATGTAAGTCGGAACGCCCAATGCCCTGGTTGAATACTCCACTGGGCGCATCCCAACGCCAGTGCTCAGGGGTATTCCCGTTCTTCAGACGCTCCCCAGCCATGCAAGCCACCTTTTGGACCTCCTCCTAGGCCCAGGGACTTCTCTTTTTACCAGTCAGGGGGGTCCCTTGGCTGGCGCCCGTTGTACTGAAGATCGCCTCTGACATGGCATGGAATTTAGACGAGATGGCATGAGGACTATTCTCGATAAAGCAGAGACTCGAGCGCTTCTGCTGGTCGGTCATGAGGCCGCAGATATCGTGGTACAGTAGCATTAACTTAGACGCTGGAGTTGCCAGCTCAAGATAGATCGCAGGCTGCAGCTTGGGCACTGACTAGCAGGTTGCAGTGAGTCGAAGCAAGATACGATGGGGACTGGATAGAGATGGGGGTTGGTTGGGACCTAGTCCAGAGCCCACCCGTTCGCTGGCTCCCGTCTCATTCAGACCATTCAGCGTCATGATCGTCGCCGTCACTTGTCGATGAGCATGCTTTATCCCGGGTCCCGTCACTCGCCTCGTACAAGATTGCCTTGAGAGTGAGTTGTGCTGTACACGTAGTACAACAGAGGCAACGTCAGCCTGGCTACTGAATTGATACGGGACGGGTTAACTACCTTAGGTAGGCTTGGTCAACCAGCGAATTCTTCATACCGGCCACGTCCAAGGGAAGGTTTGTCTCTCTTCCATTCTTTAGACAGCCGCTCAGTGGCCCTCGTCTTTAGGTCATTCTCTCCACCAGCAAACTCAGCAGTAGACCATGACATGGTTATACCAACCATGCTCTTACATCCCGATACGCCGGGCCTCCCATGACGCGCAGCAAATCTTCTCGATCAAAACAAACAAACGACGTGCTTCCCCTATCCTCTTGTGCACTGCCCACTAGCTGACGGTGGTAATTTGGGCTTTAATTGTGCTCTTTATGCCAACCAGCCCATGTCATTTCGCTTCTTATGAGAGAGTCCGGGGTGGCCCCCGCCCTACTCCGTATGCGAGAGGACATTCGCACTAACAATTCAATTCTGTGCGCTCGTCAGTAGTTAGCCGCTGCGCGTGGACCAGAAGAGGCACAAAAGCCCTGCTTGTGAGCCTGGACCCCAGGCCAGAGGGACCACCAAGCGCATCGTATCAAAAAGTTACGCATCGCATTTTGAAGATTTGAAGCCCCTGGCATGTCTTCCATCTTATCGACCACCAATCAAGACTTTCAATCGGCATTGCTTCTAACGCTGCTGCTCCGTGCTTCTTGATCGGAGGTTTTAGATCAACTCAATCATCAACTTACACGGATCACCATCGTCACTTGCACTTACATAGTGAAAGGTCCTTTTTTTAATTCACATCAATAGATCAACTCACCTCACTCGCACGCGTCCCCGCGCTCGCATATTATGCACTAGACAAGGGATGCACTGGCTGTGCACAACATATGAGTGCCAACTTTGTTGACCGCCTGACTTTCGGTTGCATATTTTATGGGACGTCGCTGCAGCTAGTACGCCGTTGAAGCACACCGCACAAGTCTGCGGCTCTGTCAAGCGAACCCCTATGCAGTTCATAGTATAAGGGCCGTGTAAGTGGCCTCGGGCGGCAGTGGTCTGCATCTTCAGCGCAGTTTTACACAGCTTATAAATCCTTCTCCTGAGCCCCTATTGAGATATTACTTGCTGCAGACGGTCACCGTTGGCCTGTGGTCGCGATGGAGGTTCACGATAAATGCAGCGCTGGTGACGAGACGAAGCGAGACTTAGCTGCAGCTTGTACTTTGACGATGAGTACCTATGCACACTTTTACCGTGCAGTTGAAATTAGGCGCTCGGATTAGGACACAGATATGGCATTTATTTATGTGCTTTATAATTACATACCTCTTGGTCTTGCATAAGAGACCATCGAGAACAGAACCAACTTGCACCCAAGCGCGCCGTTATCCGAAACGGAAAACATAGACAAATGCCATGACGCAAAGTGGCTGGCTTCGTTCTCATCTGACCATTGCTGCAGCCAAGTGGACTTTGACTACCCTATACTTTTCCGCGGTTTGCCGTCATTGGGGCTCAGAAAACCTGCTGGCCTCAATAACGGGCCCCGCTGGCAACACAAATGCACCTCAACGGGCCGCCCGCCTGCTTGCTCCTGCCTGTGAGGTTTCGGTGCAGCAGTGCGATACTTCAAGTGGGCTCAGGACAGGGCGAGCAGTGCATAAGCGTCGCATAGAATCTTTTATTGGGCAATTGGACAACACATTCGCAAGGGAGACAGCGAGGGGTAACTCAGACGTCAACTCAAGTTCTCGGCCCAAGTCTCATATGCACCTCCTGGCGAGGGAGGATCGAGATGAGCGATATTTTGCATGCCAATTGAAGTGGACGGTCTTCAGCAAGTCGTTTGGCATCAAATCCAATTGAAGCAATTCCAGCGTTGTGGTAGGCTTCACCAAGCCACATTCTGGGCAAAATCCAGCTTATCTCTCAGGGTTCCCCGCAAGGTACAGCAGGGAACCATAGTGAGACGGCTGAGATACCGACGATCTAATAGAGTTCCATTTTCTCGAGGTGAATCAGACCATTAGGCGGCTAGATCTGAATCAGTATCAAAGCTCCAAAAGCACTAGCAAACAGAATATCTCGTCCAGATCGGATCCAAAGAGGGGGTGTACTCACTGGTATGAATTGTCTCAGCTTCACGCCAGCCTCCCTAAACACGCGGGCTGTGTCGTTGTCCATGCTGTATGTATGAGCGTAGACAACCTCGCTAATGCCCACCTGGCAAATCTTGATGCTGCATGTAAGGCAGGGACACGTGTCGCAGTAGAGAACCGACCCTTCGCGTATTCTTTCTCGTCCCGCTTCCAAAAGGGCGTTCTCTTCAGCATGGATGCACAGGCAGGTCGACAAGCCCACTCCTGAACTATTGCCGTCATTGCACCTGGGACAGCCTCCTTCGGCACAATTCTGTAACCCCCTTGGAGTTCCATTGTAGCCGGTGCTGATAACCCTTCGCTCTTTGCCCACAAGCACACATCCGACTCTACGCTTCATACAGTTGGAACGTTTTGCAGCAAGGGATGCCAATTCCATAAAGTAGGTGTCCCAGCAAGGGCGCAGACGGTCGGGATTCGGGATATCCAGTTTTCCAAGGGTCGCGTAGAGGTGCGCTAGAGAGGAAGATGTATTAAGAAGTCTCACAGCAGCACGCGAGATAAGGGGGGACAGGCCCTTCTGAGAATCGTACAAATGGGTATCACTCTCTGTAACGAAGTCTTCTAGACTCATGTCAGGCTCTCCCGCATGCCTCTGCCTCGCACGGTCCTGGAATCGTCGCCAGCGGACCGTCAATGGTGCGTCGACGGAGAGCAGTAAGAAGAAAGGCCTGCGAAGGAAAACATCCAGAACGGCCTCTGTGGGGATGTCGGTAGTCACAAAGCGGCCACGCCAGCGTTTCGTGACGAAGTCGAGAAGCTCCTCGGCCGTGGAAAACACGTGTTGCGGACCAGCCCGGAGAGTCAGTGTGGTTTCAGATGAAGATTGGTGGCCATTCTTGGTGGTGAGCGCCGTTGAGGTTAAAGCACCCTTGAATGCTGTTGAGTCGTTTGACTGCGACGGTGAATCCGTGCCGTGGTCCTCGGAAGAGGCAGCTTCTGTGCTAAGCGAGGAATCGGAGAGCGCTGGAAGCGACTCTGGCTGCAGATGGAGGAGTTTGAAGCCATGGTGCTCAACAAGATATTGGGCCACCGTCTTTTTGCCGGAGCAGATACCTGAGGATTGTGAGTTCATGATCCGATATTGGAAGTTTACGAGACATTCTTACTGCCACAGACGCCGATAAGCATATTGCGAGCTGATACAGTGGGCTGTTCTGGAGTATGTAGTCGAGAAGTCAAAAGTGGCCTTGAGTGTTGAATGTGTGTGTGTGTGTGTATGTATGTATATCTTGCCTCACGTTGGGATTTTGAAGTCATTTAACGCGTATGGCGACTATCTAAGCGCGTCCCAGAGTGTGGGGTGTAGGGTTTGCGACCGTGGGTATGTCCGTTGGGCATCCTAGAATGTCGGCAGAAGCTTTCGAAAAGTCTCGCCGACGAGCTGAACAGTTTGTTTCTCCATCTTACGAGATATCGTACAAGATCTCGATCTGGTGAGACAGTATATATATTTAGGTCTGCAATATGACTTATGAGGGGTCAAAACATTCATTCCAGTAGTCCCGAGAACGACTGATCCCTCGGCTGTTTTAGACACAAATCTCTGGTTAATAAGATGGTGTCTTTGAGATATGAGTGTCACATTCTTGCAGTGAATGGTGGAAATAAATGTGAAAGGGTGTAGGCTATTTACCGAGTCTCTGGTTATGAGGAACATGTTTCGTCTGTAGCTTGGGTGATGATAGATGAGATGCGAAGGGTCTTTGTTTATATGGGTTTAGAAAAAAGGGTTTTACAATGTCAATTTCTTTCCACGGTGGGTTTGGTGACATGATATTTGAAAATGCCGATGCCTTTCGACTATCAACCTAGGTAGGGAGGCTTTTTGTGCTGAATATCGAATAAGGGAAACGATACCTGAAGTGCTATATATCATATCACAGCTATGAATGGTGTAATGCAGTCAGTACAAACAAGCAAGGGTATGATTCAGTGATGAAGTCAATCCGAAAGAAATAGGTCAAGCTATGTTTAATGCCATCGTAACTTATATTGCAGTTATGATTTATACCTACGGAGTACCTAATCTGCATATATATTATTGATTCATAATCTGTTCGTTGCATTACAACACACAGCTACCCTGTAGTTGTCACCAAACTTCCCATGGCTGACCGATAAGAGGCTGGACTGTCTGCATGAATGAGGTCCAGTACCCCGCGGTGGGGCGGATAACTGCCTGGAACGGCACCTGCCTGTTTCTTTACATCATCCTCAACCTTTGTCTTGTCTTGTGATGAGTGACCTGTTTATCAAGTGACAGCCTCACCGTGTCAGCCGTCCAAGCCCGTAGCCTCGACCCTCTCTATCACTGACTATACCCTTCTCCTCCTGCTGATTAAAATCGGTCATCGACTCCGAGTCGCTCTCTGTCTTTGAAGCCGTATTAAACTTATCAATTCCCTCGGACCTGGACCCCGCCTCAGCCCTATTTCACGTCGCAACATCATTATAAATACCTTGTCTACCTATCTAGGTACTTTGTCAGCATCGCAAGAACAACCAGATTTTGGATCCCGCGTACACGCAAACCCCGTTAAAAATGGCGACGCCTTTGCAATTTGCACCGTTTACATCGGAAATTGAGTTGCCCTTCTACTCGGCGCTCTTTGGCTCAAAGCTTGACCATGACAAGCTCGACGATTCAGCGCGAAGCGTTCTTGGTCTCTATGAATCGCGCTTGGAAGAACCAGAGTCCAGCTGTCGGATGCAAATACTAGGAAATGCTCTCACGAGCGGCAAGTAGGTTTTCTGTTTGATTTATGCACTTTCCTTCTCTGACCATCACAGAACTAATGCGCCTAGTCCACCTCTTGGGACAATGAGGGCAGAGGGCATTATTAGGAACGTAAATACACTTGAGGATTTCAAGAACACAGACAAAGCTGCCATGCTAAAGACTGCTGGTCGACAAGTATTTATACCCCATCAAGGCTGGAATTGAACTTCACTAATAACTCTAGGTATGGGATGCGATCAAAGATGGTAGTATCTATTCTGTTCCCTCCCTGCTCTCGTCATTCATCATTCTTTCATATGCGGATTTGAAAAAATACAAGTTCACGTACTGGTTTGCCTTTCCTGCTCTGCACTCTGACCCTTCCTGGAAACGATCTGGCCCAGCCGAACGTCTCAACGCTGAAGAAAGCACGGCTCTTGTTGAAAGGGTCGGAACTTGGAGATACAGTGTTGACTCTCGACAGCATGGTTTCTTCTTGGTGAAGAAGGTGCATGGGCAAGAGCAGGAGACTGATGACCCCGATGCTTCTCACGGACTCCCATTTCGATGGCAAGTTGGCCATCTGCGAGAATTTGAGAATGGCTTCTTTGACCACGTGGCTGAGGAGGACCGTTATTTCGCATTTGGCGACCCTTCAACATACCCGGAAGGTCCTGGATGGCCATTACGAAACTTCTTGGTGCTTATTCGACAGAGATTCCGTTTGACAAAAGTCAAAGTCATTTGCTACCGAGATACCCAGGCAAAGAGGCATGAGGCTCGCAGTGTTATTCTCCCAATCGAGATGGATCCACCTGAGAACTTAGATATCACCGAAATGCCCAAAGTTACTGGCTGGGCTCGGTCGAGCAACGGCAAACTCCAGGCACAGCAAGTTAACCTTGGCGAGTACATGGATCCTGCGCGACTGGCAGACAGCTCCGTTGACCTGAACCTAAAGCTCATGAAGTGGAGGATCGCCCCTGACCTAAACTTGGATGCCATCAAGAACACGAAGTGCCTACTCCTGGGTGCTGGCACGCTGGGAAGTTATGTATCAAGAAATCTCATGGGATGGGGTGTCCGGAAGATTACTTTTGTGGATTATGGACGAGTATCATTTTCCAATCCTGTCCGACAGCCGTTGTTTGACTTTAACGACTGTCTTGAAGGAGGCAAGCCGAAAGCACCCCGAGCAGCTGAAGCATTGAAAGAAATTTACCCTGGTGTCGATAGTGAAGGGTATGCGATATCTGTTCCCATGCTTGGCCATCCTTACACAGATGAGTCCAAGACGAGAGGGGACTATGAAAAGCTGGAGAAGCTTATCAACGAACACGATGCTATCTTCCTACTTATGGACTCGAGAGAATCACGATGGCTACCCACTGTTATGGGAAAGGCCAAAGGGAAGATTGTGATGAACGCTGCGCTGGGTTTTGATTCTTATGTCGTTATGCGACATGGCTCTGAAAGCAATGTTGAAGGACAGACACCACTGGGCTGCTATTTCTGCAACGATGTTGTGGCCCCAGCAGATGTAAGTTTCCATCTTATCTTTCAAATTCACGTCTGACTTTTGTTTAGTCACAAAAGGACCAGACCCTGGACCAGCAATGTACTGTCACCCGACCTGGGGTTGCAGCCATTGCCTCTGCCCTTCTTGTAGAGCTTCTGACAAGCCTGCTGCAACACCCACTGGGTAAAGATGCGCCAGCGCCACAGCCAACTCCAGGAGTGGTTCCAGAGAGAGACCCCCCCAACCACCCACTGGGTTTAGTTCCGCATCAAATCAGAGGCTATGTTTCGACGTTCCAAAACATTGTTATTCGTGGCCAATCTTACGACTGCTGCAGCGCGTGCAGCCCCAAGATTCTTGATGCCTACCGCAATAACGGATGGGGTTTTGTGAAGAAGGCACTGCAAGAGAAGGATTATGTGGCAGAGCTCTCGGGTCTGACTGAGGTTCAGCGAAGGGCAGAGGAAATGGCAGCCCAAGTTGATTGGGAAGAGGATGATGACCTCGCTGATGACGGCGAAGGAGAGCTGATTTAGAGTATTGTAAGGCCGAGCGGATAGCTATGACAAGTGAACATAGATCTTGATTGCCTCGGTGGTGTCACGGGGTTTAGAATAGGCGTTATTGGCATTTGCTTTGTTGCATTCTATGTCATGATGGAGTCGAATAACGGTCATGGCTTTCTACAAGTTGATTTGGGTCTCAGAAATATTTTTTAAGGATCGCTTTTACACCGATGGTGTTGCTTATATAGATATCGTCCTCCTTCAAGGAGCGAGTCAAAATGTTCTCCATGAAGTAAGAATGCGACGCTCTAGTTTTGTCATTTCCTCGGGACCAGCGTGATTGAATTACCTCATCGTAAAAGAAAAATGAGTATTTCTACCCAACCCAGATGTATTTACTTAATTAAGCAACATCGTGTTTGGGATAATGCGAATGTGAGGATAGCTACAGGAGCGTGATGAGGATATTAGGACCTACCCGCAGGGCTCAAGACATTTATCAATGACAGAATAAACCTGGTTCAGCTTAATTATCTATATGAAATGATGATATTAGCTAGTTCGTATTAAAACTTGGGAAATTGTCAGGAAATAGGTTTAAAAGCTTCCATTAGTTGATCAACGCCACATTGGTGGTGCTTGTTATATGGTGTGGTGACAGTGCCGAAGTGATGTCTATGAGCGCTATGCCGGCCCTGATGTTTTCAAGATGATGTGTTTATCTCCACAGCCGGACTATATCACTGTGTGATTCACTTCATCATATTGCGACTTGCCTTCTTGGTGTGTGTGTTGACCTCCTGGATAACTTCCCACAACCCTCTTTTAAATCAGCTATAAGATAACCAAACCTATTATCGCCATTATTGCGACGAGTTTAATCCGTTCTACGGATGCTTTTGACCTTGAAAAAAAGATAGGTGGCTCTGCCATTAAGACAATATTATTTGCCTCACTCGTTTGCATGATTCTCGACGATCAAAGAGGACATTTCTAAAGGATGTTCATACCCTGACAGTCCATGGCCGCTTTCCAGTAATAATGATGGCAAACCATGTCACGATCCTCTAGGATCAGGAGTACCTAGTCAGTTGGAAGGGAACAGCCGACAAATGACCCAACGCTTGTTAAGTGGCACTTTGTGAGAGACACAGATCGGTCAAGTAACTAGAGCAGTTTGACGTGGAGTAAAGGTGAGCCGTACAATGATTGAATGTCTATAGCATGAGCCAAGGCTGACATGCGATAATAGAGTTAAAAAAATAAAGAGAAGTCATACACATCCACGTTCAAAGATCTCGCCAACGACTTCCCCGCCAAAGACCATGATGATATTGATGCTAAGCAAGTCAAAGCTACTACTAGTAACTTGATGAACATTTGGGCTGTGCCACAACCGGAGAGGCCCTACAAAGGTAAGGCTCGAGTCCATGGGTTGCCATGAATGGACAAACCTCAACATTTTAGAGTCATGGACAATGGCGGAATTCCAGACTTTGAAACACAACGTGAGATAGCCAAAGACGAAGAAGAGAACAACTGGAAGGGGGTTAGTATTGGTATTGGCGTTGGTGCCGGCACCAGTTCTTTTGGTTGTTGCTTTTTATCGTAGGAAGGCTGACAGGTGGAAAGAAAGTGCAGAAGAGGTCAGGTTATAAATATGTTCAGGAGTGTCATTCGGGATACAACTCGGCGTATTTGGGGGGCCGTTGAGATATTGCCAGGGAGTAGTTTTGTGGCAAGATAGAGTTGTCAAGGATATCGATCGTTACCCCATATTGTTGATGCATATGGGACGATTATGATATATGTCAGTGATGCAATGTGACTAAATATCAAGACGGGAGTTATTTGAGATTCGAGAATCGCTAGCAAGAAATGTATAGTCACAGAATAAAGTAGTGTCTGAAGTTGTAACATATGGAATTATGTAGATCTAGAAATTTATCATATATGTAAGTCGTAGATGGGTTGCTTTAAGTACCCTTCCGTTGCAATGCACCTCAACGCCTTCCCATGCCATAACAAGTGACTGTGCATTGTCACAATAGGTCCCAATATCCAAACATTCATGCATGCATGTGTTTATCGAGTAATGGTCCCGCCGAGTCTTGCTCGCTCGAAGTCTATCCAAGTGGATCGTATCCGTTTATCCTTTACAGTCTACCGTCGAAGGCATACTGGGCAGCGAGGGGCCAGCCGAGGATGACAGCGAAGCCAGGGAAGAAGCTTGCATGGGGTTAGTTGATGTTGGTACAGTTTTAGATGTAGTTGAGAACTTACAAGACAGCCTGGCTGCCAACTCGCTTGAACATCTTGGCGTAGTCGGGCTTAGCGGGCTTCTGGGAAATGGGAAGACGCTCGAAAGGATGAGCTTCCATGGCTCGGCCAGCGTTTCGCATAGCAGTGAGGAGAGAGAACTGGCGGCGCTGAACAGCGCGGGCGGCAGATCGGACAACGATGGGAGACATGTTGATTGAGTTGAGGGGTTGGTGTAAATAGTTGAGAAGAGTTGACTTGTTTGATTGAGTTTTTGATGTGAATCAATTCCAAGTTATCCGTGTAGGAAACCTAGTAGTAATATACGCAAAGAAGTGAACTGAGTGGTGATTTGGTTTGAGTGGAGAGGTTGTTATTGCTCTTTTGATGCTGTGGTTGTTGATGGTGAGAGAAGAGACTATCTTGGGAATGGTAGAAGGCATCTTCTTATACCGAATCACGATGCCGATCAATTTTTCCTAAGATCACAAATTTGGTCAAGGATTCCTTCAAACGGCGAGTTCCCAGCTCCCACGCAGCCGGATACATCCATTGTGGTCAGATTTCATCTGGTTTGGAGACTATCATGCCACTGTAGAGTCCTGGATCCTGGGGTATTAGTGAGCCAACCAATCAGAGATGCCCCTATCCCATCAGTCAGCACAACGACCCAGAGTTGCATGGCACGATTTCAAGGGCGACGAGGGCGGTTGTGGTGCGATTCTGATTTGGCCGGCGGGGACCGGTGAGGCTGGCGATTGGTCAATTCCTACAACCCTGTTTCTCCCGTCAACACTTCGTCGTTATCGACTGATGCTGATGATTTCCAAAAACATTTTCTGGATCCAAACAGAGCAGTGACCTGCGTTCTTTCCGGGGAACGGCGAAGAGTTTGTGGTTGCATTTGTGAGTCTGGATTGCAATATCACCAGGGTTCGCCATGATATGATTGCTGCTCGACCACTCACGGTGCTCTCCAACATACCCCAAAACTGCCCTGTCGCTTCCGGTCACGTTCTAGGTTCGAGCCAGATTGACAGGACAGCCCAGATTTGATCGCACGAGATCCAGATGATAATAACCATGCCATGATTGCCATGGTTCTCGCCGATGCCGATGCTCGTGCTGACCAGTGACACCTTGGCTTCGCTGTTATTCCTAGCCTGGCCAGTCCCGTGCCGATGGTAGGTATAGTTAGTTAGTTCCCTTCGGAGAATTCTGATCGTCGCAGTTGGTTGCTGAGCTGGTGTGAGTTAACGCGGGAGGCCAACGGCGCCGTACCGTCCCTACGGCGCACAGCCATTTCGGAGCCGAAAATCCGGCCAGTTCTACTCCGTACATCATGTGATCTGAAACGTGATCTCAAAACTACAGGTGTCAAGTCTGCTAGTTACGCTAAACCACCCTGTTGGTGATCGCGACAAGACAAGACAAGCCACGAGCAATTGCTCAACACACTCCTTTGTTTCCATCAATGCCACTTGTCGACCCCGTCACCATGTCGACAACTCTCATCAAAAGCGGGCCCGCCGCTCAACAGCCCGCGCCTAAGGCCGCTGTGCCCGCGATACCGCTCGTCAATTCTCCTGCCGCTTTGCCCGCATCAGTCGCCCATCACCTGTTGCTCGCTGGCCTGTTCTACTGGCGCTTCGATGCCCTGGTGGCCGATCCCGTCTCGACCCTTCAGACCGGTCTTCCCGTTGTTGCTGCTATCCAGGCTGTCTATCTTATGCTGAGTCTGCCCCCCGCAGGATCCTCGGCTGGTTCCAAGAAGCCGCGTCCTGGTGAGAAGAAGAAGTCAGAGGGACGGGAAGCAAAGGCTCTTCCTGTAAGTGTTCATCCTATATGTGAAAACTGCAGAACTAATGCGACTGGTGCAGACCGCTGTTATTTCTTTGCTCCTCGCTCTGATCCTGACCCCCGCTCTTCATATCTTTCTTGTTCTTTTCGGCGCGCCATTCCTTACACATATTCCTCATACCTTCCTGTGCTGCGCACATATTGCCCTTCTCGCGATATACCCTGTGTTCTACGTCCGCGGTTCCGACCCCGTTCCCCTTCAGGCTGTGGTTGGAGTCTCAGCTCCCTTCGACCAGACGTTCGGTGGCTTTATTGGAACGGTGGTTGGAGCTTGGCTTGGAGCTGTTCCTATCCCTTTGGACTGGGATCGCGAATGGCAAAAGTGGCCTGTTACAATTGTTGCTGGTGCTTACATTGGATATATCGTTGGATCTCAGGTTTTGGGCACTGTTTTCTATGGAAAGCGTTGGGCTGTCACTCCTGAGATTAAGG
Organism: Fusarium sp. NFCCI 5145; assembly: GCA_033439405.1. Taxonomy (NCBI): domain Eukaryota; kingdom Fungi; phylum Ascomycota; class Sordariomycetes; order Hypocreales; family Nectriaceae; genus Fusarium; species Fusarium sp. NFCCI 5145. The sequence continues at coordinate 66,314 of JAWDHB010000427.1, forward strand.
AAGAATAGCAAGCCATTGATTCGCGACAAGTGCGATCGCCTCGCCGTCCTACGACCACGCAACAACCGGGCTAGGATTTATATATATATATGTGTGGACTATGGATGTGCTATAATACACCATGGTTGCAGAAAGTTTGACATAATGACATCGCCTGCTATGATGGCGATTACGATACAGTAATGTTAGTTTCCGTATGTGGATTACTTTGCCTTGGTTTTCGTATTGCTTCGGAAACCTAAAGTACGTCAAACCATATTCATAGCAACTCGAAGAAATACTCGGTTTGACATGTCCCAATCATCGAAGCTGCCGTCTCTGCTGTAGTCCTCTTTAAGGCTTGTGGGGAGGGGTGTCCGGAATTGGATGGAGGATACCCTATATGTCGACGACGTACACCCTATCCACTATCTCTGCTTTAGTTATTCACATTGTCCTTACGCTGGGATAAGTACGTAGTAGAGTCACCAATGTGGGAGGGAATATAGAGTATTGACTTTGGGTTCTCTCCGGTTTCCTTGCTGAAACGGCTTGATAGAGCCTCAGGTCCTGGTCTGTAGAGCCCGCCTCTCTCTTCCGTGGTCATGACACCGCATTGTTATTCCTCCCCGAATCAATTACCTGGACACATATATAGTATTCACAAGATCAGGTGAGTTGGACTCCTATGCAGGCAGTATGCTCAGGTATTAACCGACGTTTAAGGTTCAGAGTGAAGAGTTCAGTGAACCACTGGTGGATCAAAAGCTGACAGCTGATGAGTTACCCGACATAAGAGAACACTTAAGCCATTGCCGATGAATATGTGAACTCGATATCAACGGCCAATGATGTAACAGATGTCATATATTCAACATTTTCATTTCCGCCGAGTACGACAATAGCTCGGTTTTCGTTTCCGAACGAGTCGGAACGATAACACTCTAGGACGGATCGTCATTGGGCGAACCGTAATCCGCAACCGTGCATCCATCTTCGGCACAGATGGGCCCAAGCTTTACAACCCCGGATTCTCATTGTGCAAACACTGATATCATCGTATAATGGGCTGAGATCATAGCCCAAACTTAGACTTTGAGGCGGACTCACTCTTATCGTGACATTTTCCTTGGAAAGCCCGTAAATGAGAGATCAGAGGCGAGGTCTGACTTGTCGAAATGGGGCTGGCGACTCATTCTCTCTTGGCCCTCCACTTGTGAGTGCCGGCCAGGCCGTGATACGGTGTTAGAGGGCTTGGATCCTCAGTCGGTACTTGGCACTGACGCGTGTGTTCGAGTCTTCTGAAACATGAGATGACTGAGCATTAACCAGCCAAGAGGTAGAGTGAGCTAGCCGAGATTTGACAAGCCACAACAAAATCAGGTTAACCTAGATTCTGTGGTGCAGCTGGGTGATGGCTCTGGCGCTTATTCCCAGGGCATGACCAAACAAATTTTTTAGCAACAACCATATTGTTTCCTTTTTAGGTAGGCCATGTTAATTAACCTTGCTTCCAGGGCTTGGGAGTCGGTAGACTCGGCATCTTTTAGTGGTACTCGCCCAGTAACGTGCTGATTACGATAATAAGGTGTCAGTTATTCCTGCTTGTCAGGCACACTGCGTATCTCGACCCATCCTTGATCAATTACGATATTGAAGAGGCTCAGAGTGGACAGCGCATTAGTTAAAAGACCCATATCGAGATGATTTGAGGTCGAGTTTAACATCGACAATGAAGGATTTCGATAACTCAGCCACAACGATTAACGAATCCTTTCATCGGTTAATTATTTACTCGAAGATCAGGGTACTCTCTGGGTACTCACTTACGTACATTGTGGCTGGGGCCAGCCACAATGGAGCTCTCGCCTCATGACGTAGCCAGAGCAACCTTGTCGACTTGCGACAACCTGCGACAACTTGGCCAGGTGGAAAGAAAGCGAGACGAGTTATACAATTTATTCACCAAGGCATATTTGCACGTATTTGATACATATGCATACATAAAAGACTTAATAGGCAAAATATATATCTGTGTCTCTATCACTGCCAGCTTATCCAATTTGAACAATTGCAATGCATCTAAAAGCAGCAGTTGCAGTTATCTGATTCATGCGAGGTAAGATGGTGTTTTTTTCTTTTAGGGCGGGCTTACCCGACTGCCACCTCTGGAGTGGAAGCTTGTAAATCGCATGTACCTTTGTACATGGTCAGGCGAGAGAAAGGAGAAAGGAGAAAGAGAAAGCAGGGCATATTTTTCTTGGCCCACGCTCTTCTCTTCTTCGCCTGCAGTAGTCGTCGTTCCTGTGGCTTGCCTCATCCCTGCCAGTCGATGACGCAGTGCCCAGCTTAAAGTGCAGTTGAGGTTGCGCGGGCGGCAGATGCTTGTCGTTACTTGGTCAAGTAAAGGGAAATTGGTAGGCAGTGATTGCTTCTCTAACTGAATGGGGGTGTGTGATAAGTGATGTGATGCCATGCCGCTCTGTGCTTGGCCCGCTCCTAGATGACGGAGCCTGTATAAAAGACAATCCATCTCCCTCCCAATTACAGACTTGTTCCTACACCTCATACCAACCAAATCTAACAATACTGTTCTATCCTCAGATTCTCAACTACCACCTACTACACACAACTTTCGAGTAACACCTCGTATACACAACCGACAACATGCCTTTCACTGCTAGGTAAGCTCGACCTCTTCAGCATTCTCGACTCTCCACGACGTCATCCCGAGCCATCCGCACTTCGAGCTCTCGCAAAATGGCTACTGTGGCAGCTCAGGATAGAAAGATAAACAATCAACGAAACATATACTGACATCCCCAATAGCGACATCTGCAAGATCCTCCTTGCCATCATCCTTCCTCCCGTGGGTGTCTTCCTTGAGCGTGGCTGCGGCGCCGACTTCTTCATCAACATCCTCCTTACCATCTTGGGTACGTTCCTCTGGTCTCAATCCCCAACCTCCAACCCCCAACTAAAATCCGAAACCCCCGCGGTTCGGGCTTATCCATCACTTGACCCTGCTTTCGCCTGTATTGCTCAGCAGTTGACTAACCCGCTACTTCAGGTTACATTCCCGGTATCATCCACGCTTTGTACATCATTCTGAAGTACTAAGCCTCCTCGCACCTTGCTTCTAAGGACTGCGGCGCTTCCCGGATGGCTTCAATGAAGTCTGCCCCGCTTTCCAGTCACTGACGACTGGTCAGCTATCGCTTGTCGTCAACCATGCGACACTTGTCTGACGGCCAAGACACCAATTGGCTGCCGAGCAAGCCGGGCACATGCTGTTTGCCGAAGACGCTGTGATGACTTGTGCGGATTGTTTTCCTCGCTTTGATACCTTACGCCGGTGTTCCGCGCTTGGCGCTGGATGCTGATTATACGACTTGACTTGGGCGCGAACCAAGTTTCAACTTTTCCTTTGTTTAGTTACGACATGATGGAGGCGCATGTTGGATTGGCTCTCAAGGCAACGACGCACTGGGCTTTTTAGTAATTAATTCGATACCCGTCAATCCAACGATTCCTTAACACGTCAATGCCGTTTTTGGTCGACTTGTATCGTCGCATGTAGTGTAGCAACCAAGAATTTGTCCTTCATCCCATCGTACAAACTTGCATCGGCAGATATGAGTAACATGGGTCCCCTGTTCTCGACGATCAATGCGCTACCCATAGGCGGCCAAATTTTAAGACACGTCAAACCTAATTCACTAGTAACTAGATGGGTGCAATGTATCCGTAAACAAGCATCACTAAAGCAAAAATTTGGCTTTGTTCACCTTGCCTGTAATCTCGCTGTTTGTATCCGTAGTATGGGGTCTTTTGCAAAAAGCACTTTGGAGCAGTCAAAGTCCCAACATTTGGAGCAAGAGAATTAGCACACGGATACAGATAACCCAATTATCAGGATCATTTGACATTTCACGAGCGGGTTCGTTACTGTCGATCGGTGTGGCTGTGCGTTTTACGGTCCTGGTGACAATAAGGGTGGAGATGATGTTTCAACTTCAATTTTTCGACTATAAAAGGAAGAAAATCAAACCAACGGAAGTAATGGACACGCGTACGTGAACTCCAGGTGGGTTAATGAATTATTGACTGATACATATCTCCCTACTGCACTTGGGAGGGAGCCTGCCAAGAGAAGTCATGACATGAGATTTAAGTGCTGAGTGTCACGTGCTTTCGCTCCACGATGACGCCTCGAACGCGCCGCCACGCGGGCAACATTTCGTGCACTCAACCCATTAACCTCACTCTTCGATATGCCTCCAGCACAACCAGATGTAATAGAAATACCTGACGATGACGGCACGGCTTCGGAGTCCGAGGATAAAGTTTCATCGGTTTCCAAATCCGCCCTGAAGAGAAAACAAGAAACTGAAATTGAAGAGAAGGTTGAATGGACAGGTGATGAGGATGAGCTGCCTGTCAAGCCCAAAAAACGCCGCGGTGGACGAAATTCAACACGCAAGAAAAAGAGAAATGTTGTCCACGGGGAGAATGAAGCCCCCAAAGATGATTTTGAACTAGCAGGCTTACCTGAATACCTCATCGAGCGAAGGCGAAAGTTTGATACTAACAGGAAACTTCACCATGACAATGCTCTTATGGTGCCCCCCGATTATTCGGGAATTCATTTCGAAGAAACTAGAAGGCTCAGAGAACTGGAAGAGCGGCCCAAGTTCAGCGAGAGTAGTGGCATCAAGCCTTCCCGACCATACAAAGATATCGAACTGCCTCAATCAGCAGGCCTCATTCCAGCCTCAATTGCCCAGTACCTTCGAGACTACCAGATTGCCGGCGTATCATTTCTTCACAGGAAATTTGTCTACCAAGAAGGCGGGATACTGGGAGACGATATGGGTCTCGGAAAGACGGTGCAAGTGGCCGCCTTTCTAACTGTTGCGTTTGGCAAGACTGGTGACGAACGTGACGCCAAGCGGCTGCGACAGATGCGCCAGTACCCTGACAGATGGTACCCAAGAATATTGATCATATGCCCAGGGTCTTTGATTATGAATTGGAAGAATGAGTTGAATCGTTGGGGCTGGTGGCATACTGATCTGTTCCATGGAAGTCACAAAGAGGATGCTTTGAGTACTGCCCGCGCAGGTCGAGTCGAAATCATGATCACCACGTACGACACATACAAGAACAGTCGGAGCTCGATCAACATGGTTCAATGGGACGCGGTAATCGCCGACGAATGCCACCGTCTAAAGGACAGAAATTCTGAAACCACCAAGGCTCTCAATGAGGTCAACGCACTTTGCCGTCTTGGTCTCACTGGTACGGCAATCCAGAACAGATACGAAGAGCTTTGGACATTGTTAGACTGGACCAATCCTGGACACTTCGGGGCACTATCTGAATGGACTCAGAGAGTCACCAAGCCATTAACTGTTGGACAGTCCCACGACGCAACCAAGGCTCAGCTCAGTCTGGCGAGAACCACAGCTGATAAACTGGTTCACAATCTGTTACCACAATACTTCCTCCGGCGAATGAAGACCATCATAGCGGAGCAACTGCCCAAGAAGACTGATCGGGTCGTCTTTTGCCCCCTTACAGATCTTCAGAGGGATGCGTACGAGGACTTCCTGAAAAGTGCAGACATCGATATTCTTCGCAGTCTTTCAGAACCATGTTGTGGGGATAAGAAGAGAGGATGGTGCTGTAATAGCGTCCTTTCTAGTGGCGTACCATGGCAGAACATTGTTTTTCCAAGTATGATTGTACTACAAAAGCTCGCAAACCATCTCACCCTTCTTGTGCCACAGACTACCGATCTAAAACCCAAGCATGATTCAGATCTCGACACCCTTCGGACTTGCTTACCTGAACAGTGGGAATATGTCTACAATAACCGGGACCGGATTAAGAATCTGGTAAATCCCGAATTCTGTGGAAAATGGAAAGTATTGAAGAAGCTGCTCAAATTCTGGCATTCAAACGGCGACAAGGTGCTTGTCTTCTCACACAGTGTGCGACTTCTTCGGATTCTGCAGCATTTGTTTACCAATACGAGCTACACTATTAGCTACCTGGACGGCTCCTTGAGTTACGAGCAGCGTCAGGAGGTTGTTGATACGTTCAACTCCGACCCCACGCAGTTTGTGTTCCTCATTTCAACCAAGGCCGGAGGTGTGGGACTCAATATCACCTCCGCGAACAAGGTGGTCATTGTTGATCCTCACTGGAACCCATCCTATGACCTCCAAGCTCAGGATCGAGCCTACCGGATTGGCCAGACTCGTGATGTTGAGGTCTTCCGTCTCATTTCGCTAGGGACGGTTGAGGAAATCGTTTATGCGCGTCAGATCTATAAACAGCAGCAAGCCAACATTGGCTACACTGCGTCATCTGAACGTCGATATTTCAAGGGTGTCCAACAAGACACGGATCGAAAGGGCGAAATCTTTGGTCTTGCCAACATCTTTACATATCATAACGACAGTGGTTTACTGCAAGAAATTGTCAACAAGACAAACATTGCTGAGGCAAAGGCGGGTGTGCATCTTGTTGATGTCGACATGGAAAAGGCAGCCAAGGATGGAGAAGATCTTGCCATAGCCAAGAGTGAAGAACCAGATGCTGAAGACGGTGGTATGAGCCAACTTGCCGCGCTGCTCACAGCGGAGAACCAGCAACGGATGCTGGATTCTAAAAAGACCAAAAAGCCCAAAAGTGACGCGATCCAAGCAATCCTTACTTCTGCCGGTGTCGAGTATACACATGACAATAGCGAGGTGATCGGATCATCCAAGGTCGAGGAACAACTCTCACGGCGAGCTGCTATGATGTCGTACTCCTCTGGCGACGTTGATGGCCAGAGTGCCCTCTTCGCGGAGAGTGATGACGAGCGGGGTGATGGCTTACATAGCATATACAACCCACCTGAAGAGGTCATGGTCCGACACTTTTGCGAAATGGCCAGAGAATTTGGCTTCGCGAACGCAACAGACTTTGCACTTGTAGTGGAGAGCTTGAGCCAAGAGAAGAGGCGAAATTGCCTGGATTCATTTTACAAGAGAAGAGAAACGAAGCTGATAAGTGAGGGGATCATCAATGACGGGGATGTGAAGGACACCGTTCAAAACAAGACCAAGGACGACATTGATACTAAAGAAGAGGTCAAGGACGAAAAAGCGGATATTAAACTGAACTTGAAAGACGAAGACGTAAAGAGGGACGGCATCAATGATCCCTCAGTGAAAACGGAGACTACAGAAATGGAGACTGTGGACACGAAGACAGAAGGAGAGAAGAAGATCAAGACGGAGGTTCAGGGGTCGAGTATAAGGACCTCGATATTCCTCTCAGACGACGATGATGACGACGAGCTGTAATGAACACTCGCGCATTCGATTTGATACCCTTCGTAATGCAAAACTCGTATTTTGGTTTGCGACAATATTCTCAATGCTTATGAAACAACGCGGGTTATGTGGCCCTTTACTTGGTTAATGTTCCAAGAATATGGGGAAGAATGCCAAATCTCGCCTCTCCTTCTGGTGAGGCTAGATCGATCTTCTCCCAAGGCCCAGCTTCTCTCAATGATTTGCCTGTCGATCGGCAAATTCGGCATGACCCCATGACCTGCGACCACACAAGACCAGTGACCCCTATCGTTATCAGCAATTGTTTTCTGGGGGTTGATGACTGACTCACATTGATAGGCCTGCAAGAAGAAGCCCCTATCTTTGGGGATACGCACATGCTCATAGGCATACCATCGCCCACCCTTCTTCAGAGTCTGGTATAGGAGCTTGATATTTTTCTCAGGCTCAGGGATACTGCAGAGGCAAAGGATGGTGACGATGCAGTCAACGCTTTCCGGTTCAATACGCCCATCCCAAGCCTTTGGATCGTTGAGCGATTCAATGCCGACTGGGACAACTTCATAAACATCGTCCAGCCCGATCTCCTTTACTCGCCGCCTCAGAGTTGCCGCCGACTTGTGGTTCGGTTCAATGCCGTATACGCGAGTTAAGCCATTGCCTCCTTTCCTTCGCCTCAATTCTCCATCAGGACCAGTATCTTCCTCGGCGGTTACTCCGACATTGACTTTGGCAAACACGTCCGCCCACATTCCGGTCCCCGCACCGATTTCAAGAACAACACCATTGATGGGTTCTCCAACAACCTCATCTCCCATACGGCCATTCCTCACACGACCTTCAAGTAATGGGATGACACGGTCCTCTGCGCTCGTTTTCACCTGCGGTCCTATAAAAGCCCAGAAGTTGCCGAACCAAGCGTCTTTGAAGCGAGAGGGCGAGAACAAGGTTCGGAAGTCTCTATTTCGGATAATTTCGAGGAGTGTGACTGGGAGATAAGGCATGGCCAAACTCATAAATATGTAAGGGCCAGCGAGTGCCTCTCCAAGTTCCTTGAGGGTAGAAAGAACTGCCATGATGGGCGTTGACTATGCGTGATCTGAGTGATATGACCCACAGATACGTGCCTACAGGCGCAGCATAGAGAGGATTAGGTGCTTTATATAAGTAGGAAAGATAAGGGAGGGAGGGACCTTTGATTTTGACTTAGACGCCCACGCGGGACTCGGGTCATTTTTGTAAGTTCTCCGCGCCCCGGGTACAGGCCCGAGCGGGGCCGAAAGCATCCAGCAGCCATCATGATTGTCACTCGTACTTGTTCTCAGACAAGGATCATTTGTGCTCGTCTGTGTGTGTGGTATTACTAGTTACTGCTTGCCTAGCCTGAAGGGCGTAAAGCTATGATGCAGCAAAACGTCTCCAAATCTGGGTTAATTCCCTTGAAATGCAAGACGAGCTGGCCAATGCAATTGCAGTTATACGGATCTATTCTCCAAAACAATGCTCTTCTACTCGCTCGCTCATGATGCCATCCGTGAAAGGCGTTGGTTGATGATCCTGGGGGTGCGTGACAGTGAGCATCTGGAAGTTAGGGGAAAAAGAGCTGCTCATATTGTCTGCAACACTGGTATTTCTTGTCGAATGAAACCCTGGCGTAGCTTAGACTTGGTGTCGATTGACATAAAACCATCACCTCAAATTTTTCAACTCTTGCCGCAGTAATTGCCCATCGAAGATCACATACAAAGACGCCCAAACTCCAATCGTCCCATGCATTTCCCTCTCCGTCTTTTTCGCACCAGCGAGCGGCTGTTCAAGTGACCCGATCACAGCAACTCGAAATCATCCAGCTGGTCGCGGTATTTCATGATGTTCCTCTTGATCTTGCTGCCGACAGTCCACGTCACAAAGTCCTCCATACCCCTCGTGACCAAATACGCAGGATCCGTAACCGTCTCTGTACCGACGCGCACATGGCCCTGCTCAATCATCTTGGTCGCCGCCTGCACAGTCTCAGCCATGCGCAGCCTCGTCATCAACACAGGCAAGCGACGGCGCGCAAAAGCACTGACAGTAACGCTGTTCTCGACGGCAGAGAGCTTCGAGGCACTGGAGAGAACCCCCATGTCGTAGAGCTTGTTGAGAAGAAGCTCTTCGTGCTTGCGGCGGGTTGCGTTCTCGGGAGGGAGGAGGGAGAGACGGTGTGCGAGTTGGCGTAGAGACTGTGGTTGTTAGTCCGGTGTATGATATGCGCTTTAGATGAAAGTGACTTACGCCGCAGAGACGGTTGTACTTGTGGTAATCCTCAGGCTTCTGGATCATGTACCGTCGCATGACGGCCTTGTCGCGATGGCCATTGTCGGATTTGTATGTAATGAAGTCTGTTTTTCGGAGGAGCTTCTGCTCGTGATGCTTTAGTTTTCGGACCATGATGATTGCGGTATTCCTTCGTTTCCCAGCAGAAAACACCCAGTAATGCTCTTCTGACGTCCTTTTGCGTAGTTGCTGGTCGAGGAAGTAGAATAGTCGTTGTCCCGCAAATAAAAGTTCAAGGTTGGATTTGAGAACGATAAAAATCAGTGGAGTCGCGGAATTTACCCCGCCGCATTCCGCTTGGTTGAAAAACCTCCAACGATGGAACATCACCAAAATCAGCCTTAAGAGCCTCGCACGCAACCGCCAACTCAACCGCCGGCTCCAATTGTGATCGCCCAAGATGCCTGCTCGACTACCAACACCCTCGAAGACCTCGTACATAGCGCGCAGCGTTGTATGCCCCTTTTCTACCACAGCGTCTGCTGCTGCTCCTCCAGGCCGACATCCTCCTGCTGGAGGCCACAGCAACCGTCTCGCCAGCCTCAACAACAATAATAACAACCGTGGAGGTGGCCGCGGCCCAACACGTGGAGATGCTGCTGCGAGACTTCTAGAGCGATACAAGTCGCGGACAAACTCGTACTCTATGGAGAAAACGGCGCAGATGGAGTTTCTCAAGAATCAGAAGATGTCGAACGATTTCCTCAAGCAGATGCCTCGACGATGGGAGGCGGGAGATGTCTACTCGCCGCATGACCTGAGTCCTGTAGAGATGCAGAAGTGGAGGAAGAGGACGTTGCGAAACAACGATGTTGTCGATGCGCTTGGAATCAGCCCTCTTGATATGTACAAGGTGCGTTTATATCCATAATTTCGAAGTGTTACTACTTACACTAACCCACCCCGTTTTAGAACTTCTCTCTTATCGAGCACTTCACATCCTCCTCTGGCATGATCAATCACTCCAAACTCACCCGTCTTCGACCCGCCAACCAGCGCAAGGTAGCCAAGATGGTCCGTCGGGTACAGGGCATGGGTATCTACCCCAGTGTGCACGCTCACCCCGAGATGCTTCGCGATCAGTTCTTCCCCCGTCACAAGTAGACGACGAGTCGTAAATAGAAAGGGAAACGACTTGTTCTATACTATGCTGGCGTTTAGTTGTCGGGTGATTGATGCCATGGTCATTATTTTTGTGGCCATATGTATAACAGCCTCAAACCTTTTATGTAACATATTGATACAGTACAGTTGTCTACATCCAAACATCTCTTCGTTTTATGCAACATCTTTTATGATACATTCAAGCTCTTAGTATCCTATTGAGCTTGTATTGGCATAGCGAGTCCTTGTTGAGTCGCTTGCCTTTGGTTTCTAGATTGGCCCATGCTTCGGGATACCGCGTCTGAGCCCAGCTCTTGAAATTCGATTGCAGCGTCTGTCCTGGTAGAGCGTTGAAAGCTATACCCAGTCTGTTTCATGTTAGCAATGTGGTTGGTTATATTTTTAAGTAGCGGGTTAGAACTCACGTCATTGCATCTGGCTCCCCCCCAGTCGCCAAGCTCATTCGCATGATAAGATCCTCAGCCTTGTCTTCCTCTCCACTGCCAGCCACAGCACCAACATATGCATTGTACACTGCTGGCGGGACATCCACATCCATGCCTTGTATTCGCTTCCAAATGATACGAGCATGCCCTGAGCCATTTGGTGTGCGCTCAAGAGCCCAGAACACAGCCTCCAAACTGGCGTACGAGGGGCCTTCTTCGGAGGCTGTGATTGCTTGCCAAAAATCAAGTGCCTGGGTAGACTTCTCGCAGGCTGCATAAGCCAATAGAAGAGAAGTGTAAAGCTTAGTATTTGGCTCTACTGTTGTGTCCATCTTGAGCATGTTATGAACTATCTCTAGGGACTCCTCGTCGGGGCACCGTGAGAGCCCCTCGAAGCATGTGATGTATGTCTCGCGCTTCGGATGATAACTGTTATTCCGGTGCTGTCGCATGTGGCCAAAGACATGGGATGCCATATCTGGACGCTTTCGCTCAAAGAAGGCCTCCATCAGCTGCACACGATGTTCAAAGCTGAGATCCTGGAAGAACTGTCGTAGAATCTGATAACCGTTCCATGCTCGTGAAGTGCTAGTTTCCGGGCTCACACAAAACTGTGTGAAGGCACCTTGGATAACTTCTCGCTCCGCGGCACTGAACTGGAACGAGTGAACAGATAATATGTCCATGGCATCGAAATGTTGCTCGTTCTCCAAGAATCGAATACATAGCGAAGCAACCGTCTCTGGCTCGAGAAGTACTTGGTTCTCCTCACACATCTCGATTATCTCGCTCATGACTTTAAAGTTGGGCGTCGCCTGGGAAGTCAGAGTCATCACATACTCGTTCGTCAACTGACTGAATTCCCACCAAAGATCAGGCTGAACATGCCATGGCTCGTAATGCGTGACCTTCTTGTATGCTGCGTGAACTCCAGGAAGATAACCGGCTCGAAGTCGCATCTCCATCAGGATAAGATGAGACTCGCCGTCCAGTGGAAGACCCTTGTCTGCAGCAAGCGAGAGGATCTCTTCTGCCAATAACGAGTCTTTCAAGTAGACAGCAGCCCTAAGAAGCCTGTTTATAGTAGCCGTGTTCGACCTGAAAACCTCTTGGGAGCTGTCCATCTGCTCCATCATCTTCTCCACCTCTGATAGACCTTTGCCGATAATGAGAATCGCCTGCAACAAGCAATCCCAGTAATGCTTCTCCGGTCTGTCATTAAGCTTGTTGCCTATTTCGAGGAAATACGGAATTGCCCAGTCTTGTAAGTTATTGCGGGCAGCGAAAGCAGCAATCAGGGGTATAATCTTGTTAGATGGACTTATAGACTTAATTGGCTTCTCAAACCATTGTTTTGTCTCAGGGACTCGGTTGGCCTGAGCATAAAAAGTGACCAAAACCCTCTGAACGTGTTTTTCATAAGGAAACCCGTTCTTCTCGGCATAATTAATCAGCTCGACGAGTTCCTCCTCTCGACCATCCCGGGCAAGTCCCTCTGCCAAAGATAACATCGGGTTTTTTGTCTTCTTCTTGCAGAGTTCCATGACATCGTCCCATTTCGAGTAGACAATTTCGAGAGCCTCCTTTGATCCGCCAAAGGTGCACAGGACCGTGAGATAATTTGACCATATTGAGCCAGAGGTTACCCAACCCTCTCTATGCAGCTTCGGGGAATTGATGGCGGACCAGAGAGTTCTGGCAAGGTCTAGGTGATTTTCGGTTCTTTCTCGAGGTCTGAGGCTCTCAAGAGCTTGAAGGGCTTTTATAAGATCGGGAATCTCAATCTTGGTTTTTGTTGGAAAATCGCGTTCTCGGAGGAGATACTTGAGGAGCCGACTGCATTGCATTGCCTGTGTACCGTTCAATGCCATTCGACTGGAGAGCTTCCCTTCAAAGAACGATTTCCATGCCTGGATGAGCTCTTCTGTGGGTGGAGGACGTAAGTTGTCAAGCATGCGACTCCTCCAGACCATGATCTTCTGCCATCCTGGTTCAAATTCGGGTTGACGAATCTCCCGGGGGGCTTTCGAGAATAAGCCGTCGAGGAAAAATCGTCTTGAGTAGCCGTTGTTGATTGTTCTAGGTACACATCTTCGTCGAAGGGGAGCTGAGTAGACTGCGCAAGACGGGGACCGGGCTTGTTGGATAAGGACCCGTCGAGCATGACGGGCTAATTGCGCCCTCATGATGGATCAGTCTATGAGAAGAAGAACCTGAGAAAATTAGCTGGTGTCCAAAATAATAGAAAACCGGTTCATCCTTACAAAAGCATGTTTGAAACGGCGCATTCACTTGTGTTAGGACAGGGCACGGCAATTCGGAAACTCAAAATCCAATCGCGACACTTGGATTTTGGAGTTGAAGTGCGGAATATCGTCGCCGATATTTATCCGATTGAGCTACACCTTAGCTTAGTACTATGACACTCATACCCAAGGAGTCTATCCATCCACCTCTAAAATATATTTTGAAACACTTGGGAATAAGACCCTCTGCGATCTTGGTGAAGTCTTTGTGCGTCTGTATAGGAACGCAATGTCTAGTAACCTGGTAAATCTTTATTAGAATCTTGAATAGGTAGGTATCTACCTGAGATCTTGGCTTTGACAACTACTTTAGCCAAGCACCGAACATTGGTAATGAGAAATGAAACGAGTCATTGCTATTAAAATGGTAAATCTATCTTCAGCTGTGACTCAGACTTAGTAAAGGGATGTCTTATTGGCCTGGTCAGCTCAATGGCCACAAATACAATTCCGCTCGTGCTTAAGTCCGATGATTATACTAGGATACATATCTTCGCTCTGGAGCTAAAGCTCGGGGATATGCAGCTCACTGGAGCTTCAACTTCAACTCCTTTCGTTATCACCGATAATGATCAAAGCGTGAACGTAGGGTATTGTTTCCACCAATGTCTTGCTCTAGCCAGTAAAGATTTATCATTTATTCCGGATGCCTCATCCGATCCATTTATAATCAACTCTCATGGCGCTCTTTTGACTGCAACCTGATACAATACCCCGCCCGAAGCCACAGATGTTGGTGGGGTGCTATGAGGTCGTCGAGAGGCACGACAATCAAGAGCTGGAGTTTAAGAGTCACATCTCGGAAGCCAATCCTTCCTTAGTAACTATAAAGAGCTTAATCTCCCCCCCATTCATTCATTCCCATCCAGTATTCAATCAGCATCTCCAACAACACCATCAACAGCCACAATGCCTCTCGTAACCCAGAACTTGAAGCCTCGCATTATCCTGGGTCTCATGACCTTTGGACCCCCTGGAAGTGAACAGCTCGACGCCCGCATCTTTGACTCGGAAACCTTCAATAAGGCCCTCGATGTCTTCCAGAGCAAGGGATACAGCGAGGTTGATACAGCCCGCATCTATGTTGGCGGCAAACAGGAGGGTTGGACTGGCAAGGAGACCAATTGGAAAGAGAGGGGACTTACAGTCGACACGAAGGTCATGTATCCTAAAAGTCCAGGCGACAACGCGTACGATAATGTCATTAAGTCTGTCGAGACCAGTTTGAAGGAGCTTGGAACTGACTGCATCGATGTAAGTTGAGCATGGTCAACTGGCTCACTCGCATTTACTAACACGCCCTTAGCTGCTCTACCTCCATCGTCCTGACCGCGGTGTTCCTTTCCAAGAGACGCTCGAGGCCATCAACAAGCTACACAAGGAAGGAAAGTTTGTCAAGCTCGGAATCAGCAACTTCACCGCGTACGAGGTCGCAGAGATTGTTATGATCTGCAAGTACAACAACTGGGTCCGGCCTACGATCTACCAGGGCATGTACAACTGTCTCACCCGTTCCATCGAGCAAGAGCTCTTTGTGGCCTGCAGGAGATACGGCCTCGACATCGTCGTGTATAACCCTATCGCTGGTGGTCTTCTGTCTGGAAAGATCAAGTCCATGGATATCGCGCCCGACAGCGGCCGTTTCTCTGACCAGAGCAAGATCGGCGCCATGTACCGCCAGCGTTACTTCAGAGAGAGCACCTTCAAGGCGCTTAATGTTATTGAGCAGGCTGTTGAGAAGCATGGACTGAGCATGCTTGAGACGGCACTGAGGTGGATGGTGCACCACTCCAAGCTTAAGATCATGGACGGCAACGATGGAATTATTCTTGGAATGTCCAACGTTCAGCAGCTCGAGCAGAACCTGGAACTTGTAGAAAAGGGTCCTCTGCCTGACGAGGTAGTACAGGCACTTGACCAGGCCTGGTTGTACTCCAAGCCAGACACTGTCAACTACTGGCACGGGGATTTGGAGTATACTTATGATGTCCACGAGGCTCTGTTTGGCGCGTCTGCAAAGTAAATTACCTATGAGTACGGAGTAGGCAGAAGTAATACCGAAACTTTATTCTCACGTGCTGCCAGTCATTTATGCCTGTTGGTGGCGTCGTGATACCGTTCACAAAAATTGTCTTGGGTTTGGGGGCGCGTGGGGAGAATGCGGTTGGCACATGACTCTGAAGGCGTCATTCTGTTTGTAGATAGACTGAGATTGGAGGGTAGTATAATCGGATCTTATAGAGATCCATAAGACAGGTCAAAACCTGTTATTGTACGTACTTTTGTAACATGCATAAGCTTAACCCCTGCACGTGGGAGCAGAGCGTTGAAAGTTTGTTGTTAGTGCATACATCCAAACAACGGCCAAAGAATGAAGCTTTCAGATACCTACCTAGAGATGCTCATTGATCAGTAAGTTTTCAACAGTAACCGCGACAGCCTCATCAGCCACAGACTCGTCGGTGATCATGATTCCAAACAATCACTTCATGTCCACTAGCACCAAACAAAAATGGCCTGCTTGACAGTGAGTTCAACGATGACGGCACCAAGGGACCCTACTGTAGGACCCCCCGCCCCGTGCCATCCAACTCCCCGCGCTGTTGGTTCCCTGCGGGACAGCGGAGTCGTCCCCCTGCAAAATCGGGGTCTCGAGACCCGCTTGTCTCCGCCCTGGACCATCCATGGCTGTTTTTCAACACCACCTTTACATACCACGGATCCAATACTACGCCTCGATTTGCCAAAAAGTCCAAACCCGGTGCAGCGCCAAACCAGCTAAGCCGTTTCACTCCTTTATCGCACCCCTCGGCTATCCGTATTTATCTTATATCCATTCCCTTCCCTTTTCCCTTCATGCCTCGTGATAACAGTGACCAAGGGGTCCGTCTTCTGCAAGGTCATGATCGGTTGTCTATAGACTCGGATTCTACTACCTCGTCTAGCGATAACACCACATGCGAACCAGGTCCATCTTCGACTGCCAGACCAAACATTGTTGGCGCCCGTGGCACCGCCAAACATACGAACCACGCTTCCGATCTTGACAAGAAACGACACGAACCCAATAGCACCAAGACCCGTTCTGACAGCGACTGGTTGGAATTGGACAGTATGGATCCCAATGACCTTCGTCGTCCGAGTTACCATCGTCACGGCGATGGAAAGTCTGGAACTCCTCTTCTTTACAAGGAAGATGACCCTGAGCGCGGCCGTACTGGCTACTCGCCTCCTAATTCTACCGGATCTAAGGGGTCAAGGGCGTCGAGCGAAGATGATTCCCCTTACCATCCAAGAGAAATGATGGGACGCCCAAGTCTCAGTCGGCGATCCACGATGCGCAGTCGAAGCCCTCAAACCGCCGCCGCCGTTGCCGAAGACTCGACCAAGAAGAGGTACACGTATGCAGCGATCTTCCTCGTCATCAGCCTGGTCGCATTCTGTGTCCAGACAGAACTGAGTGCACACATCCAGCACGATCTGGGTTGGGACAAGGCTTATTGTATGATGTATTTCACTCATGGTTCTTGGATTGTGTTATGGCCAGTTCAACTTGGTATCCTGCGCTTTCAAAAGCGCGATGTACCGTGGCCTGTATTCTGGAAGCGACACAAGCAACAATTGCGCACTACGGCTATTATGATCGAGACGCAGACTTTGGATGTATTTCATGTATCCATTCAACATCGTGCGCGACCTATTCGTTATTTTGTTCGCTTCACTGCCATTATCACGTGCTCGCTGACTGTCGCTGGGCTGAGTTGGTACATTGCCGTTAGTCTCACAACTCCTTCGGATCTGACGGCCATTTACAATTGCTCCGCATTTTTCGCATACGTCTTCTCCGTCCCGCTACTTCGCGAACCCCTGCGCCTTGATAAGTCAATCGCTGTTCTCATCGCCATTGGTGGCGTCCTCGTCGTTGCGTATGGCGATACAAAAGAGGGAGGCGAGAGTGTTGAGGCGGGAAATCGATTCCTTGGCAATCTTGTCATTGGTATCGGTTCAGTTCTGTATGGTCTCTATGAGGTCTTGTACAAACGATATGCTTGCCCGCCCGAAGGCTGCTCCCCTGGCAGAGGCATGGTCTTCGCCAACACATTCGGTTCTTTGATCGGTCTTTTCACCCTGACAGTTCTCTGGGTTCCTCTTCCCCTTCTCGACTGGTTGAACATTGAAAAGTTCGAAATCCCGGCTGCCTCAACATGCTGGCTCATTCTCCTGGCGGTGCTTTCCAATGCCACTTTCAGTGGTTCGTTCCTTGTTCTCATCTCCCTGACTTCGCCCGTCCTATCGTCGGTAGCTGCGCTGCTTACCATTTTCATCGTCGCTATCGTGGACTGGATGATTACTGGAGAGCCCCTGAGCTTTGCGGCCATCGTTGGAGGCGCGATGATCATTGTCGCATTCTTGGGCCTGACTTGGAGCACATATCGCGAAATGAAGGAGCATGCAGCCATGCAGGCCGTCCCGGACTTTTCGGACAGTGACAAGGATGGCGATATTGATAGTGACGATGATTAAACTTTGTATTTAACAAGGCGTTTTGGGTTTGAGGGAGGGAATAGTTGGGGACTACATACTGGCGGTATGTTTATCATCTATAGGCTTTACCGGTCCGAGAATGTATAAGGTATAGAGGCGTTTATTTTGGGGGTTGGGTCATTTACGGACAGTTTGGTAGTCGTGAAGATTTACCAAGGATTTGGTGCTTGGATTGGCATAGCCATGGATGTCAAGCGGTAGAGTTCACTCCAAGATAGAACATATACAGCCTGTCAATTTTCTGGCCTTAGAATCATGGTTCTTCCGTCACTCCCTGTCCTTGATCGATATTTTCAAGATCATCCTTGACAAAAACGCCCTCACTCTCTTCCCTCCACCCATTGGAACCATTGATATGATCATCGTATGTATTCATCTTCCAAACCCCTTCTGCAGGCGCATCGCCTGTTTCAAACGTCCTTAGCTTCTGCCAGCCGGGCTGCGGAACAGGTTCCAGCATCTGACGCACAAGCAGGGCATATGAAGTATCGCACTCGAGCCACAAATCGGAGAGGTTCACCCGTGAAAGACTGCTACTCTCCCAAAAGTCCCGATTCTTGGGCATCAGCTGCACGTATAGGTGCTCGACGGGCGGACAGTTGGGGATGAGGTGGTCGGAGATGTGATGGGAAAGGGGAAATGTGGCGATGTAGGATAGAGAATGGAGATTGGCACACATGGTGTTGAAAGAAGGGTCCGAGGCGTCGAAGATGGCAGGGAGAAGAGTCGCTGCCGAGTAATGAAAGAACTCGTAGGTTGAGTAGACTGGAGCGAAGGATCCTTCGTTGATGAGAAGTGAGGTCCAATCTCTAATGTGGAACAAGTCACAGGGAATACGATTTCGCAGTCCGGGGAGCTGTGAAGGTAAAAGGTCTACTCGTATCGCTTGCCCCATATTCTGGGATGATCTGGATAGTGATAGAACGTAATATGTGCTATTGAATGCCCAGTAGCTCGACAAATCGACGGTTCGGCTCAGAAGGGAGGCCAGTATGTCTATTGAGCTGATCAAGGTGATGCGTATTGGGTCAACAACATCAAAGATAGTATGCCAGAGCCAATTATTGTCCCAGTGACATTGTGCTCTATCTTCCTCAGTCCTAGTATCGGTATTCTCGGTGTAGCGATTCTCCTGGGACAGAACAGACCATAACAAGTTCCAGGACAAGGGCGCCTCCGGCTGGTGAGCGACAGGAGGCAAAACACCCCAAAATTGGTTATCTGGGTGTCTATTCTGACCAGGCCCTCGAGGGATATCAACCATGATTGTAAAATTTCGAACGAATGGTGAGAGGTTGTTTCGTTGGATGAAATGCAGAACCTCGATCTGTGATGCGATATCTTGGGCAACCGGTTTATAAAAGCGCCAAAAGGACCAGACGATATGGCGAAAGAGAATTTTTATCACACAATTTCTCCAAAGGCGACATACTAAAGAAGCATTCTTGAGAGGTGTATTTGGACCAGATGATATCGGCCTCGAGAGTTTTGCAGGGTCCTGATAAATGCGGCTTTGTACATCAGATTCGGAGTCGAGGAAGCTAAGAATGTGAGCAACAAGCTCGTTGGGAAGATTATTCATGGTTAGCAGTGCCTTTTCTTCTCCTTCTTTTTTTTCTTTTTGTTCAACTGTTAGCATCCATGGTTTGATTGAATATTGTAGGATAAAAAGAGTCGAGTTTGAACTTCGGAGAGAGTTTCTGAAAGACGTCTGTAGCCATGCGAGTACGACGATCCTATGACTGACTGGGATTACCCCACGTCACGTCACGTCACGTCACGTCACTAGTACATAAGTACAGTAAGGTACTGTACATACAGTACGTGGACGATAACTCGGATTCGCTTGACTAAGTAGGTACCTATCCCGGAGAGAGAAACAGCGTCAATGCTCATTGGATGGTTACAATATGGGCAGATCGAATCCGTACGTATGAATCGGTCTTATAAGCACTCAAACGGATGCCGACAGAATACATATTATCTTTACCTAGATGGTTCATCTATAATAGACTTCACCAGAGTGTCCATCAAATAATATATGTGACCTTTCGCTGAGCACTCCGCTTGAGTCCGTCTGCCAGAATACAAACAAACGGTCCGAGATAAGTCAATACCACCATGTCACTGGCCAATGCTTACCGCAAGCACCCGTCTTTTCTCTTCTAGCATGTTTCTATTCACTCCTAAATGCCATACTGACACCTGCTATATCTCGTTTGTATCGGAAACTGGCGGTATGAGAGTACAGCATGGATGTCCCTATGCGCCGTGGCTCATATACCACCGAGTAGCGGCAAGTACTTGTTAACTATTATGTTTCCAAAAGAATAAGACGAAATGGCTGCTCGGGCTGTATCTGATTTCCTTGAATCCAATGCCTAGGTACTAACTCGTAGTCTTCATAACGTAGGTAGGTGGTCACAAGATGAATGCTCACAGTAACTATTGGAAAGCCAAGCTACTTGTATCAGCCTAAAGAAAGAAAGAATTACAACTAAATCATCTCAATCAAGTTACTGCGTTTATTTGCTTGCTTTATTCGTTTGATGACTTTGAGGAACACCGGGTGCCAGCCGTTGGCAGGTCCGCAACAGTGCCGCTGCGCTGCTGCCTCGGGCTTAATGGCAAAAGCCCCCTTTCAGAAGGAGCTCTTTAAAACACAAGACTCGGTTGATCTTTGAAACTTTGTTGGCTTTCTTACCCATCATCATTGATATCATATATCTACTGCAACTCACCCACCAATGTTCTGCTTCGATAGCATAACTCACAATCAACCCTCACAATGCCCGTAATACTCGAGAACCAACTTGACTCTCTTATGGCAGAAGATCTATCATATTTTGGAGAGAAACGAGCCACAGTTCTAGAGCCTGCATATGATTCCTACCTCTCCTCTGAAGATCTGCGCGACGACGAGCCAGCTCCCTCCAGGATACAACTGCTTCCACCGTCTGAGATCGCCGTCAATTTCAAACGCTGCGCCAAGACCGGAGTCGCGACAAACCTCAACGTCAGAAAGCTGTCAGACCCTCTTGCCGATAACTTTTATGGATACTGCCCGGAAGAGAAGTGTCTTGTTTTCAAGGGCGAAAGGGGACTGCTCGACGAGTTTGTAGAGTTTGCTGAAAAGCTCGCGGGTGAAAAGGAAGTCACGATTGCTTTAAAAGCAGCAGATCAAGTTCGAATACCTTGGGGTGGTCTTGAATACGGCCTCAAGTATGAGGAGTTTGTGGCTCGCGTGGAAGTGCTCGAGTGCGCTATGTGGATTAGAACTTCACCAAGCGGTATCTCTTCCCCCCCTGCCCCGGCTGCCATAACCTGTATACTGACTCCCATCAAAGAACGCGAAGAAAGCGGAAACCGTTTCATCGAACTTGCTACTGCGTCCCAAGCCCCCCGGCCTAGCACACCCGATAGGATATCAACCTCCAACAGTACTTTCGATGGTACTGATTCACACGAAAATGGCTTCGGTCACGGAGATCTCCCCAAGACCCCAGCCAACGGCCACACCCCCTCGATGGCCTCCTCATCTCCTCTATCTAGCCCCCCTCCTATTGGTGATACTGAGGAGGGAAGTCCGTTGAATGAATCCGAAAGCGAATCTGATGGGTCACTATCTCCCCCACCTGAGATCATTGAAACCCCCCCATGGCTTAAGCGTTCCCGGTGAATATCACTGTTTGGTTCAACAACGAGCGGGAATGTGCTAAAGGGGTGTTGAGTATTGTGAGCTTTGTCGAAGGAAATACCGCGGTGACAAGTTTGCATTAACAAATGACGAGGATTGGCATGGAATATTTGAGAAGGAGCTCAATGATGAACCATGGCTGTGGTGAGGTCTGCACGAGAATCAGCATGCCATCATAGTTTGCTATTTTCTTGTCTTTTCTTTGTATGGCAGTAGCAGCTGTTTGACTGGCAGCTACATTGATAGCTGCTCATCCGAATCAGTCACATATTCCAAAGCAATACATGAGGCACCGCAATCAAGGAAGTCCAAGTGAAAGCAATCAAGCTCTATGTTCATCATATGTAAGTATCTAGATAGATTATGTGTAAGATCGTAGTCTAAACGCCAGCCAATGCCAAGTAATTAAACCCATAGTTCTAAGGAGGGAAAGAATAAGAATGTCCGCTGTCCAAAAGCCCCACAATGCATCTCATAAAGTCGGAGAGTCACGTCGTTTATTTCTTGATACCGCAAGCAGAAGGGTCGGCGTGGTAGACCTGGGCGTTGATGCGGCCAAGCTTGGCACCCTGGCCATTTGTGAGGGCGTTCATAGCGTCGAGACCAATGTTGAAGCCGGAGGCGGCGTGGTCGATAGCGAGGACGTTGATCTTCTTGCCCTTGTACTCGAGGCGGAAGCAGCTACCGCAGTTGGGGGAGTTCCAGCCAGCGATGTTGTTGACACCGCCGACGTACTTGGTAGGGATGTTGCCCTGGGTCTTCCAGCCGTACTTGGTGATAAGACCGTTGCTGCCGTCAGAGCAAGAGACGGAGGTCATGGGGCGAGACTTGTCATCGTAGCCAGTGTCGTAGGAGACTGGATACTGTTAGTGAGGATATACCAAAGGATTGTGGGAATGGACTCACCAGTGGTGGCCGAGACGGCGGAGGTAAGAGCAAGAGCAGAGAGGACACCGGACAGCTTCATGTTGACGGTTGTGGGTTGTTTGGTTGTTTGTGTGTAAGTGAAGAGGAGAATGGTGGTGTTGAGAAGTGTTTAGCTGGAAGCTCGAAGAGGATGAGAGTGGCTGTTTATTGATGAGAGTGATGATACAAGAAAGAAGGGATATCTGGAAGAGACTGAGGGTTCTCTTTATACTTGAATTCTCACATACGATCTCCATGAAAACGAACCATGATAGTAGGTACCTAACGTTACCCATCACGAGCCTAGGGCGATCAGCCTCTCCACAGCCAAATCGAGAAGACGACCGGGAGATGGAGGCTGGGCAAGCCTAGCTTTCTCCCTAGAGCTTCATAGCTGGCAGTGGATCATGCATGCAGAAGCAGATGGGCCGCCACAACCCGGCCGATAAGCTACCCAAGCTCCGTTGTATTGACCGTCTACTCCAGGGCTTACCGATATCATGCTGCCAAAATTGGCTCTAGCAACGGTACACTGAGCGAACATAGAGCAAGGCTAGGCCATGCCGTATACTATTTCGAGGTGCGGATACAGAGCCTAAGGACGTGGCGTGCCGAAAGTTTACTTGCACCATAGTCTATGATCATAGTTGGGCCCAGACCTGAGATCCAGAATATTTTCCGTCTGACAGGGGCAGGGTAGTTGCTTTCTGCCGGTGATGGTCCCGGCATTGTGGGGTACGTTGGGTTGCTTTAGAGACAAATATCTCGTATTCTTGACCTCAGCTTCTAAGCTAGTGCCGTCCTGTGAACAACACGAAGTAACGTAGCTCCAGTGCATTGAGAGATCCGGGCTTGCGAAGAGTTGTAATACCATAAGAGGGCTATACAGTAGGTATCTTTAAGCTTGTTGCGGAGTGGTCGGCCATGGCTCTAGCTTCAGCTTCACTGAATGACACCTAGGAAACGTCAATGTGTTGTTGGCTAGTAATGGACCTTAGCGTAAATACGAATTGGGTTATCAGCTCGTTCGATCTACGAACATGCCTGAACCCGTGATCTCATGACTTCACCGCCCACCGAATATATGCACTATCTGTTCACGACTAGTGACAGTTCTTTACTGATCGGCTGAAAGGTTCTGCCTGTCTATCCAAGACTAGTCCTTCTCGTATTCCTCCTTGCATTCTCGACGCAGCAGAGAATCGTTAGGAAATCATGGCCTGAGTCTTGACGTTGTATTGCATCGTGAAAAACAACAAACCTCGGTTTCGGCGGGTCGATAAAACTCCGCAAATAGGAGTTTTTACAGCATGGATGATCCCATGGGGCAGAGTGGGAGAACACGAGATAGACGGACGTCATGGGCTCTGCGATCTTCTTGGACAAAAAGACCTCAAGTGCAAGTACCGGAAATCCCGGCAATGGAGCAATATACGAGATAAGCCAAGCCTGGGCCTGTTCTACATCGACAATACAATACCCGCAAAGTGAATCATACTTGAGAACCCATGATGCGCTATTGACATTGACATCATGGTGGTGAGATGCCAACTAAAACAGTACGTATAGTACGCAAATGCTCTGAGGTGCTATTTTGGGAAATGGGCGGGGGCTTGTAATTGGAACTAAGGTACCTACATAAGTTCTGGAAGCCTCTGAGTAGTGGGCTGTCGGCACGGCCGGTTGGGGTCCCACAGTGCACGGTCACCTATTCGTGGAAAACACCATGAGATAGAATGGGAATATAGATGTGAATGAAAGCTATGAATATGATCATCCATATAAGCTTGGTCAGATCATAATCGTTGCAAGAAAACCGCTCAAGTTGTCGATCAACCTTGGAACAGGAGGATAGACTATGGACTAACTGCAGCCGGCTAACTAAAGCCAAGCAAGGCATGCATAAATAGACATTGAATGATTTGTACAACTTCAATATTTCTCTATGGCAAACAGACATCGCACGCAGTCATATTGAAATGTTTGGTATGTCTCCAATTTCGGCCCACTATTTCAATGTTAGAATTCTGTGCAGCATCGTATGTCCAAGTCAGAGGATCAAGATGAGCCTCATGAAGGAAGGCAACAAGGATTTCATAGGAAAAAGAGTGGCTCTTCTCGTATTAACAAGCTACGTCAAGGAAAATACATGTTGCTTATGCATAATAGCCCAGATAAGATTCACCCTCTATCTATACCAACCTTGTCTACTTATTAACCCGATGGCCCGATACAAAGCCAAACCTGCTGGCACCCGGCTCACCTCAGACCATTCCCACCACCAAATTTAGCACTCAAGAACTACCTCCTATGCTCTTATCAGCCAATAGATAAACTCCCAATTACTCCGTAGATAACCTCAACCCCGCCGCAAGAGCTCTGGACTGAGTAGGTATTTTACCCCGCCAACAACTGCCACTTGCTGTGCTCATTCACAGCAAATTTTCAGCGAAAGGCGCGCAAAACCGCATGTTTTTTTCTTCTATGGTGGGGAGCTCCGTCATCGGGGATATTCTGACCATCAGTCATGTCAGTCACGGTACCTAATAAACAATTCCACTACCAGCGAGACTTTTTCTAATGTGAATTTCCATTCATTCTTGAATTTGCACTTCTGTCGTGAGAGCAAAAGGAAAAGAAAGGTGTTGGAATTGTTTGTACTAACCCCGATTCGTTTCGCACCATTGGATCCTCTCGCTATTATCTAAGGTATCTTTGTCTTAAAACTTTCCTCCAAGTAAAGCTACAGTTCCGAATTTCGGCACCAGCACCAGCAGTCATGGAAACGTTCATCATCAAGACCCCCAGCTCCAGCGCAAACATTGGCCCTGGCTTCGATGTCATTGGCCTTGCCCTGTCCGTCTATCTCGAGCTTCACGTCACTATTGATCGGTCAAAGACAAAGTCCGAGCACCCGCTCAACTGCAAGATCACATACGAGGGAGAGGGAGAGGACGAGATCAGCCTTGACCCGCAAGTCAACCTCATTACACGTGTTGCGCTTTATGTCCTACGCTGCAATGACCAGAGGGCATTCCCAGTTGAGACACACGTGCATGTCAAAAACCCTATTCCTCTGGGCCGTGGTCTGGGTAGCTCTGGTGCCGCTGTAGTTGCTGGTGTTGCTTTGGGCAAGGAAGTTGGAGGTCTCAAGCACCTTGACAACGACCGACTATTCGACTACTGTCTCATGATTGGTAAAGACTCTCAACGTAACGAACTACCAGCCATCAACTAACCCCAATTTCAGAGAGACATCCTGACAATGTTGGAGCTGCCCTCTACGGAGGTTTCGTCGGAACATACCTCAAGCCCTTGACCCCCGAGGACGTTGCCCGAACGGAAATCCCCCTCAGCGAAGTCCTCCCTGCGCCAGCTGGAGGCGAAGACACGGGAAAGAAGCCCCCGAACCCTCCTCACGGAATCGGTCATCATATCAAGTTCCCCTGGGCCAAGGAAATCAAGGCTGTTGCTATCATTCCCGACTTCCAGGTTGCTACGCACGCCGCGCGAGGAGTGCTCCCTGCGAACTACACCCGTCCCGATGTGGTATGTCGAACCCGAATCGCTGGTCCACCCATACAAAGCTAATACGTATTCTAGGTATTCAACTTGCAAAGAATTGCCCTTCTACCCGTCGCTCTGGGCCAGTCGCCTCCCGATCCGGAGCTGATCCACCTCGCTATGCAAGACAAGATCCACCAGCCCTACCGACAGACTCTCATTCCCGGCCTGACTGAGATTGTCGAAACAATGTCTCCCAAGACCGACGAAGGTTTCCTCGGTGTTTGTCTATCCGGTGCCGGCCCTACCATCCTAGCGTTAGCCACGCATAACTTCGAAGCCATCGCCGCTAAGATCATCTCAAAGTTGCGAGAACACAACGAGAAGAAGGACCTCCCTTGTCAGTGGATGGTGCTAGAGCCTGCTGAGGGTACACATATTATTCGATCATAAGAAACTTTAGAGAGCAAAATATATCCTAAAAGGGCGCCCAGGATCTCTTTTGTGATTAGCACCTTAGCTTGGACTACCTCACCGTACGAACTACTTTTCCAGGAACTTTATATTTCGCAGGCAAACTTGGGGGCAATAAGGATAGATAATTAAGTCTTAAAAGGGTGCATATGAAAACGAGTCAATGAAAATAACGCAATAAATAAAACCTATAGAATCAACTCCTAATCAAGATACATAAAAATAAGGGACTGACTGGAGAATTCTGTAGTGGCTTGTCTTTAAAGATCTGATTCTGGTGTGATACTTTTTCGGTAATTCAGCTCAAACTGGGTCCTAGTGTAAAAAGGGTATTAATGGATTTATTAAAAAACATTAAAATGCCCATCTAATGCTTTTTGAAACATTTCAGCTTTAAACTGCTTGCGCTGTATGGAAGTAACCAAGCCGCGTTCAAGAAATGTAGAGTCTGAAGTATCGCTATAGGTTAGGTTACTTAGTTAGTTCCGCTGAAGCATCGCTAACTGCCAGCCCCGGAGTGAGTACTTGACATTTAATGATTTTCCGAAAATGCTAAACACAATCGGAAGTCAGACATTCTATTTTGACTCAGTGAACTGAATGAACTTGAGTTTCTGAAATACTCTGGGCATGATTCTAACTCTGTAATTCAGATACTGTTGACAAAGATACACCAGGCCAGGTAGCTCCCAATACATGTACAACCATTGGCTGGCCGTCTGCTACATATAAACAATTCACAACCATTTTCGTGCTCACGGTAATTAAACCAGAACAAATCCCGACTTCTCTCAGATTGAGGGGCAGGGGTCCACCGACTTCGAGGGGCGTTACCATTTCCAACTCTCGATAGGCTGAACCGTCATTGTTCCCCAACTGCATGCAACACATAGTGTCGCTGTGAACTACCCCGAAGAACCGAGGTTTGGCTTGCATGACGGGAAATGCGTGTTTATAATACATCATGTTCTCAACTAACCCCTCACACGATTTTAAATCCTCCCTATTCCTCGATTCTTCTGCAGAATAGAACTTCTCACTGTAAAAATGGCTTCTCCTCCGCCCAAGGGTATCTACGTGCCTGTCCCTACGTTCTTTGCCTCGAAGAAGACTGCCAACTACAGCGCCATCACCCCGCCTGTCGATATTGAAACCCAAGCTGCTCACGCTGTTTACCTAGCCAAGAATGGAATTAAGGGTCTAGTTGTCCTCGGTAGCACCGGCGAGGCCGTTCATATTCATCCTAGAGATCGCCATGCTATTCTGAGTGGCCTCAGGTCAGCTCTAGGGAAGGAGGGCTTCAAGGACTATCCTATAATTGCGGGCACAGCGACAAACAGCGTTGAAGAGACCGTTGAGCAACTGAAGGATGCTCAGAAGTCGGGGTCTCAATGGGGATTGTGTCTTGTTCCTGGATACAACGCCGGTGCAGTTACACAGGAGGGTATTATACAATGGTTCACTGCTGTTGCTGACCAAAGTCCCATTCCCGTCATGATGTAAGTCGTCTTAACTCGATCACATCAAGATCATACATTGATCAAGCTATGTAGTTACCACTATCCGGGGGTATCAAACAACGTCAAGGTCGTACCCTCAACCTATGCTACCCTTGCCAAGCATCCCAACATCGTCGGTTGCAAGCTCTCACACGGAGACGTCTCCGTAGCCGCGCAGGTTGCCTCCAACCCATCCATTGACCATACTCACTTCCACTGCTTTACGGGTCTCGGGCAACAACTCCTCCCAGTAATCTCAGTAGGCTTCGTCGGTGCTATTGATGGCTCAGCGGGTTTCTTCCCCAAGTCTCTGGTGCGACTCTACGAGCTGTCGACAAAGACGCAGCTTGCAGATGCTGAGATTCAAGAGCGAAGGCTTCTCCAGTTCAAGGTCAGCTCTATGGAAGAGCTTGTGGTCAAGTTTGGGACCGTGGGTATCAAGGATGCCATTAGCAGACTGAGGGGCTTTGGAGATACAGACGGCACGAGATTGCCGCTCATGGGAGGTATTCCTGGTGGTGACGTTGAGTGGGCGAACTGGAAGGGAGTTATCGATGCTGTTGATGAGGTTGAGAAGTCCCTGTAGGAGATTGAGAATATAGAGCAAGAAAAGACCTATATATCTACCGTATTGGACCGAGAGATGAATTACTGGCACAACACATTATTCAACCAGGTATACACACAATTGCTCGGAACATGATGCTGTTGATTCCAATAGGTCACAGTCCTTCGTGATGGATTCATAGTACCAAACCAAACTTTATGACTCAACAACAAACCGGGCGAATGGTTTAGTGGTATAATACTCCCTTAGCATAATTCGACCGAATAATCTGGGAGTGGTCCAGGGTTCGATTCCCTGTTCGTCCATTGCAGGTGGTTAAATCCCACCAAGTACCCTCTTTTGGCATCTGGTTGCAGCTTCTATCTTTTTGTCTCATCCAACGTCAGCCTCTGTATCGTTAAACTTACTTGATGCTCAATCTCGTTGATAGAAGACTCTTTTTTAGCTTGTGAACTGCTGACGTGTGATCGCGGACAAGGTCAACGTCAGATTCAATATACATTTAAAGCAGAAATTGAGCATAAATCTGACGAGGATCCTCTATCTTTACTAGGTAGCCTTTATATTTCCGTTCTTCTTTCTCGTTATGCTTGTTGTCCATCTTCCTCCTATCTATTGCTGGTTTCCCCCAACACTTTAACTCACCCCAATCGAGTCCCCGCCGTGCCTCGGCTCCATCGCTAATCGATAGTGGCATCAAGCACAAAAGACGCGAGCTTCGAGCTTTGGACTTTTCCAGGGGTGTAGACGTTGAGACGCAACTTTACTTTAAGGCATCTTCGGCGTTTATTTCAGACTTCCTCAACTGGCAAGTCTTTATATTTCGCCAGGCTGCACGCATTTGTATTATCCCTAACCGATTCATATGAGTACCGGGCGATTCCACCCCCTAATCTAATATCCAACAATTGTCGCAAACCAAACCAAACACCATAATCGCCCATCATGGCTGGCGCAAATAAGAAAATGTTCGGGCTCTCCCACGTAGTGCCTGTTATCATGCCCCTGGTTCTCGGTTCCGCTGGATATGCTGCCTATCGAGTCAATTGGATACCTTTGATCAAGGCCTTCCTCACAGGACCTGGCCGAACATCGCGAATACTGCTGCTCCTGTTTGTTGTATTCAACTGGAAGAGCATGCCATTTGCCTGGACTGTGAGTCTCGATGCCCGGGCTGCTCCGGTCTATGTCTGACCAGCGTTCTAATATCACCACACAGTATCGAGTCTTCTACGTTATCTTCTACCATGCCTTCTGGCGCAAATCCCCAATTCTTGGTCCCGATGCTCTTTTCAAGCCCATGATTTCCACCACTCACGCGCCTCTTCTCGAGATCGACTATAACTTTCACAAGTCCAATTCGACCTATTTTGCCGACCTCGACGTCTCGCGATCGCACCTTGTCACCTACCTTTGCCGGGCCTCTTATGCCACCCTCTCCCAAAATGCCCAGACCAAGATTGTTCTGGACCCTAAAACCGATCAACCTATTAAGGGCCAAATGAGCATCATCCTCGGCGCTGTTCAATGCAGCTTCAAGCGCGAGATCCCCCCGTTTAAGAACTTCGAGATGTGGAGCCGTATTCTGTGCTGGGACCGGAAGTGGCTGTATATCGTCACACACTATATCCCCAAGGGAGCTGCCAAGCCGACATCGTGGCTCGACCCCACGTTCAAGAAGACTTCTGCGAGAGGCCCCCAGGATGCTGCTGGCGGATGGGAGAGGAAGATCTACGCTACGGCGATCAGCAAGTACGTCTTCAAGCTGGGTCGCTTTACCGTGAACCCAGCCATTATGCTCGGCGGTGCCTCTGGTCTCCTGCCTGCGCGCCCTGGAGGCTGGACAACTGGCGCAGAGCAACTTGGTGATCTTTCTGCTGACCTCTCGGATGTGGACTTGGATGTTCCAGGAGAGTGGGACTGGCGACGCGTTGAAGCACAGCGACGTAAGGGCATGGAGTATGCAAAGCACTTTCAGGAGCTTGACAATTTGCATGATTTGTTTGATGGTGGTAATGAAGGCGCTTTGGGTAAGTTTACACCCTAGATTACAAACGAGATAGAGCATCGTAGACAAGACAAAGATAGGTAGAGATAGAATACATGAACGGGCGCAACTCGTTCTCGAGTATTGGCGTTTCAAGGACGAACTTTTAGGGCTGGATATTCTCTCGGGAGGTTGGTTTCAATATTAGAGAGCAATCAGGGAGTTATGAACTTTTTGCATAGAAGCTTAGATTAAGAAATCAAAGAAGATGGACTAAGAACAAGAATGTTGAAGATGTAGTAGAGAGTGATAAAAATACATCTCCCAGATAGGTACTTTAGAATGGCGGCAAATGTTCATCCTGTCCACCCAGGCTCTCGTCAAGTTGCAATTTTTGCCTGGCAGCTCTGAGAAGACAAAAGATATGGTAGTCAGACGATCCCTTGGGACTCTCCTGAAATCATTACGACCATGCAACCTTATCCAAAAGGAATGGGCAACTATCCTCAAGACTGGAGTGGCCAAACATAGCAGACCTCAAAAGTCAGACGTAGGTACAAGAACGCCTTGCTCAACGTCACACACCAAGACGACTACAGTTGGAAACTGAGCTAACTAACTAACTATCATGGTATTGACATCCGCCCTCAAAACAAGAAGGTTGAAGTTTTTCAGTTGACATAGTTTGGTGGTCCACAATGCCAGGTTTTCCTGACTCAGTGCTTGACTCTAATATTGGTCATCATCATGAAAACTTCAACCCATCTCATCCCAGGTTCAGGTCTCTTCCCAAGAAGGGGACTTCCAACGAAGTTTAGAGTGTTAAAAAAGGGTAGAGACCGTCACCCAAGGGTCGACGGGATGCCGACCCCTCGCATCAAGAATGAGCCCCATTGAGTAACTCAGCTTTCGCCGAGCAATCGCATACCTATCAACCTCGACAACAAATCCTCTGCGACCCGATACCACACACGCGAGCACCAAACGTCTACACACCATCCACCTGCCAGGCGACTCATCTGTCCCAGAACCCACCGCGCCTCGGCAGCGGACTCATATCTTCATCCAAGAGTACCGAAGGCGACGAGAAATGCGATTCAAAGCCTTTAGCAAGCAGATGTAGCGGAGGGCAGGGCCGGCGCAGGGTGAGGGCCTAGGTGCAGAGGTCAGCCGCTGTGCTTCTATGGCGGCGCGTTTCCGCAAGCTCCGTCGAAACGAAGACGTCCGGGGACTTTCTCCCAAAGCTATAAAGAGAGTGCGAGACGCTGTGAGGAATCACAGTGTCTCTGTTTGTGAGCTTCGAATGGCGATTTATTGAGCGAGGGGCCGGATGAAGAGAAGAAAGAAAAGAGGAAAAAAAATTGAGGCCAAGCTCGAGTTGGATTTTTATGCGCCAGATGGGGCTGAGGTGTGGCGCTAGAGATCAAAGCTTCAAGGTGTGGCT
This sequence comes from Fusarium sp. NFCCI 5145, assembly GCA_033439405.1. Lineage (NCBI taxonomy): Eukaryota > Fungi > Ascomycota > Sordariomycetes > Hypocreales > Nectriaceae > Fusarium > Fusarium sp. NFCCI 5145. The sequence goes on from JAWDHB010000427.1 coordinate 98,441, forward strand.
GTAGCTGCCTTTTTTTCTCTGGCGCGGTTTGGCCAATCCGAACCTCGCGTTGAGAAGGCTGGGTCGCTGCCTTCGTGCCTGTTTATCCATCATCAATACAAAGCTCGCGGCGCATCCAGGTTCGACCGAGCAGACATCAATTCTCTGATCTTCTTTTCGTTTGTCTGGAATTGGTTTATTCATACAACCCAGAGTACACCATAAACTCCTTCATTCCGAGTTCCAGGAGCCGTCACTCAACCCTCAAAAAAAGGCAGGTAGAAAAGGACATCGCTGGCTTTGGACCGTTCTCCTTCAACTCACCGCAACCATGTCGACACTCTTCGGTGGTGCGTCGAGCTCGGCGACGGCGAGCAACACCGTCGGCGATCTCAAGCAAGATGTTGCGCTCTCCGATCCTCCCACCGACACCATCTCCGACCTTTCCTTCTCCCCTGCACCAAACGGGCCCGACTTTCTCGCCATCTCCAGTTGGGATAACAAGGTCCGCATCTATGAGATTGCAGCCAACGGCCAGAGCCAGGGCCGACACGCCTACGAGCACAGCCAGCCTGTGTTGAACTGCGACTTTTCCAAGGTACGAAGACAAGCTGATAATAGTAAAGGGAATGGTAGCTAACGTAGTTTGCAGGATGGAACAAAGATCGCCTCTGCAGGCGCCGACAAGAATGTCAAGGTCTGCGATCTTGCTTCCCAGCAGGACATTGTTATCGGCACACACGATCAGCCAGTGCGAACATGCCGATTCTTCCTCAGCGACGGCAACCCGATGGTTGTTTCTGGCTCGTGGGACAAGACTGTCAAGTACTGGGATCTTCGACAGCAGGGACCTGCGGCTACCGTAACATGTCAGGAGCGGGTTTATACGATGGACGTCCGCGACAATCTTTGCGTTGTTGGTACCGCCGACCGATACATCAATGTTATCGATCTCAAGAACCCTACCAAATTCTACAAGACGCTGCAAAGCCCGCTTAAGTGGCAGACCAGGGTAGTTAGCTGCTTTACCGACTCTGCTGGTTTTGCTATTGGCAGCATCGAGGGTCGTTGTGCCATTCAGTATGTCGAGGACAAGGACTCAAGGTAAGCAAGCTGGATACATGAAACTCTTGGCTGGATCGACTAACATGCCGCAGCTCCAACTTCTCCTTCAAGTGTCACCGCGACCCCCCGGCCAACAGCGTTACTAACGTCTACGCCGTCAACGATATCTCATTCCACCCCGTCCACGGCACATTCAGTACCGCCGGTTCCGATGGAACATTCCACTTCTGGGACAAGGATGCCAAGCACCGTCTCAAAGGCTACCCCAACGTCGGCGGCAGCATCACTGCCACAACCTTCAACAAGAACGGTTCCATCTTCGCCTACGCTGTTGGCTACGACTGGGCCAAGGGCTATCAGCACAACACCCAAAGCTATCCTATCAAGGTGATGCTGCACCCTGTGAACAACGACGAGTGCAAGCCCAGACCATCACTGAAGAAACGATAGAGAAGCGCACGATGAGTTTGGGAGTTTGGCAGCTGGAAGGCCATAGCACACAAATATATAGTTGTTCGATTAATAGTTTGCTGCGTTTCTGCGATTATGTACTGTACGACGTGGTGAAGACTCAAAGATTGATGGGAGACCGAAAAAGGAAGGGAAGGAAGCTGAGTTTGGGATAAAGGGACAAAGCAAATGCAGGTAGTGGTGTTTTACGAGAGATGATACCATAGATACAATAAAACATCAACCCAATCCTGGCATAACATCAAACGGCAAGCAATTTTGTGGTTTATCTCAACTCATGTTCAGATGATATCAATTGGCAAGTTGCGGTTAATCACTTGATCATCTGGCACAGTTGGGACATAATTTGGAAAGGATAACAAAGGACCTGTATTGATTCCAGTCTGCCACTTTGGGCTTTCATGTAAAAATGGATAGCTTCCAGCCAACGAGCCACTTATAACGGGGCTATTAATTGATGCAATGGCACCTTGTTCCGCAAAAACAGATCAAACGCTTAACAGATCTTCAGCTCTCTTGTAGAAAGGCTGGCACAACCAAACTCCTACTCTATCGTTCGTTTATGTTGATTTTCATTCCCTTCAGTTTTTCTTGAGCTCGGGTTTGCCAGCAAAGACATCGTCAACCATTCCGCGGAAGATATCACTGAAAAATCCGGAACTTTGTTCGGGGTCAACTGATCTGGCCTCCTGGGCAGGTTGCTCATGAACGAACTTGACGTCGATGCTGTCCATGTTCACGGCGTCCATGGTGGCCATGGGAGCACCAGGAACGACGACATCAGGGTCGACGGCGAAGATGACGGGCCGCTGACTGGTCAAGTCGGTGGCATCGGCCATAGAGCTGTGATAGGCACCGTAGTTGTCAGGGAGAAGAGGCATCCGGGGGAGAGGCTCGCTGAAGTTGGGAGTAGCGTGGATCTTGGGCAAGACTGTGGTGTCGACGTGGTTGACAGGAGCACGAGAAGGCGTGGAAGAGTGGAAGCTCTGCATAAGAGGCCTTCGGCGACCAGAAAGGGATGGCTGAGGAGTAGGACGGTGGGTTGTTTTTAGACCCCGAGCCTGGAGCAATTGTTAGTACCAGAGTTGAATTGGCCGAGAAGAGTATCCATAAACTCACATCGGAGTGCTGGGACTGCTCTGGGGAAGCTCCGAGAAGCTCGGCATACTTGGGCATGAGAGCGATACCGGCATGGCGTTGAGACTCGGCCAGTGAGCGAGTGAGCTTGGAGACGGGAGCAGTGATTCTAGGCATTGTAGTGGAGTTTTTGTGTGACAAGTGATGCGCAGATTGTTGTGGTGTTAGTAGCGAGGTGTTGACGGTGTCCAGCTACTTATACGTTTGATGTAGGAGGGCTGGATGGATCAGATGGAGTGTAGCGGTGACGGCCGAATTTACAATCAGGCGATGAGAAGAGGGTCCGCAGGTGCGATATACAACAGGTACAAGTAGGTAGATGTAAGTGCAAATGAAGCAAGGCAATAAAAAGGTTCAATTGGAGGGGTGGGAAGGAGGGTTTATATTGAGGTTGTGTGAGATAAGCTAGAGGAGGGGGGAGGCGGGAGGGAGCTCCTGATAGCTCGACCTCAAGCAAGCCTCAAGGTGAGGTGAGGCAGGGACGGATACACGTCCGGAAGGTCCGTGAGTGTGATCTGGGGATGGAATGAGTAACAGCAACGCAACGCAACGCAACGCAACGCGGTTGAGGAAAGACTCACATCCATGGAAGGTACGGTACAGATCCCGCCCTGTTAGGTAGCTCACCTTTATTTTAGCGACAACAGTGTTGATCCCGCTAGTGAGGTGTGGAGAAGGTAGGTACATGCACTATGTACAGTACATGCGCCTTGCCCTCTATCATGTTGACCATTGCTTCTGATGGAACCAGAAAGAGAAGAAAATGCGTGTCAATCGCTTCCCATCCACCCGTCCGCCTCTTCTAACGACTATCAAACAAGTTTTTACCTTCAAAACATACTTACATAGCCATATCTAATAATATCTCTATCATTCTCTGTTACAAACATGAATCAAGCAAACAGTAGCAAAATCAGCAAGGGTACGGAGCAATGACCATATCATACATAGGTAATATCTGGGATGGGAGTTCCCGACTGGGCGACGAAATACCGAATGCCGCCCGGTGCAAACAAACTAATTATGTACCTTACGCAGGTAGAACATCATTAAACACACCAATGTTGAGATCCAATCAGGAAGCCTTGCAAGAATCCCCAGCTATCTAACTACAGCGCTCACCGTACTGTACACGCCGCCAGCTCTCAGCTATTAATCACAATCACAGTGAGCGTTGCTGCTCTGATTCCTCCCTCAGCATTTGTCTTCTCCAGCTTTCTACTGAGAACCTGGGTCCGCGACCCGCCCCCAGGCGAAAAGGAGACAATTATGGGACCTATCCAAGTGATTAATAAACTAAGCACTTTGGGTTCGATCACTCGTTATATCGAACCACAGGTTGCTTGAGCCGTCAAGGTCCGAAAATATCAAGTTAGAGTCGACGATGAGGGGAAGGGAGTTGCGGGTGCCAATCCCGAAGCAGCTATGTGCGTGGCTCACATTGTTTCACTCCTCATAACAAGATAACAGGATCAGATCAGGGAAACAGTGGCTCGAATTGATGACAGCCTTAATATGTAGATGCGCATAGTAGAAGTATGTGTAACTTAGTACACACCAATGCTATGCAATGAGTGTCGCAACGCTCCGCCAGGAGAATTGATATGGCACCATCCCTACAGCTCTTGCAGACCAATTCGGGGATGGGAACTCGTTGAGCTCCAGGCCACTGGGGTTTTGGTGAGACAAGGGTCTACAGAAAGTACAACGCCGCTTTAACACCCCATGCCTTACACTCGCTCACCTTTCGCCTGCAACCAACAAGACGCGCTGGCCGCTGACGAGTCTCGGCAGGGGACTCTGATCTGGCACACGTGGAGTGTGCCTGTCGCTCACCCCAAGATCGCCAATATCTGATCCAATTGTTGGCTCAACATTGACAGGGCGGTCAGAAGCTAGCTGTACTGGATGCTCAAGTCCAGATCGTTTTGAGGGCAGGTGTTCACTAGCCAACCTTACACATGGTGCAAAGTTCGGGACCCGATTACGACAGATTTTGATCACTCCTACCTATCCGTACTCCATACAAGCAACACGCAATATCATAACAATTCCCACAATGAGAGCAGCCACTCACTGGCTTTCAATTCGGGTTTTTTTTAGCACGAGATCACATCTTAAAGCGGCATGGCAGCGATTAGTGTATGGCAGCGCGGCACTGACCAAGGGTTGAGGACGGGAGGGCACCCGTGACACCCCCAATGCTGGCAGGGAGTCAAACGTCCCTCCTGGTCCACTTCTAGAAACCCGCCAACTCGGTTGCTTGGAAGTTCCCCCTTGGGCCGGGGAGATAGAGCGGACTCCGTGAACAGATCGCCCATGGTTTTATACCTTGATTGGGGCCCTTCACCGGCAATTCCTCGATCCCTTTCTTGCGAACAGAGGCAGGCTCTGTATTGCCTCGGCTTAGAGTACGGAAAACCTCCGAAGTCAAACGTTCGGCATTCAAAATTATCAGATGGAAGATCTCGAAGTCATGAGATACTGATTGAGACCAAGAGAGCACGCAGCGACCGGATCTGGCTCTTGGGTCCTGGGCTGATCTGTGCATGCATAACCCGAAGACCGTGTGAATACTAGAATTCGCGCGCGCCTGAGATTGTTGAGCTGCCTGATTTCAGTTGCACAGTCCAGATTCCAGATTCCAGAAGGGAATCTCGAGCCAAGTCCAAGCGAGACAGGGACCAAAAATGTTGAACAGGGCCCCGCCCTGCCTTCAAATCTTCCTCACCTTGGCCTCACCGTACATAAGAGCTAGGGCCTCTAGACTAGTTCACCATGGATAAGCTGTGACATTGACACCGCCATTGCTTGACCGAAACAAGAGACGATCGGATTTCCTTTCGTTTCAGAGATACACGATTACGAGTTGCTTCAGGGGCTGGTACCAGGAGGACTGACGACTCAACAAAAATAGATCCAGTATCAGTGTATCACACAGTATCTTGAACTTGAAGCTTGGCGGAAACATGATCTGCCAATCAACATGCGGTTGCATGTTTGTTATGCTACAGCTCTGTGTTATCTTGAAACTTTGATTTTGGCCGTCAACGTCAGAAATTGGCCGTACCTAAAACTGAGATATCCATTGGAGGCCGTCGAGATACGGTTTCTGATGTTTTCGACGTCGAGCAGTCGCATGGTAGCAATCTATCATTCTGCTGCTATCAGGGTTTGGCCACGGTCGAGCTTGTCTCTAATCCATCATGGTTATTAGTTAACTAAAATTTCACACTTTGACCGAGCCTAGGCTGTTCTTTTACCATGCTATGCCATACCATGCGTGAGTTTCAGAAACGGCTCTTGTCCAGTCTTTTTTCCGATTCGGACATCATATCCGGCATAATGTTCAGCCGGAGTTTGATTACCACAACTTCGGTGAGAAGCCGACGCCCTGGACTCCGGTGGTGATATACCGAGATCTCAGGAAAACTGCCATATGACCGATGAGTGCCCTATGCCGGCCTGCGATATGACTGTAGCCCGAGAACTCGGCTATTTTGACCATTGGGATAGCTATTGCCATATGCAGAGAATAGACAGGGTAGCTCCAGATCTGAACAGCTACTACCCCGTACGTAGTACACATTTGCATCTGGTGTCTTTGGGTCCTTTATCCTGTTTGCATCGTGCTTGCATATGTAAGTTATTTACTGGACGACTTCTCACGAGTACGTACCGGTATCCTGGAACTTACTTCTTAAGGATCCATCTATTCAAGTGAAAAGATGATATACCTTGTCCAATACTAGAAATTGACTCCGATTCCTGAAAACCTGCAGGATCTGTGAGTATACATTTTTCTCTCCAATCGAGTCTAGAGACAAGATCGTCAATGGCGTCATTTGCGTTGGACCCCGAAAATGCCCCGCCATCGTCAGGTACCGCCAATTTTGGATATCGACGACTCATGATATGTGCGTTTAGGTGTACCTATACCAATGCATGTGGTTATATTATATGCCTTTTAAGCAGAAGCGTGACCAAAAAAACTCTCTGTCTTGCGATTAGAAATCATATGTTTCCTTCCTGCTATAACGGAGAATTGACTTTTGACGACTGTATTACTGTACTAGTTAACCCTCCCCCGCTCCAGCTTGTGATATCGCTTCAACCTCTAGATCATCTAGTTGCGCGAAAATGACAGACTCAGAAACCCGAAAACGCGCTATGGGCTCGCCAAAAGGTAAAAACTCATACATAATTATACTGTGCTTGCCATAAGGCAGTTTTCTTACATATATCTCTTGCTTAGTCTGGACGTCCCTCATCACCAACCTCGATTACCTTCCCGGCCTTCTCACGCTCGACTACTCCCTTCGCGCCGTTAAATCTCGCTACCCTCTTGTAGCTCTTTATACCGACTCGTTTCCTCCCGAAGGACATGCCGCCCTTCGTGCTCGTGGCATCCCCGTCCAGCACGTTCCCTATCTACTCCCAACAAAGGGCAAGGACTTCTCCAATGACCCACGCTTCTATGACTGCTGGAGCAAGCTTACACCTTTCTCTTTGACCGAATATGAGCGTGTTGTCCAGCTTGACTCGGATATGCTGGTTCTGCAAAACATGGATGAGTTAATGGACCTCGAGCTGGACCCTGCTTCGATCGCTGAGACGGGCGACAAGACTGTCAGCAAACGTGTTTTTGCAGCCGGCCATGCTTGTGTCTGCAATCCCCTCAAGAAGCCTCACTACCCCAAAGACTGGATCCCCGAGAACTGCGCCTTTACATCACAGCACTCAACGCCCGATGCCGCGCAGACCAAGGCTGCAGACCCGTCAGCTGGACCGTTGGGCTTTATGAATGGTGGTCTGCAGGTTGTCAACCCCTCTCGCGGCCTTTATGCGCAAATCCTCGCTCATATGGAGGCTGACGTAGCCAACATGGACTTTGCAGACCAGTCGCTTCTTTCAGACCTATATCGCGAGCGTTGGATTGCTCTGCCGTATATCTACAATGCACTCAAGACACTACGATGGGAGGGAGTGCACGATGCTATCTGGAGGGATGAGAGTGTCAAGAACATTCACTACATCTTAAGTCCTAAACCATGGGATGAAATTGACGACAAAGGTGAGTGGACGGGTAAGGAGGAGAGTCACAAGTGGTGGGTTGATATGAACCGCGCGAGAAAAGAGTCGGAGAAAGAGAAGGGCATTTCCGACGATAGGTTTTGAGGATTTGCGAGAGTGAGTGGCAACATGCATCATGAGCTTGGCGTTGCGGGCTGGGCGAGAGTTCAAGCTCTTGAAGAACCATACATATCAACTAGACAGAAAACATGAAGAATGAGTGTGATCCAAGAGTCTCTCATTCTGTTAGAGGTATCTATAATAACAAATCCCACCACCATAAACAAGACAAACAACTTTCTCTCACAATATCCAACTCCTAGCTAAACAGAAACATGAATAATAAAAAATCATTTATCACATGCCTAACCTCTCCAATGTCTATGTTGTGCATCTACATGCGTTGTCCCGTTTTTGCCGATCTATCATAGATGAGCCCATGGATGAAGACATGCCTCTATCTCAACAAAGAACACAATATGCCTCCGGTCTGAGCACCGCTATATGCTAAATCGATGGAAAATCATCGGGATAAAGATGAAAAAGGACATAGAGGACCAGAGACATCCATGCTACTCCCAAATGATTGATTGGTATCTCAAAATCAGTACGCCATAGAATGTTGTCCGTTATCTTGTCCATGATCCGGATATGTTCACCCAGTCGAAGTAACGACTTAGTACCGTTTGTATTTCTAGAAAATTGTTAGTCAAGTTCACCACAATTGCAGGATATTGGCTCACCTCTTCAATTCTTCGTCTGTTATTGGGATCGATCGAGTTGGTCGCTCCCATCAGAGTCTGTCCAATTGCTCTCGTGACACCGACAGCTGGTCTGAATATGATAGTTGGCGCTCGCTTTAGGACAGCCCTCGCGGCACCGGTAGCTGAAGAGCTCTCCATGACCTCGCCTGGAACAGCAATGATAGCGTCGCGGACAAGGTTTACATCCCTAGCAAGGGATCGGTATCCACCGCGAATGCCCGAAATCACGCCCGTAGGCTGATCTGCATAGAGAGAAATTTGTCTCTGCTCTTCAGGATCCAAATCATCCTCATCCCATCCTTCGTATACCTGCTGAGGATCTGAAAGCATACCCTCTGCGCCTTGTAGTGCGTATTGTGTACCAACAGCAAGTTTGGCACCCAATTTCACCAACTCAGTACCGGTGGTACGAGCAAAAGCAGTGGCACCCTTGGATATGCTACGAATCACCCGGCCATCTTTCTTGTACTCACGAATAGGAACCTCGACGAGATCCCGGAACCCACTGCCCACGTTGACGATAGAACGCACGGGTGCGAGACCAGCCAGGATACCAGGAAGTTGGTTTGCCTTGACATCAGGCATCCAAATATCGTTTAGAGTCTTGCCAAGCTTTTCGAATCCCGAGATGCCATAGATAATAACGTGGCGGAGAACCATTCTTGCTTCTTCAAGGACGATGAAGTTCATGAATTCAGTGGTATGCCCAGATCGGAGACCAGCGTAGTCAACCCGCTTGGGCTTGAAGTCAAGCTTTACGGCTACATTGTTGACCTCTGCCCTCTGAAGGAAGGGCACGTCGCTTTTGGACGTGTGGACGGGCACTTGATCGTCCTTGAATTCGAAGAATCGTGTGATGAAGTCAAGGGCATCTTGATCAACATGGAGTCTCAGAGGTAGAAGGGTTGCCCTCAGCACAATCTCAGACGCTTCAAGCGATGGCTGCGGCTTGACATTGAGTAACTCAAGATGAACCATGCTGGTGCCCATCTCTCGCTCTCCCATGTCTTGGTCATATGTGGCAAACTTCTTCCACGTTGAGGTCGGGACATGATCAAAAATGTCGAGGTTATCAATGCGGATGTCGATACTGTTGAGTGTTTCTCCAGAATTGGGTGGGAAAACAAACAAATCCGCATCAACACCTTGCAACTCAAAAGTGATTTTGTGGTGCTTGCTACGCTTGAGCTTAAGTCGCTTTGATTTGGGTTGACGGGCACGAGCTGTCCTGTTGGTAGCAGAAGTGAAGGCTGTGGTCGCAACTGATTCTGTCTCTGTCGCGTTATCGTTCAGGCCCTCATTTATCGCTCGAGATAGCTCCTGAGGGTCGCGGTTGGCCGGAATGCCAATGTAAATCGAGTTAAAGAGAAAATCTCCGATGGCCTCTTCATCTTCCAACTCTTCCTCATACACGTGGACTTGACCAGCCCGGGCCTGGCGTTCGTACGCCTTGGTTTCAACGTCTTGGACTGCCTTTGTTATGACATCTCGTGTGTGAACCCAGTCGTAACCATCAAAGAGGTTCCATATAACATGGACGTCTCGTATAGAGATCTTCATAGGGCTCCGTTTAACCAAGTCGATGGGTGCTTGATCGTAGCTGTTCTTTTTCGAGTTCCAGATCCTCGCTTTGCTGTCCTTTGAGGCGCCGCTCTCATAATAGTCTTCCTGGATGACCAGATCATCAGAGTCTACGGTTTTCTGACTCACTGATTCGAATCCAGTCAGTAGCACGCCTTCGTTGGTATCTTTCATCTGAGGGCCAGAACGATGTGATCCGAGTGAGATGATAGAGCTGCTCGTTGCGTCAAACAGTTCCTCGGCGACTGGCTCCTCGTCGTAGAATTGTGATTGAACCTGAAGCGGGCTGTCTGTGTTGAAATCCGCCTCAGAACCACTTCCTGCCATTTCTTGAGCGCCCGCAAAATCTTGATCAAAGTCGTACTCTCCCTCGGGCCTCCCAAAGGCTTCAGCAGATATCGAAGCGAGCAAATCTTGCATAGGAACTACATCGGTCAGATACTTGTTCTCCTTGCTTGGTGGGGTTGGAGGTTTGAGAGCATTCGCCAATGCAATGAGAGTTTGAGTTGAATCAGCGCATGTTTCCAAAACGAGAAGATCATCCTTGAGCTCAACACACAGCTGTTTCTCTCCATCACCGAGATCCTTCACATCGACTGCAACCTTGGCAGACGAGATATAGCATATATCAACATACCCTCTCGCACACATGTCCGCAACCTGACGAGATGTTGAAGATGAAGCTCGAGGTCTTTGTGTGGCTGGAAGTTCGTTGGTTGCGACTTCAGCGATATCGTTGATTAGAAGGATGGAGGACTTGTTGATGGTGAAAATGGCATTGGTTTCCACATCCTTTGGCAGAACGGCGATAAGATGAGCATCTGTAAGCGCAATCACCATCTTCGAAGGCTGCCCAAGCGGGTTGAGTCCCAGGAGACAGTCACGGAACCCAATGTCTAGGGTCATTGGCTTTCCACTTTTGGACTTCTCGCCGGGAGACTCAGATTGTCCAGCCAGGGCATAATGTGCTTGGTCACCCAAATTTGCTACTGAGGCAGCAAGGCTGGCCTCAAAGTCCTGAGGGGTCGCGTCTTCTCCAAGCTCAAGAATGTCCATAATCGTCGGTACGCGGTATTCAATGCACAGATCTTGCATCTTCAACTTGATAACTGGTTCGATCTCGTCACCGATCATCCGCGCCATCAAGACTGGGCTGCGGAGTGAGATTTCCTTAGTACCGTAGGTCGAAGTGCTAACCAACTCCTCTGACCTGTTCCTCTTGACAGAAATATCGTGTACAGCAATGGCAACAAGTGACGGAACGGTGATATGGCCAACATGGAGATCTTTGATGTCTGCACCGAGATGACCCAGTTTGCCACCAAAGTCCAAGCTCAAGGCAACCTTTTGAATCTTAGTCAAAGTCAGCAAGCCAGGGCGATCATCCTCAGGCAAATACTTGGCGACGGTGGAAAGCTTTGCCACTTCCTCACCAAGATTTGGTAGGACAGAGAGCTGGGCCATATTTTGAACGCGAACATTGACTCCTTCGACCGAAAGTCTCAAAACGGAGCCCTTTCTTCGTTGACGAAGCAAGGTATCAACCATGATCTCGTCGTTATCGCCATCGAATTGATGCTTTGAAGGGATGATAAGCTCAAGGAGTTTCTCAAGATCTGAATCATTTGGCGCCGTCAAGAACTCAATTCGAACACCAGTGATTTCGGTATTGATAGGGGGGTCTGATATTGAGTTCTTCAGGTATGGTCCCGACACTCGCATCATGCCACACCCTATTCCTATGACTTCATCCCGACTCACGGCCTTAATGGAACTGGTTTCAACCACCATGCTGCAGTCCTTTCCGATAAGTTCTACACAAGAGCCCCCAATACGCAAGTTGAGCTTGTTCTGCGATGCCATAGATTTGTCATTGGGATCAACGGGGGTGTCGAATCGAACACCTCTCGGCTTCTGCGCAAGAGCAGCCGGTTTGGGTGTTGGCGCAGGGCTCGAGGCTATTGAAGCACTCATATTAAGAAAGCTACTCAAACCACCGAACCAGCTGAAAGTCTCATCGAGTCGTCGTAGATCTAGCTGGAAAACAAGAGGTAGTGTCTGCACCTCTGTTTTGACTTTTCCACCTGTTTGAAGCATTTCGATGCCGACATCAGAGCCAGCAGAGAGGAATGTTTCTCTAACAGATGAGCTCATCGGTTTACCCTTATCGAAGGATATAATGTCGCCATTCGCATACCCGAAGCGGAACTTTTGTAAGTCTATCCTGGTTAAGACACCTGGTTGCATCGCCAATTTACCCTTGATAACTGGCGGCGTTGCAATCTCAGTCTCGGAGATGGAGATGACCAAGTTTTGCAAGGTTGTGTTGAGCAAGACCTCCTGGTCGAAGATGAACGCAGATGGATCCAAATAACGTTCAGGAGTATCCGAAATGCCGCCCAAGCGATGAACGAAGTCGAGTTTGATCTCCTCCAGTGCTACCTTGACGTTAGGCATCTTCTTTGGACTTGACTCCTCCTTGGACTCCTCAGCTGAGGGCGCCTTCTTGTCTTTGACAGCATCCAGTAACTTCCCAACGACCATAGCAAGCAAGAAACCGAGTGAAGCATCAAATCGAAGATTTATGGGCGACAAATTCACTTCGAGAGTATTGTCAATTTCTGAAACTCTTGGTGTGGCCTTGCTTTGCTGTATGGGGGTAGCGCCATGCATCGAAAAGGCTCCTGGGGCTTGAGGATATGCTGATCGTCCGATAGACTGCGACAATTGGGCTACGGAATCCGGTGATGTAGGCTGAACGTGCAGGTGCTGGTACTGTGAGGGAATATATATCGAAATAGTCTTCAAGTTTAGAATCTCCTTGACCAGCCGTGTTGGACCCTTGGGAGTGGCAACATCTTCCTGTTGTTTCGTAGGCGTTCCTGGATGCTCTGGTTCAACATCAGTCAGACATGCCCTTGAGAACGCAGGTTCTGAAGATTCGCTGTCTGATGCATCCAAGGATACGGCTGGCTTCTCGTTGCGGTAAATCGAGCGTCTCAGAGTAGCCGATGGCGCCAGGTGCTTCTCTGGGAGATCTTCATCATAGTCGTCATCCCATGCACCTGGGATAAAGTGCTTCGGTTTTTGATCTTCCTCCACAGCAGCCGTAGCATCCTCTACGACAGGGCTTGAGGGCTTGATGTCTGACATTTGAGACCTGACCAATTCTTGCATGTCAGGCTCTGAATCTGGCGTGTCTGGCTTGGTTGGTTCAGTTGAAGTACAAACAGGCGCAGGTACAGGCTCAGTTGTCGCGGGCTCAGTTATCACAGGCTCCGTTAGCACAGGCTCAGTGGACTCGGCTATTTGTTCCGCCTCTCTAGCTGGCTCATCTTGCAGCTTTGGTGATGGTGAACTGCCATGAGAAACAGCTGGTGACAAGAAGGCCGCTGATTGGGCGTTAGTCTGTGAGAAAGCACTCATGTACATGCTTTCTGCTTCTTCGTGTGTATACATATGAGACTGTGCCAAATCTTCAGCTGATCTCGCACCAAAGCTCTCACTTGATGAGGTCCGGCTGAGTTGCTTTTCTGGGACCTCTGGGCTAGAAGCCCCCAGGTTAACCTGTGTTGTCGTCGTTTCGAGGTTGGGCGCAGATCTCGCTTCTCGTTCTGCGCTCGCCCACTGAGGCCGCTCATTTTCCAGTGCAGTAGAATGAGAACCATGTTCTACGGGAAGCAAGGTGGAGTGAAACAAAGGTTCGTCATTAGGACTATTGCTGAAATCGTGATACATCGAGGCACGGGGAGTCGCTGGGCTATCTTCTGTATCATCGTCTTGGGGGCTCGATAATTCGTATGGGATTCCTAGTGCATCTTCGCTGTCACCGAGAGGATATTCTTGCTCCAGGAACTGATGATCAACGGGGTATTCATCTGGAAGGCTTCTCTGTGAACTGGCCAGAGAGCCTCCCTGTTGGAGGCTCTGAAGGGAACCAACAAGTCGTTTATCGATACTGTGCTGCGACGAATCCATGAATTCCTCTTGTGGAAGAGATCGATTCATCGAAGATTCCTGCTCATCGGATCGTATGCTCGCTTGTGATGACGCCACTGATTCTTCATGGAGACTGCTGAGTGAGAGTGTCGTGGCCTGGCGTGATGGTGGGTTCCTTGTCATAGCTGGAGAAGAAGCAAGAGATGGCGACGTTACTGAAGGAGACCTCACCAATGCGGAGAAGACATTTGCTTCGGATATGAGGTACGCCCGCACGTTGGACAACGAGACATGACGCTTACCCTCCTTGGGTATGATGGTAGGAGATCCTTCAGCATCATATGAGCGAGTAGTCACGCCCTCGACATCGATACCCTCAAGTGCAACTTGAAATGATACCATCTCAGTCGTTGTGGAGTTTGGTTCGACAGGTACCTCAATATCAAGTTGGAAATTGACACCCTTGATCCTTACTTGCGTGCGGTCGACGATGCCCTGCAAAAAGTCGGCCAAAAAAGCTGGGAGAGAGAGGGCCTGACCCGTTCCGTATGCCAGGTCTTCTTCGCTGCCATCGTCACTCATAGAGACTGAGGCGCCAAGATCCTGGGTTTCGGCCGCCAACGCATCCTCAAGTTTCCTACGCTCTGATCGCGGCTGTGTTTCAAGAAATGATTGCGCGAGATCGACGGTATTTGGTACAGCAGCGGATTCCTCTGGTGTTGTTGAGCCCGATGAACGGGTCGGTTTTGATTCCGTGCCGATGACTTGCAGCGCAATATCAACGCCATCGACCTCGACTGTTATAGGACTTGTGTAAAAGTCCATCGGAATCGTGACTCGTAAAAGTAAAACCTTTGCCTTTTTCAATCTAAATGTGTCGGGAAGCTGCAGGAGCTTGTTGAGTTTCTACAACAAGACATCAGCCACCAAGGTCTAAGCCGATGATGCATGGCCATTGGAACTTACCTTCAGTTTGATCCCGACATCGCGGAATTCAAAAACAGTATTCCTTCCTATTGCCAAATCAAGATTATCAATATCGAGGGCCTCTGCATCGAGGAGTTCCAGTCGAGACAGGGCATAACGGAGCAACCTCTTTGGCATAGAGGAGCTCCGGAATGACTGGAAGAGGGTCGCCATGATGCCGTCGTTCGTGGGATGGGATCGGTCGAATGACGGATGGAGTGGCGATGACTTCACCACGCAGCCCAAGAGGGGGGTATGATGGAGGAGGACAAATAGATATCGACTATCGAAACGTTGTAAGTAAAGTTATCGACAGTACTATCGTCTGTCGCTGTTTAGCTCTAGGCAGAGGCCTACGTCGGTGTCTATGAGTCGGTAGCTTGAGGACCCCGGCCAAATGCGGGGCCGTAGAACATGTTTATCGGAGATGCGAGAAGGACATGAGATAGTGTTAGAAGAAGGATGATGATTTTCAGAGGGTGTCAAATTAAGTTAAGGTACGAGATGTGAATGCGTGGCTTCGTAAGGCACCAGGCTGAAAGGCTACTACCCAAGTTTGGTTGATTGGGAAAAAGATAGAGTTAGGTTGGCAAAAGGCGTCAAGGCACACTTTCCCAAAGAGTCGGGTCACCGTCACAGGAAGAGACACGGACAGCGTCACACAGTCACGACATGCATGGGCATGGACGATGGCTGAGACGGCAACGCGCGGGCAAGTGGGGGGGCAAGATAGACTCCAGTGGAGCCTCTACATCCAAATCCATGCAAGCTACAGGCGGTACAAGGCCTGGAGAGGACCCTTCCAGGCGCTAGATACACAAATGGCATGAGGCTCGTGACTCGATTTCAAGGGTCGTTTCGAGCGGTGCACCAAAGCAGCTGGTCCAAGAGATGGATGATGTATCTCCAGGACATCTCTAGGGGCGTCATTTGACCCGTGGATTGTGTTGTTAGTGGGTGATACGAGTCGCGCAATCCCTACTGTAACTCAATCGATAACGTCTGGCTCACCGCGCAACACCATCAGATTGTGCTGTGCTGCCCGCGTCATGGATAATACAGTATGTCTTTATTGACTCTGACGTGGGTTGCTTCTATAATTTGTTGCAATGGGCTCGGTTTGCTGTTTTGGGAAACCTGGCGAGTCAAACCAGCTTCAACTTGTAACAAAAGTATCACCGATCTTTTTATGCAATGGATGTCTTGATAACCTGAGACAACCGCACATTCACTGCCTATCACGCGCATACTGTTTCCAAGATTTCTTTGTAGCCCTATTAGGCTGGTTGCCTATTGTGACTACATAATTGGAGACAAATGACGATGTTTCCCATCACCAAAGATATCTACAGATTTGCATAGACCTCTTGCTTGCCGCGCCCGTAAGCCTCTGCTATCCTCTTACCAACAGCTTCACCGCTCCAGTAGGCTCCAGTCGCCGTACCTAGACCAACAAACGGCGCTGTATGTTCGCCAGCCAGCCACAGCCCATGGTCCGGCAGTCCCTCTCGCATTGCCCGGATGTCCGCATCACCCTCTTCTAAGCCAACTTGAAAGTTGCTATAGCTTCCGAAACCAGCAAGTTCATCGTGGAGCCAGTCTGTAGCCATGAAGCCAGAGGGCTTGCAGTCAGGATTACTCTCTGAGAAGTGTGGGAGTCGTGAGTAATATGGCTTGAAGAAGTTGAGGAGAAACTCGTCCTTCTTCTGTTGATCTGACATCTTGGATAGTTCGCCCGTGATGAACTGTGATTGCTCGCCGTAGGTGTAGAAGAGAAGTGTAGGATGTGACACGTCTGGGCCCAGGCTGGCAAGTTCCACAACCTCTTGATTCCACCTCCTTGGATTTAGATCAGGGACGTAGTTTGGTGAAAGCCATTGCGCGAAGCCCTCAGCCTTTCGATCGTTGGTTTTGCTTCCAAGCCAGTAAGCCCCCGGAAAGTTGATGTAGACCTTCTCAAGACACCCGTAACCAATGGAGTTGATCGCCTTGGTTATTCGAACTGGCAACGCAGGCTCAAAGGCACCGAGATTCTGTTTTAGCCATCCAAGAGGGGCTGTAACAACAACCTCATCAAACTCCAGCGTTTGGCCACTCTCTGTTCTGACTTTAGCCTTCTCATCGGGAGTACTTCGATATGATATCCTGTCCACTTTGGTTTGGAACATGATCTCAGCGCCTTCGAGGGAGGGCTTTGCAACCTCGTCCAATACCTTCTTATATGTGCCGGCGCAGAAAAGATTCTCTGATCAGGGTCAGTAAGCCTCTCTTCCTGAAATTTCCGTTCCGCATACCTCCTTCAATGCACTCTTCCAACCAGAAGAACTTGAGACTTTGCCTGTAGACAGGACTGCCAATAAAGGCACCCCACATCTCAGATATTTGCATCACAATGCTTCGTATTCTCTCGTGGTCAGCTTCACTATCAGGCACCCTCTCAATCACCCTTTGAACAAAAAAGTCATGGAGGCTTTCCTTAGAATCAATATCTTGGGAGTTGCTGTTGGAATGCTTGAAAGCATCTTGAATTATGTCCCACACGATAGTGGAATACTTCTCGCCGTCCTTCAGAGACAAGAGATCGCCCGACTCGGTGAAGACGCAAGACGTCGACTCCCAATCGCCGATAGCAGTATTCGTCTGCTTGGCCAGGTCTAACATGGGGTTATCATCCGTACCGTGGATCCAGTTGGGCCCAATATCAGCTAGATGTCCATTGGGGAGGACCTCCTGATGTAAACGACCACCAACTCGATCCCGGGCTTCAATGATAGTGACTTTGAAGCCATTCTGAAGAAGGATGTCTGCACATCGAAGACCAGCGAGGCCGGCACCAACCACAGCGATATGTGGTTTTGGGGTAAGGACACCCCTCCAACGCTGTGAGGTTGGTAGTCAGCAGTGTCTATAAAAGATATAGAGGCCGAGGGTAAAACTGTCACCCTTGGGACAATCGCTGGTTGCGCCAATCCAGTGAGTCATTCTTGGAGGAGGGCGTTCTTGAAGTCGGATCCATTGCGTACCTGTTTCAAGCTGTCCATGGTGACAAATTTCCTCAAGATCTTATCTTGATCATACCCAACCCGAGTATGTGGACGGGTAGACCAAAGATCCTGGTAGATTTTGGAAGTATGTCTAGCGGCAGGACTAGTGCAACATATCGAGTAAGCATCCATACTGAGATAGTCGAGATGTGTGGTCAAAAATATGCGTGCAGTTACGAGTGTTGGGCAGTAGTAACAGAGCAAAACTGGGCTTCCAGCAGTAGGAGAAGATCGAGATATTGAGAGATATAACAAGGTATGATAGGGTGAAGGACAAGGGATATAAGCCTCAAGATTTGACAAGGAAGTCACCAGGTGTCAAACTCGTGTCAGGCAAGATTGGCTTTGGACTACCAAAGTTCCCGGAGAATAAATGACGACTCGTAACGGGCTAGATACCGTGACGCCGACAATCACGAGGGAATACTATCCACCGAATAATGAGGGGAGGGAAATGAGCGTGTGGTGTCCCGGGAGTGTTAGCTCCTATGTTGTTTGGATCAAGGCAACTTCCAGCCAATGGTCAAGCTTGACAGGGTTGCGGCAACTTGAGTGGTTTATAAACTCCAAGATAAAGAGGGACGAGAGCCTAGTGATAGTCGGCAGAACCGTTGAGGAAGCGGGCGCAGGGGCAGACGACGCCTCCAAGCCTCCAAGCTTTAGCAGGTACTTTACTGAACCTAGCAGACTCGCCATTGGAGCGGCCTCTTCAATAAGGAGGCACGGGGAGATGTCGAAGATCAAAGTGAGGCGGACGCAGGCATGGCTGTCTGGCGAATGCAGGTCCAGGGGTTCAGAAAGAGCAGTGAGTTGAGGATGAAAGACAGACAAAGAAAACCCGCAGATAACCAAGCCAATGGCGTCTCTGAGCCGATGCTCATGGGGACTTGTGGACGAGACAAGGCCTGCCGTTTGACATACAACCAAGCTGCCCCTCAAAAGGTCTGTGCAAATCCACATTCATATCGTGGATCCTATCCGTTGCCAAGCCATACTAGGCATAGGGACGATGTTTTAAGAAGACGGTTCAGAGGTTGTGAGTCAAGTGCAAGTCAACTATGTAAGAGCGAGGCAAAGTGATAAGAGAGAACGAATGAGGGGTTGAGAGGATAAGGTAAGAATGATACGTACTTTGGCAAGATTCGGGGCTGCAGATAAGATAGGGTAGAGCAGAACAAGGAATGCTTCATAACTCTGCAAAGAGCTTTAAAATATTCAAGAATCAATTTGACCTCGGGAAAAAATTGCTCTGAGGCAATCCGTTTATCTTTCGTTATCGGTTTTGAGCGGCGTGGGCCCACATGACTAAGTAATTGGCCGCGAAAGTAGGTAGACAGAGAAAATTGTTTAATTGTCTCCTATAATCGATCTTTGGCGCGCACTTATGAGGGATTGAATACTATCGCGAGATTTATCGTTTAAGAGAAGAACTCTCCGATAAGGTATCTCGTAACCCGTGAGGCTGTCAAGTCACCAAGTCTCAACTCGTAAAATCCGAGGTTGAAGTGAAACTCAAATGCGCTACAGACCTTACAAGGATGGAGACGCGAAAGCAAGCAACAGAAGGCCATCGTGGCCGTCTCGCAAGTGTGGAACAGACGCCGTTGCATAACAAACGGTCTGTCCCCAGCATAGCTGGTACTGTTATTCACAACCCACCAGAGAGAGCCTCATAAATAAATTAATCGACGGGCTAATCGTGGACTGAAAGTCAGCGATCGCTGTAAATCTAATTCATAGTCTACAACTTTTTACTGTAGTTCCTAATGCTCCTTCACTGCCGTTTTAACCCCTTTCAATGGAAAGCCTCATGTTTTCAAAAGCTGTTGTCATCTGGGATTATCTTTCTTTATTAGAGAGCTAAAGTAAGATAGAAAGAGCCGCTATCGTCGGGACAAGGACGCAGGCTGGTTTCTAAAATAGGGATATTTTTGAGCCACGGGTAGGGGCCTCGTTAAATAAAATGATCAAGAGTTGCTACCGAGGAGAGGTCCAGAGATTCATCGATGTCTCACTTGTTCCACCATTTCATGTGCAAATACGTCGGCCCCGCCCCCACAAAATGGAAGTGATGCCGCTGAAACCAATGGGAGACTTTGTATTTCTACAACAGTCCCACTTAGTCGGTGCCGAGGTTGAAGGGAGGTCATCATCGTCTGGGGTAATGTTTTGGGGAATGAGAACAGCTAAAGCAAGCCATAGTCCGTTCATTCAACTCCTGTTCCTCATTCCTCTCTTTTCCTGTAATACCAATATCAGCAGTTTCTATCTTTGGAGTGTTATATTAAAAATCTCCCACAGCCATGGGTTCTACAGATACATTCTCCCGCGAGGAGGTTCGCTCGCATACCACCGACCAGTCCCTTTGGTGCATCATCGATAGCACAGTCTACGATCTGACAGACTTTGTTGACGCTCACCCCGGCGGTGAGACTGTCCTAAAACAAGTCGCCGGTCAAGATGCCACCACCGCTTTCTATAACCTCCACCGACATGAGGTTCTCACAAAATACAAGGACCTTGCCGTTGGTACCATCGAAGGCGAGAAGCCTCAAGTCATTACTCCCCAGCCAGGTGACCTCAGCAAGGTCCCTTATGCCGAGCCCTTATGGCTCGCAGAGCCGTTCCGTTCGCCTTATTACAGTGACAGCCACAAGAGGCTGCAGCGCAAGATGAGAGAATTCGTCGATAGCGAGCTGTACGCCGAGGCGCAAGAGTGCGAGGCGACCGGACGATACATCAGCCAGAAGATGATTGATCGCATGAGCGAGCTTGGTATTCTGCACATGCGCCTTGGACCTGGAAAGCATCTTCACGGAGTCGATCTCATGGGAGGCGCAGTCAAGGGCGAGGAGTTCGACTACTTCCATGACTTGATCGTGTCGCAGGAGCTTGCGCGGGCTATGGCTCGAGGCTTTGCGGATGGAAACATGGCGGGTATGACTATCAGCTTGACAGCAGTCCTTAACTTCGCTCGTGATGAAGAGTGGAAGAACAAGATTGCCAATGAGGTCTTCAGCGGCAAGAAGAAGATCTGCCTCGCCATTACCGAAGCGTTTGCTGGCTCAGATGTCGCTGGACTGCGCACGACTGCTGAGAAAACGCCCGACGGCAAGCACTACGTAAGTCAAACACTACCTTCTGGTGAAATATGGAGAGCTCACACAGTTAGATCATCAATGGAACCAAGAAGTGGATTACCAACGGTGTCTGGTGCGATTATTTTGTTACTGGCGCCCGAACGGACAAGGGCCTCAGTGTCTTCCTCATCGAGCGCGGTGAGGGTGTCGAGACCAAGCAGATCAAGACCTCGTACTCTACCACCGCTGGCACAGCTTACGTGACATTCGATAACGTCAAGGTACCAGCCGAGAACATGTTGGGCAAGGAGAACAAGGGTATCCAAGTCATTCTTAGCAATTTCAACCACGAGCGATGGACCATGGTTTGTAAGTCTCACCTCTCTCCTACCACGGTGGAAATGTGAAGATCAGAGCTGACTAAATCAATAGGCGGAAGTCTTCGTCTGTCGAGATCCATCGTCGAGGAGTGTCTCAAATGGAGTAACCAGCGCCAGGTGTTTGGCAAGTCGCTGATTGACCAGCCCGTCATTCGCCAAAAGTAAGTACCCCCCCAAACTCTACAAATCTACCCTCAATTCTAACATTTTCCAGGCTAGCAAAGATGATCGCTCTAGTCGAGGCCAACCAGTCCTGGCTCGAAACCATCACTTACCAAATGTGCCATATGCCCTACCAACAGCAAGCACAGCACCTTGCCGGCCCCATCGGTCTTCTCAAGATGAGTGCCACACGCGCTGCTCACGAAGTTGCCGACGAGTCTGTGCAGATCTGGGGTGGCCGTGGTATTACTCAGACCGGTATGGGCAAGTTCATTGAAATGTTTCACCGAACATACAAATTTGATGCCATTCTTGGCGGTGCTGAGGAGGTCTTGGGAGATCTCGGCGTGAGACAGGCGATGAGGAACTTCCCTAAGGCCATGCTGTAAGCAGGAGTTGTGATCTCTCGAGGTTTTTATATTTAAACTACCTATGTATAATTGGGAAAATATCCAGCAACGGTTTCATTCTAGGATGCCATGACAGACCATGTGCTTGCCTGCAGCGAAAGTCAGTTGTTGGCTATGGCACCAGCCATGCCCTTTACCTCGGTTTACTGCTATAATTTGTTACCTCGAAGTCCTTGTGTCGGGCTTTTTATGTGTTGCTCTTGATGTTTCCTACCAGTCCCATATCTCCAGCCATCTGGAAACTTTCATCACTCTGGAGAAGTTAAACTTAAGCTATCCTACCTTGAAGTCTCTTTTTCCCACCAAAGTCAAAAGAAAGATTTTTCATTTGGTTACATAACCAATTCGAAATTTCGATGAGTTTATTGGGGCTCCTGGTCGAAAGAATCCTTTTTGCCCTCAACTCATTTATTCTCCAAATTAAATAAATTGATATTAATCTACCATCTTCAATCTGAGAGTACTGTAGTTATTTCAGGGCACAGCACAAGAGGGCTTGATCATAACCGCTCGTATTCGAGGCTTGAGCCCTCGAGGGACACATGGAAATCAGGAAAAGGAGATACAACTCCTCATGTTGAGATAAGCTCACAAACAGCACCGCTTATTCCTGTAAAGAAACAAATCATGTAGGGGTTGTTTCGATCTATAATGCACAACTCCAGATGACCTGGGTACTGATCTCAGCTAACCCTCAATCTCTGTTTGGGTTGTAGTTGTTTGAAATATTTGTACAAGATTTGTTCTTGCAGATCATATTGCCAGATGCCTTCGAATATTTCTTACACGGGGAAAAAGCTGATTAAACACAAAGATGTTCAAGATTCGTCCCTAGTTTTCCACTGATCTAACAGGATGGGAAAGTCGACATTGGGATCACGTACCATGGAAGCCTGAAGAAATTATAAGACATGCTTGCAGGATTTTCTCAACGAACTTATTCCCTCTACAAGAGGTATTCACCAGAACTGCCCCATTAATCCTTTCAGAAAGTAGAAACTCTTTTTTGTGTCAACTCAAGGAGCAGTGAATCGTATGCCCTTAATTTGACACAAGACCAACAAGCATGTGTAAGCAGAAATATTCAGCTTTAGACTTGTCTCGTACCTGTAGAAGTATGCTGAAATTCCCCTTTGAAATTCAAATATGTCCCTGGCTCCGAGATACACGCAGGAACGCAAATCTTTGTCACACCAGAGATTCCTTGAATACATCAACTTGCGAGCTTTTTTGGCTTCATCTTGAGAGTGAATATCTCCCTTTGTTTTCTGATTAACTACATATCCTACTTTTCGGTTCTGTATCACACCAACATGTTGTGCTCATCATTCTCTCGTATATATACCAATCTCCTGATCTGGGGGAAGAAGGCATTGTGGTATAATGTCTAAATAGTGGTTTTGAAGTGTTATTTGCAGTTGAGACCTGTGGCTGAAAGCTTCTCTTTCCCACCAAACCTAGGGGGAAGAAGGAAGGAAAAAAAGAGCTCTACCCTTCCTTTGAACTATGACTTGGAATAGTATAGCCCCTCAGATAGTTATGACTCTTATGAGAGTCCCTCTGGTCCAAGCTAGAACAACTTGCGAAGCATTGGTGTTTGGAATTCAAAGCAGAAGCGGAATTTGAAATATCCGCATTTGGCTTCTTGAAGCCCTGTCCGGTGTTCGCATGAGCCGATCGGTCATTCGAAAGTTAACTGGGCCTACTGTGCGAAGATCCTATGAACCGTTCACCGTATTGATATGTGAAGGTGGCCAGAGCCTCAATGGCAGGCCATGTTAAGAGCCCGGGTGTGCTCGAGGTCTAGACGTTTTCTGTAGGTGGACCTTGGTACCACAGATATCTGCCAGGGTTTCCATCTGTGTCGCCTACAACTCGTCCATCCTTCGTCCATGACAAGCCGGGCTGATCAGGTTATGATCCGAGTGACATGCTTTCCCCTAAATTCATATCCTGGTAGCAATAGACCAGTCCTGTTCAAAAGCTGCCGAAGCATCCAACCTCTGAGCCTTGATCATCATCTTCGTTCTACACACCTGTCCGTCTGCTGTTAATGCAGAGCAGTGGTCGGCAATATCGAAACACGCAAGCAGTCACACCAGGTTGAGGTTTCCACAACGTCGGGATCAACACATTTCATCTCGACTTGACTACCAAAGGAGCACACCCAGCTCTCCTCAGCTTGGGCTCTCCACCAGCAGCAAGTGACCACAACACCAGAGGTGCTGAGAAACATTGCCTGCAAGCCACCAGATATTATCTTTTTGATCTCGCCACTCTCCACCCGTCACCATCCGTCTCTCTCTCAAAGTTGAGCCGTTTTCATGGTCGTAGTCGTTTGTTTGCTGTGTGACGAAATCCAATGCGGATATGTTCAATCAAGGCTGGGCACCGCCAGCCAGTCGTCGAGATTTGCGCACGGTTTGTTTTGTGAGCCTCCATTCTGCCGTGATGATCATAAAAAGTCGTGCGAGGAAGTTGAACTTTTGTCAAAAATGCCGTAAAGAAACTAGGAAATAAATCGTCCGTGGGTATCAACGGGTCACCACGTCAATCTCGTCTCAGTCGTGATACTGAGTAACGAGACACCATTTTAGTTGCTGGGACACTGAGACTGGACGTGTCCAGGCTGCTGGCACTTGTAGCAGATCTTTTCACCACCGGCGGACTCCTTGGGGCAGTCACGGGAGTAGTGGCCAGACTCGCCACAGTTGTAGCACTTCATGCCGTTGACACACTCGCCTGTCATTCGGTTAGCCAAAATCAATTCTCACGATCAAGTCGAAACTCACGAGACATGTGGCCGTAACCGCCGCAAGAGTAGCAGGTCTTGCCAGCACCACCACCGAAGCCACCGCCATAGTTGTTACCGTAGGAGGACTTGGTGCAGTTGCGGGCAATGTGGCCAATCTCACCACACTGGAAAGTTGTCAGTCAATAGTCATCGACTTCAAGAGAATGGACTTGCCTTGTAGCACTCGGTAGCCTGGCCGCTGCCACCGCTCATGGGGCAGTCACGGGAGATGTGGCCGGGCTGGCCGCACTTGTAGCAGGACTTGTTGTCCTTCATGGGCTCAGTGCAGTCACGGCCTGTAGAGAGTTAGCAAAAATCAAGTAAGGTGATGGTGAGAAACATACTCATGTGGCCCTCGCCTGTAGTGAGACATGTTAGTCTGCAGAATTCCAGCATATGATCAGAGGTGAGTCAGTCTTACCACCACAGTTGTAGCTGGATATCAGTTAGTAAAGAAAATATACAGATAATTTCCAGAGGATACTCACCACTTAGCAGGACCCTTGGTAGGGCAGTCACGGGCCTAGATAGAACAGTGAGTAGAATGAACAAAGTGAAGACGCCGAGACACGCATTATACCTGGTGGCCGGTGGAACCGCCTGACAACCGTGTTAGCGAATGTTCAAAAATGAGAAATAAAAATGAGCGGGAGTGAGATATCGGAGGCTGAAGATGAGTGAGATTGAAGAGCGATTGCCAAGCGAGTACTGGGGTGCAGCGCACGCGACCAATTCGACCATACAGAAATGCGTCAAAGGGCAAGCCACAACACTAATGTCAGAGTCTAAGCAAGTTATGCACTAATTTGGATCGCTTTTGGAGCGAGACCAAGCGCGAAAGCTTGTATTGATCTGAAAATTGGCGTGTGATGGTGCTCAGGGAGAGACTGGAGGAGAAAGATAAGACTCACAGGAGTAGCAAGCACCGCGGGGCTGCTGCTGTTGCTGCTGGAAAGAGTCCATTTTGAGAAGTCGAGAGGTTGTGTGAAAATGTTTCTGAGATTCTTAAGTTAGTTCAAGAAGCAAAGCAAATGTTGAAAGTCATAAATGAAAATGCATAAAAGCGAGGGTGGTCACCTGCCCCCGATCCGATAGAGGCAAGAGATTGGCGAGGGGCTGATGAGTGGTGGGTGACGGAGTCTGAAGGAAGAAGAGGGGGAACTGGAGGGGGAAAGCTCTGTTGCGCCGACGAGAAAACACAAACTTTCTCAACTAGGATGGCTGAAAGGCGCGAGAAAGTCATTGAAGGTGGTTCAGGGACTCTTGAGCTTTGCGATTGGAGCTGCAATAGTGTTAAAACAGCGACTGTCTGTCGAGTATTTCAACGACAGAGGTTTTGAACCCACTCAGCAATGCTGTGATAGCTGAAAGTGGTAGGCGGGGGCGGGGTGCAGAGATTTCCCAGTAATTTTGCTCCAGGTTTTTTCCCCAGCGAGTGTTGAAGGCCATAATGCGTGTGGACAGCAAAGGAGATAGAGTTTTGGCGAGAGATACAGGGTTCAACTTTTAGTAATAAACTCGAAAACTTACTGAGAAATTTAATTGCTTGCGGTTGCAAAGGAAGGGGCTCAAATGGGGATTTGAGGAAAAGTTGTGGTGATGTGCGAAAGAGAGAATCAAGTCCAAGTCCCAAGTCGAGGGGAGTTTTCACGCGCTTTGACAGGGTAAGTAAGTGCGGGCGGGTCAAGCAAGCAACCTAACCTAGCAACCTACCTACCTAATAAGCAAGCTGAGACTGAGACTGAGAGTCTGAGATTGAGGTGCCGCTCCTGCCCGGGCGCCCTGCTGCTGCTGCTGCGGGCTAGCCCAGGTAGGCTGTTTGATGTCCCTGGCCCAGTGCATTTCCTAATCCACAGTGGAGGCATGAGCTCGCTTCAGGGCACAAATCGTTGGTCCTTCCGCTGCAAGTCGTCCCTTGCAGCGCATGCCTCCACTAGCATCGTGGAATGGGATCTGGCCGGGGCACTGTGTAATCACCCGATCACATTTTACTACAAATATTCGTATTTCCAACGTCAATTGATATGTATGTCTCTACCCGAGCAAACGCTTCAAATAAAGTGGTTTGTCATTGTGTTTAACAGGCATTGGCTCGCTTGTAGTTGGCTAGTTATCCTCGATGCCCTCGAGTCAAGCGAGGAAGTACAATGTCAGTCTGACAAGGCGTTTATCATCTGAGTTGGCGGTTACACTGTTCCTTAGGTTGGTGTCCCAAGCCCTATGAAGTCGTACAAAGATGATGCAACATGCTAAAATCGGAGTTGAGATACGACTGACTAAGCTATCGTTCAATTTGTGTCACATCATCTCGTGCTTATGAGGTGTCCATGGGCGGCGATGCTGCGATAGGCCAAAGCAAAGCTATCTCAACAGCACTTAAACAAGGACCTATGCAACGACTTGCACTACACATGCTCTCCTGAGGTGGTGATCCATGTATGCCTCCTGAGAATTTTGATCCCATCTTGGTTGTCAATCTCTCTCTCTCCTGCATTACCATGTCCAAGACTGATACTATCCTGTCAGGCCTGCATCCATCACTGTAACGTGATAAAATGCAGTTGCCCTAAGCATGCACAATCAAGCGAGATCGCCAAAGAAACGGCGCGACCGCACAGATGGGGCAAAGCGGGGATCCTAACCGTTTCAAGCTTAGTATCTGGAGCTCCCAGATCAAGATCGACACAACATAACAAACAGCCAGACCGAAGAAGTCACTCAGCACTTTCACTCTAATCTTCTCAACTGCCTATATTATACATAGCAAGAATTTTGGATGAGTAAATGCCGAAAGTGTAATAGCATTCTGAGATACAGCCACCCGTACCAACCAGCTCTGGTAGTACAAGAAGCCAAGAGCCTCCTTGCGAATTCGACTTAGGGTCAAAGGATGTTGTCTCTTCCAACGAGACAACTGAATTTCCTTGGCACTTTTCAACTGGCAACGTGATACTTGTGTTTAAAAAAGCATGCCGTACACCCAGAGGATCGGAGAATTGTACTTAGTTAGTAGCAGAGTGGACACAAACCAGTTGTACGACACCCTCGATTAACCTCCTTGGCAACGACAAACATCGGCCTGCCTGAAACACTGACTTGCTTCGATGGCGCTATTTTCTTTCTCTTCTCAGTTTCAAATCCACACCTTCTCATTCTCCGTAATAGGTTGGCCGGCTTGAGTGCTGATGTCGAGAGGAAATCAAAGACGGGTGACCCGTTACACGATGCCTTGAGAGTTTCACATCTAATCTCAGTATCTGCGCTGATGGGTTCATCTGTTTGTTAGTAGGCGCGTCAAGTAGATGTATAAATGCTCCCGTAGTGCATCGATCGGCTAGGACGAACAACAGACCTGTTTGGTTAACCTTTGATTCCCGAGCAAGAAGAGATATGGACCATATCTTTCGTTTTCTACTACTCAACAGTTTTGAATTTAGACAGATACTTGGTCACGAATCTGCCCAGTCGCTATATCTGGCTAAAAGGAAGAGAAGAAACATCTTCCTCGACTCGCAAATGAACTGTTGCCCGACTTGCCCTTAACTATGCATTGAGTTGGAAGTCTATCTTGGTAAAACTCATCCGCTGACGGCATTTCCTCCGCCAGCCATCAAAGTAGCCTACAAACAGGTTAAGCAAATATTTTCTATCCTCGCCGCCCAAGCGCCCCCTGGACATTTTAAGCCTTTGGTCTAGTGTTGGCGGAGCAGCGATCCAGTTGTCTTGAAAAAGTTAATATAGACTGCAAAATGCAACTCCAAGAAGTTTAAGTGATGTAAGGTCAAATAGGGAAACTCAACGTGTTCTGAATAGTAACCAGTACCAGATACGCATACCAGTCGAGTGTTTGCCTGAAGCGATTTAAGAAGGGCAGTTTCCATGTTACTATCCTAAACTGCTGTTTGGGGAGACACCCTCACTATTGAACGTGCATGGCCAAGTTCGGGACAATGATAGCCCAGCAGAGCGTTTGAGACGTACATTAGAATGATCTTGCAGAAAAGACCGAAGTTGAATTTATTCTCCGAGTTTCCTATCATACCTTAAGATACCTTATACTGACAAAGAGGAACAACTTTATCTAACATCTTTTGCTCCTCTTGCCATTTACCTCCTTACACCTATTACAGAGTATTCTCATGCTTATTTTTGTTGGGTTGTTGGTCTAAGAAGTCGGAGAGTTACAGCCTTGGGTATCGTGCTTCAGCATCAAGAACTTTCTTTCTTGCCACATATACAATATCCGTATCAAAATCCTAATAGATGCTTTCAGTCACAGTCAACCTTATTGAGGAGGTTTAAAAGCCCTTCTTTGACGCTTCGATACAGACTTGCTTTCTTCACTGTTCTTTTTCATTTGTTGGACCTGTTACCCTGAGACACGCCTTTATTTTTCCGACTCTAAAAAGAAAACACTCGACAAAAGAATCACCTACTTTGGTTTTGGTCTTCTAAAATGCGATTCAGACTTCTTGGATGTCTTTTGGCATCCCTCCTAACCATACCCTCAGTTGGGGCTTTGCCTTTGTCCCACGACCTCGACCTCGACGACTCGAAGTACTCTCTAGTCTCTCCTCGAAAGGTCCCTCAGTACGTCGAGTACTACATCGGTGTCGATGGAGAAGAACATGCGAAAAGAGAGTTCAACCTGCAAAATCGTGGTTACCGACCACTATCGTTGAGTTCCTATGGCCCTGCTGATCGAGTCAAATACGCAGCCACCTGGGTCCAAGAGATAGGTCCCGACTTCAAAATGATCCATGATGTGAGCAAAGATACCTACGACGCTTGGGTTAAGAAGTGGGCAGATAAGGGCTATGTATCTACCCACGTCACCGCTACTGGACCTGCCAAGGAGGCCATCTTCGCTGGTATCATGGAACAACGCAACGGCACGGATTGGATACACGACTGTGATGTGAAGGAGCCTAGGTCATATCTCAGAAAGGGAGAAGAAAAACCAATGAAGATCCAAGGCTTCCGCATGTACGGGACGCCCGATGACCGAAGATATTGCATTCTGCGGCACGAGAACCCGGTCAAGGATAATGTCGCGTTATACTACGATCCCGACTTATACTTTGAAGGGGTATTTCTCGCAAATATAGCAAAACGTTTTTGGCGCCCTCTCAAGCTCTTCATGTCCGACGACTTCAAAATTTCTCCTATTTTCACCGACACAAGTGTTGGCGAGTGGGCTAGCGCAACGCAATTGAACGCAACAGCTCTCGAAGAAAGAATCAAGGTTGAAAAGGAAAGGGGACTGTTTCCGACTGATATTCAAGGAGGAGAATCTGAAGACGAGGAGAAGTACAACGTTGTTTTCCAGCAAATGGTCACCCCTAAACCTCGCTTCTGGACAGCCACAGGAAAAGTGATCGGCTTTGACGAGAATAATGAAGCAAAGGAAGCACTGGACAGCATCATGAGAGATTTCATGGAGAAGAATGGGGTCAGACAGGCTCAAGTGGCCATCGCATTCGAGGGCGAAATTTTGGCTGAGAGAGGCTATACCTGGGCTGAAGAGGACCGCCCCATCGTTAATCCTGACGATAGGTTTCCTCTGGCAAGCGTGAGTAAAACGTTCCTCTACGCAGCTATTACATGGATGGTTGACAACGGCAAACTTTCATATGGGTCGCTGGTCCACAATATCCTGCGATACTTTGATCCCAAGGACAAACGACTCCTGTTCATTAGTGTTCGGAATCTTCTTAACCACGAAGGAGGGTGGGATCGAAATGAAAGTGGAGAGGATATTACATTCGAGTTCAGCAAAGTCGCGAAGTCTCTGCCGACAAAAGGAGAAAAACCTGCGACCGATCGGGATATCGTTGAATACATGCTCACCCAGCCCTTGCAGTTTAGCCCAGGCGATCGCGTGGCCTATTCCAACTATGGAAACATGCTCCTGGGATATCTCGTAAGCAACATGACCGGCATGCCTTACTTCGATTTCTTGGAAAGGAATATCCTCAATGGTCTCGACGTCAAGCTTTACGAGACTGCGGCATACAAACACAGAAATGACTCTGTCATTCCAGAGAGTCTACTTATCGGACCAGATCCCTTACATCCATTATCGCATCAGTTGGTTCCTGCCGAATATGGAGGAGACGGTGCCATCAAAGAAGAGTGTGGAGCAGCCTTTTCTCTTGCAGCGAGCGCCAGTACCGTCGCCCGATTCCTTGCAAAGAATTGTAAGTATCACACACCCTCCAAGTTACTTACTGCCTAGTTCAAGCCTAACAATTTGATTTCTAGCTGTTCTAGGAACTGGACCTCGACAACTCGGCTTCCGTAGAGGGCAATTTGAAGGCGCTCGAGCCCATGCAGAGAGCCGCAAAGATCTCGATTGGGTTGTTTTGTTCAACACCAGGGACTTTGCTAGTCCCAAAGAATTTGAAGATCTGACAGAGCAGACAATCCCTAGGTTTCTGGATGAATTCAATCTGTGGGGAATGGCCTTCGAGCCAGGCTTTGGCGAGTTGCCCTGGTCACAATGGGTAAGATAAGAGGCTTTTTGGGGAGCGAGTTGAAGCATTAGGATTTGTACCTCCCCACAAAGCGGATGCTATGTTGTTGATTACCAGAAAGATACTGAGGATGAGGGCAAAGCAACGGCATCTTTGGATCAGACAATGCCTCTTTGGCTAAGGTACTTTGTATCAATAAAGGGCCGATCCAAAACCCTTCTTCCGATCCGTGGTTTATTATAGTTCATCGTGAAGTTGGTCTAGTTCGACTTTTCCTTTGATAGCCGGTGGGTATTGGACGTCATGACCTGACATCCATCTGTATTAGCCCATGAGCTCATGGTGGAACTCGATCAGTACCTAGTCTAAGCTATCTATTTTGACACAGATCAATACGGCTCCCTCAAATTTCATATCTTCGATCAATGCTCTATGCATTTCAACACGTTCTTTAAGGCTATTTGATAATTGGCCTACAAAGAGCCTCGCGTCTTAGCTTTTATGGATTAATCATGACTAAGATGACCCATCACGGACTTCTGCCGCGGTCATCAACACCACGGCCTTGATCAAACAGTGGACCTACTCCAGCTTCAACCTCAACCTATTTCTCTGGCAAAGTCTCAAAACTTCCATTCTCTATGATTAATTGACACCCCAAGATTCAGAATGTCTTTTTCCGCCGACGGCGATGGCCGTCTCGACTTCAAACCCCGCGTCCAAAGCATAGACAACGATAACTGGAAAGAAGGCCACACACGAGTCGCAGGTCAAAAACGCTTCAAATCCACAACCGAGATAAGGATTATAGAGCGTCTTAAGCACATGACATGGGCATGGTTCACTTTTGTCATGAGCACGGGCGGTATTGCGCTGCTACTGCATTCTACACCTCATCAGTTTCGAGGATTGCAGGTCATCGGCAAGATCTACTTTATCCTGACGTTAGTGATTTTTGTCGCTATTGTGTCGGGTCTTGTGTTACGCTTCACTACGACGCCAAATGCGTTGAGGAAGAGCTTGATGCATCCGACTGAGAGCCTTTTCTTTCCGTGCTCTTTGCTCAGTGTCGCTACCGTTATCGCCAATGCGACGGCATATGGAATACCTGCTGTTGGGTCTTGGCTAGCTACTACGCTGCGGGTTTGTTTCTGGATATATGCAGCAACTACGCTGCTATCGGCCATCATCCAGTTCTACGTTTTATTTACCGGAGCACATCTTCCCATTCATTCCATGACTCCGGCTTGGATCCTGCCAGTCTTCCCAGCCATGCTCACCGGAACGCTCGCTTCTTCCTTGATGTCCGCTCAAAGCCCAGAACATCGCATGTCGATGCTAGTGACTGGATTGACTTTTCAAGGTCTCGGGTGGACGGTGGCGTTATTCATGTACCCGCTGTATCTTGGCAGATTAATGCAAGATGGCCTCCCAGCACCAGCGATGCGCCCTGGTATGTTCATTGCCGTAGGTCCAGCGGGATACACTGCGGTTGCCATTATCGGTATGTCGAGGTCACTGCCAGATGGTTATGGATACTTTGCAACATACCCAATGGCGAACGAGGTCCTCCGAGTGCTGGCACTCTGGGTTGGTATATGGATCTGGTGCGTCGGTTTCTGGTTTTTTGGATTTGGTCTACTCGCGGTATTATCTTCAGCGTGCAGGTGGAAATTACAGTTCAGCATGTCCTGGTGGGCTTTTGTCTTCCCCAATGTTGGCTTTACACTCGCTACAGCATACATTGGACAAGAGCTGC
Organism: Fusarium sp. NFCCI 5145; assembly: GCA_033439405.1. Lineage (NCBI taxonomy): Eukaryota > Fungi > Ascomycota > Sordariomycetes > Hypocreales > Nectriaceae > Fusarium > Fusarium sp. NFCCI 5145. Next base: position 131,521 of record JAWDHB010000427.1, read on the forward strand.
AGAGTGAAGAGATACAATGGGTGTCAAGTGCAATGGCAATCTTACTTGTAATTATGTGGTTTATTGTGCTATATGCAATGGCCTCTGCAGTTTGGCGAAGAAAGCTTCTATGGCCTGGGCGAGATGGTGATGAGTCCTAGCTGCGGTTCCCTAATAGACTAGACAATTCGATAATTATAGATTCCAGGCCGATCTCCAACACAGATATCCTCTTGTTGGTCATTGGGAGCCCCAAACACATCGAAGTCTATTCTTAGCCCACGCAATAGTCTCTCCTGTTATAGTCAACTAGCCAATCCTACGAAACTCGCCTTTCTCGATACCTCTGACAAGAACCAGCGCGGGTTCGACTGAAGCCCAGGACCATAATGGAGCGCGGTATTTCTGCGGCGTTGAGACTTTTCTTCCGTCACAGATGGTCCAGAGATCTTCTTGAAGAAGAACATGGCGCCAGGTTCCTGCCAGCTATGAGTCTGGCGGTATCTTATAATGGCTTCGGACAAAATCAGCCAGCGAATGCAACCAAGCGACCAGACTCGAACGTGAGAGAACGCGACATGTACTCTTTCTTGCAGGAGAGTACGCCAAACTATGTGAAGATCCTTTTTTCTCTGATTTACAGTCGAGTATAGAGTCCCTGGAGCCATCGTGTTGGCGTATTCTCGATGAATGTCAAAGATAAAACCCTCGCAAGTCTCGATCGGGGTAAAACCTTCAGACTTCTTGGCGAGCACATTCGTAGGGACATATTATCCGTGAAAGATGCTAGAACATGCCAGACACAGAGAATTCTCGCACTCAGAGTCCATAGCCCAGTGCACCCCGAGACAAATCCCTAGTTTGCGCTGAGTAGGTTGAGAGGAGTTCAGGTAAAAAAACATGGAATGCCATCTTAGACGCTTGATAGAGTACCTAGTTGTAGAGAGCCCGAGGAGAGAGCCCGGCTTATCTGGAGGTGATTTCAGGTTATAGCCTGGGATTAGCTTTTTCGTACAAGTGATCAATCGCTCAGAAAACGGATGAGTTAGTAAAAAGTGAGTTTTAAAGTTGGCACTTAATTATTGAACAGAAGGACACATAAAATAAATCCTGTTCACATCACTAAGTTACGAGACTAATTATCTCGGTCGAATTGCAACTAATTTAGCAGACTTCGGGAGCGCTAAGGTTAATTAATCGGGCTGCCTACTAACGTAATTACTGTACGCCCAGTAGTAGCGAGCAAACTTGAGCAACAACCCGACTAATACAACCACCTACCTACCTCAATACATGACTATGAGATTTCTCGCATGGCAATTTTTCTGTAAATTCTTTATGATCCTGACACTATTCTCACGCGCTCACAAGACCCAAACTCTAGTATTTTGATCTCTTGACTGACGCCTATTCGCCTGATACAAAGCAGACCAAACATCCATGATGGATAAATTCCTCCAGAAAACGCAAACACGAGCAACGCGTTCAAGTGCGCTCAATGCCTCACAAAAGCTCTCATCTCAATTGGAGCCTGATGATGAAATCATCATATCCAAAAAGCGCACGGCTAAACGCCCTTCTGCTTGTCAAGATGAAGACTTTGACGCGTCTGAAGGAGACGCGACACCAGAGAAGGATACAAAACAACATGTACCAAAGCGACGGAAAACACAACCCCAAAGAAGCAAAAATATGAATTCAAAAATCCATGAGAATTTGTTTTCTTCCGAGGGAGAGACGAGTCAAGCAGCTTGTATCCCTCCCTCTAGAACACATCGTCTCTTGTATCACCGACCCCTATTACTCAAAGAGGCATCTTCTCGCCAGGCGCTTCTGGGCTGGTTTGACAGTGTCAGCACCAAACGTGCGATGCCATGGCGCAAGGCTTGGATAAACCCGAAAGACTATGGGCAGGGTGAACTTCGCAGCCTTTTAGAGCGACGGGCGTATGAGGTCTGGATCAGCGAGATCATGCTGCAGCAAACGCGAGTGGCCGTAGTCATTGACTACTGGAACCGGTGGATGGCAAAGTGGCCTACAATACATGATCTTGCTGCTGCAAGTGCCGACGATGTTCTCAGTGCCTGGCGTGGCCTGGGGTACTACAGCAGGGCAACCAGAATTCACGAAGCCGCCAAACTGGTGGTGAACGATTCAACTATGGAAGGCCTATTGCCTTCATGCACACAAGACCTCGAGGCCAAGGTTCCTGGCGTTGGGAGATACACTGCAGGTGCTATTTCATCCATTGTCTTTGGACGGGCTGCGCCTATGGTCGATGGAAACGTTTTGCGCGTGTTGAGCCGGCAGCTTGGATTGTTTGGAAACGTCAAGACCAACAAAGTCGTGATCGATACACTCTGGGCTGCCGCTGACGCTCTTGTCAAAGCTGTTGCGCGCGATGGGACTGATGCCCAAAGTGACGAGGAAGTCGAAACGAGTAATCGCCCTGGTCGATGGGGCCAAGCTCTCATGGAACTTGGAAGCACCATCTGCATTCCAAAGCCAAACTGTTCCGAATGCCCCATCACATCTACTTGTCGCGCCTACGCGGAAGGGGAAACATTGGTCTCAAGCAAAGGCCGTGACGCAAAGATTGGAGATATTGAGGACATGTGCAACCTTTGCGAATCTTTCGAAGAAGAGGCAGCTTCAGACGAACCAGAAGTCAAATTCGAAGCCAAGACTTCGAAAAAGGCTAAGGCAAATGGGGGCAAGGGAAAGCAGATGACTTTGTCAGCCTTTGCTTTCAAGGGACCAACCGAAGACAAGAAACCATCAGTCAAAGCTGAATCAGCCCCAAGTGCTCGCGACATAGGGATCATCATCGACCATGCTCGCAAATTTCCTCTCAAAGTTATCAAAAAGGCCGTCAGGGAAGAAGAAACATTGGTCTGTGTTATTCGCCGCGCTGATGGGTCATATCTGGTTCAGAAACGCCCAGAAAAGGGGCTTTTAGCTGGCCTATGGGAGTTTCCCAGCTATATACTTGAAGATACAAAAGAGGGCAACACGCCAGCAAAACGACGATCAAAAGCACTGGCTTACGTCTCTAAGCTGACTGGTGAGCATGGAGGCAAGGCAGTGAAGCCCAAGTATGTGGATGAATTAGGGAGTGTGCCTTGGCTCTTCTCCCACTTGAAGCTTACCATGCACGTCCAGTTGTTCACCCTTGAAGATGGAGATTTGACTGACACCAAGTCTCTTGCTTCAAGCAGGCTGAGGTGGGCGACAGGTGAAGCTGTTGATAAGGAGTCAATGGGCACTGGAATGCGTAAGTGCTGGGCACTTGCCAAGGATCAAGAATAATGAGCAATATTGGTTGTATAATCATAGCGGGTGTGTTTTTAGATACATTTCACCAGGCAAGGTGTATAAAAAAAAGGATGGAGTAGGAGTAGAGACACCTTTGGGCTTAGGAAGTTTGTCCAGTCTATTGAAGCGACAATTTTAATTCTGGTATTTACTGATTCAAGTCCAATACGCGTATAATTACGTATCAATTTACTCCGATGTCCGCGATTTCTCCCACTGTTGATACATGGAAAAGGCTTCACAACTCATGAGTCCTGAGGTGATCACGTGACCATCGATCAAAGTGGAGATCGCCGCGTCGGTAAAGTGTGGAGACGCGTCGAGGTTGCATCACGCCCAGGCCGACGCCGATTAGGTTGGTATACTTCAACCGTAACACACACCTGCGAGTCAAAAGTCGACGCAACGGAAATGTCAATCAGTTTTTATATAAAACAATGACGAGTTGGTTTGGTACTGGTCGTCCGGCTCTTTTTGATGCCATCACCAGTGCTTGTGATTTAATTGACCAGCAAATCTCATCAGGTACGTCATTGGCTTGAGTGACATGACGTGAATGAGACGCCTAACACGATTCAGATCTTGAATTGGCCAGGAAGGAACTTGATGAAGCTCTTCAGCAACGTAACGATCACGCGTCTCGGGTTTCTGAGTTAGCGGATGAAAATGCTAGATTAAAGCAACAACTAGAGCAAGCAACAACGGCCAAGGCAGCTGGAAAAACGTCGGCTCCAGTCCTGGAGAAATCACCTCATAGCAACACCCCAGAAAATGAGCCAGATTGGAAACTTGAATGTGCTAAAGTTAGTCACAAGTTCAAGGCACTCTCCACGAACTTCAAACAGGCAAAGAATGCGTTGAGGAAGAGAAAAGAAGAGCGTGATCAATGGATCAGTCATGCGACACTGCTGGAAAAGAAGATCAAGGCAGCAGAGGAGGAGCACGGAATCAGCATCACAGATCGTCAAAACAGAAACTCCCGAGCGACCACACTACCGGTGACAAGGACAGAAGATGTCGCCCCCAGTCCAAGTACCAGCTTCACTTCTGAGGCTGGCCTCGAGCAAGCAGACCTGGATCTTCCTCCCTTGGCTGCTGCTTCTCTCCATGCTGAGAACAATCAGCCCCTCACTGAAACGACAGCCACAAACCCCGGCTCAGATTCAACACAAAGTGAAGGGGAATCGAGACACCACGACGAAGAACTGCCAGAGTTGCCGCTCCATGGATATGTCAGCTCAGTGAAAATTAAAGAAGAACCGACATCCGACCCGCCAGTTATCGTATTGGAAAGGGAGGTACGAAAGAGGAAACGCGATGATGCAGATCCCAACGAATCACCTCTCCAAAAAGTGAAACTCGAGGCAGACGAGCGCTCCTCAAGCCCTATCCAGCCACTAGGACCTGTTACTCTTCTTCCGCAAGAGAGCATGGATCTAGGGGATGTCGGGCAAAGGCTATTGACGCCAAGGAAACGCCGGGAATTGGAAGAGTCACAACGGCTAGAGCAGATCCAGAACGAAGCATTTGCGACAGCTACAACCCCCCGAGCTCTTTTCGTCAAGCCAGATCCTGTACCTCAGGCATCTCGACCAATCGAGCGAACCTCGGCACTTACGCCGTTGAGTGTAAATCGAAGGGTGGTGCAGTCAAGTCGAGAGAAACCAGACACTCCCCTCAGAAAGGGGCTCGGACGTGGTATCTCAACTCTGGCTGAGGACGGCGAAGCCTATAGACAGGACAAAAGTACAATTACAACCCCTAGAGGGAGATTGGATACACTGTTGAACAGTCCTGCTGCTCAGGATAACACGCTTACTGGGCGGCTGACCCCCAGAACAGCAGCAAGACCAAACACGGCCGCCGAAGACCTTGCAATTCCAGGACGGCGAGTACTTCCATTTGAACAAGGAAATCGAGTTAGAGACAAAACTTCCGTCCAACAGATGGATACACCCAGTCGGTCAACCGATGGTGGGTCTGCTTCTAAACTCACACCCCAGAATACGCGCTCTCCATTGACCTCCAAGGAGGAGGCTTCATCGGCCTTGCGGCGCAAACCAATATCGGAACTACGCCCAGACGACTTCAAAATCAACCCTCAAGCCAATGAAGGACATGATTTCGCCTTTTCGGATGTGATCCGCGACAGAAATGAGAGGTCTCGTATGCAAGGCTGTACCGACATGCATTGTTGTGGGAAACATTTCCGAGCACTCGCCCTCTCTCAGCGACCCGATCCGCCACTCACAGCTGCTCAACGACAAGAGGAGCAGAAGTTACTGGAGGAATATTTGGGAGATTTTGCATATCGGTTGGGCAGTATGGATAAGAAGGAAAGAGACGAGTTATGGGCCGAAGCCAAGACACAGGAGCTTGCTAATAAGTTTGGGAAGCACCGATATCACTACTCAAGAATGCAAAGTCCTCCGGGGTTTTGGAATGCAGACTTTCCAAACACACAGGAAATAGAGGCGGAGAGATCAGAGGCTGCGCAGCGAGAGAAGCAGGCAGTTCGGGATAGGCATCGAGAGGCCATGCGCCCCGGCGGTAGATGGATGTTTCGCGACGAGTAAACAAGGGAGGGTTATTGAAAGACATTAGCGGGCATATTTTATGGGAATTCAGGTCAAGGATTACTGTATAGGATAGTGATCATGGATACGGGTGCAAGGCGTAAACTCAGTGTCAATTGCAAATATTTTAAACATTCCTACAATTTCGACTTTTTACATAGTAAAGGACTTAATAGAGTGATCGCAGGCAGGGATCCTGATATTGATGAGCGATGCCGGGCTTGGCCTCGATTAAGTGGATCCCAGTCCCCTCGCTTCAAATCAATTTTCTGCCTCAGACACCAACATTTGCCTCCAATGAACCGGTCGGTGCTTTTAGTTGCTGGCTTGTGCAGTACCCTTGTTGCTTGCTTCCTTGCGTTGAGGCTTGACTCTCTCAGTGCTCATAGGCCATTCCGCTGTAGTCATTCAGTTGTAGAGGCGGCCTTGGATAATTTTATTCCTCCAAGCCCACACTGGCACTGGACCTCTCACGCACGCAACGTCCAGCGTCCCCCGTTTTGCCTGACGCAACTCGGCAATCCCTCTCCCTCAGTGCGTCTACTCTTCGGCTTTCGCTGCGCTCCTTGACAAGTTATTCATTTTAGTCCGGATTTCTTTGTTGCGTTTCCTCTTCGTCATTTGTTTGTGCGGCTTTATGAGCTGCTGTCTTGTTACCCAGCAGCCCACCTTTGTTCTCCGGTCCAACTTGACTAATCTAACTTCCTCTTTGGCGGTCAAATCAGGCCTTCTTCACTTCGTGTCGCGTCGCAAAGTTAGATTCCCGCCCTATCGTCTCCGAAAAGCTTCGGCAAACTGAAGCCCGCCGCATTCGAGATCTGCACCGTTCGCGAGAGTAGGCTACAACGCTGTCTACGCGGGTGTCGCACCAACTGGGCGACTCCCGTCCTCACTCAATCCCCAAGCCGGCACGATGAGTAACCGCCATCTGCCGGCTGGGCAGAATATACAGGGAGGAGCTGGAGGAGTTCACGGCGCTGATATGGTCGGCGGTCCTGGAGCACCTCGCCGGAGGCAGCCTCCTCCCTATGTTCAGTACCAGCACCAACACCAACAACAACATTATCAACACCACCACCAGCACACGAATCCCATGTATGCCACCAACTACATGGCCTACACTCAGCAGTACTATGGGTACCCGCCGCAGTATCAAGGTCATTATCAGAACGCACAGTATCCCAACGCGCAGTATCAAGCCGGACAATATCAAGCTGGGCAATTCCAGAATGGGCAATATCAAAGCGCACAGTATCAAAATGGTGGAATGCATTCTCCTGGCTATGTGCCTTACCAAAACTACGCCCGATCACCACCCGCTATGCATCAGCATCAATATGTTCCCATGTCTGGCGTGAGCGTTCCTCCGACCTACACTCCTCGACCTGCTCAGACACAGTCGCCAGCTTTGTCGAACCCCTACCAGCCTCCAGCTGCGGCTGCAATCCCGCCGCAGACACCCACCTCCACCCACTCGTCGCAGATGGTTCCTCCTCCAACTCCCCCAGTCCCGCAGGAGACCGAGCCAACTCCTACCGCTCCTCCCGCTCCTCCTGCCCCTGCTGAGTCTGCTGAGTCTGTTCGAGAGCCTTCGCCCCCTCCTGCGCCCAAGGAACCTTTCCGTGCACCAGTATGTTTTCCGAATCATTGTTATCTTGCTCAAGCTAACCCCTGCCAGCTACCATGGCTATCTCGTCCTGAATTGAAGTTTCCCGCCAGAACCACAAAGTCGAGAAGATGGAGGAGACATCTCAATGCCGATAGTCAGGCTGTCTCTCTGCCCGCCGTTGAACAGCAACAGGCGGCTGCAGAGCATGCCAATGTCCCCGAAGCCAGCTCTACAGAGCCTTCTGTCTCAGCTCTTACTCCCGCAACCTCGACGGCTCCGTCCGAGACTGCTGACACTGTCGAAACTCCTCGTCAGGCCGCCGAAAATCCCGTTTCCCCCGTCCAGCAACGATCACGCACCAATACTGCCACCAGTGCTACCTCTACCACGACGAGCCGACCTGCCGCACGCTCCTCCGCCGTCCCCGTTCCTGCTATTCCGTCCCTCCCCAAGGCCAGCCCTAAGGATACTAAGCCTGTGCGTGCTGAAAAGCCGACAAATGGCGACGTAGCCCCCGGAAGCGCCTCTGAGGAAATGGCGAACGCTAAAGCTCCCGAAAAGCCTGCTGAGTCTAAGCCTGAGCCTGTCGCCGAGCCTGCTCCCGCTGTCAAGGCCCCCCCTTCAAGCTGGGCGAATCTCTTCGCGAAGCCTGCTGCTGCAGCCCCTGGAAAGTCTGATGCGGTCAATGGCACTGTCTCTGCTGGTCCTCCGGTCAATGGCCATAGTACTGATAATATGGCTGGAGCCCCGAACGGCTCTGCCTCCAGCTTTTCCAAAGCCAACGCAAGCTCGGTTGCGGAGGCCATTCACTCGTTCCATGTTGGTCTCGCCGATCAGGTTTCGTTCCTCGAACCTCGCGGTCTCATAAACACCGGGAATATGTGTTACATGAACTCTGTATGTCTTGATATTGTCATTCAACGCAGTGTTTCGCTAATTCCGTTCCAGGTATTGCAAGTTTTGATGTTTTGTCTTCCATTTTATGATTTTCTGAGCCAGATCAGCAAGCGTGCTGTTCACAGCTTCAAGAGCGATACTCCTCTTATCGATGCTATGTAAGTCATGCATTCAGTTTATGTGACTCAGAAGCTAATCATATCGCAGGATTATGTTTATGCATGAGTTCAAAATCATCAAGTCCGCTGCTGGCATTGATCCTCTACGAACCACCCTCAAAAACGAGGAACTGGAGCGTTACGGCGACCCTTTCACTCCTGAATTCGTTTATGAAGCTATAAGACAGCTTCCTCGTTTCGCCAGTATGAGAGTACGTTCTTTTCTATCGCTTCTAGATCCCAACAACGTTTTACTAACTAGTCACAGCGGGGCCATCAACAAGATGCCGAAGAATTTCTTGGTTTCCTGTTGCAGTCTCTCGATGACGAGTGCACTGCTGTCCTCAAAAGCTCTACTCTACATGATCAAGAGCGAAGGGCCAGTATTGGGTCGGGTACTGGTGGTGCTGATGACTGGCTTGAAGTTGGCAGGAAGCAGAAGGCCGCCGTTTCTCGATCCTCAGGCTCTAACTCATCCAGCCCCATCTCCAGGATCTTCGGTGGTTTGTTGAGGTCTGAGTTCCGTGTGCCTGGTTTGAAGGACTCAATTACTACCGAGCCTTACCAGCCTCTTCAGCTAGATATTGGATCACCCGACGTGCGCAACGTTGTGGACGCTCTCCGAGGTCTTACACGCCCTGAGCGTCTCCAGGGAGATTTCAATTCACCCCGCGGCAAAGATGTTACGGCCACCAAGCAAGTCTTCATTGAGTCACTTCCTCCGGTCCTCATCCTGCACCTCAAACGCTTCCAGTTTGATGCAGAGGGCAATGGAACTGTCAAGATTTGGAAGAAGATCGGATACCCCTTGGAGCTTGAGATTCCTCGTGAAGCCTTGTCTCGGCAGAAACGCCAGGTGTACGGTGACGATGGAATGCCTAAGTATAGGCTGATTAGTGTGGTTTATCACCATGGAAAGAACGCCAGCGGTGGGCATTACACGGTTGATGTGCGTCGCCAAGAAGGACGTGAATGGATTCGCATTGACGATACTGTCATTCGCCGAGTTCGAAGTGAGGACGTTGCTGAGGGCGGCGAAGAGGAGGAAGTCAAGGACACTCGCAAGGATGGCCCTGCATCTGGTGCTTCTGGTAACCGATTTGGTGCCGTCCTAGACGAGGATGCAGGAGACGACGACGGATGGAGCAAGGTTACAAGCCCTGCCGGAGGAGCGAAGAAATGGAGCAGTGTTGCCAACGGTGCTAGCAACGGCAGCAACAAGGCCAAGCAGGTGAAGGACAACATCAAGGACAACAAGGTTGCCTATCTGCTCTTTTACCAGCGAGTGTAAGGAATCCATCATCACCTTACCTCGAACTATCTTATCACACTCACTAGGCCCCCATACCGAGTATCGGTCATGGAGGGCGATATGATTTAACACGAGCTTAACGGCCATATTTGGATGGGAAAAGCACCATTTTTAAGACGGAGTCGCATATTGGGAGGTGACGGATTAGGGAAAAGCTGGATGTCAGTAGATATCCGATGTCTAGCTTGATTCTCGGCGTATGGCGTCGAGGCAAGGATTCCTACGGATTGGGAATGGGAAAGAGGAGGCGCTGGTGAGATGATGCCTGTGTACATGGGACCCATGTAAGAAAGATTGGGACCTCCAGATGAAGAGGCACTACAAGCTTCTTCTATTGGAGATCCTTGGACAGCGACGCAAGAGCTGCCTGCGGATGGACTTCTCGCGGGGTCATCCCCAGACAGTACGTTGTAAACTACAAAATTGTACATGTGACAGTTTTATAAAATATTCAAATGCGTTCCAACTTTTTGCAGGTTTTGACGAAATGTGCAAAATGAGTCAAGTTAGACGACGTCTATACATAGGATACACGGGAACTGTCTAGTCCGTTGAGGTGTGGCCACCAGTCTTCTAGGAGGCGCCAATTCCCTCTTAACCACCGTTCTTGCTGTTCAACATCCCCCTTCGGTCCTCCCAACCTGAGGCTCAATAACCATTTAGTGCTTGCGGACGACGGCAATGGTGTCGAGCTCGCTCTTCTCGGCCTTCTCGGCGGCGACCTCCTCCATTAGGGGCTGGAGGTAGGGCTTGTCCTGTAGTAGCATGGCGGGTTAGTCGATGCTGTTCATTCGTGATATCTCGGGATCGTGAACTCTCATTTGCCGAGGAGGGGCCGGCAGAGAGGAATCGTTCATACCATGGCGGAGGTGGTCCACTGCTCCTTGGGGAGAAGCTTGTGCTGGTAACTGCACTGGACAGCACGTCGGATGCGGTAGATGCGCTCGTAAGACTCGACATTGGAGAGACGCTTGAGGGCCTTCTGGGCAACATCGTTCTCCTCCTCGAGGAGATCATCATATCTATTTCAACCAATTAAGGCCCTCAGTCAGCCAAAAGTTCCAAGAAATCGCCAATTCCATCGTTCGAGGTCCAATTGGCGTCGTAGGGGGAAGGAGTTTCGCATACTTGAGGCCCATCTGGCGGTAGCCGGCGGCGTTGACGTACCAGGTAGCGGCGGGCTTGAAGAGGCGGGCGAGCCACGGCCTGCGGAGGATGAAGGGGGCGAGCGAGTACTTCATTTTGGAGGAAGATCAATCAATTGACACGTTCCGTTCCTGGGGTTGGGACTGGAGTTCGTCGTCGTCGTCGTTTCGTCGGAAATGGCGCGAATTGGGGATGGGCTGAGCGAGCAATCAAAACTTCAGAGCTCGGGACGTCACGTGGTCTTTGATTACCATTGCTTGCTCGCTCGCTGGCTGTCTTCCGATCGGGCAGAAGGACCCCAAAAAGTGAATGACTAAGGATACATGTGGCGTAGGTTCAAGATCAGATTGCAGTTTGTGGCGCATGATGACCACCTAACCAGGTGGGGGCCCTTCAAACGTCCCTGTCCCGTGGGAAACCGCCTCGGAATGAAACGGCCAAATTGGGTGGATGAACGAACATGTGTAAATGAGAAGATGAGTTTGTGAGAAGTGATGGTTTCAAGTCAAACCAACGGGACATTTGATATCACTATTACTGTAGTTACAGAATATGTAGTCACACTCCATCTCATCTCATGCCTCGGATAAAAATATTCCTTCCTGCACTACTCCGTACAAGCCTCGGAATACAACCACACAACATCGTCATCCCACGTCAAGCAAGGTTCAAGATCAGTACTGGAGCTTGTACATAGTCTATACGAGACGAGACGAGACGAGAGAGATACCGGGTCCTATTTACAGGCATACTCCGTAGACAGCATGCAGATGTCATGCCAACGCTCGTGCTCTCATGCCATATGCAACCATATTTCTCCATCCCAATTGTATCACCATTGCAGATGAATTCTGTCGATTTTTTTCTAGTCTCTGCTAGTACACCTGCGTCATTTTCATTTCCAACGTTAAGCTATCTATCGTCTCCGCTAAGACCGGCTTGCAGCGGTGCAAAAGTTGACAAGCCCGGAGGATTAGATGAAGAATTCTGTAAGATGACCAAAGCGACAACGTTTTCTACCATGAATAATAATGATAGTTTGGGCATTTGTTGAACAAGCATTCAGCACCTACCTAGGCTCCATATCAACAAAAAAATCACTGAATCAACCCCTGCAGGTGCTGTTGTAGTGCATTTATAGTGGGTTATAGTGCATTTAGTGCCTCTCTCAGTTAATCGCCCGCCCCGTCCAGTCCTCCCAATCCCGCCGCCGCCGCCCGCGCTGCTTTCTCCATCAGCTCCGTTTCGCCATCCATCGGGAAACTTGGTTCTTCTTCCCTTTAATTCCTCTCTCTTATTCCAACTTCATACGAGTCTCTTCTCTCTCTCATCCCAGCCTCTTTTTCTTATCCCTTTTCTGCCCTCACTCTCCGCGTCAGCCTCCAACTCTCACCGGTGTCTCCGGTCCCCAGGCTATCGCTTTTTTCGACTCCCAAAGTCAATGGCCGGCGCCATTCGCTGAAGCGGGAAGCGGTCGGTCACGGCGCGTGGGAGCGAGCGTTCCCCCGCAGTACCTTCGTACCGGCTGCGAGGCTCCAACAGCGGCAGACGTCAGGTCCTTTGATAGACAGTAGGGTCCGTCTTATTTTTGGGGGCGGAATCGGATGGGACATTGAGGGTTACGATATATTGGGTTGCGAACAATCATCGGCGTGCAGGACTTCCTCGTTCTTGTCCTTGGCTTTGTCTCGGCTCCCGAAATACATCAACTTGACGTTTGCGACGGGCCTGGAGACGAAGAGAAGCCGAGACGAACTTTGAGGACGAGCATCACCAAGATAGTCTATACGATTGACAGATAGCGACAGATACCAACTCTGTCAAATTTCTCCCGAATCCTGATATCGCACGCAAACGAGTAGCAAAGAAAGGACCAGTGACAAGACATCATCGACAAAAGACGACTGGGATGTCGTCAACTGACCAGGTCCCTCCCGAAGCTGCCCGGTCTTCAGACTATGCTGCATCCTCCTACGGTTACGCATCCTCCGACGCCCCAATGCACTCCGCGACGGTAACCCCGATACACCGATGGGCACTCAACGCCTCCGACTCCCAGTTCAACGCTGTCGCCGGTGCAGTGGGCGGTTTCACATCAGGCGTTGTGACATGTCCACTCGACGTCATCAAGACCAAGCTCCAGGCACAGGGTGGCTACGCTGCTCTAAATAAGGGACGACATGTTGGCCATCCGAAGTTATATAACGGTCTCATTGGCTCAGCAAAAGTCATATGGAGAGAAGAAGGGATTAGAGGTCTCTATCGTGGTCTGGGGCCTATTGTAATGGGGTATTTGCCAACATGGGCTGTGTGGTTTACGGTTTATAACAAGAGCAAGGGGTATATATCACAACATTCAGGTAAGTTGGTGGAATCAACGAGCGAAGATGGCATACTGATTTAGTTTTCCTCCAAACAGACAACAGTCACATAGTCAACTTTTGGTCGTCTATCATAGCAGGCGCCAGCAGTACAATCGTCACCAACCCAATATGGGTTATCAAAACTCGTCTCATGTCACAGAGCGGTATCCGCCACAACACGCAAGATCACCATTCTACGTACTATCCAAAAGCCACAAGCACACCAACAACACGGCCGACTTTACACGACTGGCACTACCGATCAACGCTTGATGCAGCTCGCAAGATGTACACCTCAGAAGGCCTCGTTTCTTTTTACTCTGGCTTGACACCCGCTCTCCTCGGTCTGACACACGTTGCTGTACAGTTTCCGACCTACGAGTACCTCAAGACAAAGTTCACAGGCCAAGGAATGGGTGAATCCAGTGAGGAAGATGACAAATCTCATGTTTTTGGGATATTAGGTGCCTCCATTCTGTCGAAGATCCTCGCCAGTACCGCGACATACCCTCACGAAGTCATTCGAACCCGCCTACAAACCCAGCGACGTCCAATTGCCGGGGAGGAATTCGTTCAGGGTATGGGAGTGACGAGCACTGGTCCCAGGGGTACCCGTGTCCCGGCTGAGAAGCCCAAGTACCAGGGCGTTGTCCACACTTTCCGGACCATATTGGCTGAAGAAGGTTGGCGGGCATTCTATGCCGGACTTGGCACTAACATGATGCGGGCTGTCCCAGCAGCAACAGTCACAATGCTGACGTACGAATATGTCATGAGGCAATTATATCATGCAAAGGCAGAGGCACGTCATCTATTGCTGGATTCAGCGACTGAGTCATGAGTGCTCAACAACTGTTCTGAGTTTGAGCAAAAGTGAGATATCACAGGAGTTGCAAGGTATTACAGAAGGACTGTACACATGGGTTCGTGGAAGGAATAGGAGATGGAGCAAGGTTGAGATACCCTCAGTCGGCTGAAAGCTTAGACACTTTTCTGGTTCACATTGGGTCATATGGGCGAATGTTGACGGCGACTTGGTTCATATCGTTAACACTTTTCATACAAACAAAGGAATGTATACAGCAGGCGAACATAGCTGCACGCCCCTTTCTATCTCGTTTGGAGGACAAAGAGAGCTTAACTTTTGGAGCATCAAGGGGCTGGCGAGGCACGGCGAATTTGGTGCAGCGCTGGCATTCAAGCGGAGTTTGTTTCATGATATATGTTTAAGAAACTAGACAACAAATCATAAAAATGCGATATGTTAAAAATCATGATGTTAAGGGGTAATCGATTTGCTTCTATACGCCATTGTACACTACAAACAATTCCATATCGTCTCGACTCATGAGGAACTACGCCTTGGAGCATGCTCTCCATTTCCTGGCAGCCTCGAAGATTTCTATTGGGATATCTTGTTAGCGGAGAGGTGGCCAAAGGAAATGGGGGACGTACTGCTTGTTCTCGGGCAGAGTGAATGGATGAACGGGTGTATCTGTTGAGCATTAGCTTATTGATCCTTTCCTGGGTCATAATCTCCAGATAGAGTCGTGGCATAGGTTCCTGAAGGCTAGGATCAGAGAAGAGTACACCGGTTGGTATCAAACTAGGGAATTCGGGACTGAACACCCAGCAGACGACCCAGCAGACGACCCAGCTTCTTGTATACATCACTTGATGCGGACAATGAAGTGAATAATATGACATTTTCCATGTCACTATGCGCCACTGGAGATCATCCAAGGAAACATCGACTATAACGTGGAGAAATTAGAAAAGAGAGGCGATAGATATTTTGACTCCTGAGAAACACGCCACTTTCTATACTCACACGAACAGTACACAAGCCATTGTGAAGGCAGCCCCTGGGGCCATGAATTTCTGTAGGGTTGCGTTAGTACGAATAAGACACAAATATTGATTTATATAAAAAGATACTTACTCGAGGGTTCATATTACCAGTATTTGCATTACAGCTCAAAAGATAAGATGCAGGTCGGTCACTGGGGTCTATCTCGGCTTACAAAAGGAAACGAATGATTTCGGTTTCGGCAGGTCTTCTATTGGTGCGCACTAAAAGCATAACTTCAATTGATGCATCTCCTCCAGGTCATCCATCCATGATCCATCTAGCTCCGCAATCGAACAGCAGGCAAGCATCTCCACTATAAATCATCTAAGCGAAAAGGCCTGGCCCGAGCGCCATCCGCTGCCGAGCAGTAGCCCAGCTACCCAGCCTGCCAGCCCAGGGCAGTGGTCCAAGCTCCCGGAAGCTTGATAGGGCCTGGGCCAGTCGCTATTGGTCCAAGCGATACCTCCCATTTCGGGGAGGGGAGGCGCTTCAAATGCGACTGCGACGGCCAGGCCTACCCAGACCAGACCAGAGGTACTTGTCCATTTCCCCCAAGCGCCCAACCTCATCTTTTGTTTTGGTTTCTTCTCATTCATCCGCCTTTTTCTTACGCGTTTCGTAGTGTTTACGCGGTAATTTTAAGCACAAATTCGTCGGCGAGTTTTACGGGATACACAGCATTGCTCTTTTTTCGTCGCATTCAGTGCATTATCGCAAACCGCGTACAGCTTGTCTCTCCATCCATATATCACCATGCCTATGGAACTTCGCAAGCGCAAGGCATCTACTGCCCCTCCTCCTCCTCCTGTGAAGAGAAAGTCAACTTCCAAGACTGGTAAAACTGCAACCAAGGTGAAGGAGGCCGTTGCCAAGGTCACCGAGAAGAAGGAAGAGCCCAAGGAGGCTAAGGAGGAGGAGAAGCCTGCAGAGGAACTCAAGGTTGAGGAAACGAAGGTGCAAGAGTCCAAGAAGGCGGGTGGCAAGCCTGAAGTTGGCCATGTTGTGGACCTCGATAGCTTTGGAGGCGAGATTGAGACCAATAATGGTGAAAAGACCACATTGAAGAAGCTCGTCGATGAGAGCAAATCTGGTGTCGTCCTCTTCACTTACCCCAAGGCATCCACTCCCGGCTGTGAGTTTCAAAGCCCTCTCATCCGAGCATTCATCTGACTCATTCACAGGCACAAAGCAGGTCTGCTTCTTCCGCGATTCATATGAGACCCTGACCAAGGACGGTCTGGCCATCTACGGTCTCAGCGCCGACTCCCCCAAGGCCAATACGACCTTCAAGGAGAAGCAGAAACTTCCATACCCACTGCTGTGTGACCCCAAGGCCACACTTATTGAAGCCATTGGCCTCAAGAAGGCTCCCAAGGGAACGACCCGTGGTGTTTTTGTCATTAGCAAGGAAGGCGAGGTTCTGATCGCTGAGCCTGGAAGCCCTCAAGGCACTCTTGACCGCGTGCAGGCTCTTGTCGATGAGTTGGCTGCCAAATAGATGGTTGCCAAATATGCGATGATAGCCAGGTGGCAGGGTATGCACACTGATATTTGGTCGGGTGACTATCGCGATCAATGGTTTGGGCTCTAAAGGATTTCCGGTGACTCTTTGTGTTTATGCGTTAAAAGGAGGTTTATAGACCGTAATAATAGGAATATGAGTGGTAACTACCATACATCTGTTATTAACTGCTTTCGAAAATCACGAAACTTATTGGCCAAGTCCATCCACCCCAAGCATGATGTGTTTCTCATACGCTGATACCATTGACAGCTAAACAGTGGTTTTCCTTTAGGCGAAGTTAGTATATGCTCGTCGAGATACCGGTTTGTTGATATTTTTTGAGCTCTTAGTGGCCTGCTTGCTTTTGTTGGTTTTAGTTATTAGGGGCTGAAGCAAATGGACTTGAGGATATCCAGCCCGACAGGGTAACATAGTTGCCCACCATCAGAAGAGAAAAATTTACTTCATACTATGATAACATAAGCCTCAGATCCAATCACTAAATTACATACAAACATACAGAGAGATTCATAAATAAAAACGAAAATCTTTACCACAACATTCAAATCAGTATTACGCTTCAGGGTAAGCAACTCTCTCTTCGGTGGAGTCTCGGCTAAACCAACTCGGTCAGCCAATAATCAAGACGCCATTTCAACTTGGAAACGATTCCATCACTCGAACCTCAACGACAGCCTTCATCAGCCTACCACTGCCATCATGTCGTCCCAAGCGGCCAAAGCCGCCAGCAACGTGGTCAGCATCGCCAAGGTACGACGCAGGAACAACTCTCCGAACCCAATGCCTCCCAATGGCCCACCGACAGCAGTCCCTACATCCGAATTGCCTCGCACATCATGAAGCCTGCCCACCTACACATGACATACAGCCGCTAATAGAACCTCTGTTGTGCAGAAGCAAACCCTCCAGTCGACGGGCATCTGGGAGGCCTTCCGTCGCTTCATGGCCATCGACCCCGAGCGCTCCAACGGTGTCCCTCTGAACCCTCACTTCCGAAACCCTACCCCCGGTGCCAACCCTCCTCTCGAGTACGACGACCCCATTACGCTGCCCGCTGGTGATATTGCCGACAACCCCTACTGGAAGCGAGACGTTCGCCGCGGCTACCCCCAGCTCAGCGTCGTAGACCAGTCCCAGTTCGCCCAGCTCCTCACCGTCGGCAGCGCCGCGGCTCCCAAGGTTGAGCTCATCGGCGAGGCTGGTGAGAAGCAGCTTGTGGCTGTTAAGCAGGAGGCCGAGACTGGTTTGGCAAAGGCCCTTGATAAGGCGACCGACGCGACCAAGGATGTGTTTGTCAACGGTCTGCCTCCCCTGCCCAGTGGCCAGACCTTGATGACGGGAAAGTGGGATGTGCACAAGTACGAGGTGTCAGAGACATCTTATGGTGAAGGGTAGGTTACAATGGATGAATGAATAGGAGTTTAGTGAAGAGTGTGTGCTAACTTTTATAGATACCCTTGCAGGTCTTTTAAATAACTTAGACGCGAATGAAGGTGCTGTGTATACAAACTATGAGGTAGTGAGGGTATAGAATTTCCATTGACAATGCAGATGATTTTCCTTTTTTCATACAAGTCGTTCAATCCCGATGTTGTTGTTTCCCCCGGTTCTTATACGCCAACTTTAACTCCGAGTACGTTTTTGATGGGCTTATGGGGTTGGGGATGTTCCCGATGTCTCTCTTCCACCATTACCCGCCATCTTCTCGACAATCTTGGCTTTCCCTTGTGCCCTCTTAACCCTGTCATCAAAGTCTTGAACTGCCTCATCCGTGTTCTCAGTTGAAAGCGTATCTGGCTCTACGAGAGCGTATAAAGTGTTGATGTTCTTCTCCAGTCTTGCATTCTTGGGCAACAGTGGGAGTGTGCAAGTTTCTTCTGAGGAAGCACCAGCCTTGGGCGGTATGCGATTCGCCCAGACGATGGCTTTACTGGCAAGACGGCCACTTTCGAGAAACTTTTCAAAGCCTTTTTGCATGCCAAAAGACCTTCCTTCGATCCGCCCCGCTTGAACGCCGTCTTTGATGCCTTGTTGATAGCCTTCTGAGTAGAAGCGCTCTTCGAGGTTGAGGACATCCTCGAAGGGGTCAGAGGAGTCTGTTTGTCTCGTTTCCATGGTATCTGTCTGTCTGGTGTTTGTTCTTTGGGCAGAGTCGGCGGAGTCTTAACTCACTCACTGATTTGTAAGTGAGTTGAGACATGGGTGGGTGAGTGAGTGATTGAAGGTGGCAGAATTTGCGTCACCGCCCACTAATAAGGCGGGGCAGGCAGTCTCAGAAGGTTATCATCATTGATGTTAATGTTCAACACATCAACTCTGTCAACGACGCAACATCGGCTGATACACATTTGTATATGGTAGGTAATATTTGCTGTAAAAATATTTCTTCCTAATGAACATACATATCCGTCGCCAACGCATTACTTCTATTTTCCTTTACTCTATGATAAAACCATCTATTGCGTACCGAAGATCATGCCACCGTTGGCGCAAATGACTTGACCAGTGCACCACGCACTCTCAGGGCTAGCGAGCATGGCGACGATACCAGCAACCTCATCAGCTTCTCCAGCGCGACCGCCAGTAGTCTTGGCCTCCTCAACGATCTCGGGATCATCTATACCAGGACGAACAGCCATGAGAGGCGCATTCTGGATGAAGGGTTTGACGAGACGCTTGAACTCATCCGAGTTGCGCGAGTACATCACGGAGCGAACAGGGCCAGGGTTAATGGCGTTGACGGTGGCATTTTCGCTGAGCTCACGGGCCCAAGTACGTGTCATGGCCTCGAGAGCAGCCTTTGTGCCACCGTAGACGCTCTGGCCCACGAAGCCCATGCTGGCGCTTACACTACTGAGGTTGATGATACGACCTGAACGATCTGTGGGAAGATAGGGCTGTGCGGCCTGGGTAAGAAGCATAGGGCCCATGACGTTGACGTTGAAACTGGTGGTAAAGTGCTCAGGCTTGATGTCAGGAAGCTTGTCGTTGAGAGCAACGCCGGCGCTGTTAACGAGAATATCAATGCGCAGCGGGCTGAAGATCTTAGCGGCCTGAGAAATGAGCAAGGCAGGGCCCGTAACGGTTCCGAGGTCGGCTTGCAGAGTAACTGTCTTGACTGAGTACTTGGAAGCTAGCTCAGAAGCCAGACTGTTTGTCTCTGCAGCCATGCTCTCGGTTGCGTAGCCCAAGATGAGGTCTGCGCCACGGGCAGCCAGGGCTTTGGAGATGGCCGAACCAATGGCTTCTGAGGTCAGAAGAGTTCAATTGAATTCAAACAACGCAAGGGGTCATACCTCCAGCAGCACCAGTGACAATGGCAAGTTTGCCAGCAAGAGGAAGAGCCATGATGGTGATAAGTTGGTGTTAGTTGGTGGGGAGTTGAAGATGAGACGGAGCAGATATCAAGATAACAGAACGAGGACACAGGAATTGAAGAGTAAAGAACAAATTGTCTGGAAAGCATAAGAAGAGACAGGCGATGACCTCTTTATATTTATATCTGTCTACCCATACTCATACCATATCTATACTCATACCATATCCATCCTCATATCATACCCAGACTGGACCCTTGATTCTTCTCGTGGTCCTTCTGTTGCATGTTTGTTAAACCACTTACACATAATTCAAGAGCCCACTGCCATTGTCGCGCCAATAGAGACAAAGTACCAACACGATAATCCACCTTCTGTGTAAGTCCCGTGGCGGCCGTTGCTCTCTTTGACAGGTGCGCTTCCAGGTGACGATATTTGTCGGGTGTCACAGTGGAGGGGCTCTCAATTGGTGCCTGGGTTAGCGTTCTAGCCTTCTATTTCAGCGGGGTCCTTCTACGGCGCGGGGGACTCTGCTGCCGACCTCCGGACGTGTAATTCTGACCGCAAAATTTGGGTGGAACTGCAACTGAGGGGCCGATTCCGCTTGGTGAAGTGGGCTGAAGCTATCCATCCAATCCATCCATCTCTTGCATACGTACAGTACATACCTACCTTGAGCCTCATCCACCACCTCACACAACCACACGACACGACACACACCCCTGCTGCAGCCATGGATATCCGAATCCTCACAAACGCAGACCTGCCCCTCATTCAGCACGCCAACCTCGAGAACCTCCCTGAGAACTACTTCCTCAAGTACTACCTCTACCATGCACTCTCATGGCCTCAGCTGAGTTACGTTGCTGTTGATGTCTCGCGACCCAAGAAGGACCCCTACGAATACCCCAAGATCGTCGGCTATGTCCTTGCGAAGATGGAGGAGGAGCCCTCGGATGGTATTCCTCATGGCCACATTACCAGTCTGAGCGTTATGCGCACACATCGAAGACTGGGTATTGCTGAGAAGTTGATGCGCCAGAGTCGTACGTGTATATATATATATTATCTACTGAAGATTGGGGACTAATGGAAGCAGAACTCGCTATGGTAGAGACATTCCAGGCAAAATATGTCTCCCTCCACGTCCGCGTTTCCAACGCCGCTGCCCGCCACCTCTACGAAAACACCCTTGGTTTCACTAATGAGAAGACCGAGTCTAAATACTACGCCGACGGTGAGGATGCCTTCTGCATGCGTCTGAACCTCGACGGTATCAAGAAGCAAGTCGACGAGACCGCCGCAGAGGAAGAAGGCGAAGCTGAGGACGAGGGTGAGGCTGTGGGAGATGTTGGCCGTGACCCTGAAGCGGATAAGGACAAGAAGAAGAAGGTTAAGGTGGCTGTGGGGAGAGGATTGGGCGTTGGTTCGTTGGTGGAAAAGGATGAGTCGAAGCATTAAAACAAAGATGAAGGAATGAAAAGAAGGGGTGTGTGTTTTGATAGACGGATAGATAAAATATGTGCAGTTCGGGTGAAACACGTCATGTCATGAATAGCTGGAAAATGTTATGAGATTCATGAAAATTACGTCTGGGGCATTTGTTGCATAGGCATATCAACTTGTTGGATCCCAGGATCGCAGGGAATAGAGATTGCTTTAATATTAGGTAAGGATGAGCCAGTCAGTCATTTTCAATGCTCAATTATCATACAAAAGAAGTTCCAAGTAGATCATTATTCATTCATATTAATACAAAAAGGTTAAAAATCAGCATTGCCCATCAAACTGAGCTGCCAACTCACGAGCATAGGCTTCATCCGCTTCAAGTCTTGTCCGCTCCATCGTCTCAGTGAGAGCTTCAATCTCCTTTTCCAATGCTCGGCGCTCACCCAATGTCACTTCCTTCGCCTCAAGATCCTTTTGCTTGGTTGCAATCTCCGTCTCTAACCCAGAAACAGTGTTGTACTTTGCCGCAGATGCAGCGCCTGGAGGTGGAATATTGGCATCTTGGTTACCGTCTGCTGGCCATGAGCCAGGGGGCCCTTCTCCTGATCGAGAAGGCCACTCTCCGCCGCCGCCGAAACCTCCACGACCTGAAGGACCGGGGTTTGGCCAACTTCCTTGGAACTGTCCTCGGCCTCTACCCCAGGGACCTTGATTTCCACAGCCGCCCCAGCCTCGACCTCTGCCTCGGCTATGGCAGCCTCTGCCCCCCCAACCCCATCCACCAAGAGCTGGTGGTGGGGCTCTGACTCCTGGGACGTTTACGGGAGGAACATGAACGTTGACTGCAGGCACATGGACAGGAGGGACTTGGAAGGGAGGAACCAAAGGAGCAGGAGGTTGATCGACATGGCCTCGACCCCTTTGTCCTCTCCTGAGATCTCTACGAGCCGCCTTCATCTCCCTCTTCTGCTGTCTCCTCTCTTTTTTCTCTGCTCTCTTCTTCTTCTTAAAATCCCTCTTTCGATCTCTTCGTTCCTTCTTCTGCGCACGCTTCAGAGTCCTCCATTGCTGCGAGAGGGCCTTACCCTGTGCCTTGAGCGCCTTTCGGTCGACATTTATGTTGACTGAATTTGTGCTTGAGGCTTTGAGTTCAGCTTTCAACTGCTTGACATCGGCCTTGCTTCGTGGTTCGTGGGGATTGGCTGTCCATTGTTCGAGACGGGCGATGTAAAGGGGCAGTTGTTGGTCCTTCAGGTCGTCATAGTCAGGGAGGGAACCGATGGATCCTGAACTAGCCGAAGAACAGGATGATGAGGAAGAAGATGTCGACGAAGAGCGAGAACGAGGTCCACGGTGGTCATGCCTAGCTGCCCGTCCCCTTGGAGGATGAGCATTGGCATTGACTTCAGGATGATCGGGCTGCCAAGGATTTCCAGGCACAAAAGGAGGCATATTGCGAGCATTCGCAGGCGGAGGGTGTGCAGGTACAGGTGCAGGGCCAAAAGGAGCTCCTACGGGCTGGCCGTTCATGCGAATTCCCCTGCTGTCCATGACGAGATTCCCTATGCGAAGTCCGTTGCTATCAGCGACAAACCTATCTCCCCATCGGACGCTGTCATTATCGACTTGGAAACCTCCCCAAGAGCCTGTCCAGTTACTGGGCCTACGCTGAGGTACGGCTTCTCTCGGAGCCGAAGGTCCAGCCTCTGATGGGAGTTGTACTGGAGGATCGTCGAATGTAGTCTCCCATCCCCCTGGCATGTGTGACTGTTCCTCAGGCTTAAGCCTTACCATCACGTTTCGGGGGGCAAAGAAGCCAGAGTTCCACTGTTGCACTATAGCTTCAACCTCAGCCCGTTTGCGACGTAGTTCGTTGGTATCAGTCGTTTGTCGCTCCGACTTGATGCTACCATCGCCACTGGCAGATTTGATATCTGAGCCATCTTCCGCTTTGCCCTTTTCACCAAGGATTGCTTCATTCCTCACCGAGTCATGATCAGGGAGAAGGAAATTCACAAAGGTCGCCCAATCTTGAGGTGTGATATCGTATGAAGTCGCCCAATTCTCCGGATAGGGGATATCATCTGGGACGGAGTTTGGCTTAACAGTGATGGCGTGAATCTGAGGCTCCCACTGAGATGCTGATGCCGGAACGGGCCGGGTCTCAAAGTACAGAGCTACACTGGGAGAAAGAGGGATGTTGTGAGTTGTTGGCGTTGTTGCGTTGGCATTAGAGTCGGTGCGAGGTGTAAGTGGAGGAGTAAAGATAACATCTGTGGTTGACGTGGAGGACATTCGAGAGGCGGTATCGTCACCGGGAGCTGCGGGGCCGTGACCATGGCCGGAGCCGGCGACGGAGGTAGCACGTGGTGAGTGCGGGGGTTGAGACGAGGTAGAGTAGATATCTGTCTCTGAGTACGGAGGCGGTGGCGCATCGTCAGCAGTTGAGGTGGCCTGGCCAGTTGTGAGATATGTATTTCTGTTGGGAGAGTCCATGGCTGCTGGTGATGGGGTTGTCATGATGGAGGGAAGGATGAGGTGATGTGACAACCTATGGAGGGGTATTTATTAATGGCGAGAGAATGAATGAATGAATGAATGCGTGAGGTGATGGTGTGGTACAATAGCGCACTTGTTAACACTCTTAGCTTAACAGCTATCTCGAGGTGAATGCGTAGGTACGTAGGTAATTATCATGAACGCAATAAAAGAAGGGTATTCATCGTTTATTTAATCACAATCATCGCTTTCAGCCAACACCTCATTTCAATGGCATTATCACCAAAATGGTAACCCTTTCAATGGCCCAAAACGCCCTACGGAGCCTTACAGGGGGTTACGCAACTCGCATTCGCAGCCCTATGACTCCCCAGGATCCCCTGTGCCCAATGGCAGAATGGCAAAGTTGGTGCTTACGCGGCCGAACGAGGCAGCCTACACTAACTGGCGGCTGAGTGCCGCATTCCCGACCTCTGATCCCTTTGACACTACTCTAAAGTTATGCTTGACTTGGGCTGTCGTCGTCATGCTTCATACACTGCGTACGATTAATCAGGATGCAATCTCTGAGGACTCGTGTGAGGCTGATTTAAACCAATATGGCTTTGACGCTAGTGATGTAATATGTGATATCAAGCCAATCAATCTATGGGACCTTCAGTCCGTTTCGTTTCAACCGTTAGACCGTTCACATGGATAGCAGAAACCCAGTCTCGCTCAACGCCGAGAAATGAATGAATGAATGGGAAAACTTTTGCAACGTTTTTCTTTGTTTCTTAGTTCATGATATCTCTCCATCATCCGCTCCAGAGGTGAAAGTCGACATCTTCTTGCTTGTAATGGTCTGCAATGAGACTCGACAGATGATCTCTTGAGTGTGTTCCGCTGTCGCATTGATCAGTATATCGTCTTACATAGTGACTATTGGTCAACTTACAGGTTGGTGATGTATGTGTCAATTAGTTCTGGTGGCACCAGCTCAGTGATAGCAGTCCGAACCTCGACGCTGTTCACCATGTGTCCATCCGCAAAGTTGACAAAGCTGGCAGAGTCTCCCCACTCGATCAGCGACTCCTCGTTGAAAGGGTTCTCAGGACTGAGCTTGTACACGCCACTGAGGACGATAACAGCATTTCCTCGCTCCTTGGCAGCTCGAGCAACAGCTGCAGCACCTGCGTCGGCGACAACACCGCCGTTAGCTACAAGGGCCCGCGCACCGAGAATGACCTTGTCCACTCGAGACATGTATGCCATAAGTCCTCCATTCATGATGTTGATGACCGAGATGCCAGCGGAGGCAAGCTTCTTCCGGAATGTAGCATGCTGAACTTCAGATGTCTGTTTTTTCGGGGGCTCAGTGGCAATGAGAACCGTGAATCTGCGCTTCATAGCAGCACGAAGAATGAATCGCTCGACTGTAGGCGAGGGTTGATGAACAAGCACGTAATCTCCAGGGTGAATCTGGACATCGGCCAAGGCCGCGATCTGATCGTCCACTTGGCTGATCTCATCCTTGATCTCCTCAATACCATCAATGACCTCCGATCTCAAAGCGTGGACCTGGGCAGAAGGAGCCTTCCATGAAGGAGTAGACGTCCCTGAGAGGCCCAGAGGAGATCCCTGGCTGCTGGGCGCTAGATCGGCAGGTGTAGTCACTGAGAGGAGGTGGAAGAGAGTCTTGGGAACGTTGACGGAGCTGTATGAAGACAACGGTCCAGGTCGGGCAGGAGGAGGTTTGGCACTGTTGGTGATATAGTCGCCGGCGGAATCTTGCTTGCCATATGTCGAGGGCGGCCACTGGTGAGAAAGGGCATCTGGGTTCGGAACAGCATCGGTTGGTGTGACCTGGGCCTCACTGGGTGTTTCACTCGCACCCTCGTTTCTATCCTCAGCTGCTTCATCACGAATAAGGCCTAGGACTCGGCGGACGATGTTCGCAATCACGAGCTCCTTGGGTTGAGCCTCCACCAGGCGACGACCAATGCGAGAGACATTGTCAATCAAGCTGTCAACGTTAAACCATTTCGATCGGGCGACGACTTGAAGGAGGATGTGAGCGGTAGCGACGGCGCAAGGTTCAGAACCCTTGATTTGCCGCCTCTTGAGAAGGCTGGATGGAGATAGCACAATATTTAGTACCGAGTATCTTGGCAAGGGAGACTTGGTAGGTGTTGCTCACGAGATGAGGCTCTCAACGGAGGCTTCCAATGCTTGACCCTTGAGAGACCTGAGATACTTCTCGAGGTCGGGCGCATAACCCGTAGAAAGAGGGGCCATCTCTGATTGTACCTGAAGGGGTCGTAGTCGTGGTCGCAGCCGTAGTCGTAGCTAGCGCAAGCTTGTGGTGGGATGTATGCGGTTCGCGGGGTGAAATGGAGGGGTGATTTGTGTGAGTCGTCGGCACAGATATCGGCGAAGAGCGTGTAATATTTCAATTTGAGGATGCTGAAATATCTTTTTAATAGTTGAAGTGAGAAATCCCGTAAGCTTGGTCTGCCGAGGCTGAGTGCGGGCGTTGTTGAACAGACAAGCAATTGTGCTGCTTTGTTCAAATTGTATAGTTTGTGAAAATGAGTCAATCGATTCCTCGCACCGGACCGTTTTTTGCGCAAGGCTTCAGGTGGGGGCCATCAGCCTTGTCCATTTGGTGGGTCTCGGCCCCGAGGCACGGAACCCATGACGACAAGGAACAGGGGCAGATGTTACTAAAAAAGAGCATGTAAGTTAGCACAAGCGAACTGAGGTTAATCAATCGTTCAACAGAAACGAACTCCAAGATTATAAGCATAGGGTGGGATATATATATATGTGTGTGTTATCTATCCTCCGCCGTCAACGTTAGAGACCCGGGCTCACCGCCATGATCTATGAGTTGTCACCTCTCTCTGGTAATTGATGAGCTGGCATTACTCAATTCAAGGCAGTCCGGAGTCTGCGGTGAAGCTTATTCGTTGGTCACGAGAGGGAATGAGCTTGGCTTTGTGAGGCAGATGAAACTTCATAACTTTTGTTTCCATACAAGCGGCTCTAAAAAACCCCTACAATTCTTCCTCTAGGTGTATGCAGCATCGAAGAAAGCTAGTAGTATATAGGCTGGCATGGCGTACACTGAATTCGGATGCATGTTCAGGCAGGCTCATCCAGCAAAAATATTGCCAAATATCCTCGCTTGTATTATGTGTTTGCCAACTGCCTTGTCTAACCCTACATTGACGAGAATTCTCTTCACATGCAAACAGATTGAGATCAAACGACTCGGCCTAGATCTGTTGAATACGAAAACGAGCAGGCAAACCTGAGAGATCCACAACCTTGTCAAGGTTTAAAAGTGCCCCTGCTCTAAACCCATGTCACCTATCAAGTAACCTAAGATGCGACGACGTTCTGTGTAGTCCATCATCAGAGCCTCAAAGAGTGTGAATACCAAAATAAAGAATGTATTTCTAAGTTTTTATTTAATAAGACTTGAATTCAAACTTCGGGTCATTGTCAGCTAACCAGGCGTTGAGTTCTTGTTATAAGTGTTTGTTATAAGTGACTGCGCGTCCATATACTCTCAGGACTTGATGAACTGTCTTCGGAATTATCAAACTTTAGAAAGATGATGGATCCAATACTCTCGCAAACTCAGTTACAAATGTGTTTAAATACCAAGGTCGCCCTGCTGTCAAAGTCGCTGCTCTTCTCTCTTTATATCTGACCCCTTCTTTCAAGATGGTGACGCTCCGCAGCCACACACGAGAGAAAGCCTGGCGGTCATCCTGGGGCATCTTGCCTCCAGAAATTCAGCGCCGGGTCTTGGAGTATATCTCATATCGAGAGGGCTGGAGTCGTGCGACTCTCGTTTGCAAAGAATGGCAAGTCTTCATCGCAGCAAAAAAACTACGCCGACTGGAGTTGAATGCAGAATCTGTCAAAGGCCTGGTGATAATCACTCGACAGAGAGACTTCATTCAACAAATCTATCTCAACATCCACCTTGATTGCTTTGACTGTGAACTTTGCCAAGGAGAATTCGCTTTGTATGAGAATGTCAGCAGAACTGTCAAGACCGCATTGCGAGATCTCTTTGAAGTGCTCAAAACCTGGGACCCCACAAACTGTATTACACTGGAACTCAACGCATGCTCACCTAGCGACCAGGGCCACTGGTTTAAGAATCATCTCTTTGGGCTCAAGCACGAAGACGGTGGAGACCTACTCAAGGAGCAGAGAACCTGGCATGACCCAGTTCACGGCTGGGTTGATGGTAAGCAAGTCGCGGCTCCAAGCCTGGGAGCCATACTGCGAATATTCGAGGAGATTGATACAGTCTTGCCGAGCGACACCCCAGAAGTTCCTGCAATTAAGAAACTTGTGATCCGCCGACAAATGCGGCGTAGAATCTCCTCATACGGGCTTCGAAGCCTACTCGATAAATTCCCGCGATTAGAAAGTATCGACTACGAACCGTGGCGTCTTTTATACCGCTGTAGGTATGCAAGGTTCCTCGAGGGTAAAAGCAAGTTGATAAACAGACTGACATGGATGGCCATATGCTAACACTTCCTGACAGTGACGGGAACGATACTGGAGCATATTCTACCTCAACACGTCAAATCAGTGACTATTTTCGAAGATTTCAACGAGCAGATCCTGGAAGCTTTTCGCAACGATGACGGGAATATGGAGTCGGACGACTCGGACGACGAATTCGAAACACCAGAAACCAGACGGATCAGGCAACTGCAATTTGGGACAGTTCTCGCTTCAAAGAGCCGTAACTTTCAACACCTCTCCGTTTCGTTCATGATTGAAGCTCAGGACTTCTTCAAGGCTTGCGAGCGTGAACCGTCTTACACCTGGCCCGGCCTCCGATCGTTGATACTCACGACACCGATTTTGACAGGAGCGAATAGGAAGGCTACGCTGAGACTACTAGCCAGTGCCGGCAGGGTTGCACAAAGGATGCCGCAGTTGGAGACTATGGCGATCTGGTACTGCTCTCAAGAGAAGGCCTGTGCAGTAGTTTTCCACAGGAACAGACAAAGCAAGAGACCGTGGACCAAAGCTCCGACTCTTACATGGCGTGGTACTTGTGATTTTGACTTTAGTGAAGAGGTGGTAAGAACATGGCAGAGGGTAATCTCACCATATACCTCTGATCGCGAGGGTTCTATTTTGGCCAGAATCGAGCGAGTTGAGGGCGATATAAAATCTCATGGCGATGCTATTCATCACCTGCGTTTGCCCGATGGAGTGATCCATCCTACATCACTTCAGCAGATACGTAAGGAAGGGATACTGCAGCAAGAGGCCTGGGCAGTGAAGAACGAAGAGGAAATACAGGTTACAAATGCAAACCAAGGGTTCATCTGGATACCCTGATCATTTAACTGGAAAATTCCGAGGGGCTAGGGCGATACTCACCCTAATGTTACGATCCACGAGATGAGGAAAATATCTTCCATTGTAATAGCCCGATCATGGATGTATGTAATTGATCCTGAGCCGCGGTATCCAAAAAACCCCCTGCAACGCTACTGTAGCAGGGGCCAACACTCGCTGAAAACAGCACGGAAGAACCCCTCCACTCCAAAGCCTAGGTGGTAATTCCCCAGCATCTCGGCACCTAAATCCCCAACACGTGAACCATTCCTCAACCATCATCCGTCAATCGAGCCACCCACCAGCATCAATTCTCTCAAATCTCACTCCTTCTGATCTACGGAGTTCGCTCTTTTGATTTGATCAATCCAATCCAATCCGTTCTCTTCTCCTTTTTGCGCGCGTGCCGGCTCGAAAGTTGCCCCTCATCACTTCGCAATCGCCACGGCTTCTTTGCCTTTTGTCTTTCTCACAAGCAAAAGCCAAAACTAACTCCCCGCCGATACCAACCTACCTTAGCCTTTGTCCTTACGTATTTACTACCTGTTTTAACTAGGTAGTGGGCAGGGCTGCTTATTTCTAGCTTGGAAGAATCCGATCTATTCCATCCTAGTTAGCCAACCAACAAAGTACAGAGTTTCCCAGCCAAGCCCAGCAGCTCTCCTCTCAACGCCACGAAACAGCGTGCTTGGACAGCAGGATACGGGAGCAGACTAACCCAATCGTCTCACCAGTCAAGACATCTGTACTTTTGGATTAGATTGGATTGTACCGTACAGTACAGAATTCGGCTGGTTGTCCAAAAAGTTCCCTTTTCTTTCCTCCCTGCCCGGGACTGTTAGCCAGGCCATTTGTACATTTTCCTGGCCTTACCATCGCCATCGTATTGCGCCCCTGCCCCTGTCCTCGTCCCTTTTTTCGCTTCGCCGCACTCGATGCCTTCTTGACATTCGTTTCAGCTTCTGTCGTTGTCACTGTCAGTCATTGTTAGACAGCGTTATTGTCGGCCTTTTGCTTCCGCGCACCCATCCAGGCCGACTCTTCCCACCCATAGTACCCAGCCCGACGATCCGTATCCCGGAATTGTTTTGCATCCAACATTTTTCCTGCGTAGGGTCAATACCTCGACCTTTTCTCCTGAGCGATCGGCCTTCCTTTACCTGATGGAATGCACTTACCTGTTGCGATGAACTCACTTAACATCCTCACGGCCCGCGTATCGCCTCCTCCGAGTCCAACGCAATCACGATCCAACAGCATAGGAGGCCCCATTGGTATCGGTTTGGCCTCGGAAAGCGTCGACCAGAACAGCAACGATAGACCTCTCGGTCACGAGACCGAATCCTCCTTTGCGCAGGATACTATTGACGAATCGCGATTCGACGAAAAGGCGGCTGACGAAGGCACCCCATTGCTCGGCGACGAGACCCAAAAGCGAAGCTCTTGGTGGCACTCTATCCCTCGACGTCTTGCTTCAAGCATCATCGGTTCTATTAGATGGGTTCTCGCGACATTGGCATCTCCAGGTGTATATCTAATCGCCTGTTTCTATGACGAGTACGGCAATTTCGCTCCCTTTGCGCAACTCGGAAAACTATTTGGACTACACGGAAATCGACACAAGACTATGGAAGAACCCGACGATATCTCTGAAAAGGAGTATGGCAGGACCACAGGATACAGAAGGCTTGCGCCAAGGCCTAGACCAGTATCATCTTCTTCAACTTCATCAGGTCTCTCATCGGAATCGGAATCAGATGGATCTCGGTCAGGTAGTCTTGGCCGGCATGCCCGATCCAAATCGCTACAACCTCCAGAAGAGACGGGCCCAACACGAAGGTCTATTCGAATTAAGCTCAACAGTGACGAAGATCTCAGACAGCGGAAGCATAGGAAGACGCAATCAGCAGTCGCGCGAACCAAGGCCAGCGATATAGGCGGCGGCAGCGGCGACCTCTCGGCACATCTCAAATCTCCCACTTCTCCCATCGCAGCGCTTACAAAGTACCCAAAAACACCAGCGCCACCTCGACCTTTGATTCCGCGCAGACAACCGTCCTACATCAACCTCGAACCACCGACGAGCCCGCAGAAGACTTTGATTTTAGATCTAGACGAGACTTTGATACACAGCATGTCCAAAGGCGGCAGGATGAGTACCGGACACATGGTTGAAGTGCGCTTGAACACAACATATGTGGGGGTTGGTGGACAGACATCGATTGGACCGCAGCATCCGATCTTATACTGGGTCAACAAGCGACCGTATTGCGATGAGTTTTTGAGGAGAGTGTGCAAGTGGTACAACCTGGTCGTGTTTACGGCGTCGGTCCAGGAGTACGCAGACCCTGTGATTGACTGGCTAGAGGCAGAGAGGAAGTATTTCTCGGCGCGCTACTATCGTCAGCACTGCACATTTCGACAAGGCGCATTCATCAAGGACCTGAGCTCGGTCGAGTCAGACCTGAGCAAAGTGATGATTCTGGACAACAGTCCGTTGAGTTATCTGTTCCACCAAGGTAAGCTTACAGCTGCGTTAGCTGGGGTTATGAGGGGAGTGTTAACATTCATCAGACAATGCGATCCCGATCCAGGGCTGGATCAATGATCCCACGGATACGGACTTGATGCATCTGGTGCCGTTGTTGGAGGGCCTACAGTATGTTCACGATGTTAGAGCGTTACTAGCACTAAGAGGTGGTGAAGATGGACAACATATGGCATAACTTATGATATTTAGGCATAACTTATGATAAGGTATTTAATCTGAACTCAACGTTTCTCGCTTCTATTGTAGTTGCACGTGGGGAAGTAATTGGTGGCGGGAGAGTAACCACCATGTAACCCCAGGTTAGGCCAACCGCTTTGCCGCTCGTTGTGACGAACTTGTGATGATGCTATTGAGTGAGTACTCTATCTGAAAGGTAAGGATTACGACAAGGACATTCCTAGTTACCTACAGTAGGTACTGACACCATATATTCACCCTAACTAACGAGGCAGCATGTCTCATAACTTCTAGGCATGTTTGCCTCTCTAGCTAGACTTTACCCAGTTGAGGCTTTCTGAAGGAAGACCCGTCAGGGACTCTTGTCCCTATGCGTCTTGTGATACATGCACACTATTGCAGTCAAGCAAAAACCGATTCACAAATAAAGAACAAGGGTCCATCCACAATCACACGTCAAATCCACCGTGGCATCCGAACTTGACGTGCTCGAGTTATATTGTTCAGGGACAGGGTCTGGTGTTTAAGGCATGTGGTGAAGGTCTGAGACAAGAGATGCATGGATGTTAGCTTAAAACGGAGTGTTGCTGAACTGAGCCGGCTGTTTTCGGGAGGCCAGAGCCGGCTTTACAAACTACAGTACTGTATGAGGATGGATAGATGGATGGGTGGGTGGGTGGATTTGTTTGAACTGAACTTGAGATGTGGAATGGAATAAAAACAAGGTTTGGTCCAGCTTCAATTTCAGGAACCACATAGGGATATTCAACTGTGAAGGAGATTTCGGCTATAGAGGGAATAGTTTGTTTGCATATTGCAGTGATTGACTGATCAGCTTTGATGTTACCGGGAGGGGAGGGGATCCAGAGATGGAAATGACGCCGTGACACCGTCACTTGAGAAAAGAAATTCTAGATCTGGGCTGGTTATGGCGCTGTTCCCCGCTAAGACTTGCTTGCTTTCATGGAACTGACTGGACTCAGATGTATCCGTAGATGATGTGATGTTACTATTAGAGTACCCCGGTCCAAGACCAAGACCAAGACCAGGACAGGACCCAAGCTTCCCCATCTTTGCCCCGCTCATAGGAGATCAAGCTCCTAGAGCTCCCTCCAATCTATAGCTATGTCTGTGAGCCGTACATGTAAACGAACGTCAGATCAGGTACAAAGTTGGCAGGGAACAAATGAACCGAACTGAACTGAACTGCACCCCGCAATATTTACCTTAGCTAGACAAAATAATCCGGCTAGTGGAAGCTACACTGAGTGGCTGGTAAAGCTTGGAGCTGGAACATGGAGGAAAACGGTTCAAATGCGAAATTTGTCTCACCAAATGGTGACATCATCACATCGGGTGACGACACAAGACTCGAGTACCACTGTGCTGTAGGAGAGGGGAGGCAAGCCACAGGAAGGGCTTGCTCAATGATGCGAGATCGAGATCTGTGATGGGATGTAGAGTACAAATACTGACGTCCCTCTCTGCCACAGAACGACCTCATTCTTTTACACCTACTTGTACTTTCTTTGCCTTAACAACAACCAATTGAAGCTATACCCATCTCTTTCAACTATAAACAAACACCACCAACAATAAATCAAAATGTCTCTGCACTACCTTCCCCCTGTCAAGCCCTCCGCCATTGCCCTGGGTACCGCCTTCAACCACGGTATTGAGCTCGCCGTCCTCGCTCCCGTCTTCGGCCAGACCTACCAGCGTGCCAAGGCTGCCAACACCAAGGAGGAGTTCATCCGCTCCAAGGAGGCTTCCGGTGCTGCTCTCGCCTGGGGCTCTTCTCTCATCGGCTCTGCTCTTCAGTCTTATGGTGTTGGTGCTCTCATCAACGCTACTGGTACTCTGAGCTACAAGGGCGCTGCTTACCTCGGATCTCTCATCTTCTTTGCTACCTCGGCTCCTGGTGTATGTTCTCCCACCTTCCACTGAACAGAATATAGTTACTGACAACAACCTCTAGTACATCTCTCAGATCTTCGTTGAGAAGCGACCTCTTGACACCGTCGGAGTCAGCCTGGCTACCAAGCTCGTTGAGACTCTCGGTCTCTCCGTTTTCCTCACCTGGTGGGGAACCCGAACCAACCCTTTTGAGTAAGGGATTCTCATGACCAATGGTTCTTAATCTCCCCATGATTGGGATGGGTTTTATGATGAATTTGTTATACCTGGCTTAGGGCCTGTGTAGTGTGAGATAGGAATAGGGACGATGTACCTATAGCAAAGCCAGTAAGGCATAGTAATACCACACAAATGAACAAAAACATGTCTATTTTAACGCGAGATGTGCTATTCGGGCCATGGTTAATAATGGAGGTGCGGGCTTGTTGGTGCACCATGTTTAGGATAGGTAGAACGAGTTTCTTTTGGTTGGTATTGATTAACATAAGTAGATACCTAGTCTAGACTTGCCATTTTGCTGTGATAAGACAAGAAGTCAAAAACGCTCTCAGATTGTTAATGATGAGAACAGATTAGGATTAAATTTCCATACAAGTAAATTTTGCTGGTACAGTACTTAGGTAAAGCTGAGATTATCACATTTGAGTTGGTTGGTAGGCCTGCCATCGCATGCTGTGGCTCGGCCAACGATCTGGACATCGCCAAAGAATCAACCTCACTGACCTCAAGGCTCAAGATCTGCCATGTTTCAAGGGCCTTTGTAATCATGTCCCATTTTTAATGCAATAGCTAAACCTGAACGCCGCCAAAGCCCTCATCCAGCCGTTGTTCTCAGCCAGATCTTCTGGTATAATACATCCAGACTTGTTCAAATACACCATCCAAGAACGCAAGCTCACGCCCTCTTCGCTGATGGCATCTCTCCTACAGCACTGTTGCGTGACCGACGAACCTTCTCCCTCTAGTATTTGGTTCCGCCCTTGACCCAGAAAGCCTGCTTGCCGTACTCCTTCTGCACATACTTGACGAGCGACGCGTAGCTCTCGCCGAACGCCTCGCCATCATCCTCGCCGTCCTTCTCGGCAGACTTGTCCTTCGACTTCTTGCCCTCGGCCTTCTCCATGATCATGACGACGGATGTAGGGCGCTTCGTCTTGGCGGCTGCACCGAGCTCAGCACGCGACGTGACGAAGATGAAGGGCACGTTGTGGTCCTCGCACAGCACGGGGAGGTGAGAGATGACGTCCATGGGGGAGATGTCGCCGGCGATGATGACTACGCCGGGGAAAGAGGTGTAGCCGGGGGCGGAAGGGGGAGACTTTCGGAGGGTCTTGACGACCTCCTTGACGCCGCGCTTGAGGGTGTTGTTCTTGGCGGCTGTTCAATGTTAGCAATCTGCCCTAGAATCATACGTTTTTGTAGTCGCATACCCTTGCGGATGGTCTTGTAGACCTTCTTCATGCCCTTCTCGTCCGCCACGGGAATGGCGAAAGGAACGACGGTGCGCTCAAGAGGCAGGTCGGCAGCCTTGTCGTCCTCAGCATCAGAGTCCTCGTCCATGTTGGCAGCAGCAGCGGCAGCAACAGGGGCATCCTGCTGGATCTTCTCCTCGAGGGCAGCGGCGAGCTTCTCCTTCTTGTCCTTCTTGTCCTTCTTCTCCTTCTTGGACTTGGAAACGCCGGACTCATCGCTTCTCTTCTTGTCCTTCTTCTCCTTCTTGTCGGGCTTCTCGGCGGCCATTGCTGCGGTTCTCTCGAGGAAGCTTCGTCGAAGTTATTACTTGTGTATTTTTAAGAGTCCGGTGGCTATTGTGTGTGCCAATTGATGGTTCCGCGGTAATGTGGGTGGTCGCAAAGTTACCGTGTTTTCTTTTAGCACTCCACTGACCTCGAAATTTTCGAACTTTTTTTTCTTCAGCGAGTGGAAGAAGAGCTATCGCGCGAGTCTCGGCATTACGTGCCGCCGGTTCCGACAGACTGCCAAGCACCACGTGACTGAAATTTAGAGTCCAGCCAATCACGCCCTCGGCAATGCTATTACGGTAGAGATTCTAGGATCATGAAGATATCTATTGATGAGATCACTGGACTTCAATTGCAATCGGATGAGACATAATGGTACAGGTAACAAAGATATAGTGTGACTGCTGTCTATTGCCATCCTGCTCTAGGTATTGATGATGTACAATGAGTCCAGAGGACCTGATCCAACACATCCGCCATGGTTTTGCTCCGATTTAACCAATTTACTCCTCCTCATCAGCGAACTCAGCACGGCCAGCCTTGGAGTTGAGGTACTCGCTTCTACGGTTGGGGTTAGTGCTTGTTCTCTGTTGAACACGGCATGTAAACGTACCGCTCGACGGCCCAGCTCATGATGTAGTAACCGGCAACCATGGGAGGAAGCCAGAAGAAGATCTGGTTCTTGGTGCGGCGGAAAGTGTTGAAGATGGCGGCGTGGAAGGAACCAGCCCAGGGGTTCTGCCGGTTGGCGGACAGACCGTAAGTGACGATACCACGCTGCTTCTCACCACCTGATGTTGAGTTAGTCTCTGTTTCGTAGATAACGTTGATGAATCCCCCGATAATGTCCTGTCGATGAACTTCGAAACCGATCATGTGCATGCATCCAGTTATTGTGTTATGTTGGCCAATTGCAACCCTCTTGTGCATCGTCATTAATCCGTTGGTCCGTCGCGTTCATCGATTTAGGTCTCTCGTTCGCATATCTTAGGAGCAATAACTTACCGAAGTGGCCCCAGTTACCCAGGTAGCTATTAAAAACCCGTCAGCATTCAGTCCTACATCGATTGGGATATTTCGAGAGCCCGGCGTTGCTGTTTTGGCCATTAACCAGAGGAAAAGCCGCACGCAACAGCACCACCAATTGCCCTCGCTCAATCGCAATTCACGTACTGTCCGTTCTTGGGGTCGGCAGCGCCGCTTCGGAGCATCTGAGTCGGTCTCATTTTGGCGGGATTGGGCACGGGAAGTCGAAGTCTCGTGTGTGTGGTTTTGGAGTCGTCGGTTGGAGGCGAAACTGAAGGCAAAAGGGCCACTTGAGGATTTCTCGGGTTGGAAAGGAAAGCGCAGACGCAGGCTTTCCCCCATCAGCCGAGCTTTCCCGGAATAGTTTAGCGCCGAGGGACAGCCCACCCGAACGGCCAACCAGCGAATTGTACTGGGAATTTGTCCAAAGGTGGACCAAGAGCTTCAAATCAATCATCATCGCCGTCCGTTGACTCCGAAAAGCTTCAGCTACGCCTCATTCCCATCGTTTGTTTGGTTCTACGACCACCATTTTTGACCGACGTCTTGGAACGATAAACAAGACTTCAATCACAACATCTCAAAATGGCGGCCGCTGCACGAGCCCTCAACTTCATGTACCGCATGGCGGTCCCCGCCTCAGCTGTCGTCTTTCTAGGCAGCCAGTCTATATACGACGTCAAGGGAGGAACTCGGGCTGTTATCTTCGACAGATTGTCTGGTGTTAAGGAGACCGTCGTCAACGAGGGAACCCATTTCCTCGTCCCCTGGCTGCAGAAGAGCATCATCTTTGATGTGCGAACCAAACCTAGGAATATCGCAACCACCACAGGCAGCAAGGATTTGCAGATGGTTAGCTTGACACTGCGAGTGCTGCACCGACCAAATGTCAAGGCTCTCCCCAAGATCTACCAGGTAAGATAACGAAGAAAGAAATTACGGTTTGGGCAATATGACTGACCCTTGTAGAACCT
This sequence comes from Fusarium sp. NFCCI 5145, assembly GCA_033439405.1. Lineage (NCBI taxonomy): Eukaryota > Fungi > Ascomycota > Sordariomycetes > Hypocreales > Nectriaceae > Fusarium > Fusarium sp. NFCCI 5145. Next base: position 169,272 of record JAWDHB010000427.1, read on the forward strand.
CGGTGCCGATTACGATGAGCGAGTCCTCCCCTCCATTGGTAACGAAGTTCTCAAGGCCATTGTTGCCCAGTTTGACGCCGCAGAGCTCATCACCCAGCGAGAGGCTGTTTCTGACCGAATTCGCACCGACCTCACCCTCCGAGCTGCCGAGTTCAACATCGCCCTCGAGGATGTTTCCATCACTCACATGACATTCGGTCGTGAGTTCACAAAGGCTGTTGAGCAGAAGCAGATTGCCCAGCAGGATGCCGAGCGAGCACGCTTCATCGTCGAGCGTGCTGAGCAGGAGCGTCAAGCTAACGTCATCCGTGCCGAGGGTGAGTCCGAGTCCGCCGAGGCCATCAGCAAGGCCATCCAGAAGGCTGGAGACGGCCTTATCCAGATCCGAAAGATCGAGGCTAGTCGTGAGATTGCTGCCACTCTCTCATCAAACCCCAACGTGGCCTACCTACCTGGTGGAAGTGGAAAGCAGGGTGGTCAGTACCTGCTGTCAGTGGGCAGGGCTTAAAGTAATGGACTTTGTATCATGATGTTAAGGGTGTTGAGGAAATGACTGGGAAATCCCCGCTTATCGTTGGTGATGAAAGTGTTTATTCATAAGCACCAACTATGTATTTCTAGAACGAGAGCTGACGGGAATATCAACCCTATCTCGCAATGTATAATCGCCAGTGGCTACAGAGTTTCTCACGTTCCAATATGGCATCAAGAGTTGAGAATCCTGGTACTCTACTGTTCCGTAATGATACCTCCACAATACCACCTATCTTGGGTATGATGGCTTAAGTCGATGAATTATGCCTCGATAAACGCCTCTGTCAAACCAGCAGTTTTCCTAGGAGCCACAAAATTGCCACCAAGCAGTTTCCAACCCTCTCTTTGCATATCCATCCACTCATTTCTGATCTTGAGGCGTACGAGATCTCCCGCCGCCTTTGCATCTTCAGCAGAGTCATGGCCCAGCATCTTAGGGCCCGTCTCCTGCTGAATCTTACGGTTGAGATGGACATCCATGAGCATCTTCAAACTATACCGATAGGGTAGGCCGGCCTTATGAGGGAAGAGCAGCACCGTATCAATCAGCGTTGGATGCACAATACGAACCGAGTTCAGATCATTTTCCAAACCGTGACCGATTAGCGGTGTTGTAGGGGAAATGAGAGAAAAAAGAAGGTCTCGAGCAACTTCAGGGGATGAGACGATCTTGAGCTGCTTCTTAGGCTTCAACTCGCCGTCCTCACTCACATCGTCGCTGCCACTCTTAGTTGGCTTCGTCGAATCTTCTGCGGACCATGACTCAGCCTGGGCGAGGTCTTCTGGCCAGACACCAGAGTAGCGTGAGTTGAGGTCTAGAATTTCTCCCAACGGTCGGACCAATACATCTAACAGTTCCTCGCCCGTAGGCCAAGATGTTGCGGTTAGGCGGATTAGTTCCATCCCAAAAACTGTATAGCCCATCTCGCAGTCAAAGGCCACAGCCCGGTCCGTAGGTGCGAGAGTATTCTCGGGTGTTTCTGCAAAGTTAAGGACAGAGGCGAGCCTCTTGGGATCCGAGGTCTTGAATACATGGTGATCGCGCGTGAAACAGCCGACAGAGTCTCCAACATCTTGGCCACAGCACTGGTATCGTTTGGGTTGCCTCGTATTGTCTCCCGGAGCTTTAGGGGCGATGAAGGTCTTGCCCCAGTGAAATGTGCATGTTCCACCCGAAGTGAGTGCGCCGTCTTCTTCGCGTCTTCCAGGAAAGACCTGGAAACGTTGTTGGCATCGGTCACATTTCTCCCACCCTGCGGCTGTCTCTACGCCTTGTCTCGCTTTTTCGATGGCCTCCTCGGACGGGATAGCGGCCACATATCCATGGCTTGCTAACTTGTCGATTGGTGTTAAAATTCGCTTCGTAAGCTCCAACTCTTGGGCAGGTGTTAAACCAGTCTTGATTTCCGTGGGCTTATCAGAAGTATCCTTCCCAGATGCTTCGAGTTCTTTCTTCTTCCGTTCTTCTTCTCGCTCAGCCTTCCACTGATCGACTTTCATCCGTTTGTACTGCATGACCTTGTTTTTCATCACATTAGAGTAGACTGAGGTTTTGTGAACAGCAACGTACTCCTCGTCGTCTAGTGTTCGAACGATGAGCTCTTGATCCGATAAGAGAAGTTTTGTCTCATCTTTCTTGCAGTTCTTTTTGAGTTCTTTGTTCAGTCGGGTCAATTCTTGGTGAAGCATTCTGACAAGTCTGAGACGGATATCATGGGCAGCAGGGGATTTTTTTAGGAGTCTTGGGTTCAGTGATTCAGCCTTCTTGGGTTTTGCGGGCACTGTCTTTCTCGAAGAGGATGAGCGTGATTCACCGGTAGATGTTTCGAGTTTTGCGATTTTCGAAGATGCTTTGGGAGCATTGTCCTGGGTGTCGATTTTCCGCTTTAGAGGCGGAGGAGAGACTAGACGAGCGGCGGTTACCAACTTCTTGGCTACTGGTTTTGTAATATCATCCGTTGAGCCCGCACGAGATGTTCCAGATGAGCTCTGTCCGACATCCTGGGGAGTTTTAGGCGAAGGAGGTGGGTGAAAGGGGTCTGTCCTCACACGCTTGCGTGGTACATCCTGGTTTGCCGCAGTTATCTCATGACTTGTATCATTTGATGGTGTTCCTTGAGATGAAGGTTCTGGAGTAGACGGTTTATCATTTGGATGGCCAAATATGCACTGAAACGCTGTGCAGTCGTTGCCCTTGGGACAGGGGATGTGTGTCAGATTTAAACTCATGACGACAACACGACACCTCAAGCTATCGTGGCTTTGAGGAGGTTTATGTGCTTGTGTCCGCGATCACATGGACTAATTAGCAATGAGAAAAAGAGTTCATTGAGTGTAAATGGGTGAAGCGAAGTTGGAGGTTGAAGCAGATTGAAGTCGAGTTTAGGGTGGTTGTGTTTGGTAAGATGAAACAATAGGAGGTTGTGATCCACTGAACTGAGTTGACCTGCTGAGCTGAGTTGCTGTGGAGAGACGAAACTGAGCGAGAGCAAGCCTATGCATATAAGACAATGAATAAAATTTCAAGGTTCGATTCTTCTCTCTTCACTTGAGAATGTATTAGCTGAAGTCTTTGATGTGCGACGTTGCACAACATGAATTGAGGCTGAGCTTGAAGATGAAAGAGTTGCAGCTAAGCCTCCAGCTCTAAAGCGGCAGCTCCCTTAAAGCCTCCCCACTTCATTGGTAGGTACTTCAGTGCAAACTCCGCTAACTAAGGTACGGATAGGCACCTATGATTTTAGAGTCATGACGCTTGCCAGTAGTCAGCTTGAGCAATGGGAGACATTTTGGCTTATGAGCATGGGTGAATGGATCATGATGAAACAATATTGATTATATACTATATATTATCGTTGCTTTTAGTAAGGAATACTTTAGCAAGGCACATCTGCAGGCTGCCTTGTCTTCTGATTGCAAACTTGCTTGGGGTCTCTTCTATGCATGCGCTCGCACTCGGGTTCCCACCTTTTTGTAGTCGTCATGATAGGAATTCAGGTCGCGTAAGTCTAGAACCAACGTGCGATGGTGTGGAAAAGCGCCACTTTTGAGAATCGATCAAGCAGATGAAATAAGATCTCTAGTCTTATTAGTCTAGTAGATCTAAACCAAAGCCAGTTATTGGTAGCAGTCGGGGTTCATATCTGTCCGAGTAATCTCTAACATCGCGATAAGTCCGCCGCTATAAAGACTGGGAGAAACCTCTCCTATGTTTGGCATCAACAACGGTCAACCACGAACGCACACACTCGACTCAGCCCCACGGTATTAAGATTTGTTAAACACCGCTACTCACGACCAGACTATATTCCAAAAACGGTATATGCTGTCGCGTGTTTGGTCGACGTCGATACCTGCCATTGATTGATACATCCATATTTGGTGGGGACTTTAACGGCTTAACTCCGTGCTGCCTCCGTCTTTGCACCACAGCGGACTTGCAAGCAAGCCCGACTTTACGCAATCCGAAACTCCGTTGGGGGCGCATCTTCTGAGAAGCCTCAACTAATTTATTATTCTTAAAAGACTGACTGGCCTCGTTGCCGCCTCAGTCCTTTTTTTTCGTTTCTTTCTAATTCTACCGCATGTCAACTATCCATCATGTCTAAGCCTATTCCTGTTGTTCTTGAAGACGTTACTGGCGGAAGCCCAAAGGCTACCCATCTTTGTGTTCTAGTGCACGGTGTAAGCATCCATCCCCTGACGATCAATAAATCCTTCCAACCCGACGTCATGGCTGACCACACTGTAGCTCTGGGGAAACCCAAGCCATTTGCGCAATGTCGCCAAATCTCTGCGCGATGAATATTCTCAAGACGAGTTGTATATCCTTACTGTGAAGCGGAACAGCGGTAACTTTACATACGATGGCATTGAACTTGGTGGCGAACGCGTCTGCGCAGAGATCGAGGAGGAGCTGCACAATATTGAAAAGCAGGGCGGCAAGATCACCAAGTTGAGTATCGCAGGATATTCGCTTGGAGGTCTCGTTTCGCGATATGCAGTTGGTCTGCTTTATGCGAAAGGCATTCTCGATGATCTTGAGTGCATGGTGAGTCGCATAACATGGGATGAAATATGGTATGGCAAGGGACGATGAGCTAACAATCCTATGTCAGAACTTTACCACATTTGCATCCCCCCATCTCGGAGTTAGAACACCACTCAAAGGGTGGCTCAATAACGTCTGGAATGTCCTCGGCGCAAGAACACTATCAATGTCCGGTCGCCAACTATTTACGATTGATAACTTCCGCGATACCAACCGACCTCTTCTCGCAATCCTCGCCGACCCTGATTCGATTTTCATGTCCGGCTTGAAGAAATTCAAGCGCCGCACACTGTATACCAACATTATCAACGATCGAAGCGTTGTGCACTACACATCCGCCATTACCAAGAACGACCCCTACACAGACCTAGAAAAGGTCAAGCTCAACTACCTCAAGGGCTACGACGGCGTTATTCTCGACCCTGATCATCCCGTGGCGCCTTATTCCAAGGTTCAACACCAAGATACGCTATCGGCAGACTACGAAGCTCTCAAGAAGTGGGTCAAGAGTATCCCCTTCATGGTGACAGTCGGTGTTATAATTCCGGTCGGAGTCTTTGTTTTCCTCGCCAACTCTGCAGTCCAAACAGTCCGCAGTGCCAACCGAATTAAGGCCCATGAGGCTGGACAGGCTGGATTGAAGATTGAGCAGTACCGCATGCCCCTGCGGATCAAGGAGATTCAAGAAGAGGTCGAGCAGGCCTATGAAGTTCTCAACAGCTCGCAAAACCAACAATATCTCGCGGCGTCAGATTCAGAAGAAGACCTGGCTTACGATGATGATGAGGATCGCAAGCTGCTTAAGAGAGAGCGTAGAATGTCAACTCCAGGACAGCCTACACTTGCGCTCACGCCTGATCAGTTTGAGATGATCCATAATTTGGATGCCGCTGGTTGGCGCAAATTTCCAGTTCACATTCAGAAGCACCGACATAGCCATGCAGCTATCGTGGTGCGCATGGACAAGGAGAGTTTCTCAGATGGCTGGGTGGTGCTGAAGCACTATGCTGGAAGTGAGTTTCTCATTTGAGCGTTTCAATTTGTGGCTTTGATGGATCATAATGGGTTTACGTGACATGCATTGGCGAGGCGTCTGGAATACCTCTTGGAATGGAATGGTCGGGATAAATGGATAGAATCGGGATTTATAGCAAAATCTTGACGTCTTTTATTAGATACAGGCAATGTTCACTGATATGAGCAAGTTTGAAATGATAGCGAATTCATCAGCCTTAGATTACGATTGTGCCTAAGATAGCGATTCAAATATGGATTGAATAATGGGGAAATTTTCTGTAGGCTGTGTCAATGCTCAAGCTATTCGTACAGTACCGGTTGACTGAGTCTAATTCGTCATATAATCACACAAGGTGGCATCGTGAGCTCAGACTCTGTCGTCATCTCACTTAATTTGGTGTTGCAACAGTTGATGACGCTCTGATACAGTATCACGTGTTAATTGCCACATTCTCTCCCCAGATGAACCGACCCCTCATCACTGTCCAATAGGAAAGTTGCAAGTCGACTAGAATTTGGTGATCAAGCAGCTCATAATTGGCTAAACAACCTCAATCAGCCGATTGCTCGTGCTTTTGCCTCCACTTTCTTCTTCCTCTCTTTTCCACAGCGGAGAACCTAAGAGGCAGACACAAGAGTCAAAGTGAGTCTCGTGCACTTACTTGCTCTGCTTTGCTTGTCGAGGTCGCGAGGGTTCAAACTTGATCACTCCATCATCTGCAGCTTTTTTTCTTATTGTACTATTTTCCCTCCCTTGTTTAAATCTCTCGCGGCCCGACATAGCTGCGAGCTCCGCTGTTCCCATCTGTCGTACTCTTATCGATTCCCACTCCCGGCTCCGTGCCCCCCGGAGATAAGAAACCGCTGGTCTTAAGCCGAGGCGCCGGCTCAATTTTCCGCAACTACCAACCTCTTAGCGATCAACTTGATTGAGGAGCATCACAGAGCTTACGGCTCATTGGGTTAGGAATTGGGGATCGAAAAAGCTCTACGACTCTGCTCTGTAGCTATTTTGTACAACTGAAGGGTCATATCAATCGACAATCGACTAATTGGACCTCGTCTTCTTCCTGTTTCTCTTCAATTCTTTTTTTTCTTGAACGAGCAGTATCTGCTTGAAGCCGCGACAATGGTTCTCACTCACACGACAAACCACACCTACTCTCACCCATTTCCGACCGTCACTCTCGCCTACTTTCTCCGATATTCGTCACCTCAACTCAATCCCTTCGCCGCCCACGTTCTAAGCACCGATACCATTGAGAGCTATGTCGACCCAAAGACCCGCCGACTTCACACAACTCGCATCCACCTGAAGAAGAGTCGAATGCCCGGTGCTGTGTACAAGCTGCTCCCTGCCAGTGTGACTGGTGGTGGCTCTGGCGACAAGGCTTCATACATTCTGGAGACGAGCGTTGTTGATATCAAGGAGGGATGGATGAAGACGGAGAGCCGAAACCTTAACTTCACGGGTGTGCTCTCTGTCATTGAGAAGCAGGAGTTCAATGTCCCTGCACAGGGTACCACCCAGAATCCTAACGAGACTGCCGTGACGACTATGGTTCAGTTCAGGTCAAGACTGGGAGAAAAGATTAGGGGCAAGTTAGGGCAAGCTCAAGAGGACGGTTGGTTCAAGAATGGCATCATCGGCAGCTGGGGCACAAAGGGAATCCAACGCAGCATTGAGAGCATCGCCTCGACCAAGACCCAAGATCAAATGGGCAAAAGCCGCGACGGCATGAAAATGGTCCTGGAGCGACTACGCAACAACGGTGTGATGGGTGTCCTCGAGACGATACGGAGAGAACGTCAGCGACAACTTGCTTGAACACTTAACGATACGATTCAACTGTAACAACGAACGACGACGGCCTTTGAGCAACACGGTCTCAAGAGGGAATATTTGGAAACGGTTCCCGTTGAGCCGTGTACGCTCATGTATTATTACTGCTTTTCACTTGAGCATGGCGTAATGTGTCTTTTTGGGTAGGGATATTTGAGAAAATCTGGAGGCTTTGAGTCAAAGCGGTGCTGGAATTAACCAGCGGATGAGAGGACGGAATAGCGTGCAGTGACACGGCGCCTCAACACAACGTGGCATCCCCTCTCTTGTATTGAGTATGAAAAATGAATGGAAACAACGATTAAGGCCTAAGTTACCTTGTACCAGTGATTTGTTTATGTGAATGATTTGACTTAATCTTACTGATGAGCAGTTATAACACAACTGACGAGTTTGAATCAAACACGTTCCCAAGCAGGATCCTGAACAGCTGCGTCTTTGGCTAGACTGGTAAGGATTCCGATATGGTTACAGAAGCATTCGCCTGCTGACCGTTATCAGCCTCTCCCATTGGATTGCAATCAGTGCCGATACCAATGGCATCGTTTGTTGTCAAGAGAGCCGGCAAAGAATCTCTTTTCCGGAATTCAAACTTGGATACTAAGGTACTGAAGACATTGTATAGCGGGCTGACCTTCCTCATTTGCTATAGATATCTGGCGGCCAATGCTTGTGCTGTGAGGGATGGAACTGCCAACCACGGCAATAAGGCTCGAGTCTCATGACACTACAAAGTCTCATTCTTTATGTTGCTGCATCAAGTTTAGACTCTCCTTGTACTATCCGAAATCCCCTTTTGTCAACTTATACATATCTGCTACCTTGATTATTGATTACTTTCCCTCTGCATAATGGCATCATCTTGTCTGTCCTCTCCTGAGGACGTTGCATCGCAAGAAAAATCAGTCAGCCAGCCAGATGACATCGCTGTCGTCTATGAGGAGATCAACCCCCACGAGGAGACGAAGCTGGTCAGAAAATTGGATCTTTGCATCCTGGCATTGATGACCACAGCGTACTTCTTTCAGTGCAAGCTCCCCTATCCACCCTATGCTTGAGCCCAGCGTTAACATTCCCCTGAGCAGACCTCGACAAGTACTCCGTTTGCCACACCGCCATCTTCGGTCTCATAGAGGACATGGAACTTACAAGAAATAAGTTTTCCTGGCTCCTCGCTCTGTTTTATATCGGTCAACTGGTCTCTGCATTTCCAGCTGCCTACATCTTCAGTCGCTTTTATGCCAGTCCCGTCCTCAGCTACACAATTATTGTCTAGGGGGCTGTGGAGATGTGTTTTGCGGTGATGGGAAGCTTAAGAGGACTGATTGTCGTTCGTTTCTTCCAGGGGCTTTCTGAGGGTGCTGTTTTTCCTGCTTTCATCATCCTTACATCGAATTGGTACTGCCGCCATGAGCACCTCACGCGTGTTGCGACATGGATCTCCATGCATGGCGTCAGTCAGATCCTCGGATCGTTACTTATGCATGCTATTGGCAGTCAAAAAATGGCTATACAACCTTGGAGAGTTGTTTTTCTCGTTTTGGGAGGGCTGACTCTCGCAGCTGCTATCGCTTTTGTGATTTTCATGCCAAGGGATACCAAAACGGCCTGGTTCTTGACGAAGCGGGAGAGGGAGATTGCAACAAGGAGACTGGCCATCGATCGCGGTACGCGTGATAAAGCCGACTTTGATAAGAAGCAGATGAAGGAGGCCCTCATGTCACCCATGTCATGGCTATATTTCATGATGTCTTTGTGCATCACACTGACAATCCCTGCTTCACTGGTAAGTAGCAAACACTACCATTTTACGCCATTGAGGGAGGCTAAAGAGACGTCTACAGCACACTCCCCGAATTATTCGAGGCGCAGATTTCTCCAAGGAAGACACAATGCTAGTTGGCCTCCCCATTGGCGCCCTCAATATCATCACCGTCTGGATCTCGGCTTCAGTCCCTAGGTTCTTTCCTAACACTCGAATATACACAGCGATTGCTCTCACTACTATACCTCTTGGTGCTACGGTAACCCTTTTCATTCTCTCGCAAACTTTAGATTGCGAAGACTGTGCTCGCTGGGACATGGCGGCTTTGACATGGCTAGCACAATTAGCCTCTGCACCACTCTGTGTGTGCCTCAGCCTCCTGGCTAGCAATGTCAAAGGGAACACCAAGAAAAGTACTGTAGCCGCTGGGGTCTTTATTGCGGGTTCCTTGGGGGCCATCATAAGCCCGCACCTGTGGTCGCAGAAGCAAGGACTGAATTTCAACTACACAAAAGGGTACATCGTCAACATTGCCTGTTGGGTTGCGTTGATTGGCGTGTTTAGTATGTATCTTGTATTGGCCAAGAAAGCCAACAGTAGTCGTGATCAAATGGCTGCAGAGGGACGCTTGGAGTATGCGACTGGGGGTAATGATGAGAGAAGTCATACTCAGATTGGCGTGTCTGAAGACTCCGACCTAACTGACCTACAAGACAAGGGGTTCAGATATACCACGTAGCTCATGGGAGCGGGATGCCGTGAGCCGAGCGGTGTGGTTACAGTACGCGGTTAATCGCATGCAAGCTTCTAGTGGAAGCAGTGAAGTATTTATTATTGTGCTCCGTATGAGATAGTTGCTACATGTGGGTATGATCAAAGCGACATGAACTAGAGTTTATTGAATACCGCAGTATTTCTTTTTCATCGTCACAGTAACTGACTAGACCTGCGCTATCTGATAGACAGCACCAGTAGATCCCTCAGTGTCTTCAAAGAAGCGGTACAAACCAAACTCGCCCTCCTTTTCCTTGTCACTTAGCATTTTACCCCCAGCTTTCTCAATGACAGGACCAATAGCATCAACATCTTCGACGAGCCAATAAACGCAGATACCTCCTTTTCCGGGAGTGAAGTTTCCATTGTGCTCAGGGGCCTTCTGAATGCCTCCTGTTAAGCCAAGACTGGGGTTGAAGTCAAACATCCTAAGTTCATCCTCGGGATACTTGTCGGAAGAATCTTTCCATTTGAAGTTGAAGACAGTTTTGTAGAACTCTGCGGCTATAGGAACGTGTTAGGTATAGAAGGAGTGGTATATGATATGAGCTAGGGACATACCACGGCCGACATTCGTGGCGGGGATGCTCATCCAGACGGGAGTGCCAAAGGCCGGGGGCTTCCAGTCAGACATATTGGGCAATTGCTAAGATAGAGAAGAGTATAGAAGTGTCTGAGGGTGAGGAATGATGATGAGAATTCAATCTGAGGCCACTGGGGCAATGGGACCCCTTTTATAGCCCATTTTCAGAGTTGTCCGCCTATAGCATTTCACACTCGTTCACGCTCTCCCGTCTCAGTCTCAGCCTCAGCGGTGAACATGGAGAGACTTTGGGCCGATGGCTTGAGCTAAGTGTCGATGCTTACACGCCTTGGACAATCAGAGCGCGTTTGAGCAGCCATGTTAACAAGGGTATCGAACACCAGCTGAGCACGAGAGCACGTGTTCTAGTGCACAGTGTTTGAGCTGTTGAAACATATATTAATTTTCGGATAGCATTCATGATCTCATACGGTGCCAAGAAGTACTGAGATATGTATAGTGGTTGTTTTGAGACTAGTATGGAATTTGGTCGTGTTATAATTAGCTGGTCTATATCCGTATCACCTGAAATATTGAAGATTATAATCTGTCATCTTGATTAGTTCAGCTCTGTCCTGGTCAAGGCTTCTAACACTGTGCCCGTGCCCCTCCATTCTCTCCACTCCAAAGCTTGGAATTTGAGATGGCGGGGCACCTCAGATTAGATTATGCGCATCGGGCCGTCACGTCACTCGTCGAGTTGCGACCATCAATATTTCGCTTCTTTCTTTTTTCCCTCCTTTAAGATCCCAATAAATAAGCTACGTTACTTTTTTTACTTTTTTGTGATCGACCGGTCTCCTTGTTCCGTTCCGTTTCGTTTCATTTCATACATCATCGTACCTACGTAACAATGCCAGACCAAATTAATGTCCTCTTTGTGTGTTTGGGCAACATTTGCCGCTCGCCCATGGCTGAGGGCATCTTCCAGAGCCTCGCCCAGCAGCCCAATCTAAAGGGCAAGATTGGGCGCATCGATTCCTGCGGTACAGGTATGAATATATACACCTGGAGCAATGGTTTGAAGCATCAAATGACTGATCCTCTTCGTTTTAGCTGCTTATCACAGTGGCGAACCACCGGATGACCGAACTATGGCGACCCTCGAAGCCAACGGTATAAATGATTATGACCATCTCGCGCGGCGCGTATGTTTTCCCATTCCATTCCGGTCAGCGGCGCCGGCGCAATCAATCTTATTGACAATTCAATCCCCAGTTCCATCCGAGCGATTTCAACACCTTTGACTACATTTTCGCCATGGACCGATCAAACCTGTCAGATCTCCACCGGCTCCAGAAGAACGCCCCGGACTCGAAAGCCAAGGTTATGCTCTTCGGCGAATTCAGCGGCACAAAGCGACCTGAAATTGTCAACGATCCTTACTACGGCGGAAACGATGGGTTTTCAAAGGCGTACGAGCAGTGTACGCGGTTCTCCAAAAATTTCTTGAAGGAGACTTTTGGAGAGGAGGAATGATTGAGGAGAGACAATTCGGAGGGCGGATATAATACCCGATACCTGTACACGCAGACGATCAATGAAGGGACACTAGGTTGAATATTAGAGATGGACTGGGTCGGATTAGAATATTATTGACATCCAACAAAGTTAATGATAATTGGCTGAGATTTTCCAGCAAATCGGTTTGCCTAAGTTAGAGAGAGTTTATTCGACGCCGATCCTACAAACTGTGTCTCAGAATCCTGGGAATCGGCTCAGAAGCAAATATCCATGGATCCATGGATGGCTGGTCAGATTCATGGATGTCAGAACCCAGAGGGCTCAACAACCTTCCAAATGCATTTTTCTAATGACTGTAGATCTGGTATCATTAGACTAAAATCGTCATTACTGAGGTGTTTTAAACGCTTCAAATTGCAGTCAAGTCTGTTCAGAGAGATACCATTGGATCTTTATGCAGTTCCAGGGGATAAGGTAGCCAAGACCGACCACCTGAAGGATTCACCAGAATGATGGTCAACCTGAGTCCAATGACAGCAGTCCCACTTTGCAAACTTCAGCCCTATGCTTCCAGGGCTGACGATGCAGCGGCCTAGTGGGCGGCCTTTATCCAGGGCCGAAGGAACAGCGTCATTCAACTTGCTGATTCTTTAAGTATCTGACATCTTGCATCGGTGATGCCGGCCCCAGAGACCAGAAGTACAACACGAGGACAAGACATATTGTACAACTGGCAACTTGACGGCATTGGACCTCGTTCTTAGTGGAGGGACGCTTTGGTTTACGTGAGGCGGATCACTTAGATGCCGAGTAAGATGCTGACCATCTAGGATGACTTCCATTGATGGACTCAGCTCAGCCCCCATGTGGCACAAGACGGCGTGCGGCTGGATACACGCACGACCCAACGACCACGGGAGGTAAATGCCGAGATGTTTGTGCTGGAATAAACTTTTGAATTCGTAAAAGCGGCGTAGTTTTAGATCATCAAATTTGACTCTGTCCTCTGAGAGTCCAACACGAGTAGTTCCCCTTTTTGCAGAAGATGAGGCCGAGCCGTTGCATGCATCACTGCGACTTTGGAGCAAGGGTTGTTGTCGCGCGGCTATCAAGTGAAGTGCTTGATTGAGGCTCTAATTGGCCGAAACACAAGTGGGGGCAGCAAGCCGAGCAACCTAATAAGCCAAATCACCAGGTGGGCGGACTTCGCTGCGGAGCACTTTTTCTTACCTTAGCGGCTTCGGGTCACTGTGGATCATTCTAGCTGCCCTGAAAGCCCCTGCTCAAACAAGAATCCCAGGCTCTGTCCAGTAGGAGCCCAGATCCATACGACTCGGCTCAGCAGCTGAGGGAGCTATTTCCCCTTCCACTCGTTCAACCCAACCAACTGCCAACAGTGTCAGGTACATATATCGCAAAGGCGGCGCTGACTGTTTCTTTGTCTTATTCTTACACAGCATTTTTACTTGCCTACCTATATATCTGCTTATAAACTCCTCTTGCCAGGCGACATAACGGTCGTTTTCTTCTCACCAAACCTTGTCGCATTCATCTGAAGCTTCTATCTGCCCCGCATATAACCATGGCCGACCTTCAGGGACGGAAGGTCTTCAAGGTCTTTAACCAAGACTTTATCGTCGACGAGCGCTACACGGTCACCAAGGAACTGGGACAGGGAGCCTACGGTATCGTTTGGTGAGTGCGCATCTTGTTGCTCGTGGTACTCGTGCTGCGACTCCAACTCTTTCGCCTTGTTCTGCTTCTACCCCGCCGCATTTGCTGACGATAACCCCGCCTCTCAGTGCCGCCGTTAACAACCAGACCAACGAGGGCGTTGCCATCAAGAAGGTCACCAATGTCTTCAGCAAGAAGATTCTCGCCAAGCGCGCTCTGCGCGAGATCAAGCTGCTTCAGCACTTCCGCGGTCACCGCAACGTGAGTTCTGTCCTGCTTCTGCCGATCAGCGCAAAGGGCCAAGGAAGGACGCGTATACTAATTATGCTCACAATAGATCACATGCTTGTACGACATGGACATTCCTCGACCCGATAACTTCAACGAGACGTACCTGTACGAGGGTCAGTGACGAGCCGCGAAGAAACAATGAAAATAAGCTGACGCAGCGTAGAGCTGATGGAGTGTGATTTGGCTGCTATCATTCGATCTGGCCAGCCTCTTACCGACGCCCATTTCCAGTCTTTCATTTACCAGATTCTCTGCGGCCTCAAGTACATCCACTCCGCCAATGTTCTTCACCGAGATCTCAAGCCCGGAAACTTGCTCGTCAACGCCGACTGCGAACTCAAGATTTGCGATTTCGGTCTTGCCCGAGGTTTCTCAGTCGATCCCGAGGAAAACGCTGGATACATGACCGAGTACGTCGCTACCCGATGGTATCGTGCACCCGAGATCATGTTGAGCTTCCAGAGCTACACTAAAGCGAGTATGTGTAACCCTGAAACCCCTGTGTTCGTGGAGCGTCTTACTGACTCGAGAAATTAAGTTGATGTTTGGTCTGTTGGCTGCATTCTGGCCGAGCTGTTGGGTGGCCGACCTTTCTTCAAGGGTCGTGACTACGTCGACCAGCTGAACCAGATCCTGCACATTCTCGGAACTCCTAACGAGGAGACGCTCTCTCGCATTGGCTCACCCCGTGCTCAGGAATACGTCCGCAACCTACCTTTTATGCCCAAGAAGCCCTTCCCTAGCCTGTTCCCTCAGGCCAACCCTGACGCCCTCGACCTTCTCGACAAGATGCTCGCCTTCGATCCCTCGTCTCGTATTAGTGTAGAGCAGGCTCTCGAGCATCCTTACCTTCACATCTGGCACGACGCTTCAGACGAGCCTGACTGCCCCACCACATTTAACTTTGACTTCGAGGTTGTTGAGGATGTTGGCCAGATGCGAGGTATGATTCTGGACGAGGTGATGCGATTCCGACAGACCGTCCGCACTGTTCCCGGCCAAGGTGGCGCTGGTGCCCTCCAGAATCAGCAGGGCGTCCCCGTTCCTCTGCCCCAGGGCAACGGCCAATGGACCGCCGAGGACCCTCGGCCACAGGAGTACCAGGGTCACGGAAACACAGGGCTTGAGCAGGATCTTCAGGGAGGACTGGATGCTTCCAGGAGATAAGGAAGTGGATTCGTGCATGATAAGAGTTGATAGGTTGTGTTCTAGATGATGTTCAAAGAAGGCATGCCTTCCAGTTTAAAATGAGAGACTCTAGGAAAGGGAAACAAGGACATGTCTTGGTGATTTCAAGGATCTAATGCCTGGTACAAGAAGGACAAGTGAAGGAAGTCAGCAGCAGGAAGCTGAAGGAGGCTGCTTGTACATGAGCAGCGAGGGTTGAGAAGCGATTCCCTCATCTTCATTTTGGATTATATCTGTTTTTCCGAACGAGAAACCAGAAGAATACTTTATTTGTTTATCAGTTACATGATTCGATGCAGTCTAGTTGCCCTGAGTGCCCCCATGTGATAATTCGACAAGCCATACTATCTATGAATGGACGTCTGTTTCTACGATAACTCTCTTCAGCCGACAGTCTCGTGTACAAGCCTGGCCATGGCGAGAACCTTTTCCTCTTCTAGCCTGCGGGCAACGATTTGAAGACTGACCGGCAGTCCATGAACCAACTCGGCGTCGTCTGTATAATGTTAGTTCCAAATCCATTTGGCTGGTGGTTGGATGAGCTGCTCACATTCTTCATTGACGGACTTGCACAACGGGCTTAAGGGCTCGTAAGAAGCGTCAAGCTTATCCACATTCCTATCAACACTGATGCTTGTTGGGAAAGAAACCGCCGAATAGTCAACAACATTGAAGACGCCAGTATAAGCAACTATTAATCGGCCGTCAGTATGTCGCATTCAAAAACCAACGCGAGAGGGACTCACCATGTCGAAGACTTCCATGCTTTCCAGTACTGTAGGGAGTAGTCGCACAAACAATAGCATCGATGCCCGCCTTGTTCCAACGGTCCAGATAGCGGTTTTGGAAAGCTGATCGCTCAAGATGAAGCCTCCACATCTCAGATGTACTTAGATCTCTAGCAACTCGATAGCCATCCATCTCTGGCCTCCAAGGCTCATCTGTACGCTCCAATTCTTTTCTGATAGTTTGTCCTCCATCAGCAGTGAACATTCGCTGCAGAAGATCACTGCCTTCCTTCTGATCAACAGGATCCCATTCGCTAATGGTATGTCCTGCTGCTTCTAGCTTCTTCTTTGCGATCTGAAGAGCTCGCATGACAGGTGGTGTTGGTAGAACCATACCATCGTGCCACATGAATGCGATTTTCAATTTGTCAGGGAGTTGAGCGGGTCGCCAGGGAATAGGAAGGCATTTGGGGTCAGAAAGCCAGGGTTGGGCGTCGATGACAGCTTTGCTGTAGAGTTCGACATCCTGGAGAGTTCGTGCTAGAGGACCGTTGACAGAGAGGACGGCTTCTTGGCCGGGCATACCAGAGCGACAGTTGCGGACGGGGAAACGGCCTGCTGAGGGCCTGATGGTGAAGATGCCTGTGCAAGCAGCGGGAATACGCAGTGATCCTCCTAATTATGGTGTTAGTGAATAGATAATCAATATACACGAAATGTGCCCAACTTACCAATATCGGATCCAACACCAATAGGGCTTCCCTTGAAAGATATAAGCGCCGATTCACCACCAGAGCTTCCACCACTGGTAGTATTCCTATTCTTAGGATTCACAGTTCGTCCAAAGGTGTTGTTCACAGACTCTGCGATCATCATAGCTGTAGGCACATTTGTCTTGACGTAAAAGACAGCACCAGCGTTTTGGAGAAGAGTTGCAAGTGCAGAGTCAGACTTGGCCGGGTCTCCAACGTGGGATGTGAATCCGACGGTTGCGTCAAGACCTTCGAGGTTGAAGTTGTCTTTGAGGGAGATGGGAAGGCCGTGGAGAGGGCCGATGGGGGTTCCAGTTTTGGCGAGGTGCTCGTCTAAGCGGCGGGCTGTCTGAAGAGCGCGCTCGAAGCAAGTCTCGGCGAGACAGTTTGTCTTAAGCATTGTTAGTACAGCAGAAGCTTTTGCCGAATGGTTAGCTTACAAGCTGGTGAGCAGCACATGCTCTCTTGCAAAATGCCTTGGTAGCGTCCTCAGACTTCAACTTTCCAGAAGAGAGCTTTTCAAGGAGTTCAGCAGCAGTGAGAGCTGTAATAGCGAGTTCTTCCTCTGTGAACCACCCGGAAGTCTCTGGCCAGGTTGTAACATCAGCTTGATCCTCCGGAGGAAGAAGATCTTTTGGGATGCGCCATTGCTCAGGAATAGAAGAGTTTAGAGCCTTGATCTTCTTCTCGCTGATATCCTTCCACGCAGGAGCGGTATCTAGCGTGGCTGTTTGGGTGGTGGTGGTGGTGGTTGTAAGGGTCATGGCTATTGGAGTGTATGTGTGAACTGGTTCAAGCAAGGCAAGGCAAGCGATATGTTGGGTTTGGCCAAGGGAAGTAGAGGCAGCTTAAATCTGGTCTGAGATAGTCTATATGCCGTCAACTGAGGGTTGCAGTGTCGTAGATATCCTGCCCGTTTGGGTGATTACGGAGGGGGACTTTAGCGGGCTTGGGCTAGGGGGTTTGGTTGCCTTCCGGATGGGGAGAGGGATCATGCTCATGTGGTTGTGAAGATGAGGGGAACAAGGTTGATGCTACAGTACAGTAGTTACACCTTATCACGAGTCGGTGATATGGCTTACATATATCAACATGACTAGGTACTAGGTAGTTACAGTTACAGTAGTAGGCACTGTAAGTATCAGGGGGGCGTTACCAGATTCTCGGTAGCAGAACAAGGATCCGAGAGTCTGATGATGATAGCTGTATCTTGTTTATATCCGAGTTGTAAGTGATACAAAGATAAGTCTATTTGTATGACGACTCATGCTCAATTAGACCCGGCCTGCAACTTCGCTTGTTTATCTTGCTAGGAACAAAGATATAGTCAATTATCTATCCAATTAAGCTGACTTTAGACATCCGATGTTTATCAAAATCTGTCTCCATCTTGATACCGCAGAGTAGCATCCGCAATCTCCCCCGGATATACTATCATAACTAGCAAGGAACCAAACATGAGCCATGCTTCTTATCTGCAAGGTCCGATAGATACATTTCCCAAACAGGCAACGAATCAACCTTCATTTGCGGAGAGGAATCTCGCTTGTCATATCTTCAGGGATGATCAACGCCCTGTGCGTTCTAGTTTATCGCTTCCCCGCAAATTCCAGTTTTGTGGCTTATCGTTCGGTAGATAAACTTCGCCGAAAATGTTAACCCTTAGTTAGTTACGAGACGCGACTCGGCTCGACTGATACAGCGGAATAGGAGCGTGCGTTGCCAAGGTCAGTATTGACCTCCAAACCCAAAGAGGTGTTTGGTTGAGAACTAGAACTGCCAATCGTGGTTATCATTTAACGACTGACCCCGGATCTTCGTATACTATAGTCACACACCGATATGTATAAGTAGGCTTGACACCTCGGCAGCTTTTTTTCATCGTCATTGCTCGCCACTCTCACCCAGACTCTGGTATTGCTATCATCTGAGGCCGCCAAGATGTCCTCTAGACTTAAGGAATATCTGCATGCCGACTATAAGCCAGGCGAGAGAAAGCTGGTTCAGAAGATTGACTTTTTTATCTTGACCTTTTGTTGCTTGAGTTATCTTGTCAACTATGTATGTCGGCTACCATACTATTGTTGGTGGATAGATGCTAATTGACTAACTTATAGCTTGATCGAAACAATATCAACAATGCTTACGTTTCTGGCATGAAGGAGGATCTCGGTTTTGAGGGAGATCAATTGAACCAGATCTTCACCTGCTTCACCGTTGGGTATGCTACTACTGCTCTTATCCTCCGCCATGATCAAAAGTCTCTCTAACAAACTATAGCTATGTTATCGGCCAGGTTCCCTCCAACCTCTCTCTCCAATACATCAAACCTCGCATCTGGTTCCCTCTCATGATGGTTCTCTGGGGCTGCCTCACTATGGCCACCGCCTCCGTCCAAAACCCCAAGTCCATCATGGCAATTCGCTTCTTCCAGGGCATCTGCGAAGCATCCACCTTCGTCGGCACACACTACATCCTCGGATCGTGGTACACGGAGCGAGAACTAGGCAAGCGAAGCGGTATCTTTACAGCTTCTGGCCTGGCGGGCACTATGATTGGAGGTTTCATCCAGACAGGCATTCACTCTAGTATGGATGGTAGAAATGGCCTGACCGGTTGGCGGTGGCTGTTCATCATCGACGGCCTCATCACCATTCCCATTGCTATCTACGGCTTCTTCTTGTTCCCTGATACGCCGCATACCACCACCGCCTTCTACCTCTCCGAAGAGGAGCGAGCTCTCGCCATCTCTCGTGTCCCTCCAGCTGAGGAGCGACCCAAGCTCACATTCGGCTACGGAAAGATGGTTCTCACCTCGTGGTTCTGGTGGGGATTTGTTATTCTCTGGGTCATCGCTGGTGAGACCGAGTCGTTCAGCACCAACGCCCTCTTCGCCCTCTTCCTCCAGAACCATCCGACAACTAAATACACCGTCGCCCAGAAGAACAACTACCCCAGCGGCGTACCGGCCGTTGGTATCGTGTCGACTCTATTCTGGGCAACATTGACCGACTTTTTGTCCGGAAAGCGATATCTCGTTGGGTATTTCATCGGCCTAACCGGTATCGCCACGGCTATTATGGTCTTGGTCGCCTCCAAGGATCCCACGAACCCACACTCGACTACAGTTGTCTTTGCAGCCTACTACTGGGCTGGATCTGTTTACGCGTGCCAGGCTACTTTCTTTGCCTGGTGTAACGATACCATGCGTCACGAATCTGCCATGTTCCGTGCCATCGTGCTCGCAGGAATGAACACAGGCAGCAATGTCATCAATGCTTGGTGGAGTATCGTCTTTTATGGTGCTTCAATGGCTCCTTGGTTTATTGTAAGTCCCTATCACCCACCCCGTAACGATTCCGTTCCCTTGAAGAAGTACTGACATTTGACTAGCGAGGAATGTGGGCAATGATTGCTGTCAGTATCGCCATGGTCATCTGGTGTGCGGGTTTGACTTGGAGAAGTCACAAGTATATCCAGAACGTGGTTATTACTTGTGAGCGGGAAAGCATTGAACACGATAAGCAGGTGGTTGGAGGAAAGGAGGAGGCTTGAGCGATATGTTTTGAATAGTATTTTGCTTTCCTGCTATAGACGGATTGCACAGCGTTTTTATGGTGGGTACCTAGTAGACTATATCCTTGAAATGCATTAACGTTTGGCATTGCCCTCCTGCATGTGTCAGCCTTTCTGAGGCAAGGTAAGGTAATATGTGTGAGCATGAATTCTACTGCGATGCAGGGCAAGTTCGCGGTATGTCCGACCTAGACGTGATTCAACTTATTTCTATTTGACAATGGCTAGCTAGCTACTTATCCTACTTCCATCTTATGTTCTCCATGACCAATACGCCCTCCAAGTCCATCCTATGCAAAGCAAAACGCCAAAAGTAATTCCCTAAATGTTCTCTGGGGTGATGATGCATCCATTCACACCTGTAATAAACCATGGTATCTCTGCCAAAGACTCGAGTTTTGTACCAATAAACGATCGTCGTGAAACGTATGAGTATCCTATGTAAAGCGACTGTGACCTTTTTATAAACTCCAATGAACCGCCGTTCTATCTGAATAAAAAATATGTGATTAAGAAGTGAAGAAATACGAGAATTTGTGGGCTACTGGCTTTGTTTAACCATAGAACCAGTACAGGGTAGTGTAAGAAGTGCTGTCGGTGCCTTGAGCCTTGCAGCCGTGAGAAGCACCTCCGGCGGTCAAGACACGGTAGACGGAGTTGACACCAATGCTACCACCAGCGTCCCCTAGGTAGAGCCAGTCAACGGCGCCAGTGCCATCAGGGCCAGCGGGAGCAGAAGCAGGAGCCTTGATGCCATCGATCTTCTTGCAGACAAGGAGTTGGCTGGCGGCGTCGAGATCAAAAGTAGGAACTCCAGCAGCATTGAAGAAGTGATGTCCGATATAAGGGAGTTTCTTGCGGAGGCCTTGAACCTGAAGATCTTGTCTCTTGGGGAAGGGATTGGTGAGAGAAGCTCCGACGCCGTTCTCGTTGAGGTTGAGAGGAACCTTTCCTGTGTTGAGGACGTCGGCAGTAAGAGACGCCCATTTCTCCTGAGTTAGAGAATCGCGGCTTTGGCCCGGGTAGAGATGAGTGACATCGTAGAGAACAGCCAGAGCACCAATCGCGGCGGGAGTAGCAGCGGCATCAGCACAGGTGTAGTTCTGGATACCGAAGCCGAGGGCGATGTGCTTTAGAGTTACACCTGCAGGAGGAGCAGGAAGTTCAGAAGCTATATCATGTTAGTGAACTGGTATATAAGTCAATGATGGATTGAGACTTACGACCACCGTTGACTGGGAGGACAGGCGCAGGCTTTCCAGGTTTACAGCTAGAGCCAGGACCATAGTTTAGAGGACCAGGACCAGGACCAGGACCAGGACCAGGACCAGGACCTAGAGGACCGCCAGGACCACCAGGACCTCCGGGACCGCCAGGACCATGGGGGAGAATAGGTGAAGCCAAAGCCAAAGCAGCAGAGGCAAGGACGAGGAAAGATTTAGCGAGCATGGTGGAGGTTGAGGCTGATCGAATGCAACTTTCTGAGACGCCGGACTGTTAAGGTGCGTTTAAGGAGGAAAAAGATGGTGTCGATCGTGTCTAATAGAAATTGACCACCAAACAACTAAGGAAGCAGTAGGTAATAGTAGAAAGAAAGCGATAGAGGAGGAGCAGAGCGCAGTCTTGTATACAAGCGGCGGCAACAAGTACAAGGGCGGCAATGCTAATAATAAACGCAACGAGCAAGGGGTCTAAGTGGATGGGGCGTTTCCACCTGGGCGCTTATATCACGAGTGGGTGTGGTGAGTGTTGCGCAGAAGCGGGGATGAGGTATGCGATGGTTTCCAGAACCAGACAGTAGTAGTTTAAGAATAGAACGGAAGAGAGGACTGATTGAATTGAAGTAGCTGTGGTTGTTGAGGAGGAGGAAGATATGACAGTTTATATAAAACCGACCAGACCAACCCAACAGACCCCAAAAACTCTACTCCGCCTTGTCGAGGCAGAGTTGATAGACACCAAACCTAACAAACAACTCCGTTTCTCCTCTGTTTCTGGTTTCTGTTCATAAAGTCGGACGAAGAGTGCAAACAGGGACCAGGCCTCGAAACGCGGGCGTAGGCGAGGCCATGAATCCTTGTAAGTGGAGGGTGTAGGGGTTCGGCCACCATCATCGCAAGGAAGGGAATGCAATGCAACGTTTTTCGCTTGGAGCAAAGGAAATAATGGAAGGTCGGCCGCGTTGAGAGGCGACCCTAGCGCCGGAAAGCTCTTCATTGAGGTGGAGGACGAGCAGGGATTATATTTGTAGCTAACTGTTCGGCTTGGAGTTGCCGTCAGCACTCCCTTCACTTGGATAGCTATTAAGATAAGAACTGGTTAGAGGTCGAGGTCGAGGTCGAGGAATTGGCTAAATGGTTAATTGAAACCGTTTGAACTATACGGTTTTGGTTTTATCTTCATCCCATGATTACTACCATAACGACAAGAGGATCACGGTGATGAAACGCAAAACCACCACCGTCGTCTGAACTTGTGACTTTTGAGGTATCAACTCTTACAATCCTTGGCTAAGATCGGACAGAGCCAGTTCCGCCCTGCGCCCCACGAGCCAAGACGCTTGTTATCGTCCATAGTGATTGTCTATAGGTAGTAGTCAGACAGGGCCAGCCACGACACGATATTTCTCAGCAAGAGAGGCAAGAGGAGGCAGGGATTCTCAATATGCAAGAATCGGAAGAGAACAAACATATCCGATATTGTCTTGCAAGGTCCGGGGTCTACTAGCTGCATGCATCTGTGCAATAGTCAGTCTGAGAGTAGGTACATACTAACATACATACATACATACATTACACTCTCACCTGAAGAAGATGAGAAACAAAAAGGAAAACAGAAGCCATTTAATTTATCTCAAACATTGGGACCTGGTGGTTTCAGCTACGTTCTAGCTTGCGCTACTGCACGAAACGACCGAATCACTTATATTTCATTTCCACTGCATTTCGCTCCCTTTAACTCTCACTTTCCCATGCATGAATAAAATTAACAACAATTTGCAAAGTATTGATCAAGAGATTAACTGATTAATTACGGAGAAAGAGAACAAAGAGGAGAAAAGAGCAGAGAGACAAACCGGGAAAATTACGCGCTCACAACCGCTTGGGCAGCCCTGGTTGGTTCACTCTCCGCACCCTTCCCTTGGCTTGCGGCACGGGGAAGAGGGCTTTTTTTTTTTTTAGTGGGAGGTTGGATTCTTTTACCGTCCAAGCTAGACTTTTCGAGTTTAGCTGGAAGGATTTAATTCCTTAGCTTACCTGGATCGAATTGTCAGAGTATCATTGGCTATCCAATTCGAGACTCTGAGGAGTTGAGCAAGAGACACTCACTACTCATTCAGCCGTGGTGAATTGAATAGGTGTTAGTCTTGTGACACACACACACACACACACTTCTAAATCAGCATGCTTTCTGTATGCATGTGGTAAGATATGGAGATAGACATGCTTTAGGTGGTTGTTGGTTAAGAGGTGTGCTGTTGGCAAACATACCGCTTGTTTGTTGGATATGCCACTTGTTGGTCATGGCGGCGCTTGGTACAAGGCTATTCAATGTTGGCCCTACATGTGTGTCTTTGAGGCACAGCAAGGCTTCTTTATTCTAGACGTTCCAACAGATTGGTTCCGGGAGCTTAGGACTAACAGCTTTCGATTGTTGGTTAGGTACCAAACAGAATATGCTTTCAAGTCAACCATTAATTCACTCACTCAACAACTGAACAACAAACATACGTAATTTTACCGAGTCACACAGCATATCATGTCATATTATATGACGCCATAATTACTGAGATTGGTCGTTGCCTCCTCATATTGCTGCTGCTGCTGCTGCTGCATCTAATTGCATCTAATTGAGGCCCCCGTTGCCCGCGTAAATGCGGCCCCACTTGCCCATGACATCGGCCTAGAAACCGCCAAAACAACACCGACTCTCTCCCATCCTATCTCCGTCCCCGACTCCGCCCCGGCCGTCCTTCCCCGGCATCAAGAGCAGAACAGGACCGTCCATCATGTCTCGCCGTGCCCCTAAGGGCGAGTACATTGAGACCGTAAGCACGCGCACGCGTTCTCCTCCCAGTCTTCCCATACTAACTCTCTCTCTCTATAGGACACCGGTAACAAAGTCGCACGTAAAGCCGTCCTTGTCGGAACCCAGAACATCATGCTCGGCGGCAAAACAGTAATCCAACCCGAAGTCATGATCCGCGGCGATCTCGCACGAACAGCCCAAGCATCATCCTCTGGCAGCGCGCCAGCGAACAACACAGCCGTCGCCATAGGCCGCTACTGCTTCCTCGCTCGCGGTGTCCTGCTGCGCCCACCTGGCCGCATATACAAGGGCGCTTTTACATACATGCCTCTGCGCATAGGAGACCACGTCTTTGTTGGCCAAGGGACGGTTGTTCAGGCTGCGGCAGTGGGAAATCATGTACAGATTGGGAAAGGGTGCACGATTGGAGAGTTTGCTATTTTGAAAGACTATGTCAAGGTCCTCGATGGGACGGTCGTGCCGCCGAGTATGGTTATTCCGAGCTTTTCTATCGTTGCGGGACAGCCGGCGCGGGTAATTGGGGAGATTCCTGAAGGTGGATATGACGAGTTTGAGTTGAGAGACATGTACAAGACGGTGGGCAATAATCCTCAACCGCCGGCGTCTTGAGGCTCTGCCGCGACCGACTGGGCTTAAACTGGACATACATACTGGCAGAGAACAACATATGCATTCTGTGTCGGGGGTGGCGGCGGTCGATATCACTCAGACGATATAAGCGGGATCGACTATCGTCACATGAAGCGAGTATACAGTCAGACTGCTACGACGATCCAACGCCACTGGATGGACCGGCTTCAGTGAAGGCGCCAAGCTGAAATGTCGGATCCTCCATGGTCACTCTGGCCCTCAAAGAGAGGGCTTGGGCATCGCCCCCAGGCCATTAAATCGATCGTTAGACGCATGCCAAGAGGGAGTTTCTCTTGCACCGCCGCATAAAGACAAGAGGAGCGATACAAACCGGAAGAATTTGACTATCCCAGCATTTTAGACAAACGTTTAATGATACCCTTTTTGTGAATTATCTCTTTTTGGTCTTGGTCATGTTTCTCGTTTGCTGGTCAATGCTCTCTGCCGATGCCGCCGATGTCGCTCATATCAAACCGCGTTTGATCCACGACCCAACGCTCACGATATACCGAATCGGAATAACCAGGTCTAAGATCATGTTCTTCTGCCATTTAACAATTGTCTTTCTAGAGCGTTTGATATAGGCCGGAGCTCCGTTTGCTCAATTGGTAATATATATATAAAGAACGAGTCCCTCCTTTCTTGGACCTCATCTCACAAACATCGTCCAGCATAGAACTCTGTCAGCTATCTATTCCCCCACTACTTGAAACCTTGACCTATCTCTTACACCCAAGGCTTCATCTCAAATCATTAGGCCATGGCTTTCCCAGGTCTCCCCTCCAAGCTCGCCACCGTCTGGTTTGAGGATACCGACAACAAACACAACTCTCCCAAGTCCGAGCCACCTCCAGGTGCCTTCTGTCTCACCGTCCCTCACGCCATCCTCCGAAACACTCGTCTCTGGGATGAGCTTGGCAACACTGAGGATCTTGACAACAGTGCTTTCAAGAAGCGTATCAGTTCGATCTGCGACGAGGTCGCACACTACCAGAAGCAAGACAAGCATCAGATGTACGGCCTTTCCAAAACTGTGGTGATCAAGTATGGCGAGACTGCTCTACGCATCATCCGTCGCGTCTGGGACCTGAATCTTGTGTACAGTTCTCATGTTGAGATCCCAGGTCACGATACTGGTAATTTTGGTCCGGGCACATGGCTCGCTGCTGTTCGCGATACTGTTGTGTATCGTATGCATGTCCGTCTTCTTCGCAACCAACTCGACAATGCTCTCGCCGTTTAGTATGCCGAGGATTACAAGATTGCGAACCACGATCAAATCAAGAAAGGAGTTTACATCACCGACGTTCTGACTCGAGAGCATTTCGACCGCGTTGAGCGAGCCAAGAAGCAGCGTGAGGCTTTCAGCTGGATTATTGAAGCTATTTCCCAGGCGCCTCTGGATATTCTCCCTAGCTATAGGAACACTGCCCGGGAAACCATTGGGCGCTGCGCTGACACTGTCGACGCTTTCTACGATATCTTCGACGAGAAGAACAACGCTGGCACTAATGATAAACCCATCAAAAAAGTCATCCCCGCCAGTGAGTTCGAAATCCGAAGTAAGCAGGCGTATCAGCTGTGGCATATTGCCGTCTGCTCTGCTATGAGCTGGGAACCCCGCCGTGTCGGAACTTTCCACGGCATCTTGAAGATGTATTGCAAGGACATCATCCGACGCCGCAAGAAGGAGAAGCGCCTGCAAGACGCTAAATTACGAAAGCAACCCGATGGTACTCTTGGCATGGACAGTGAGGGTGAGGGTGAGAGCGATGGTGAAAGCCACGATGAGTCCGACAAGGAACTTGAAGATGGCGAGTTGGAAGACAGTGATGAGAGCAGCGACGAGGATGAAGATGACAGTGACGACGACTACAGTCTTGCTTGAGCACTGCCAAGTTTCTAAGCAGGCAGGTATTCGTCTCCAAAGGCCGATCTATCTTTTGAAAGGGAAGCTGAAACGTCGTCGGGTAAAGGCTCAAGGTCAAAGGATAGTTTTAGAATCAAGGCCAAAAAACACAACCTGTACTCAGTTGCTGTGGTTGTCATGAATGACAAGACTTGCTTGCAACCTTCCGTGCTTCCCATCCGTGACATTTCTATGCTTGGTGGAGCTGAACTTTCCTTGGCAAATGATTCGAATGTAAACTCAGTCATATGTATTGAATATAGCCGGGCTCATGTGATCTTGAAATTGCTACCCCGTGTATTAATCGGATATTTAACACGTTGTCTTAATGCCTGATGTCTCTTTATCAGTACCAAACTCGGGTTCTTTCTTCTCCGCAGAGGCACGATTCAAAGCAAAAGCTAGTTGTCCATCCACTCCATCTAAACATAGAACAAAGTATCGACTTCCGAAAATCGCATCTTCAACCCTTTTAAACTTCCCTAGTCACCCACCCCCTCACACCGGCCGTTTGCGGGGGAGCGAACAGCCCGATGGTCGGTTGGATGGGGACGCGGAGACAAAGGTGTAAGCCACTCGGCAATAGAAATAGCGAATGCCGGGCAAAGACCGTTGAGAAGCGATGGGTGTGTAGGTGAGTGCAGATGGTGTGTGAGATCGGTTCAGCCGATGCGGCTATGCTTAAGATTGACATAGCTGAGAAATGATAGGAAATGGATGCTAAGATAGTATGTATTGTCATAGCGATGGACGGCACAAGCATATGATTTCTGGTAATAGGTTTCATGATTTAAGTATTCTAATCAGTGACTCTATCAAGAAGCCCGTTCTAGGCGATGAACCCGAGGCAATTCCTCGGGGTCCATGTGCTCTCGACTGTCTAATAGACCGGGGGTATAAGTCCTAAGAACTCCAAGCAAGAAGGCAATCATGCCAATAAACAAAATCCTCTTTTTATGTATAACTTTTAAAGACCCCTCTAAACGCCAGTAAATGCTGCAGGTTTCATCCACTCCTCTTTTATGGTCGCGCCCGTTTTAAGCCGTGTCGTCGTTAGATGTGTAGCGGTGAAGTGGAGATTTGATTCGGTCGTGTGCAACCCTTGGAGATAAGAGTTGCTGATCGGAGATAAGGCTTGATTCATGCGTGATGGCAACTCATAGAAGCTGGCGCGCCTTCTCCTCGGCAAAAGCCTTGCGGCTCATCATGAGAACGCGCTCAAAGCCTTCTCGGCCCTTGACGGCGTTCTCGCGGAAGCGATGCACCATTGTGTCCTCGATGCTGTTCTTGATTCGCTGCCAGCCACCGCATAGGGCAGTGATGCTGGCGTTCTGGATGAACTGGGTCTGGTGGTCACCGAAGGGCTTGTAGACGACCTCCTCCTGAACGTTGACGAGGTTGCTCCATGTCAAGTTTTGGCTGACCATTGTCACAGTCTTGTTGACGGGGTCAACGTAGCTAGCCTCGTACATGAAGCTCTCGTCGCCAGTGCCGCCGATGATGGTCTTGATCCAGTCGGGAACACTTTGCTTGCAGGTGATCAGACGCTCAGTGCGGAGGATACCGGTCGCGGGGTCGACTTCGCGGGAGAGGGTGTCAACGGCGATGACATGCTCTGACTTGTTGTTCCATGGGCCATACTTTGTCCAGTTGGCAGTGGACACCTCGTCCCAGGAGTAGTTGTATGTGACCTTGTTGCTGAAGACCTTCATTGTGTCGACGGAGAAACTCGTAGATCGACTTCGGGGTGTTGTTGTGGAAGGGTGAAGTTGCTCGCGTGGAGTCAGAAACTTTTTTCACGTGTAGAAGCTAAAAGCTTTTGAAAGAAAGAGGAGACTCGTTTGTGTGGAGAGTCTGAAATTGAAAGATGAAACGAAAAGAAAGGCGCCTCTCTTATTATATCAGTCGCAGGAACGAAGATATACAAGATCTCCAGTGGCGATGGAGAGTGACAGAAGTGAGGGTAAAGATGAGCAATGGAGATGTCGATGGCGATGGATGGATGGAGATGCGGCCTTTTTAATTGGGGACACCGCCCTGACTCCTCCGGTGGGCCAGAAAATAACCAGCACACTAAGAGGACTTATAGGCAAATATCTGCTAAAGAGTACCTAAAGTTATATGAAGATTTAGGTAAACTTTAGGTAGTTCTTATCTGATGTGGTTAAAGGAGGTGCAAAGTGTGCTGGTTATTCTCTGACCCACCTGCTCCTCTGCAAAAATATTCCATGTGAAGCCTGTGCTCGCTATCGCCGGCCATCGGCTCTGGGCCCGAGCGTATCCGGGTCTTCCCTCTAAACCCGATATGGCAGTGCTCTAACTTTTTGGGGCAAAGCTTCACGATCGCGATAAAGCCTCGGGATATTGAGAGTCTATGACTGGCTCGGTTTACTGGAGGAGGTCGGAGTTCAATTTTTTGGTCTTGTGCACCGCTGCTGGGTGACTCTGCCACAGAGTGGCGAGTGCGTCAAAGATGGGGAAAAACCGGAGAATCAAAAAGCTAAGCGTTGCTGATCAAGCGCCGAGCATTGGCCAGTTATCACTCTGAGGCTCGCGATGGGGAAGGGATTAACACGGCTTGAGATGATCAAATTTCAGGGTCTTATTCGGTGGAATGTACAAGAATCGATACAGAAACAGAAGATAGTTTCATCATTTTTGTGGTATTCAAAGATTAGACAGATCGATCGATCTGACAGCCGCCAAAATGGCAGAATGGGCAGTTACTTGCATTGGTGGTCATAACTACGCAATTTACGTAGCAATGCATAACTTGCAAGGTACGTTGCATAACAATATAGCTTGGGTTCATGCTGTCAACGGCTGTTGACACTTCATATATGTTTATGGCATGAACCAGACTATGAGTCATCACAGCATGAATAGACGTGTAATAATCCACTTCGTTATGCTTAACAAGAATCTTATTTCACTTTAATCACCTACATAGTCAGACGTATTCGCATCGAAAGAGGAGAGTCGTATTTCAGAGGTCTTCTCACTCCCTGACATACCAAAAGGCATGTCTAGTAGTCATCTCCACGGCTGATGACCTCCTTCACGGTGGGTCGAATCAGAATGGTCTAAGATCTGTTAGTCACTGTCTCCAGCAAACTAGTATCAAGGATTCACTTACATGCTCGAACTGAGCAGTGTACGAGCCCTTCTTGTCACACAAGGGCGGGTACGCTTCGACGATACCAGCGTTAACCAGATTGTTAAGCTGCAATGGTGTTAGTTGTAGTCATTTTCCGATCTCGATACCAATACATACTCCGAGTAGATACTTGTCCTGGCCAAGACGGTCCAGGTATCGGCGGCAGAATGGCAGAGTGCCAAAGTTCTTGTTGATGACATTGAGCAGCGACTTGGCCGAGCTCAGACGCAGGTCAACGTGCTGCGAGTCTCCTCGCTTAGCATAGTGTGACGTCTCCATATCGTCGCGGACGTATCCATTACCAGTGCTGCCAAAGGTCTCAATGGCAAAGACGTCGCCTTCTTCCATCTTAGTCTGATCGTTACTCTTGACGATGGGCACGGCCTTGGTTCCGTGGATACTGTAGGGCAGGATGTTGTGGCCCGTGAGGTTGCGGATACTCTTGACGGGATAGGTGGTTCCGTCGATTTCAACCTCAAAGCTCTCCATGGTCTCCTGGATAACGCCTCCGATCTCACCGACGCGGGCGTCAATGCCAGCCTCCCGGATACCAGCGTTGGTGGCCTCCTGGACGGCCTTGAGGAGGTTGTCATACTTGTTATCGAAAGACATAGTAAAGGCAGAGTCAACAATACGGCCGTTGACGTGAACACCGAAATCGACTTTCATGACATCCTCTTTCTGGAGAACCATCTTGTTG
Source organism: Fusarium sp. NFCCI 5145 (assembly GCA_033439405.1). Classification (NCBI taxonomy): domain Eukaryota; kingdom Fungi; phylum Ascomycota; class Sordariomycetes; order Hypocreales; family Nectriaceae; genus Fusarium; species Fusarium sp. NFCCI 5145. The sequence continues at coordinate 199,958 of JAWDHB010000427.1, forward strand.
CCGGCATTAGGAGTGTAGTGCGCGGCGCAGTGGTTGAGACTCAGACCGCAAGGGAAACCCATACCGGCCTTGATGCTGTCACCCTCCTCCAGTCCAGCATGCCCAGTAAGAGCACGAACACCATCCTCAATACCCTCAGCAATCTGGGTCAAGGTCTGTCCGGGCTTCACATTCTTCTGAGTCCACTGGCGAACCTGGCGATGAATCTCGGCGGCCTCGCGGTAATCGGTCAAGAAGTCGCTGTTCAGGTTGTCCAGATGGCGCTTCTCCTCGTCGGTAGTACGGTAGTTGTTTTCATCCTTGTACTCAACCTCCTCACCGTGAGGGTAGGATTTGTTAGGGAACAACTGGCTGACCTGGACTCGGGGAGGATCACTCTGGCTGGTAGGGTTCTTCTTCTTCTTCTTGGGCTTTCTCTTCTTCTTCTTTTTAGCGGCTCCTTCGGCGGGAGCAGTGCCGTTGGCTTCGTCTTCGGAATCGTCTTCGCCGTGGTCGTCGCCGGTAGTGTCAGTCTTTGATTGTGTGTTCGCGCCGGGCTTCTGAGAGCCATCGGCCACTGCGGGGCAATCGTTGTCAGTTTTGGCTCGGGTATTACAACGATACATAGATAGTTCACGGCTGAGTAAGATGGATAAACTCACCGTTGAGCTCCTTGAGAGCTTCAGTGGGTACTTGAGCTGCCATCTTGGCTAACTGCGCGAGAGTGAAGGCTACAAAAAAAGAGAATTTGGTGGGAGGGTTGGATGCGTGGGAAGATGTCACACCCCACCAAAACTCGGCTTGTGCTGACAGAAATACTCGGACAATTCTTTCCCCTATTGGTGGTGATCATTTTTGTCTTATGGAGTCTCCGCTGACAGATTTTTGACATGACGAAAGAGGATTGGACATGGATTCAATGGTGCTGAATGGTGATACGCGGGGCGGTTACAGTAGTTAGTTGTAAGAGAATGGCTGGCGCTTGAAATATGGATTGGTTTATTGTAATTGTCATTTGATGGTGTTTATAAATAGCGCTCATGCCGTAGTAACCGGAATTACTCATATCTCATATCTCTCATTTTTACGTACCAGCTGATTTGACATCCAGTTTGTCTTGATTGTCGGATGGTAGTTATAGTGATCAATGCTGTATATGTACCAACTAATTGGAGCGTTGTTTGCCATCCATGGATGTTTGGCCATCAAATAGTTCTGCGGACTCGTAACACTGACGGCGCTGATCTTCTTCTATGCCAGGACCCTGCAGCAGGTTGCACGAATCAATACGGCATATGTAGTTAAGTCTTACTTTAATAGAATCACATAGAACAGCAATTTTATGTCCTGATACAAGAGCTGACTGTTTCACAGCATGCTCCAGGGTACCCTATCCCCTCAGCCCCTGTCAAACCATCAGACTAATGTCTTGTCCATGACCTCACTGCCAGCCAAAAAACAAGCTAGACCTACCCTGCCGCTGGAAATTCAGGGCATCGTCAACCAAATAAGGGTCGGGTACCTTAGCCACCAGGTCATAAGTCGAGTCGAGTCGGCCGCTTCATAGGAACCTAAAACGCCACGTCTCCCCCCCTTTCCCAGAAGCAAGAACCTGGTGATAACTTCATAAAACCTCACGAGCCAAACGATTCTAAGCCACTATTGTTACGACGCAACGAATCTTTCCCCACTGTGGCAGGTCCCTTATAAGTTGGAGAAGGTTCTCTTAGCGGCGCCACCCACGGGCCGCTTCATGCCCCTCCGTACGATTGGATTGTCTGACTTGAATTAACGTCAAACCGTTCCTACTACCTCGATTTAACCTTACGACTCGCGATTCTTTTACCTTGTGAAAGAGAACCTGTTGATCAACATGACGGACGATCACACAGAGGCTAAAGCCCCAAGCTCCACGAGATCTCCTATTGACCGCAAGCCAGTGGGAGGCAACCCTACTGAGAAAACCGCCGTCGAACGAGCCCCAACTCTGCCTCCACGACCCGCCCAAGACTCAGATGAAAAGCCCTCTGAAGCTCCCAAATGCGATACCTGCTCTGTACCTCGAAAATCCATGTCTGCTAGAAGCAAGTCTCCTCCCTCACCGATCAAGATCGATAAAACGCAACCTGAGGACTTTGAGGGCGAGCTTGCGACAAACAACGATCTCCCCTCCGCCGAAACGCTCAAGAAGATCGAGAACTACATTGTTCTGGACAGACATGGAAAATCACACCCCTTTAAGACGCTCTACACTGGTAGCAACGTCGCACGACGAGTGCTCATCATCTTCGTCCGTCATTTCTTTTGTGGTGTATGTCGTGACCCCTTCGTCTCATGCTCGTTTCAAGTCACTGATATTGTCCTTCTAGAACTGCCAAGAATTCCTGCGCTCTCTGTCTGAAGCTGTAACTCCTGAAGCTCTTCTTCGGCTACCAGTGAGCACCTTTATCGCTGTAATTGGATGCGGTGATCCGGCTCTCATCGATATGTACGTCAACGAGACAGGATGCCGCTTTCCTGTATACACCGATCCGACGAGGTCCCTTTTCGACGCCCTCGGTATGTCAAAGACACTACAGATGGGTGCCAAGCCAGCCTACATGCGCCGAAGCATGATGCACAGTATTGTAGGCAGTATAGTCCAAGGCGTCAAGCAGATCCCCACCGGAAACGTTCTCAAGATGGGCGACCAGCGTCAAGTCGGCGGCGAATTCCTCTTTGAACCGCGAGATATCCTCACACCTGTGACAACACCAAGAAACGAAAAACCACACCCAATCAGCGCATTTGAGGAACCAGAAGAGCGAGGCGCGGAAAGCGATGGCCACGGAAACGAGGAGAAGAGAGTGACCTGGTGTCATCGCATGAAGACGACACGCGACCATGCTGAGATTCCTGAGCTCATCGAGGTCCTGGGGCTGGATCAGACCGCGGCGGTTGGTCGGCACGTTAGCCATAGTTCAGTGACCTCAGCTCGCAAGGGCAAGGGACAGAGTATGGCGCAGGAGATTCGGAAGCTGAGCGCCGAGAGATCTAGAACATCTGACGAGACTTGATGCGAATGCGCCTGAATGTGAGCGAATCGGAATATTGCTAGTTTTTTGCAGCGCAGGAGTAGGGATTGGTTATTATTTGGCATAGCTTGTGTCTTGGAAAAGACTCTGATGATCTGGTTAGAGAGACTTAGATGTGATATCCTTTGATATTGGTCGATAGAATGCATGAAGCAATCTATATATTGTCTGATTGTCTATTCATGTACCCAACTTTCTTCTTCACGACTTTGAATCACTTCATCGACCTGGAGTCTGAAGTCAATGATCTCTTTACCATTGACAAGATCATTCTCCATGGCCCGTCGATCTCCCTCTTCGAGATCTTTTACAATGCCCGCTCTTACATGCCTCTCCCTCAGTCGCCTCCTCGCAACTTCAAAGTCCACTTCAACGAACCATACCTCATCCAGAAGCTTAGCAGCATCCCGCCAGACATCCTGATCCAGCGCAAGGTAGTTCCCCTCAAGCACAACGACACGGTGCTCCGGCTTGACGGCAATGTCATCATCTCGAGGGTCCTTAAGCGCGTGGTCAAATGATGGAGCGAGGATTGGCTCAGGTGGGATAGGTGTTTTGGAGAGTGATTGAACAAGAGCGAGAAACTTGGGCGCATCAAAGGTGAAGGCTGCGCCGCGACGGAAGTGAGCGGTATCAGGATCTGGCATGGCAGAAAGAGCAGCGCGGGTGAGATGGAAGCCGTCCATAGGAACGAACGTTGCTGGAGGAGGAGAGGAAGAATCGTAAGAAGAGGCACGGGAGTTGATTCGATCAGTGATGATCTGTGAAAATGTCGTTTTGCCTGTTGAGTGTGAGTATAGAGGTGCTAGGTCAGAGAGAGTTAACTTACCTGAGCCGGGGATACCAGCAACGCCGATCACTGGGAATGTCAGCCAGATTCCCCAAAGATACATGTAACAGGTAGTAAGTAGGTATATGATGAGATTACTCAAGTGCCGTTCGCAGCTCAACTCATTTGAGAAAGGTCTATCCAACCGACACGAGGGTTTCATGATACTTACATAGGCGCTTGTCTTTTGGCGTCTCCTCATACTTCTTCCACGCCTTCTCAACGAGCCTTTCGACCTGTTTCTCCATTCTTGCGTGCGATTCTGTAAATTGAGATTGAATCGAGAGTTGAGGAAGCGATCATGAGCTGAGTATCGTTCCTGGATATGATACCGTATGCCCCGCGTCCAGATATTGCCCCACGTTGTTACATCACAGCTCTCCACCCCTGTCTGTAGATTGGTATCCTAAACTTACAAATATTCTTCATAAGGCTTATATTATTTCACACTATGATATGGCAGCAATTGTGTATTTCTCTTATGAATGACATATTCTTTTTGCCAGCAAATATAGAAATTCTGGGGTTTTCTTTGACCCCGAGGTTTCCTAGGTTCGGACATTGCCAAACTGCTGATGCCATGTGTAAGTGTAACTGTTTGCTAGAATAGACAGAGCAGTCAATAACATGATCAGTTTCCCGGACTAGCACTCTTACCAGAACTGTGATGCCTTATAGAAGTCAGTCTCGAACTTTTAAAACTTTGTAATGCTCGTTTATCACTTATAAATAGATAGATGCCTCTGTCATCCAACCAAAACACCACAAACCACTCAAGAGTGGGGTCTGTCACCTCCCAAAAACTCAGTCTTCCATTCTCTCCTCGTCACTTACACCTCCACTACAACGCCGGAAATGGATGAAGAAGACCCCCTCGCCAACTTCGCCATCGCAGATGTGTCTTCCGATGAGGCGGATGAAGTAGAGACCACCAAGTCCCGCCGCACAGGGCAGTCGGAAGAAGCGTGGCGAGTTGTCCAGAAGGAGTACAAGGTAAAGGTCGAGAACGGAAATGTAAGTAACCCTATCCTAGGTAAGCAAAAATATGTGCTGACACCAGGAAGATCTACCAGAACATCAGGCTACCACTTGGTCCTGATGTTTCTAAGATGGATATTCAACAAGTTATCCATGCTGTTGAAGAACATTACTTCTTTCGCCGTTATAAGGAAGCTGAACAGCTAGCCGGCAATGCTCTGGTTGCTAGCGACGTGCTTGACCGAGATTCAAGACAGTTACTGGAAACATATCAAAGAAAATGTCATCAGAAGAACAAGAAAGACTAAGAAAATCTACATTACTTAGGTTCATACAACTTGCTCAATTACCCTGAGACTATCTCATATCTTACAACATGTCCCCCAGCCGTTTTCGTGCCTTCAAGGCAGCCTATTCCCCAAAACTCGCCCTCAAAAGTCCCATGTTGTATGGTCGTCATAGCACCAGATGCTCAGACCCCAAGTGATTCACTATTTTCAAGACTTCCACTCTTAAATACCAACCATAGTCCTCAAGACTTTAAAAGGCAGAGCCAGAACCGGTGAAATTACCCTCAAACGCGACTGGTCTTGTTGCAAAACGGGAAGCACTCAAGCCCTGAGTCACCTTGCGTCCTGGACGATTGGTCGATCGCTTCGTCTGCTCGACAACATTCTCGGCCGTGGGCGCTGAGACCTCCCCGGTAACACCGGGTTCGCGAGAGTGGACGATGGATTGTAGCTGATCCATTGACCGAAACACGTTGATGACAGACTCCTTGACCTTAGCCTCCTTGGCCTGATCGAAAGCCCCCTCGCTTCGACAATCCTCGCAAATTGCATCGACAATTCCTGAAATTATGCCTGCGGAACGAGGTTGACTGCTGCCGCAGCCTGCTAGGATAACATTCACCAACTTTACCAAGTTCCCTGTAGTCTGCTCCATTGGTGGTTTGTGAGCAGCATCAACACCACCCCAATCGTCACCCATCTCGATTAGGGGTTCCTCTGGAGCGGTGCTGGAAACCTTCGCATCTTCATTGCCCTCCTGGACCCCGTTACCAGACTGGGTCTCGTTGGTGCCTTGTCGGTGAACGCGGATAGTTTTCTGGACCTTGGAGAGACAACGCTTGAAGGTTTGCGCCTCTTCAACTGTGCTGAAGCGAAGGTGATCTGGCCCCTGCCTGGATTTGACTTTGACAACACAGAAGTCGCCATCATGGACAAGTGTATCGATGTCAAGGACATTGTGGATTCGATGACCCTTAGAGTTATTGTAAAGCTCCAGGATGCCCTCGTTCTCTGCGATACGAAATTTGATGCGGATCTTCGACACGAAGCTCAGTGCTCGGTTCTTTCCGGGCACAATGTAGCATTCTCCGCTAGCAACAACCAATTCTGAAGCGCCGTTCTCCGGGACAACGTCGTTCTTCGTGAAGGTCAGCAGACTAGAGGCGCCGTTCTCAGGGGTGGTACTGGGAAGAGCACCGTTCGAAGTGCTATTGGTATTAACTGCAGGCGAGGGATCTTGAGAGTTGGAAGTGCAAGCTGCAGTGCTCTTGGAGGGTCCCCACCTCGCTGCGGTTGAAAGATTAACATTATAACGCTCAATAATACTCTGAACACAGGATTCCTAACCAGGTGTTGTCGTCTTGAACTTGACATGGCTTGCAGCTCCCTGGGACTGTGCGGAGGAATCAAAGATGCGGCGGGTAGACGAAGCCGGAGGATCAGGAGCACTGTCAAGAGTGTTAGAAGACCGTAGTATTAGGTGTGGAATAACTTACTGGTCAATACTCTTGGATGACTCGACCTGAGATTGGTGAGGGGCTTGCTTTGCATTGGGGGCCCAAGGCCGGGTGGCTTCATTCTTTAGGCCCTCCATCTGCTGGGATTCCTTGTCTTCGATTTTGCAGCCCCATTTGTTTTTGAGGTCTGCCTTTCTGCCGTTTGAGTAGTGGCTGGTTCCATTATTGCCACGAGGTTCAAACGAGGGGCGTCCCGATTTGGTCACGTTGCTCAAGGGAAGGTCGTCTTGGCGTTCAGGGCCCAGGTCGATCTATCAGAAGCTCATTAGCCTGGAAGGGTGGGAAACGCAAAAAGAAAAAGTGCAATAGTAGTAGGGAAGAAGCTTCAGTTATAGCGACGTGCTTCGGAGAGACTCTACTAAGAGGGGAAAGCGAAGAGGATAAAAGGAGAGGTTGAGGCTTTGGGTAGAAGTGACAAAGGAATGAGATGATGTCTTACCATGATGGCCGCCTTGGCAGCTTCGAGGTTGATGTTGTCACTCATGATGATGAGCCTAGAGAAGGCAGATTTGGATAAGCTCTGGAAGGTTCCAAAGAAGTATTGTTTTCCTGTGGGCTGTTCTCTGCAGAGCCAGGCGACGGTTGCCTGCAGGACAAGAGAGTGAATGGGCAAAGGAAGATGATGTAACGAAGTTGGGTGCTGTGCGACGAGGCGAAGTACCGCAACGTCAACTAACGCCAGGCGAGAAGAAAGTAGGTGGTCAAGTTTATGAAGGAACCAATGGTGCCACGGAAGAATGAGTCGTAACGAGTGAAGTGACGGGACTGTGACTCGATCTGTTGTCCTTATGGTCGCTTTGGGCAGTGAAGAGTTGATGCGGAGGAGAGGTGTGAAGATGGGGCAAGGGGAGAGAAGGGGAAGTTATAAGGAGGGATTTGAAGATGGAAGAGAGAAGAGAGCGTGTGCAGCCTCGCTTCTTCGATCCGCGTCTGCGCGATGCCGGAGCAACCAAAACAAAGGGGAAGGGCGCTTGAGTAGAAGCCTACACCCAATGGAATTAAATGCACAATAAAGAAGGATGATTCGCTGAGTTGTAATTAGTATAGAAGAAGGGGCCCAGCCTGATATTGAAGAATACACAGTTTGCACCTTTGCGTTGTGCTGGGTGATGTTGTGGAGGAGTGTTGTAGGGGAAAGACGGTGGGTGGAGATGGAATTTATAGACAGAGAAATGTGGCTAAGCGGCAGTTCCCTGCATTGGCAGCTGAACGAGCGTGCAAAAAGGGCTACAGGAGTCACGGCCTGTGAGTTAGGGGCTTAGAGGAATCATTAATACGGATAAAAAATGATGTCAATGGGGGATATATTCTTCATCCCAGGGGAGCCCTGCACCTGCAGCGGACAAAGCTGCCGCCTTATATGTGATCGATACACTGGCAAGGTGGGTTGAGTAGCTTGATTGGTTCATCCGATATCACGCTCCTAGATCCTAGGACTGCGTTGGCCTTAGTCTTCTTTCATGTTCCAAAGACGAAGCTGCATGAAGATGCACCAACCCTACGGGAGCAACCTGCAGCTTGCAATCTTAATATGATCTACCAGCGGAGGCTATGGGTGGACAAAGGAATATCTAACATCTGACATAAAGGGTAAGCAAACAAGACATGATGATGTTGCACAACATGAAATTATAACTTGAAATTCACTTCAGCATACCAACCTTGCCCCTGCGGTCAAAGACTAACGACGGACTATTACATTCCTAGGAAACCAAGACGTACCACGATCTCTTTCGCCCCTAAGATACAAGTTGCTGAAGATTAAGAAGCAAAATGCTTCTCCCAGAAGGCCTCGAGTGTCATCAGCTTACCAACCCCCGACTCCCCCTTGGCCTCGGCCGCCTTCGCCTTCAGCTCAGCAGCAGGACCCAAGTCATTAGGTATTCCATAGTACAAGCCGCCGGAGTACTGGCAGAAACCGAACATGTACTTGGCAGTCTCAAAGGACTGGTCGCCGTAAGTCTCCATGGTCTTCCAGTTCTCAATGGGCACAAAACGAGCTTTCTTCCCCGTCACTAACAAGCAATTAGCGGAGAGAACACATACATCAGATCATCAAGGGGTGCACCTTTTTCAAACTCAGACACAAGCCTTTCGGTTGTCTCACTAGCACTGATAGCCTGAACAAGACGTCCGTTGTACCTCGCAGGATTCAGGAAGACACCATGGACAAGATCGCCATAGTCGTCACCAATGGAAATGAAGGGAATTTCTTCATTGCCACCCCAGCGAGGGACATGCAGAGTGAGATAGCCTTCTTCGTCCGCAGCGAAGGGGAATCCTCCCAATGCCGGAGCGAACTCTTCCACAAGATGGTTTTCCTGGTACCAGCCTGGGCTGACAATGTTGACAGTTTCGAAAGCCCCTTTGCTATTGGCATACTGTCCAATCGCATGTTTCACTACAAAAGTTAGAACCACGACGATCAATAGAAAGGAAACAACACACTGTCGAAAGCCTGATTAGGAACGGCCCCTCCAGTTGTCTCGGAGGCAGAAGCCATACCGCTGTACACAAAGTGAGCGACTCCAGCCTCAGCAGCAGCATCGACAATAATCCTGCCCACGTCAAGCTCAGTAGGTCCATCCTTCTGGTTCATAGACTGGGATTGTGTTAGAGAAGAGTCGTTTACCAACTTTGACAACTCACAGGATCATCCGAGTTAGTGTTGACAAAGACGCCCCAGCTTCCCCTGAACGCTTCAACGATTTCTTCCTTGACCAGGCCATCAGCCTTGAAAACCTCAACACCACACTTGGCGAGAGTCTTGGCCTTTTCAGAGTCAGGGTTGCGAGTGATTCCTCGAACCTTGAAGGACTGGGCCTTGTTCTGAATTAAGGACTGCACAACACTTCCGCCTTGAGAGCCAGTGGCACCAAAGACAGTAATGAGCCTTGAGGCAGACATTATGATGGTTTGATAGATAGAAAGTTTGGGGTACAAGGTAATGTTTATGCTCGACTGTTAATGCTTTGGATGCTGATGAATGGACTTTGATTTTCTACAGTTATGAACCATCCTTATATACCTGATCGACATACCGAAGCATGAAAACTAAACATCCAAAACAACTCCGCAACATGACGCCAGTCTTGTCACGATTTTAAGAATAGGTGATCTCGGGGCACGCGGGCACCGTAAGAGTCGGCGGTTGAAGACATTGCTTACCCCGATCGCCCATTTTCAGCAGTTGACAAAATCAATGAGCCAACCAGAGACTAGGGGAAGGAAATGGAGTTTCTCATCAACTGTCTTGGCACATGTTTGCGGCTGAGGCTTGCAGGACACCCACTTCATGCGGTGTTGGAATGATTATTAATTCCGCTCTGAACACTTACATGGAAGATTGCTGCGGAGGAGCGGACTTGGGGAAAGAGAAGTAGCCTAAGCTGATCTAATGAATAGTATCTATCCACTGGCATAATTCATCAGAATGAAAGTTTGGGTGCTCACAACACAGAAGAGACCAGTAATGTAATCACCTTTCTGATCTTTTCTTACTCTTAGTTAGGATTACTGAGCCTGCCGTTCACCAACAGCAGCACTGAATGTTCTGTTTGTGACTTGGTCTGGTGGTCTAGTGGTATGATTCTCGCTTAGGGAAAACCCTACAGCATAGCTTGCGAGAGGTCCCGGGTTCAATCCCCGGCCAGACCCTTCCTTTTGTTTTTTTGGGCATCCTGGACAAGATAGGATTATCAATTGTTAATCTGATTGATGACTGAGTAGGTATTTACCTATCTATCTAAGTATCTATGCATGTATGTAGGGTATGCTGTCAGGCTAGACCAAAATTGCTGGCGCTGATTTTTTCTTTCTTTCACATCTGATAACAACTTCAATAAAACACATGTTAGTCACTCTGTGCTAAGAAAATTAGTCAGACGAAAGTAATATGCAAGCAAATAAAATAGAAACAAGACCCCCTCGCAGCTAAGGCTTACTTACTTGACCACTGCCAGTGCGACAGCAACAATCTAGTGAAATTCTGGAACTTGCACATAATATTCAGTTAAGTTAAAGCGACTCCCAGCTTTTTCTGATATGCGCGATTACTTGATTCGTATGCATCTATATATAAGGTAGGTAGGTAACTACTCACTAAACCCTCAGGACACCTTCTCCTCAACCAACTCCCTGATCCAGAAAAAAATAAAAAAAGCCATCATGATATAAAAGATAACCATAAGAAAACAAAAAGATTTATACCTCAAATCCGAAAGACCGTGGCCTATCTGTGTTGCGAGTTATCAGGTAGTTCCCATCTTTGAACCCTCTCATGCGGCGTGTGAGCATTCGCCGAGCTGGTATACCCTGGCAGTTCCACTCGGGCATCATGGCCATCCATTTCCAAATCAGGCCGCCAGCCTTCACCGGACATCTCATGCTGTCCTGCGACTTGGATAGGCGGACTGGGCGTCATGTTGGGAAAGGGGTGAACCTCACGACCAGCAAGTTCACGCTGAACACCAATGCCAGACAGCTCATTGGTCTTGGATAAAGAAGAAACAGAAGAAATTGTTGAAGCACCGACGGGTTTCCTTGGGAGAGTATCCCTCCTCTCAGGTGTTGAAGGGGAGGCAGAGGCGGCAACGACAGCAGGTCCCCCACCAGTTGTGACCTCGCTGAGGGGCTGAGTAATTTGGGGATATTGAGCCCGTCGTTGTCTTCTGCGTCTGATGAACCACCAAACAAACAAGCCACCAGCGATGAGAACCACTGGTATCGCAACTCCCAAACCGATCTTGACAACAGAGGAACTATCATCGTCTTTCTTGGTGGATGCTGGGGACCCGTCCGAGTTTACCAAGTAGGTTGAGGTTGCTTGAACAATTACTAGTAGTCAAAGTTAGCAAACATGATCTCAGGGTATTGAGCACAGGAACAGTACCTGGAGCAACAGCAAAGGCACCATCACCATGAGCAGCAGGAACTTACCGTGCGTCCTAGGAGCACCATCCTCTGCCGTCTGCGTGATGATGGTCATTTGAGTTGAAGTCGCATCACTGCCTGAGTTGGCAGTTCGGCTAGGCTTCGCCTCACTATCACCACTACTGTCTGCACTGGCCTCCTCCTTCGGCTCTTTTGTAGCTTCAGCGGGGTTATACCACTCAGTAGCACCAGGCTGCGTGAAGCCTGCACCCATACAGTAGGAAGCGTAGTAGGACTGCATAGAAGTCAAGTCTCGAGAGCGATCACCCGCGGAACACAGCGAGGTGGCACACTTGGACATGAATCCATCGGCCTTAGAGGCAGACGCAACGGCTGTAGCGCAGTAACAGTTGTTGTCATATGGATCATCGCAGCCCATGGCCCTGCCCATGTCGGACAAGACGGTGTAGAAGAGACATTTGCTGATACATGTGTGGCCGACGTTGTCGAGGTTGGCACTGATGGTGACACTTTCGAAGCCGGCGGATAGGGCAAAAAGGAGGGAGAGAAGAAAGACTGAGAGAAGTTGAACCATGGTTGCTGGTTCTTTATCTCTGAGAGGAGATTGGATGTACAAAGCACGAGTCTGATAGGAAAGCGAACTGCTTCGTGAGCTAACCAGGAGAAAAGGAGAAAACGGCTCGTACGACTGGGAGCCGGACATCGACTCTATAAGCCTGCCAGAGTCTTGGCTGAACCTCCTCATCGTGCGGCATATCTTTACACTGTACCTCAACTCTTCTCATCTCTGCTTGCCTTCGAGGATTAACCTAGCTTGTTTGAGGAGATCTGCATCGAAGCCATACCCGCCAATGCATGCCGGTTGCTGTTGATGCAAGGGGCAGACTGATTCTATTGGTTCATCTAAAAAGAAGAAGCTCTGATAGGGCCATGAAACTCATGAGCTGAATAGAGTTGGCGGGTATATGTGAAGTCACGATGGAACATGAAACCGCCGTGTCTGCAAGATGCTTGGGTGAGTGAGAGGATGTTTGCAAGTCATTCAGCCTGGCATTTGTACCTAGAACAGGACTCAGTTGCCATTTGGAGTAAGATATGGCCGTGGCATTCGCCTATGATGGCTTCTTATGATATGCTCTCGGAACTCGCTGTCGAAGTTGTTGTCTATTGCAGAGAAGGACTGGGTGAAAGAGGGGATTTTGAGAGCCGGGTCGGTTGCATGACTGCCCAACAACCATTGGTTCATGCCGTGACAACTTTTATCTCTTGGCAGAAGAGGTCAATTTGTCACTGGGATCAGGTCTGCAAGGAGGTTCAGCCGCAGTCAACAAGGGACGGACCGAAGCAGCTTAGTATTGGTCTCTTTGAGGGTATTTGAGACCTCTCGTGACCATGGATCCCTGGCCAATTTAAAGTAATTGTCAGTTCTCTATTGGCTACAAAGTCGATTATCTATTATGGGATATTCGTATGTGTATAAGAACACTTTAGTCGAAAACATTGGGAGCGAAGCGCTTCGGCTGCCAGTCAGAGGAGGTTACCGTCAGGAGGTGAGATTGATCTGCACGCAGAGTTAAAAGATAGCTTTATCTGAGCCGTTTGCGTTCAAGCCGTTCAGATCTTGGGGAAAGCACCGAAACATCAGCTTTATGCTAGTGGAAACTGCGGTTAGGTCTTATATCTGTCTTGCCAGTCTGACAGCCCATTTTCTTAACTCAAGATCCACTGGCATTATTAAGGCTGAAGGGAAGGCTAGTGAAAGTGCCGAACTCATTGCAGTATTTCTTTCTAAACTCTATTGCCTAAAGTCAGGTGCTTATGGTTTCGAATATTTATCAGACTTTCACCGACCCCTGTATCCTCATATTGAAGGGTCTTTGTGGCGGTCGCGGGAGAGGACAAAATGTTTGTCCCGTTGGATTAAGCTCTTTTGAGTTTGGTCATCTCCACCTTATGCGGGGGTCGTCTTTCAGCTACTGCAACCTACAGTGAGAGTCATGTGTCTTGTGTGCCAAGGTTGAACGGAATGAAGGACAGAGTGGCCGACTCATATTCCGCACACAGTGAAAATAGATTCCAGCGAGAGAAAGAACCCGACAAGATGGCAAATGGCTGAGTGTTCATTCGGAAGGATTATGAAACCGAGGTCTTGGAGCAGGGGTTCTTATTGACAGGTCGTGGCGCAGCCAAGTCATACAGTACATACTGACTGTGGTATTTCTGAATCCGAACCAGCCAAGCAAGCAAGCAAGCAAGCAAGCAGCCAAGGGTATTCAAACTGTGGCGATTCATGTACCGTTGGAGATATTTTTGGATTCTGCTGATCAGGTACTGGCTGTATCAGTGGAGGGACGGGATGCACTGCGCACTGGTGTCTCCATCTAGGGCTGCAGCTTAGGATAAGCAGGTTAACGCTGATGAGGATAGCCGGGCGAGAAAAAGGTGATTGAGGCTTGGCTAGTCAGAATTGGCGATTGGTCAAACTGCTCGAGTTCAACGGCAAGATGCGAGGTAATGTTACATGCCTAAACAATGGGAGAGCCTTGCGGTGTAGCTGAAAGGCACATTCTATCTGGAGGCTTGAAAGGCGCGATATTAGGCTTGGCTGGATCTTCCTGGGCTGGATATTTGGCGGAGGCGCGGCTTGAGACTAGACCGTGGTAGGAATTGGAGGAGGATCTAAGCTGCGGCTGGGCTGACAGAAATCCAAAGGGCTGAGGTGATAAGACAGTCAGACCAAAGCTATGTGCTATGTGCAGTAGCTTACAGTAGCTGTACCTGTGCCTGTGAGGAGTAGGGAGCAATAGATGTCAGCCTCTGTATAACCACTTGACCTGCCACCTCCCCTCAATATCTCTCTTGGTTTTCATTTCTCTCTTGCACTTCATCATCTCCCACCCACGAGAACAAACCAGGACGGGCAGATCTAATCCCTGCCATCTCATACGTCCTATCCCTGCTGGCGGTTCAAGCCGAGCCCCCAAATCAACGTCACTCACTCGCCCAGTCAGTTCCTTATCCGTCACTGGGTCAGTCACTCACTGGAGGATCGCCCTCTACTATCCCACAAGGGGAGAGCCTGAAACACAAAGGCCTTTTCTCTCGAGCTCGAACGTGCCAAGCTGGACCCTCCAACTCCTCGGACCGTCTGTCCTTGGACTTAACGGAATAAACGGGGTGCGCCAAGACTGGAAGAGGGTTCTCGCCATTCATTCGCAAACCGGACGCGCAGATCAAGCAGCCGAGCCACAGAGGGTCGACGCAAGTGTTAGCCACTGAACTTGTTTGATCTGGAGATACATACGGAGTAATTGAAGGTAAGTTCGCAGTAGCTAGCGCCCGATCCCTGTCTGCGGCTGCAGTCAGACGCTGTTACTGACATTTGTTTTCGTCAGCTTTGAAACCGACCGAGATCCTTTTTTTTTTCTTGTCCAACCTCAATCTCGCACACCCTTTTCTTGCTCTTTTCTCTTTATCTACTACCGCTGTGCACCCGTTTCACAGTATCATTCGTTGTTGGACCATATTCTACCGCTTCTCCTGCGTCTGTGCATCGTCGGTTGCATAACGTCACGACGTCACTCAAAGCTTCGCAAACACTCTAGTGACCCGCGGTTCCTTGTTCTGTGGTGGAAACCGAAACCCGGGGCAACCGCCAGCGCATCATAACCACAACCACCACCTGTTGCGCAACTGTAACCGCGCCGAAGAAAAAAACGAATAAGGCCTGCCACACATACTTTTCAAAATACTATATGCGAATAGCGCCTTGTGTGCGCATAAACAACCGCAATCATGTCGTATAATCGCCTAGGTAAGTCCCAATTCTCCGTGACCCTTCCCTTTGACCATCGTCATCTGCCCCTTGCTCTGTCAATATGAGACAGACGAGACATACCCCTCCCTCTTAAACACCCCTGACTGGAATTGCATTGCGACTCGACATCGCTCGAGCTTCTTTTGTCTTTCTCTCAGAAATCGGACGGTGTCATTCATAATATTATCTTTCCTCAACCTTTGTTTTACTCTGTTGAGATAAAGTTTACCGTTGCTGCGTCTCGACGCGCATTGCCGTGGTATCATTCGCAAGTTTATTTACCTGCGCGCCCACTGGAATCGCTCTCCGCACCACATGCCAACTCTATAACAACCGTACTCAGGACACATTGGTTCTAACTTGAATTACCTTCAGACGACGATTACTATAATAACGAAATGGATCCACGTTATGGGGCGCAGCCTCATCAACACCGTTCGCCTTCACCAGGCCAGCCGCTTCAGCAAGGCTATCGGCTCGATGATAACCCCTTCGACGAAGGCCGATATGGACAGTATGGACCTTCTCAGCAGCACCTTGCTATGCCCTCGGCCGACCAGCATCGGTTACCTACGCCCAGCGACCATTTGAACCTCAATGCGGCTGTAAGTCTTTGCCACAACACTGGCTGAACGTTATCGTTCGCCATGTGGAATTAAATTAAGAATTGAACTGACTTTGCCCAAGCAATCCGTTGACAACTTATCCGGCTATGGCCCCCCCAGTGATTTCTCCGTAAACCCGGAAGCGCACCACGATGCCTACTACAACCAGCCCTACGAACCTCGCCCTCAGCAGCAACCCTACGATCAAGGCTACGAGCACGAGTACGAGCAAGGTTACGATGACAATAGGCCTATGCTGCAACATCAACCTTCAGATGTCCCCAGCGAGCCGTACCAAGACCAACCCCAACAAGGTGGCGGAATTAAACGTTGGAAAACCGTCAAGCAGGTTCTCCTGTACCGTGGTAACCTTGTTCTGGATTGTCCAGTTCCACCCGTTCTCCTTCAGCAAAACCCCCACGGCGAGCGTGATGAATTCACACATATGCGATATTCGGCTGCGACTTGCGATCCCAATGATTTCCACGACCACGACTTCACCCTGCGACAAAGGCTTTTCACCAAGCCCCGACACACTGAGCTGTTCATTGTCGTGACAATGTATAATGAAGACGATATTTTGTTTGCCCGAACCATGACCGGTGTCTTCAAAAACATCGAGTACATGTGTAACCGCCCCAACAGCAAGACATGGGGTAAAGACGCCTGGAAGAAGATCGTCGTCTGCGTTGTCAGCGATGGTCGTTCCAAGATCAACCCCAGAACCAAGGCTTTGTTGGCTGGCATGGGTGTCTATCAAGAAGGTATCGCCAAGCAGCAGGTCAACGGAAAGGATGTCACAGCCCATATCTACGAGTACACCACGCAGACCCACCTTCAAATCAAGAACGATGTTGTTCAGCTTGTTCACAGACGCCAGCCAGTTCAAATGCTGTTCTGTTTGAAGGAGAAGAACGCCAAGAAGATCAACTCGCACAGATGGTTCTTCACGGCCTTTGGCCGAGTTCTCGATCCCAATATTTGTGTCCTTCTTGATGCTGGTACGCGACCCGGTGGAAGTTCAATTTACCACCTCTGGAAAGCCTTTGATCTCGAGCCTATGTGCGGTGGCGCGTGTGGTGAGATCAAGGCCATGTTGGGTACCGGTGGTAAATACCTGCTGAATCCGTTGGTCGCTGCACAGAATTTTGAGTACAAGATGAGCAACATTCTCGACAAGCCTCTGGAATCTGCTTTTGGTTTCATCTCTGTGTTGCCCGGAGCGTTCTCAGCCTACCGCTATGTCGCCCTCCAGAACGATAAGAACGGACAGGGACCTCTGGAAAAATACTTTTTGGGTGAGACGCTCCATGGTGGAAGTGATGCTGGTCTTTTTGAGTCCAACATGTATCTCGCCGAGGATCGTATTCTTTGTTTCGAACTGGTCACCAAGCGCAACTGCCATTGGATCTTGCAGTACGTCAAGTCGGCTACTGGCGAGACCGATGTTCCCGACACGGTTACTGAGCTGGTTCTCCAGCGTCGTCGTTGGCTCAACGGTTCCTTCTTCGCTGCCATCTACGCTATTGTTCACTTCCTCGACTTCCTCCGATCTGATCACACTTTCCTGCGAAAGTTTGCTTTCTTCATCGAATTCATCTTCAACACTATTAACATGATCTTCGCTTGGTTTGCTATTGGTAATTTCTTCCTGGTTTTCAAGATTCTCACAACGAGTTTGGGAGACGACACTTTACTTGGACGGACTGGAGAGATCTTGGGTGTTGTCTTCACCTGGCTCTACGGTGTGTTCTTGATTACCTGTTTTGTTCTATCTCTGGGCAATCGACCAGCAGGTTCTGGTAGGCTCTACACCGCCATGTGTTTCTTCTGGGCTGCTATCATGATGTAAGTCACTCCGACATGCCCGTGCTTCACACACTAACAGCCGACTAGCTATCTATTGTTTGCTGCAATCTTTATCGCTGTCAAGGCCATCATCGCTGACGTTAACGACGCAAATGGCTTTAATTTCGCCGACATCTTCAAGAACAAGGTCTTTTACATGCTTATCATCTCAGTCATGTCGACATTTGGTATCTGGTTGCTCGCTTCTCTGATCATGCTGGATCCCTGGCACATGGTTACATCTTTGGTTCAGTACATGCTTCTCACACCCACATTTACCAACGTTCTGAACGTGTACGCTTTCTGCAACACACACGATGTATCTTGGGGTACCAAGGGTGACGACAAGGTGGAGAAACTTCCATCAGTCAACACAAAGGACGGTACAGGAAAGACAGATCTTCCAGATGAAGGCGATTTGAACGCACAATACCAGCGTGAACTCTCCGTCTTTGCACAGAAGCACGTGGAAGTCAAGACTGCCCCTACCCCCAGTCAGCTCCAGGAGAAGCAGATGGACTACTACAGAGGTGTCCGTACTGGTGTCGTCCTCATCTGGATGGTCACCAACTTTGGTCTGGCAGCGATCGTTCTGAGCTCTGCCGGCCTGGACCGAATCAGCCCGAAATCGGATAAGGACCATGAAGCGGAGCAGCTGAGCCGATCCAACATCTACATGTCTATCGTACTATGGAGTGTGGCAGGTCTGAGTGCGTTCAAATTCATCGGTGCGATGTGGTTTTTGGTGGTGCGCATGTTCCGAGGTGTCTAAGTTGGGAGGCGCAGTTCAACTTAGCTCGAACTTTTGGCGTGCAGGGAACGAGAAAGTTCGGTTAGCTCTTCACATTATACCCATTTATGACGACGTGTCCCAGGTGGGGGACTGGATGCTGCTGTGTTGTATAACGTATGTGTATGTAAACTTTGATGTTGATGTATCTATGTCATGTCATGGATGTTTTGACACCTGCGGAGGATGCGATACATTTAGGGAGGCGTTTGGATTGGCTAAGTTTATATCTATATCCTTAGATGTGCACATACTAAGATGAATTTTACGTTGACTACGTTCTATGCCATTTATATTTGTTGCCTTGTTATGAATGAATGTGATATATTTTTATCGGCTCCATAAAAGTCCGACCGTAGCATCGTGAACCTCTTCTACACCACTCAATCTTTCACCAGCACCAGCAAGAATGTCTCGCACGCACTCCCTCTTCAACTGCCTAATCCGCACTCATCACATAACATCACGCAAAAAGCTGCAACGCGTCCGTCGCGCCGCACAGCAGCTCAATGTTGACTGGCTTATCGTGCGAAGCGGCGGATCCCCGGGGATCATGTTTGCGGAGGGGCGTGACGAGGCAGGTCTGACGGAGTGGGTTTCTACTGTACAGGCCTTGCGATATAAGGACTTTAAGTGTGTTTACAAGCCGGCGAGGGCCGAGGCTGGAGGGGGAAGACTGGGGTTTGATGAGATGGAGTCGGTAAAGGAGTTTGGGAAGGTTATGGAAGAGAGGGGCTTGGGGGGTTGGTGGAAGAGGGGGATGGGGTATGAGGGGGATTGAAAGAATGAAGGCAGTGTGCGATAAGGACTGTGATGACGATGGGAGGTTGATTGTCACTGAGGAGTGGTCTTGAGAGACGTGTCGAACGCGCGGCCTGGAGGATCGTCGAGTTGAGGCTAAGGATGATGGTGAGTTTATTGACGGGAATGCCGGATGTCACTAATACCTGTTCAGCTAAATTCAAGTTATGAAGAATCATCGTTCGTTAATATAATCGCCACCTGCATCGACAGTCACGTCTACAACACAGACTTTCTCGGCAGTTCGATGCTTGAGCTGTGGATAAGGCATGGGGTCCACGCATGATTTGTACTTCCCTGGAAATCCCTAAAGGCTATCTGGATTCCATCAATCGATGGCAGTTTCTATGCATCAGTAATGGCCTGCCTTCTCATGAACGAGCACTCTTCCACAGCTCTGCAGGATACACGAGCAGGCAGTCCTTACACCGTCCACAACCTTCACAATCCGGTCCCCATTCTCCAGATTCGAGATCCAACCTCCAGGACGCTGGCCTCTCACCCCAAGGACCAGTCTTCAAGTCAAAACGATCAGGTCTAGCAGGGAAGTTCTTCCAATAACCACCGTCGTCTCTGTTCATGAGCGTGCAGACACGCACGCCTGCCTTGCGCCCTGCAGCGATGGATCTCTGGAAAGCAAGTTCCTTCCTTCCTGCATTGAAGGGCTGCCCGAGTTCGATCTCCCTCCCATTTTGTCTATGAGCCTGCTCAACGCTCTCAAGGTAGATGACCTTGAGATTCTCGTATTCACCGGACTCGATGACAGATGCGATGGCTATATCAAGAGCTTCGGATGGTCTCGTTGGATCTGGATCCTTTACGTGCTCGTCCGAGCGTCCCCAGATGTAAATCCCTTCAATGGTGGAGCAGAAACACTCGACGAGATATTCGGCAAGATCATTTCCAGTTGGGAGCTCGGGTATCCGATAATAGCCATCCAGCTCAATGTCAGAGGCTGCCAATGTGAATAACTTGAGGTTCATACAATTCTCGACCTCCTCGGGGCGATAAACAGTGCACCGGTAGCCGTGCATGCCGGCAGGGTTGTAGATGATGAGCTGTTGCAAGCTCTCGCTGTAATTTTTACACATGTGGTTTACATATGCATCCACGTCGTCTAGATCCTGCCCATATCCATTACCAACTCTGAGGATCGCTGAATCCAAGTTCTTCGCCGCTTCAGTAATGCTCTTCATAAAGTCCATAGAAAAGCCTGAGGCGCCATCGATGAAGAGCTGCTTAATGCTCGAGGTGCGATCGGGAAAATCGTACTTCTCTTCCATATCAAAGCCTTCCTCGTCTTCTTCCTCACGGGCCTGGAACATTTCGTTGAAGTAGAGACTTTCAAGCTTGGGGATGTAAAGTAGAGCTGCAAAGTCGACCCCATCGCGGCTGGCGTTTTCGTCTTCCAATGAACTGAGATCTGTCCCGATACCGACTGCAACGTTGCGGAGAGACTCAAAGCCTGGTGGCCATTTGTCTGTATTTCTGCTCCATTTGACGGCCTTTGTGATCCACTGAAGACTTGTGTGGGGGTCTGGACCTCGCTTGACGAAGCGTAGACTGTGTAAGCGAGGACATGAGGCGATGAGAAGTAATTTAAGGAACGCATCTTGGCCAGATTCTAGGTTCCTGCGGACCTCGTCGGAGTCATCATCAGAAAGCTCCCACAACTCTCCTGCCTCTTGAATATATCTCTGCATCTCTCTTATCTCCAGCTCTGATCTTGTTGGGCTCCCCTCGGTGAGATTGTACATTCCTGGAAACGCTGGAGCCCACGACCTCCAATCTTGCCATCCTTCTCGACTACCCCATATCTCCAGCTCACGCACATGCCATCTCTCGACTTTGGCTTTAGTCGTGTCTTTCAACAGATCAATCACAGTTTCTGGCGAGAGATCTGACGCGACTCTGTACTTGGCGTGAGCATCATGGTGTAGATCCAGGACAGATTTACACTGGCGGTACAGGGCAGAACAAGTGAGAGCAATATCGAGATATGTTGAGGGAGGAGTGTAGTTGATGATTTGGAGAATGAGCTCCGTGGAGAGGTGAAGCAGAGGGCATTCTGTATTTGTCATGGTATTATTGATTTGAAGACGGTGATTGAGGTTGTAAGCTGAAGGTGGAGCGACAGCTGAGCTATTTATATAAGTGCAAATACGGGTCTCCGTTGCTGGCAGGTAATCGCTGAGAGATTAGATAGATCTCACATGAGAGGCTTCGGAACGACAGGCATCTTATGCGGTCAAATTATGGACCTTCACATAGATGTCTTAAAATTCACAAAACGGTGAGCGTGAACTGCGACATTTTGGGTTGGTGATGATAGAATCCACAGCTTGCTGCCTAGATCACCTAGGTACCTAGTGACAAGAATTGATGATAGATTAGTACAGTAGAAACAGCCTGAGCTGAGATCATTTAGCAGGATAACATCACAGAGTATTAATTTACAGACATGGGAATTGCCGAAATAGTACAGAGTACGCGAGTAGTTAAATTTATAATCTGAAGGTGCAGTATTCTGCACGGGATATCATACAGAAGCCAATTCATTATATCCATCATCTAAACATGAGAAATGATTCCACAACAAGTATGTTCATCCATTAGAGCTCAAAGCCAAACCGTTTAAGCAGCAATCATGAAGGCGGCGAGACCAATGGCAGCAGCAGCGCCAACCATGTTGGCACCATGAGGAGCAGCGGCGTTAGTCGAGGAACCAGCACCAGAACTAGTAGTGGAAGCACCGGGCGTAGCAAAACTCGCCAGAGCGGTCTCCAGCTTCACAGTCTGAGTAGTCTTGTCGGCAGTGAAGAGAACAGTTCCACGAGTCGAGCAGCCATTGAGTTCTCCTTCGTTAACGTCGTCTTCGTCAATACACTTGCCAATAAGGTCCTCCATGTCGTCGTACTTTTCATTGGACCACTCGATGACCGCGGTCATGTAGCTCATGATGTCGGAAGACAGTGAAGAGGGGGCAGTGAGAGTGCAAGGATCGGTGGTCGTAGCAGTGAGGGCCCATGAGTTGAGGGCACTGTTGGCGGTGGGAGCACTCCGAAGGATGGAGATGGCGGAGCTCTGGCAATCCTCCTTGTCGTCACGCGCAAAGATGGCGTTGATGCTGCGCTTGTTGGGTGTGAAGCTGGGGATGTGATGGCCGACGTGTAGAACCTCGAAGACGTGAACAACATCAACTCGCTCGACTTCAGCAGCAGAGACAGTAGTGGCAGCCGCAGCGGCGAGGAGGGAAAGGTACTTGGCCTGCATATTGGCGGGTGGTTTGTTTTGGTATGTAAACGAGTGAGTGGTTTGAAGAATGATGGGTTGAAGCGTGAGTGAGTGGTACTATATGAACTAGATGAGGAGATCAGGCCTACTTATAGTGAATGCTTGAGTGGATGCTGGCGATGTGATGATTTAGGATATTGCCGCTGCTACAACGTGCCATTCTACCTAAACGCCTGGGCAAAGAGTCACCGGCCAGTCTAAGGGAAATTTTGCGAGGCACAGTCGATGGGTTAAATGGCCGAAACGTAATGCATCCAATGAGGATGATGGAATTCTTCTTGGCAAAGGAATGCGACGATCCCCTGGCAAGGCTGAGTGGAGGCGACACCGCCGAACTGCTGTTCATTCACCGTTGTGGTTTAGATTAATGCGCTGGCGGTTTCCTTAGAGTTGAGGGTAGATGTCTTGACCTGATGACTTCTCACGTAACGTTCCTCGTGAATGCGCCGTAGCCCATCCTACCTCTACACTCGATACCACGCTCATCGCAATAACAGGCGACGTCAATGCTAAAATTAACCTTGAATGCAACACTTTAGGCCCTAAGTACCTAGCCTGGCAAGGCTCGTGGCGGAGGGAGGTCCAGCTCATGGCCAATCGCTTAAGGCGGGACACCTGCAACTCTATTCGTATCGTTTCCTCATCTATCGGCTGTTTCCTAATGTAGAAGGTGGCTGAGTTCTTTCTAAGTCTTAGACTACCGGTAGACTAATAACTAGGTTAGTAGTCAAGTAGTTAATATCCGCATCCATTAAGACCACTGCCATCAGATCTGCGCTGATTTTCATACACGTGCCATGAAGTCTCTGCCTTATGGCTTCATTCATTACCTGTGTAGGCTGTGGCGCAAGTAGTGACATGCATGCCTTTCAAGATGGGCGAGAAAGGACGACTCTTGGCATCAGCAGGGATACGAGGCCAAGGAGGGGTTTTGCGGTGCTGCAACCACTTAGTAGGGTTCCACTACGTAGTAGTAATGAATGGGGCAATTAACAAAAAATGGTTTGCGAGATCAGCAAAAGAATTGTTTCACCCGTAAGAGTGATTTTGGAATGCGTAATCTGGGAATCGAACCCAGGGCTCCCCGACGCTGCTCGAATGGCAACGGAGAATTTTACCACTAAACCAATTACGCTGTTGGATTGTTGAAGCCTTCCGTAACAATTTGGTCTCTTGTTAGCAGTAGGTTGTGTAAGGCACCCAACGTCAACATACTAATTTTTGAATGAATAATAGCCTGTGACGTGAGATACCGGAAAGCCAGTTTGCTGAGGGCAAGTTCTATATGGCTTGCTTAGTAACTTAATGCTCTTACTACTGCATGATTGTGACCTCCTGGAGACTCTTCTCTCTTAGAAGCTCCTATCCTCTGTCATTAGATATACGTTCCCAAACAAGTCTGATACGGAAACTTGTGCCATTACCGGTCCAACTTTATCCGCCGTTGTTTCTACCTGCCCTTCTGTGAATAGATTTCAAAATGACTAGTCAGTAATCTCAATTTTGTTTTGCCTGAGAGCTACTGGCGAAGTGTCAGTATGTTTGCTGTAATTTCAAGTGCACCTTTTGATGTGGCCAAATGTCGTGGTGGACTGAATTTCTCAATCACATAGACCGGTGTGACAATTACGAAAAAACCCCCCTCCTTTGACACTTCAGGTGATATATATATTTCACTGAACGGACGGCTCTCTTACTGTCGGCTTTTGCCAACAACTTGAGAGATCATGAGCGATAGGTCTTTGTGCTATTCGGGAAATATACTTTGTTTCCATCCTTCAAAGCCTTGGCCAACCTGAGCTAACCCTTTGTACGTTATAATACAGGCAAGCAGTGAAACGTATCTGAGTCGTCATTCACTTTCTAGCTTGATGGCTATAAGTATCTTCCTCTGGGCTGCTATCGATCTTAAGTCTATTTCTGGACATACTCAACTTTTTCTTCCGACAACATGTCTTCTCCTACAGTGTCCCCATGGGCTTCATCCGACAACTCCACAGAGTCCAGCACAATTTCTTTGCCTCGCTCAGCCTCAAAAGATGCCGAGAATATCCCTAGAAGTCCCTCGCCTACTCCTGGTGGTATTTCGCGAATGCTTCATGCGCGTCTGACTCCAGAAGCACACTCGGAGTACGTTGATAGTTGCTATAATCTCTCCAAGTACGGAATTGAGCTTTTAGGCTATATCAAGGATGTCTCGTGGTTCATTGAAAAGCTTCAGCAGACGGAGGTTGAGATACCACAATCGGTCAGATGGGAGATCCAACGTAACAGCGGCCCCCTCACGCCTCATAGTTGAGCCGCTTGCCCCGAAGGATGCGAGAGCTGGGGATTGATTGGATCATTCTTCGATATTATTGAGAGAAACAGTAGCGGGTTCTTCTGTACTGGCCAAGCAATGCACAAGCACTTGCTGCGCGATACTCCAGGCTATGAAGCTCCAGCACCCCCGGCCCCTGATATTCTTTATGGATACTCGACAGAATCTCTGCATCAACCAAGCTTCCCAAAATGGTTAATTGGAGAAGCAAAGGCCACAGACTCTGATGTTTTTTATCCATTTCTCATAGTCAAGATGGAGGACTATTGTGCCACATCCAACGGCTGTATGCACAAAGCAACAAACAACTGCGCCATAGCCTCATCAATCGGTGTCAGGATGGTCGACAAGCTCAATCAACGCCTGGCTGAGCGGGAATTCAAGATGATAAACAATGCCGTGTTTAGTGTCGTTTTGCTCCGGCGCAATTGCTCGGGTCAATGTGACGTTTGCATGGGACGAACATACGGACTATATGTACAAGGTCGGCAGCTTTTTGTTAGAGGACCCTGAGCATCACTTGAAGCTTTACAAGCTGATCAGAAACATCATCAAATGGGGGAATGAAGAAC
Source organism: Fusarium sp. NFCCI 5145 (assembly GCA_033439405.1). Classification (NCBI taxonomy): domain Eukaryota; kingdom Fungi; phylum Ascomycota; class Sordariomycetes; order Hypocreales; family Nectriaceae; genus Fusarium; species Fusarium sp. NFCCI 5145. Next base: position 225,565 of record JAWDHB010000427.1, read on the forward strand.
GCCTTCATGAGATTATTGAGGGCATTAGGTCTATTGGGCAAAAAGGTCCTCGATGGTATCCGCGATATAGGTTTTAGAGCTATGCCTGGAAACATACGCAATAGACATTAAGTCTGGGTATAGAAATAGCAGAACACTATTCTAGGATTATCACTCTATGTATTTTATGTATAATAGTTAGACAAAACAAGCTCGGGGAATCAGACTTTGAGCACCCATCTGCTCCCCATACCTTCTTTTACACAACAAGCCATCTCTGAAGAATGGGTGCTACGCGGGCTCGATGGTGAGGTCCTCGAGTTAAGCGGTCAGTCTGTGCGCATGCAGCTTATACAGCCTGACTTTCTTTCTCCATCAACCTGCAAGCCACTTTGCATTTCTGTCAGGGATGATGTAGTTTCGAGTCAGCTTATTGGATCTCAACCAATGTTTTTTGCAGGGGTTCAGCAATTGCAGAAAAATCCAAAAACATGGGCAAAAAAAGGGAGAATTATGCAATTCGATTTAGTATAAAAGATATGACCAACTACGCCTTCGTTCTATCTTTTTCTTTTCTCTCACTCTTCATTGTCCTTGAAATCCTTCAATTTATACTATTCTGTATCTCTGTCATCGTCCGATTCAATGGATAATACTACGCCCATTAACAATGGCACTGCCCACCCAACTGACACCGGTGCCGCACCAGCCAAGCCTTCTCTACGAGTGAGTCGCTTCCGTCTAGACGTGTTTTTTTCTTTAGATTACAACAGAGCACCTATACTGACAAATGGCTCAAAATTAGATCGTAGATGGAGCTTCAACAGGGTTTACTACACGTGAGGAAGACCTAAACCATGGACCTTTGGTGCAGCACATGGGTGGTGGGCAAAATGACACCCTTGTCTGTCATCCCAACTTGGATCTGGAGTTGGGAGCATCAGGTCACGATCCTATGGAAGCCGATTTTCTACCTTTGTTTCCGTCGGGTGTTCTAGCAACACAACCAACGGAGTCCGTGTCACTACCCGAGGTTTCCCAATCAGGACCGTCGCTCCCCGTGCCGGACGAGAGCATGTCGTATGCAGGCCTCTCGCGCCTTGGAGAAAGGATAGACATTCCTGCTTCTCATGACGGTGTGGTTGGCCCATTCTCTTGGGATTACGAGTTTCAATGGTTGGGGGCTGGTCTGTGTTTCGATGGACAGCCGCTAGAGATCGTTGAACCATACGAGGGCCGATTCTCTAGAGCCAACCCAGATTCAGAGCATGCAATTTCTGTGTCTCAGAGATCCACCCCCAGATATCCCATTCCTGTACCTGTACCTGGAAACGAGGAATTTGAGCTTTCCGCAATTGCTTGGATCGGGAGCTTTGATGATTCGGACGAGCGTTGGGTTGCGTTCGAACTCCCCCAGGATTTGGAGGTAGCATCCATGATATCCTCCCTTTCGAGCGACGCCTACGGATCTGAAACAACTGGCTTAAGCACCCAAGCTGAAATTGCTCTGCAGAAAACCGTTGAATATTTGTTGGAGCTGCTCATCGACGACTTTCTCAGGTCCTATGTGCCGCAGAGGACAGAAAAGCGAACAGCTGCAAAACATCACAAGGATGTGGAACATGCGCCTAACAATTCGACCAACAGAGTTCGAAAGTCCAAAGCACAGGCTGGGAATAGACCAAGGCCCCACAGACGTAAGGCAGTTGGTGGTGACGGGGGGAGCGAGGACGATGACTCTCCCAGTAATGGACCAGGGCCATCAGCTACTGAAAAATCTGGGAACTCCCGACTTTGGGCTTGTCCTTTCATAAAATGGAAGCCCGAATGGTACAAAAAGGCATGCAGAGTATCTCTTGATACACCCAGTCGCGTGAAACAACACATCAAGGACAAACACATACACGACAACTATTGCCATCGGTGTTTTTTTCTCTTCTCAGATGATAAAAGAGACGGAAAAAAAGGCAACAGAAAAGACGACGAGTCGAAACATCCCCCGGACCAATGCCTCGAGATGCGTGTTAGGCAGCCAGTTCCCGCGGTCGGATTGATCACGAAGGAGATGAAAAGGGAAATTTACGCGCGGCTTGATAGAGAGCTGTCTCACAAAGACCAGTGGTACCGGCTCTACAGAATCATATTCCCTAATCAAAGTCTGCCTTTCACCCCGTATTTCGACGATGAAGAAACGCAGAAATTTCGTGTAGCGGAGGATTATTTACGCTTACCCCGTGCGGAAATGATGCTTTATGAAGAGGCGCAGCGTATGGGATACAAAGGCACGTATTTAAAAAACATCAGGGACTTGGTATACAAAGGCTGGCTTCCAACAATTTGGGGACTCATTCCCAGCCTTAGCCAAATGAGCATTCGCATAGCTCAAGAAGAAGAGCAAGCAGTTGAACATGTCCAAGGCGTTCTACCTATGGAAGCAGACATGAACGATATCCTCCCCCCAGACTATACGGAGAATGTGGTGCTGTCTCATCCTGAGAGCATACCAGTTGGGACTCAGCCATATCATTTATCGGCATCCACAGATATCTCCGCCTCTATTCCAGAGCTATCTGCAAACCAGCCAAGTGTTGAAGACGATGCCTATAGAGACTTTCTGAACATTACCGAGGAAGATGGCTTTATCTATGCGGCTGAGACTGGGGATATGAGCCCCCAGGAGAGCGATTCCTTTCGAACGCATGAGGGAAGGAACCTCTGTTTCTTCGAGGGAGAAGACACTTTTATGGCAGAGCTGAATCCTACGTGGGATATGGAGGGCTTGTTCGACAGCGACAGAATGTTTCAAGAGGACCCAGTGTCACCTTCGACTTTGACTATTTCCTAATCTCTTTACTCTTTTTAAGCTTTTTGTTTGTACCTTTGATAGGATGTAGTAGTAAATCTTAAATTATACTAAGATATTGGATTTCATTCTGCAATAGAATCACGTTATCTACTGGAATCAGATAAAGTAGCGATTGTTAAGGCATTATTGTATGATTTCTCAATAGTGAGATCCGAATTGAATATTGTGAATACTAGTCAGCCCAAGGGAAAGCGAAGTTACAATCAAGTCCTTGAGAAGGCTCATAAAGACTTTCCCTGGCACAAGACTCTTCCGAATGTGTCTCGTCGCTATCGTGAGCTTTGAGCTCCGAATCCCATAGCCTTGATTCCTCTGACTCAAGCTGGCAAGCCCTCTGTTCCACGCTGACCATATCATCGAGTAACCGTTTCAATGTTCGTTGAGTTTCTATGGTAGACGAGCAAAATTCCAGATCCTTTACGCCTTCTATCAAGCTTTTTGAAAGTGACTGTCTTTGAAGATAGAGTTGTTGTTTCTCGTGTGATATTTGGTGAACTTGTATTGGCATTAGGTCAACTCTCAAAACATGGAGATGGGACATACGGCTTTGTTGGAGGTTTGGCCAATGACAGGTTTGGCATAGAGCCTTGCATTCTGAGCAGTGCGTTTGTCCGCTTACACGTATACACTTTCGGCGGTTTCGAAGGCAGAATAGACAGGATGATAGAACTGTGCTTCTGGCCTTGGGCTTTTTAGCTACCGTGTTTTTGGATTTGGGTTGTTTGGTTGCTGAGCTTCTCGGTTTGCGAACTCGAGACTTGTTCATTTCTTTTATTTCGCGGGAGGGCATATTTTCGTTGGAGACGTAAGTAAAAATGCAATGGGATTCATGCAAACAGAACAATATGAAATGTGATATTGTCTAGGACCTACTAAGGTGCATTATGTCGGCATATAGCGGCGCCTTAGGTTGGAGCCAATGGCTATAACCTATTCCATATACCGAAACTCAGCTGCCGCATGATGCAAGACCGAGGCACTTGAGCTAAATTTGGACCCTTGATTTTCTTGATCAGCTGAGTTCAGCTAGAAAATGGCTTGCTCTATTCCCAGACGCCGAAGGCAAATGCCGATGCCCGACAGCCCGGCAAATGCTTCTTCAAATTCGTAATCATCGGCATTAGGATTGTTGAAATGAAGAAAAGGCTTAATAAAAATAGCAATATGGTCTTGCTACACACCAAGGCAAACCTGACCTGTGAAAATATAGATGTCCCTAGATGCCTAATAACGCTCCTTTCACTCCCGCGCCTAGTTGAGCTCTCCAAAGCTTGTGCTCATTGAGCATGAATATCTCTCCATTGCGACCGAAACAGAAGTTCGCAACACCACCTTCAATGAGAATCTTGCCAAGCAAAACGCCACCTGGTGACCAGATGTTAACACCATCGCCGCAGCCACTGTAGACGTTGCCATTCGTATCGCACTTGATACCATCAGGAACGCCAGTGTCAGCCATGGCGAAGAGTCGTCTATTAGTGAGAAATGGTTGGCCTGAGTGGATAGTTACGTCGAAAGCATATCTAATTGTACAATTGTTAAAAACCTAGTTCAAGGGTGAGTACCTGGGAATGATGGATGACTTACATGGTGGATGCACGGGCATCATCAGTTGTTCCATCACCGTGGATCCAGTCTGTGTCAGTGATATAAATAGTCTTCTCGTCAGGACTGAAGCTGATGCCATTCGGCCGGCCAAAACCATCTGCAACAGCACGTACAGATCCATCCCTTGGATTGTATCGGTAGACCTGGTTTGGCAATCTTGGCTGTGGGCGTATGCCCTGCTCAGAGCCGTAGATTGGATCTGTAAACCAAATTGATCCATCAGAATGAACAACAACATCGTTCAACGAGTTGAAATCTCGCCCCCCGTAAAAGGATGTGATGAGAGTTGTGCAACGATATGGTGGCGTAGGTTCCATCAATACGAGACCTCCTGGTGCGTCCAAAGATCCCTGTGAACAGAAGAGCACTCCGCCCTTGTAGTTGACACCACCATTTGCCATGAGCACAGACGGTGCGTCAATCTCTTCGCAGCCGAGGACCTTTCCATCAGGAGACAATTGGACTTTGCTTATTTGGATTTTCTTCTGCCCGGATGCTGATGCTGTATCTTGGAATTGGTTGCTCGTGATAAATAGTGAGTTGTGCTCTGGAATGAAAACGCCGGCTTCGTGGGCAAAAGGATATTGGTCATTCTCGTGGATGACCTCGGGCTTTAGGCAGTCTCCAAAGATTGCTTTCGCAGCCTGGTTGTATACTGTGAACGACATGCTGTACCGTAGTGACCAGGCTCTATCTTAAGATGCAAGGGCTATTGAGGAAATTGGACAAGCTACGATGTTGAGCAAAGTGACTGCTTAGCAATGTCAGTCATCGGGCTTTGGAAATTGGAGTTTGGGCTGAGATATGTACGTTACCCCTCAGCGGCTAATGAATGGCAAACCTAATTCAGCCCTTGCATTCCAGTCGGCTGTTCATATGCCGAAGTCGTCCAACAGAATATTCGTATGCTCGACGGCTAGAACATCCACATGTTACGTAGCATTTCCATGGGCAGCCAACACGATGGAGCTTGAAGAAATAGGACATATAACATCATTACTAACTTGAATGAAGCTTTCTTTGAACGTGAAATCATCAAATGCAAGTCAGCAGCCTATGTTGACTGCTATCAACTCTATTATGCATCCTCGTTACAGAACTCGATCTTCCCAACTATCACACAGAATTTAAACTACTATGTCACACCTTTTCAACGTGGCTTCCGTGCCATTTAAGCAGAGGTCTTGCCTCCCACAGACTCCATCATAACAACAGCGGCGTTGGCCTTCTCATCCACTTCCCTGATGATATCCTCTCCGCCGAAAAGGTGGTCAACGTCCTCCAACTCCAGACCTTTGGTCTCAGGGAAGAACAAGAAAATGATGGGAACCCAAAGAGCGTTCAATACCGCAAAGATGATGTATGTTCTCCAGCCAATATTCTCAATTGAGATAGGTGTGATTTGAACGATCATCTAAAAGCTAATCAGTGCCGTCCTTTTTATATCTTCCAGAAAGGAACTTACGTAGTTAAATATCCAGTTGGCGGCGGTAGAAATGGACGAGCCGCGCTGTCGAAGACGAAGAGGCAGGATCTCGGCCCTGAGCGAGCTTTCTTAGTATTCAAAACCGAGGATTTGAGTGAGGAGTAAGTTCTTACGGGTAGACCCAAACGGTTGCTTGGAAGCCAACAGTAAAGGCGCCTTGGAAGACAAACAGCATTGCCGCAGCTGCAATTCCTGATGCGTGTGCTGACACAGTGTTATTCTCGACCTGGTAAATTAAGCCCGCCTGAACAGCCATAGTAGCAGCCATGACGCTGATCATGGACAACAACTTGAAGGAATTAGCTTGTATGTTTAAGAACCCCGGTGAGAATACTTACCAGAGGTCTTCGACCAATTCGATCAATCAGAACCCAAGGGATAAAAGAGGCGATGAAGAACCATGTCTGGAGGAAACCCGACATAAGAGCTGACATATGGGCAGAGAAGCCGACACTCTTTTCGAACAGGGTGCTTGAGTAGTCTGAAATGATCAGTATCTATCCTGCAGCCATATAATACCTAAAGAGAAGTAAAAGCTTACAGATAATGGCGTTGATGCCGCCGAGCTGTTGGGCCGCCTGAATAAAACACGCCAATACAAGCCGCTTACGAGACTTGATGCTATCTTCCTTAAGAAGATCTTTCCAGGAACCTGCACCAATAGAAGTCTCGTAGGCGACTGTCTGGGTGATGACGCTGTGGAGGACCTGTACATCAGGATCATCCACAGTAGTACCCTGAATTCGGGCAAGGACCTTGAGACACTCTTCAGGTCTGTCATGAGCTGCTAGCCAACGTGGGGTCTCAGGGATGATGACCAAGAGACACATGATGGCAAGAATAGGGACACATTGGAGAATGACGGGCACACGCCAGGCATAGCTGCCAGTGTGAGAAGACAGAGCATAATCGATCCAATAGACGAGAAAGATGCCAAAGTTGAGTGTCGAGAGCTGTGCGCAAACATCTATGGCACATGAGCAACACGTCCATCCTGAAAGAGAATGGAAATTGTAACTTACAGATACCACGGCTCGATTTGGGGCTGAACTCTGCCTGCATGACAGGAACGGTAGAGTTGACGATACCCAATCCGAAACCTGAAACAATACGGCCAACGATTATCATTGCTCGTGTATAAGAAGCAGCTTGAAGAACAGCACCGATGATCAAGAAGATACAACCGGCAAAAACGGAGCGACGACGACCAAGCTTTTCTCCCAAGATAGAAGAGAAAATGGCACCGAAGAAACATCCAACTATTAAATATGAGTAAGCAATTGACATAGTTGATGGCTAACGCGGTACTCACTCTCAAAGATGGCAACAATGACGCCGATCATGTCAGAATCGGGACTGTCGAAGGTGTCTTTGAAAGCTGAAGTGTTGACCAGGCCTCCCATGAGGCCATTGTCATAACCGATGAGCATAAAGCCCAGCGACGTTAAGACGCTGACGGTCAAGATGAGGCTTTGGCCCTGCAACTCCATGATCATGGACAATAGTAATAATGGATGCAATGTGTGATGAGGATAGCTATCGTGGAGAACCAAGTATCAAAAAATGAGCGACATGAGCCGGGTTAATAAAGATCAACCCACATTCCAAGCTAATAAACTACTCCGTGGGGTCCCCATGTTTGTGGGGAAGTCTGTCTGTGTTTTCTCCAGGATTGATCAGGCCAGATTTGGCTCGAGCTAATTCAATTGCCGTCGGCGTTTGAAGTTGCCGATGGCGGTGAATGGAAAGCTTCTGTCGGAATAGCGGCAAGCTAATTCTACTGTACTAGTTTGTTTCTTCTTTATAAGACAGACCATTGTTAATGATATCTTTTGGTTCAGTTCGTTGAATAATCAAACAAGGATGACACTCCAACTGCAGACGATAGATAATAACCTCAAAGGCCGATTGGCTTTGGTGACAGGTTCAAGGTAAGTACTCGTTGGGATGGGTGTATGCTGTGTGGTGTCTTCAGACTAATTGACGATAAATAGTGGCGGAATCGGTTCCGCTATTGCACGAGCTTTTGCAGCTGAAGGTTGTGATGTTGGTTTGCATTACTCCTCCAGCAAAGAAAAAGCAGACAAACTTGCACAGGAGCTCAGTCAGGCATACCCATCTCAGGTCTTTGTGCCTGCGCATGCAGACCTCTCACAGAGAGAATCAACAAGAGCTTTGGTTCCTAGCTTATTGAGTCAAGAAGCCATATCCTCTAAGCATAACACAGTATCAGTCCTGGTTGCAAATGCTGGACTAGGACGACGAATCCGTGATGTAGCGGAGATTGGCGAGGATGACTGGGATGAGATGATGGAGATCAATAGCCGAAGCCAATTTGTTGTTACGAAGGCTTGCCTCGCTGGGATGAGACAGCAAGGCTGGGGTCGTGTTATCCTGGTTGGAAGTATTGCTGCTCGTGGCAGTGGATTAAATGGATGTCATTATGCTGCTTCAAAGGGTGCTCTAAGGTAAGCAAAAGTCCCCAGGCCAGGCATGTTGATTGGGCTAACAAGTTATAAAGTTCCATGGGGCAAAACCTGGCCACTTTACTGGCGCCCGAGGGTATCACCGTGAATATTGTAAGTTGTGCGACTTTGCCATTGGTATCCGTGTTAATTGCTGATTGCTTGCTTGTACAGGTCTCGCCGGCTATGATTGGATCTACGGGAATGATTCCTCCCCCTAAATCAGAGTAAGAAATCTCGACAACTTTTATGACGAGCAACTAATATCTAAATGTGTAGAACTTGGACTAAGGGATGTGACTTGGAAGAGTTAAAGGCAACCGATCCTGGCCTGGCCATCGCCGCATCGATCCCAGTTCATCGTCTGGGATCGCCTAATGAGGTTTGCGAGGCTGTCATCATGTAAGTTATGTTACGTGTTGGTAGCTTTCTATTTTCTGACAAGTCTGCTAGGTTGGCGAGGAACGGTTACATAACAGGACAGGATATTCTGCTGAGTGGTGGTTTGAAATAGTTGAAAGATTCTGCCTGTGCCTAGATAGATAGACTTACGAATAAGTTCCTACCAATAGACGATTGATTAGAAATATGATCAGAGAGTGCACCTCTATCATGTGTCAACTCTTTTTCTCTTGGTGTTATTTCCTCTTTTACCTCCAGATATATATATTTTCCAACTCCAAGTTGGAATTTTCTAGCAAAGGCTCTCTCCAATTCAATTCATCCCGGAGAAACTCGGACACACTATCAAGTAACTTAAGGATTTATTTTCACTATCACGAGATTTCTTTCACCAATAAATTTCAGCTTCCATGTCACCCTCTGGAATCTAGACCCCTAGTCACCTCCGGTAGCGGAATATTCCGTCCTAGCTCCAGTATCTTCAAGTCCTGTGACATTGGTGCTTGTCAATAGCTCAAAGCTTAACCCCAGCCATACCAGTCTGGGGTAACTAGGCCGATGGAGTCGTCGTCGTACGACCCCGTATTTCATTCAAATGCCGCGTTCCCCTCTCCCGTCGGCTTTGAACGCTCTCTTCGGTGTTTGAGTCTCCCTCACTCACAATGACACCGCCAGCAGCAACAGGATCAGAACCCGACAAGAGGGTTTCGAGAGCCTGTGTAAGTTGCAGATCACGTAAGACGCGATGTGACCTGTAAGTCATGCCATCATGCCTGTCATCCATTCCTTGGTTGCATCTCCTCAATTGACATGAATTCGTTAGTGATGCCAGTGGCGTACCTGGGGACCCTCCATGTCGCCGATGTCTCGAAAAGAACCAAGAATGCATCCTCGCCACATCACGACGAGGGGGTCGTCGCATCAAAGGACAGCGCCTTGGATATCCTAGACCAGTGAATAAATCTCATCGGCCATCGCCAAATAGGACCACCACCAACCGAATGAATCATCCTCCACCCATCACCATCAATCCTCAAGAACCCCATGAACCAGACCAGCAGAGCGAGTGGCTATCATCACAACTCGGCTCACCACTAGATCAACAATCTGAAGAAGATGATGAAGAGGCTACGGGCGACGCTGTGCGACTAAAAGGTCACTTCACATCCTCAGATCTTTTGAACCCGTCTGATGCGTTGGATTTGTTGGCTCATGTGGCTGATATGGAACCCGAGGGACATAGTCATGCACAAGATACAGAAGCTGATGCTGAACGTCATACGCGAATGGCAAACCCATCTCATGTGGGTTGTGACTATCCACCCATCTCTTCTGGCGCACTGACTCTTTCAGAGGTTGCGTTCCTCATCCAACAGTAAGTTTGCATCGAGACAAACAACCCTTGAACAAAGAACTGACAGTCGGTATCAAGCTATCATGGTAACTTCCATATCTTTTTCCCTATTGCCTACAGCGCCATCTTCGACTCTAGCCGTATCCTAGAGCTTGTCGAACACGAACCATACCTCATCACAGCCATCCTAACCGTTGCGACTAAAGACGACCCTTCTTGGTCCCGAGCCCACAATGCCTGCGCCCGACACATGGAGACTCAGATCTCCAAATTGATATACACCGGCTCAACCACCGTTGGTTCAGTTGAAGCTCTGTTGATTCTCGCTGAATGGGCACCACAGCCACTGGAAGAGAATCTCATGATCGGCTGTGGGAAAGAGGACCAGGGATCGTGGATGCTGGTTGGCGTTGCGATCCGTCTTGCATATCTTCAGAATCTGGAACAAACTGGGCTTGTGCAGCGGGTTGAGGGGGCACCGGACAATCTCAGTAGAAAGAGAATAGCTTGGGCTGGTAAGCAAACATTCATGGTATCTCTGAAATATGCAACTTATATCAAAGCAGCTTGCTATATGAGCGATCGCCAAGTTTCAATTCGCCTCGGCAAAGGTTTCTGGTCAAGAGGGCCAGGCCCATCCGTCAACCTACGAGCTGCCGATTTTCCATATCTCCAAACTCAAAAGTTAGGCAACGATAACCTTGCTTTGCTCTTCCAAGCACATCTCGAAATCACCCAGTTGTTTAGTAACGCACATGATATTCTATACTCATCGACGAGTCATAGAGAGCAGCTGTATACAGGAGGAGAGTACGTGAGATACATTGTAAGCTCACTCCGCCCTCTATGTTATTCCGTGGCTAACCAGGGCAGGATGACTTCTCATCCGTCCTACGCAGATGGAAACTCTCCTGGGGTGGGCTCAGCTTCATCCCCCGCGTCAAGGCATCTCTTATGCTGTCCTATGATTTTCTCCGTCTATATATCAACGCATTTGCGTTTCAGGCAAACCTCAACCGCATCGTTAGAAGGTCCAAGAAAAGACCATCAGGTCCTTTGTTCTCTGAACTCGCTGCTGCACCAGATGCAAGATTCATCTATGAGTCAATAGATGCAGCTAATTCTATCCTATGCACTCTGAACAGCTTCATAGACCCAAACGAGGCTTTCAAGTATATGCCACTCAAGTTTTATTTATATGTCATCTATGCAGCGGTCTTCTTATTCAAGGTACCGGGCTAGACATCACACTCTAGCTAGACCAATGCTGACCATTGATTCTTCTAGGCTATCTTTGCGGGGGCTATTAAACCATCTGAAGCAAGAGGTGTGCGCCGTGCCATCTACGAGACTATTTCTCGCCTCCAGAAAACCTCAAATAACCAACAAGGGCTTGGCCAACGCTACGCTCGATCTCTTAGACTTCTCTGGCTAAAGATGCTTGGAAAATCTAGATCAAGGAACCCTGAAGCTGAGGGACCTAGCGACTCCTTAGTTCTGACAAGCCAGGGAGCCCTGCAATCCCAGGTTGAGTCAAGTGAATCGCATCTTAACTCCGACCCTTTTAATAGCTTCTCATGGAAGGACCTTCACTCTTTGGGAGAGTTTATATCAAATGATGGAACATCCCTTTTCAATGATAACTTTATCATAAGCCCCGAGCAAGACTCAGTACAAGGAGTCGAGGGACCTGAACATTTTAGTGGAAATTTCTATTCTGGGTCATTGGGTGAAATCGATATCATCTTCTAAGCGGCCACATAAAGCATAACCAATAAATACCTTGGCATCATAATTCAAGAACAAGTAAAGTGTCCTCCCAGCTCTTTACTTCAAGCGATTTTCAGCACATTTCTAAGATCGCATTATGAGAATAGGCGTGATATCTAGTCTTGTAAAGACGGAAATATCAAATGAATATTTTTACTAGCTAGTTTTGTGGGAGGAAAATCGGCGAATGAAACAAAACCTTCCAAGTAACTCACGAGTACTTAAAACCGATGCTCATAGTACCGATCTTCAAGCCAAACACGATGCATACGCTTCACAGGCTTTGGCTTTCCCTTGTTGTCAAGATCTATCTGCTTGCTGCCATACTCAATGAGAACATTCCTCCTTGCACTCTTGGTGATATCATCGGCCTCCTCGGCACTGGGCTTCTCATATGATCGCCATGGTCATAGTTGATTCTTTGCAATATCATGCAAATGCGGAGGCATGTGCCAAGTTGATGGGATGCGAGGAGAATACACGAATAGTTCAAGAGTGGAGGCAGCGAGGTAATAAGTGAAATGAAATAACATCATAACCTTGCCTAAAGTTCAAATCACAATCTCCCTAAGCTTCTATTCACTATCCTTACATATTAAAGACCTCTGATTCTAGATAAGGCCCTAGAACCTGCTTTGTATGGTCTACAACTTTCATTTGTGTCTTTTCTCTGAGGGCAGACACAATCTTGAGGTTCGGAGTACAATCGCACTTGGAACTGACCAGAAACAGCCCGTTTTCTTGCTTCCCTTGAGTGTTCGCCCCAATCTTGCCTTTCCACTGGATTCCTTGGCCACCAAATGCAGCACTGGTGCTTTGGAACAAGTATCTCTGACCAGATTCTTCGTCGCTGAAGGAGAAGACGTGGATCAATGGTTCAAGGAAGAGCCAGATAATCCAAGCGAGGATTGAATAGGGGTCTAAACCTCTTCTGACATTTCCTGTGTCGACCCAGCCGGGACAGGAGTGAATAAATGCCACGTCGGGGTTGGTAGTGGCGAGGGCATCCATGAACACGGTGTTCATGTTTGCGTATTGCGGATGGGCTTTAATGACGCTGAAATTTCCTGGCTTCTTCAAGTCGATATCATTGAGATTAATGCCTAATCGTTCCACCATTCCACCAGCAAAAACACTGACAACTCTAGCTGCTTTTCCCTTGGTGAGTAACGGTAGAAGTTGGAGAATGAAGAGCATCCGCGAGTAGTAACTCAAGCTCTGGCAGATCTCCAAGCCTTCAGGGGTTTCGTGGCGTCCATTAAAAGGGGCATAGCCTGTAGTGAGGAAGAGCAGATCAATGTATTGCTCTTTGCTCTTGATGATCTCGCATAGTCTTTGTGTTTCTGCAAGGAGCGAGACTTCGCCTTCCACCCAGATTAGCTCAGCTTCTGAGTTTATAGTTTGCATCTTTTGGATAAAAGTCTCCATGCGTTGTTGAGAGCTCTTTCGGCCTATGAGATAAATTCTGATACTGGTTCCTGTAGCGACCAGGGCCTCAATCGTGATTTTTCCGATGCCAGATGTTCCGCCAACAAAGACGGCGATGCGTATGGAAGTGGCATCGTTGATGAGAGCATTGGAGGCTCGTATTTCTTTGTAGGAAACCATAGTTAGAATAATGGAAAGATTTCTGATACAAGGTCAAAAAGATCATGCTGAGACCAGTTGTTGGGTTCAGCTTAAATGCATCGGAGCGGTGGAGCGCCACTAAGCGGACTTGCGGACTAACTAACCACTCTAGAACGCCCATAACAGTTAATACCTAGGTACATAGACATTTCTATATTTATTACCCTATTGTTTGTTTAACGAGTATTTCATTTAATGAGAGGAAAACTATCGAAGTAATATCTCGACAATTACTATGTATGTTTAATCTAACCATAGCATGATATATCTAGCAATAAGCTTCAACGAGGTCTACTTTCTTCTGTTTACCCCTTGATGGGACGATATACGAAATAGTCAAACTCCGCCGACTTGCCTTTCCCGTTCAAGTCCGAACAGGCCATGCCAACGAATGCACCAGTGAAAGAGCCTCCTGAGCCGCGAGGACCACAACTACACTCATCAGAGAGTTGAGAAGCGTCCAAAATAGGGCCATACTTCTCCAGCGGCTTTTCATCAACGGAATAGTAGAACTGGAGTTCCGCTTTCCTTATAGTTAGAGCCAACTTGACCTTGCCTGATGACGGAAGTTTGATCGGCTGGAGGTGATGAATGGCAAGTGATCCTGCAGGCCAAGACTCCTCTGAGCTCATGATAGACAAGAGTCTTTCGCCGTCTTCACTGGCAGTCACATGCAGATAGAAAAAGTTGAAGCGGCTATAATAGGCAGTGAGACCGGCAAACTCGCGTTCGTTTTCGGGCTTGAAGTCGATGACTGTTTCGGCGTCGTATGAGAAGTGGGTTTGTCGACGAGCTACAAGAGCTTGTTCGAACCAGGACCCAATCGCATCACGCCCATATAGAACCAACTTGCCATTTGTTGAGAAGATACGCTCGGCTTCCGGCGTGCGAAGCCACTGAAAGTCGATAGGCAAGCCATTATCAAAAGAGTACCGAATCTCTTGCAAGTCATCCTCTTCCTTTCGTGTGCCAGGCACATCAACCGCGACCGAAGGAACTGGACCATTCTTGACATACAGCCAATCATCATCCTTCCAGAACGCCTCTTGGATGGCTGTTTCGCGTCCGAGGACGCTACGTCGATTCTCTGTTATAGGGCGACTTAGTAGATGAACAAGGTAAGTTCTTCCATCTGGAGTGTCGACTAGATCTCCGTGTCCTGCGCGTTGAAGTTCGGCTGAAGGGGCCTCTCGAGCGGAGAGAATGTACTTGTCTGGGTGTAGCTCGTAAGGTCCCCAGATGTTTCGAGATCGTGCAAGGGTGCATGAATGATTGTATGAGGTTCCACCTTCAGCTGTGAGGAGATAATACCAGCCATTTCGTTTGTAGATGTGTGGCCCTTCTGTAATTCCAATCTCAGTACCATCAAAGATCTTCTTCTGTGGACCGATGAGTTTGCCAGCGGCGGGATCAAACTCTTGCAACATGATGCCGCAGAAGTTATCTTTTTTTGGGACGCGGTGATCTCTTCGTTGGTTGACGAACCATTTTCGACCGTCATCATCGTGAAACAGTGAAGGATCAATGCCCGAGGAGTTTGCATAGATTGGATCTGTCCATGGGCCACAGATAGACTCAGAAGAAGTAATATAGTTCTTCAAGTCCCAGAATGTCCCGTCTTTTCTTTTGACGTCGGTATACACGAGCCAGAACTTGCTTCCGTCATGGGTGAGACATGGTGCCCAAATTCCACCACTGTCTGGATCTCCTCTCATATCGAGAAGGCATTTGCGGTCCAAGGGGCGTGTGATGAGTTTCCAGTTTGCAAGGTCTGTTGAATGATGAATCTGGACGCCTGGGAACCATTCAAACGTCGATGTGGCGATATAATAATCAGTACCGACTCGGATGATTGACGGATCTGGATTAAATCCAGTCAGGATCGGATTGCGTACTGTAGGCATCTTGGTTGTTGATTTGGAATAGAATCCTAACGGCAGTATCTTGAAAGCCTTGGGTGACTGTGAGTGGGTGATACCAGAGCTTATATCATGACACCAACACCCCGCATGCTTAGCTCACTAAACCGGTTTGTATCATCAACTATGGCACTTTTAGCCTGTCAAGTCTGATTCGATCACGATGTTTACGATATATGGGTGCACTGCAGATCTGTCAGGCCATCCCCACACTGTCGGGGAGTATCGCTCTTATCGTGAAGTTGGACAGCTCCCTAAAAGGCTTCAGCTACCAGATAGTACATGTTGCACATAAATAAGTGCTTTTGAAAATACATTGTTTATTTAATAATTCTATCGTCTTTTTAACCTTCTTCTGTTTAATCCACAAGCTCATGGTGGCATCAACAACGAGTTGTCTGTTAGTTCCCTGACTCTGACATATCGCGGAGTGTCGCTCACTAGTGGCAGAGCACGACTATACAAAACCCCGATGGTTGATCCGAGGGTCGTAGCAGACATGTTTTTGATTCTACGTTGGCAATGATATTCCATAGCTCAACATATACGATACAATGCAATTGGGAGGAATACTTGCAAAAGATTCCAGGTGGCATCTTGTCGTTTGACTGAGGAACGAATGACTTTCACCTTGAGTCTCTATAACGATATTACATTAAATAAAGTCCTACGTAATACGCTCAAGTGCATCTTTCATAATAGATATGATATCGCAGAGCTGGTCAACGCTGTGTGTGTACAGCTTCGATCCAACGACGCTTCAGCCAATAGTGACCCCGCGGCTTTTTATGCAACCCTTCAAGCTGACACCCCTCATCTCTCTTCTCGCTCTTCTCAACTCTTCATAATAAAACAAACTCTCCATGCTTCATCGACATGTATCTCATCAACGCATCAACATTACAGCTCGAAGAGTTCTATAGCGACATCCCAGAATATGCAATCCTATCACATACGTGGGGTCACACGAGCGAGGAAGTACTATTCCAAGAAATGCTCACCACTTCACCCGATGCCAAACTTAAGAAAGGCTTCAAGAAAATCGAACTATGCGCAAGTCAGGCTCAAAAGGACGGACTCAAGTATTGCTGGGTAGATACATGTTGCATCGACAAGTCCAGCAGCGCAGAACTTTCAGAAGCAATCAACTCAATGTTCTCTTGGTATCGAAACTCGACTGTCTGCTACATATACCTCGAAGACGTGTTCCATGATGGAGAATCAGGACAGATGGGCGAGTCTTTAAAGGAAGCACGCTGGTTCACTCGTGGATGGACCTTGCAAGAACTCCTGGCTCCTCGAGTTCGTCAATTCTTTGATGCCAATTGGACAAATATTGGAGAGATTTCCAAAAACCGCTACAGAGAACATCAAGTCAATGGCTTCTTTCGTGGATCTGCAGCACTAGAAGAGGACGTGGATCCCCAAGAGCTAGAACGGAACAGCCTTGCCAGTCAAGTTGCCCAAATCTCTGGAATACCAAGCAAAGTGTTCTATATCGGTGATCTGGGCTCCTTCTCAGCGGCTACGAGAATGTCATGGGCAGCATGGCGTGAAACAACTCGACCTGAAGACAAAGCTTATTGCTTGCTTGGCCTTTTCGATGTTCAGATGCCACTTCTGTATGGTGAAGGGAACAATGCTTTCATACGACTGCAAGAAGAAATAATCAAGAAACAACCTGATCATACACTCTTCATGTGGCGCTCCGAACCAAGATCTCCAGCCCCTACATTCAGTGGCCTGCTCGCCCCATCACCTCGAAACTTCGCCAGCGACTTTTGTCATGGCTTAGTGCCGAAGCAAGTCGATATACCATATGAAATGACGAATAAAGGCCTACACCTGCAGGTTCGTTTGGTCGGGAATGAGCAAGCGTCTGATGAGTTCTATGCCATCTTGGATGTTAGCCACCACTCGGATCCAAGGAAAGATATATGGTATGGCATTAAGCTTGGGAGGCTAGATAAATGGGGCCAATATGCTCGAATTGACACGGATGAGCAGTTGGTGCGTGGTGTTGAAACGACTCGCACGCTTACAATAAAGCCAACGCATATTTATGTTCAACATACGATCCGCCATAACTCGCCTCTATATGGAAGACACCGGCCGTCCACCGTCGTTCTCGGCTGTGCTTTGGAAACAATGTCACTAACCATCATCGAGGCATCAGGATCCAAGAGTTGGGACCAGAAATCCTTCACATTTCTTCCTTCTCAAGATGATCTCTTTTATGCTAGATTAGCATTCCAAAGTACTCCGAATTTGGAAACCATGTCTCCCTTGACCATAGGCTGGATAGTTAGGAAGGATGACATTGAAGGCATCAAAACTCATCTCGCCATTCTACGTGAGCGAAATGACCTATATCAACCAAAAACGCTATGGGAAAATGGTATTCACTCGGGCATTGTTAAGATATATCCCAAATCGACTTTCAATATCCTCGATGGGGAACTAGTGGCCATGATTGTGCTCCATGATCGGGTTATTTACAAGGAGTGATGCATGGTTCTCAGTCCTGAGCTTTGATGAACTTTAGGTAAATAGTTTTGCTACGAAGTTTGCAATATATCAATACTAAGTGTAATAGTTCTCGAATCAACGATTCTACTTCTGAGCTAACAGAACCCAACTCTCAAACTTAATTCCCCCATGAGCTTCAACCTCCTTCTTGAGAACCTCATCGACAGCCTCCGGCCATCTCTTCTCCTCCTCTTCTGTATATCCAGCACGAGCAGGGCGCATCAAATCTCCCAACATAAACTTCTTCAGCCCTTCTTCCAATTCAGGACCACCAACAACAATACTATCCTCTAAAAGCTTGAACTTGGAAGATTCAAAACCAGCTTCAATGGTCGTCTTTTCCAAAACACCTTCCTGAAAGAACTCAGGGTGAGGCATCTTCAGAGGTGGAAGATCCGGCCGTACAATAGCTTGAGCGGCATGGATAAGTTCGCCGACGCCAAAACGTTTCCAGCATGAGATGACAGCTAGACCACCAGGTTTGAGCGTGCGATAAATCTCCTGCACACCCTTGACAGGCTCGGCGAGAGTGTAAACGCTGAAATTGAGGATATTGTGGGTGAAATGTCCATCGGGGATCCCCTCCAAGTTCAGCGAGTCCAGAATCCTTGCCTCGATCTGTGGCCAAGAGGTGAAAGAATCTTTGGCTCCTTGGATCATAAACGGTACATTATCCGTCACCAAAATCTCAGGCAGCTCATCAGCCGAGAGTTTATCAGCAATGACTAACGCTGCTATTCCCGGACCGGCGGCATTGTCATGAACAACAGAGTCTTTGTTGAAAGGCTTGAGTTTCTGAATTTCATCAAAGGCTAACTCAAAGACTCGATAGGTGCTTTTCCCAGTTTGTTGAAGATAGTTTGCTGCAAACGCGGAGAAGAATGAGGGGGAGGGAAGGTCTTTGCTCTGTGAAGAGGCCATTTTGGAAGCTATGTTTGTTGGTGGTTCGGGTTCTGGGCTAGAAACAATCGTAAGCTGACATGAATCTTTTTTATAATGCGAAATATGCACGGGATAAGCACTAGGCTTCTTTAGGCAGGCGATAAGCTGACAAGATGTTGGATCTATATCCATTAGGAGAGCAGGTATGGTAGATGAATAATCCGCACGCTTTCTGCTAGAGCACAGAATGGTAATAACAAATCAGTCCCAATCCTTATACCCTAGAAAAGATTTGGGCCTGTTCAGTGAATTTCAAGTATTGATAGTTGTTGAGGGTATATGGGTAACTGTAATAGTTTCATTTGGTCGTATTTTGTGAGAATAGATGTACTCTTCCAATCAAGCTTTATATCTTAATCAAGCAGTGACTATCATGTACTTTGGTAAATATTTAGCAATCTCTCTTGTATACTTCGTCTTTAGTAGCTTATATAAGGTTAAACTACATCGTTCATTCGCTTCGACTCAGCCCTTGTCTGCCGATGTCGGATTACATACACACGTGCACTCAGTAAATGACTAATTAGACACAGCGATTTAAGAAATGCCTCTTTATTCTTTCCAACCCGATACTCTAAGCCTCCAATCGCATCTCTACCGCAGCTGATCACCATCGAGACCTGAACCAATGGCTAGCAACACCCTCCAATCCAAACTTCGCGCCCTTCCAGTACTGGAGGGTGCATCGTTCCCCAAGACGGATTTCGACTCGTTCCCCGAAACCCCAGAACAAGCGTTTGAAGCTTGGCTAGATGAAGCTATCAAGGCCAAAGTCCCAGAGCCGCATGCCCTCACGCTTTCGACTGTTGATCAGGATGGTCGACCTGATGCCCGCGTTCTTATACTGAAGAATATCGATAACCGTGGGTGGCACTTTGCCATCAAGGCTGAAAGTCCAAAAGGCCGACAGATATCGGCTAACCAGAATGTCGCCCTTACCTTTTACTGGCCTAAAGTCGGTCGCCAAATTCGTCTTCGGGGGAGAGCTGATCTTCTTCCGAAAAACGAATGCGAGGAGGATTTTGCCAAACGCTCATCTATGGCAAAGATTACGGCAGCCGTCTCGAAACAAAGCCAGCCATTGCATGATCCTTCACAGCTTAATTCTTCGCTGAAGGAAGCCATCCTAAGGCAGGAAGCTGAGGGACAACAGCCGAGTCCTGAGGGGTGGATGGTTTATGCGGTGGCTCCTGAAACAGTTGAATTCTGGCAAGCTTCCAGTGACCGTCTACATCAACGGCTGAATTATTTCTGGGATTCGACCCAGGAAAGATGGACTAAAGAAGCTCTGTGGCCATAAAGGTACCTACTTACCTAAGAAGCGAAAGCAATCGATATTTTGTTCGTATGAGCAGGAGGCTGTGAAGTAGTCGTAGCTGCCCAAGTAAAGGAGCGGGGGCAATTTCAGTTGCGATTGCAATTCATTCTAGGAAGGAGTGATGAATTAATTTGGCCAAGGACATTCATTCATATGAAAAACTGACTGTCTTCATCTTTCTCTTTCACCAAACACATGCATCATCTCAAACAGACTATACAGGCAATCATCATCCATAACCTTCCTCTTTTCGAGAATCTACAATGGCAGGAGTACACCCTCAAGAGCCACTTGAAGAGCCACTTGAAGAGCAACCTCAAGAGCAACCTCAAGATCCACAAACTGCAGTCGAAATCCTGACCATGGACGCAGCAAGAGATAACCAGATAGTTGCAACGCCAGATATCTTAAACTGCCCAGCCCAACGATCCAATTTGGTTGTGCCCGATCAACACTACACAGAGACGGTAACTAGAGCTGTTAGGATGATGGAAGGGAAAACCAAACATCAGGCGAGCCCTGTCACAAAGCTAGTCTTCCTACCGACAATTATTAACCACAGCACAGGTGTGGAGAGAGTACCCTGGAGTTTATGATATGATGATATCGTACGCATTTCAAGCCATCGGCCTGAACAAGCGCGACTTTGCCCATGTCTCTAACAAAGCTCGCGGCTGCTTGTCAAATACAGATGTCTTTGGGGAAGGGAAGGTCGCAGGTTGGACTGGCTGCAAAAGACTTAGCGACGAGATCAAAGATCATGGTTCCATGTCAGGGCAATACCCAGGCTATGTCTTCACATCAATGCCAGATGTTCTCCTCAGCCTATCATAAATTCCCATCACCTATAAATCTCTTATAAACATACGATAAATTTCTGATTGATCAGCATCTCGGACTCGCATCATCATTACTGGACCATTATAGAGTTTCTTGTTAGGCTCTCTCAGAGGTTGTCAGCCTCAAAGAATTCCGCAGCACACCACTTCATTCGCTGACCAAGCCTAAGCCTCAGTCGTATTTGTGGTCTCGTGATTGGCGAGCAGGCAAATGGTGTAAGCCGGAATCGGGATTATCGGAATCTCGCGCGAGCTAAGCCACGGCGATTCAAACCGGGTTGCGCGGCTGATCGTTAACAGCGACACCGAGCAGTGATAGTTGGATAGTATATAAGACTCTCATTTCTTGGCTAGCATTACGTTGATGCGAATCAATCAAACACATATTTCATCTCCACAAACTCTACTCCGTACTGCATCATCAATCTCGGTCCATCATTATTCTGCACCATCACATAACTTTATATAATCTTTATAGACATGTCGCTCGTCATGAATCATATCAAGAGCTTCCTGTCGGGACCCTCATCTTCAAACTCACCAAATCAATATTACACATCACCCGGGAAGAGCGCAGCCTCTTACCAGCTACAGACAGCATCACACAATGATCCAATTCCTCCACCCCCATATACATCAGGACCAGCATGCGATCAACAATCCCCCAAGCCATTCGTTCTGGAATTCCAACGGCCAGCCCAACAAGGATACCGCGTGTCTCGGCCGGCAGGCGGGAATGGTCAAAGATTACTGTACCATTCCACTTGACGCTTTAGCACGAAAAAGCATCAAATTGAATGAGCAATCGACAAATCAAGATGGATTCGAACATGGATCAAATTGTTTCCAAGCATGAGATTCTTTTCACATTGAATATTTACATGTTTAGTAGCGGAACATGCCGCTGTGGATTGCATTAAATGGCAATGAATCGGCCGAGACGGTGGGTACCAAGAGGAAGAAGTCTGAAACTCAAAGGAACAGGCAATCTCGTTTCAGGACCGATCGACATATAGGTGGCATAGAGCGGGACGTGCCAGGGCTACGGTAGCACGGTAGTACGGCTACCGATGTATGTATAAATTAGAGTGTATTGTAACTGTAACGTTTATGACGTCTAAACAGGGCTGAAGTTACAAGTCAATTGAAAATGTCAACATCCTCCCACTTTTTGAGCATTGGACTCGCTTTTCTTTGGCCAAAAAAGCAACCATCACGTGGAAAGACCCTGTGCCTGTAACAGCTGCGCTAAAAAACGCCCAACGGGCCTTGGCTTACTTGGCTTGGCAACTATTGATGCTGACGACGAATCTTAGAGCTTATCTAAGAACTGAAATTGGACCGGGTGGGGTTTTGTACGCCATCCCCCTTACTATCGATTCTTACTCCCCCAACTAGTTTAACACGCAACCCCTATCTCGAATATATTTACCTGAGGTGATCCTGAGAAATGCGTGAGAATTATCCCTGATTTAGTCGCTCGTTTCTTGCATCTTGTTTGGGTTCTGTTCTGTGCTTTTCATCTACCCAAAATGGGCATCGCTACCATGTCAGAAAGGTCGTTTAACTACCGCCGACCGGCTTTTATAGCTGGGTGCGTGCTAGTATTTTTTATCCTATTTGAGGCGTACTATCTCTATTCCGATGCCGTGGGTTTCAAGTTTTACTCCCTCATTCGCTGCCTCGTAACTGACCTTGTCACAGTGGACACCTTCACATGGGTTATCGTCGGAAACACAATCGACTGGGGCATCATCACCGGCCCATGCCCACGAGAAACTCCCCAAGCAGAAGGTGGTCAAGACGTCACAGCTGCATTTCTTGCTGCCCGCCTCAAACCCGAATGATATGTTCTGCGCCATCGTCACCTCAGCTCTGGTCAACCGATATCCCGTTCCCTACATGATTGGCTGGAAGGGCGAGGGTAAATACAACGCCTCTGCTGCCCACACGGCCAAACTCTACTCGATTAAGAAATATCTCGACGAACTTCCCCATGGCGGCGCCGACGATGACCTTGTCTTCTTCGGTGATGGATACGATGTTATGGCCCAGCTTCCCGCTGAGGTTGTCATTGAGCGCTACTTCAAGGTCGCTGCTGACGCTGACCAGCGGTTAGCTGACCGTTTCGGCATAACTGTTGAAGAAGCTCACAGCCGCGGACTAAAGCAAACTCTGTTTTGGGGCGCGGATAAAATGTGCTGGCCCGCCCTTAGTGAGGCGCAGTGCACTAAGATCCCCAATTCGCACCTCTCCAATACTGTCTACGGGCCTAGGACCGGTGGTGGTGATGTCACATATCGCGACGCCAAGTACTTCAACTCGGGAAGTGTCATTGGACCGCTCGGCGACTTGCGCAAGTTCATCGACGCTGGTATTGCCAGCCTGGAGGAGACTTTCAACCCCAACTTCAAATACAAGACCTCGGATCAGATCTACCTCGCGAGGCTTTATGCGCGCCAGGAGCTCTCTCGTGCTCAGCAAGTCGAGGACCAAGCGCTGAGCTTTGACACTAATGGCACTGTTCCTGAAAGAAATATTACCGAGTACCACGTCGCTATTGATTATGAGTCGGACTTCGTGCAGACCGGATGTTTCGCCCACAAGTGGATGAAAAAGCTTAACTATAATAACTCGGATAACACGGCGACAATGCCCCATGATCTGTTTGATCAGGGCAAGAGCTTCAAGCCCTCTCGTATTCAGATGCCGACCAACGTGTATCGGTCTTTCGTTCGAATCTTCAATTCCCTTGAAGGGGAACTGCCCCCCATGTCCGCCCGAGAATGGATCGGTAGCCTCAACCTCGACACCAACGTCGCAACGCGCAACATCTTTGGCTTCTACCACGCCACATGCAGCAAGCGAAGCTTGGTCGCCGACTTCAAGAAGTACTGGTTCCATCCCTACGCCGTTCCTTTACTCCAGGCCGGTTTCCAGGCCACCAAGCTCGATGAGCCCATCACCGAGAAGCTCATCGACGGACGCAAGTGGGTTTACAAGACGGCGTATCCCGACTCAGGGCTACCAGGGGATCGGCTCGGCGGTGTCTTGACAGACTTCAAGAACGAGACATCCATTTCCTTTTCCAATTTATGTGGAAATCACGTAAATATTCTTGAGCCCCGATGATAGAAAGAAACGGCCAAGTGGTAATGAGGTTGGTTGGTTTATGGAGTAAAGGTGTATCGGCATTAAGGAACAGGGCAAATTGGATTTCCCTACTGTACAACTACACATGGCTTCAATGTTTTTTAGTCCTTTGTTTTTCGGAAATCAGGTTTGAGAATATCCAGCAATTTGTTACAGCAGCGTTCGAGCTTGCACATTATGAATCTTTGGTTCCTTCGCAACAGAATACGACATCAATCTGAGAAAAGGGTCATAGTGTTCCTATGAAACCAGCTTCGCTTATGGAATTTGAATCTCTCTCTAGTCCAAGCTTGTGAGCGTCTGTAAAGCGGGAGCGGGAGCGGGAGCGGACAGAGCGGAGAAAGGCCGCTTGAGTCCGCTCGAGTCCGCTCATATTCACGGAGTCAAAACAGGGACAACGGGAACGCCATCCGTCGCTGGTCCCTCGTGATATGGAGTATCCTCTCTACGGATACTCCGGCTCCGGATCCAGGCCACCTATACCCCGGTTCGGCCTTTTTCCAGGCGGACAATTGTGGGGGACTGAGCGGCATCACCTCCCAAGAGAACTACAGTATAACAACGGCATGTCGATCGATGACAACAAGAAGTTGATCCGTGCTGATAAAGCAGCGACTTGCAAGTGAATCATCATCACAAATGGAGCAACAGCAATATCGTTATCATGCGATGCGATGCGAGATTGTCTATATAAGGTGCTCGTTGCTCAATCTCAAAAAGCACCAGCCACTCACCTCACACACATACAAGTACACTCAACTGCACCAAACTTTAAGCTCATCACTTAAACACTGACTACGCTATGTCCTCATCTAAGCTTATCGTCATTCTCGGAGCCACAGGCAACCAAGGCGGTTCCGTCGCCCAAGCCTTCCTCTCCGAACCAGGCTGGAAAGTCCGCGCCCTCACCCGCAACACCACCAGCTCCAAAGCGCAAGCCTTATCTTCAAGGGGCGCGCATGTTGTCCAAGCTGATCTTGACGATCCCTCTACCCTTAGTGCGGCTTTCGAAGGTGCCCATGCCATCTTCGCAGTCAGCGACTTCTGGGGCCTATGGTACGACAGGTCCAATCAGTCCAAGACCAAGCCTGGCCAGGCTCTCAATGACTGGGCGGCTGAGCATGAGGAGCAGCAGCTCAAGAATGTTATCGACACTGCTGCCAAAGTCACTACCCTCGAGCGCCTCGTCATCTCGTCTTTGTCTAATTCGACCAAGTGGTCTAAGGGTAAATACACTCGTGTCTTCCACTTCGATGGCAAGGCTCGTGCGGTGGACTATGCTCAAGAGGCGCACCCTGATCTCTGGGCAAAGACGAGTGTCTTCCAAGCTGGAATGTTTTTGAGCAATTTTATTGTCCTCCCTTTGAACCGGCCTATCAAGGTGAGTCAGTCCAATTCCTGCCCATACCATAGCACAGCTAACATGAGTTTCTAGAACGCCGAGGGCGTTGCACAGTTCATCTCGCCTCTGAACATCGATACCAAGTTCCCCTTTATCGCGCCTGAAGAAGACTCTGGTCCTTTTGTCAAAGCTCTCGTCACCAAAGAGCCCGCAGGGCACAACCTCATTGGCTACAGAGAGTGGCTTTCCCCCAGCGACATCGCAGCCGCTTTCACAAAGGCCACTGGTATCCCCGCCGAGGCTGTTAAGTCGGAGGGTGTCTTTCCCCCTGGTTTCCCTGATGAGATGGTTGGCGAAATGGTGGACTGTTTTGGCTACTTCAATGAGTTCGGCTACGAAGGTCGGGATGACCCTACCGTGGTTCATCCCCGCGCTGTAAGTACGCATTTATATGTTTGAATGAGCGATTATTGACTCGAGTTTAGCTCAAGTTTGCGCCTAAACTGGACACTGCGAAGGATTACTTCAAGAAGCAGGACTGGGCCCTGGTTTTTGGATCCTGAGAGCGCGAGGGCGAGAGGGGTGGTAACGGGATCGTTTCGTTGTCGCTAGAGGCTGGAGAAGGGGTGCACATATGGCATTCTACTATTTACCGTCTGTATTGACGTTCCGTTTTTATTGAGAAGCTCTTTCATGCCAGCTGTGCATTTGTTGTCGTATACTTGTCTTACGTTCCATCCCTCTCAAGCCTTTCTGTTCCAATCAACACCATCCACGAAGGATGCGCGGATACCTCCACGCTAAGAAAAGAATTTCGAAGGATTGGCCGACTTTCAATTCTTCTCCTTCGGACCATATCAGCATATCAGAGAAACATAATAACCTTCATATTAGAGTTATCAACATGTCCCACAGCTTCTGCCTGACTGAACCTTATGATTCAACTGAAAAAAAGTGGTCTCGATCCATAAGTAGTCCTTTGGTGTATTTGGCTTCCTGTATTCTCGAAAGCTGCTTTGCTTTAGGTACCTGGGCTATAGGTGTCCATAGACTTGTGCGACAATGTCCCTCGTGTGTTCGAACGGAACCCAGTTTTGGCTAAGATTCTCTGAGAAAATCTTCAGGTTAACAAGCTTCAAGCAAGACAGAAGTAACCTGGAAGCTTTCATTATCTAACTGCGGCGATGCAGCCTCAGGCCTTCTATCAGGCGTGCCTTCTCCAGCGCCGCCTCCTACCCACAGTGGATCCCAGCAGGCAGCAGCCGCAGCACTTCAGCCTCTCCTAATCCCGAATTCTCATTGGCTCAGATTCTGCCGGGCATTCAATCACTCTCCTCTCACCGCCTTCGGAATCCACTATATAATCTCGTCCTGCCCCCCCAAGCTTCGCTTTTCTTTTTTCTTTTCTCCTTAGCTCTCTTTGCCTTTTGGCTTAGATCAAGTGTAGTATCTGTTCTTTTCAGTTTAATCTCTGAAAGCTTTCTAAGGAAAGCAATCGTGATTATTCCTATTTTTGGTCAGAGGGTGGTCTCCGCTGTGCTTGCACATGATTCCGCTCACAGTGTCCCTGGTATTACACTGCCTCCAGGTGACGCGAATCACTTTTGAGCTCATTGTTTTTCATTGCTTTCTCGGGCTTGCCTGGGTAGTGAGGAAGAACTTGCATAATTTGGTGATGCTCATGTCACGCGACCCTTGATCCTTGTTGCTAGTGTATTGAAATGTTACGATTTGCAGGATGAAAAAATAATGATGCTTCTGCTCCAGCCATGTCCTCGCCGTAGCTCTCTTTCGTGAACCTCTCAACCTCGTGCTGGGCAAATATCACCCGTCATCTAGAGAAATAAACGACCCTAGCGTAACTCCATCCTCCATCTCCTCCAGAGCCTCATCTGCAGAGCCTCATTCATTCATCCATCCTCTGCAACCGCCATCATGTCCTCCGACACTCCCCTCCTCGATCCTTCCATCTTCTCCCACCTCCAAGAGAAGCTCGATGAAGAGACCAGCGTCCGCGACAACCTCACCCAGATAATCCATCGTCTGGAACGCGCCGTCGCCACCGCTCAAGGCCTTCTTTCTCGCGTCCACTCTACGCCCCGCGCCCGCTGTCAGTTTTTTTTTTCTCCAAGCCGTGCGTGATATGCAAGGGTGATTAACATTTGCATTGCAGATCCTGCGCTTGTTTCTCAGGTTGAGAATGCTATCAAAGAAGAGGTCACCATTGTGAAGGAGCTGAGTGAGGTGGCTAGCCAGCATCCATACTACAAGTACGTTTTTTCACGACCATGCTACAAAGCGTCAAAATCTCATCTTTGCGATATAGATACAATGTCAAGTGGGCGAGAACCATCCAAAATGCCATCGGCACCGCTGTTTACACTGCTTGGCTCGGCGGTCTAGGCTCCGAGTCCCAGCCTGCTTCGCTCGGCCGCCTCCTCACTCTCGAGCAAGTCGGCGAGGTCTTCCAGGGTACGTTTTCTACATCCCTACCTACCTATGTTCAAACCTCAACTCTAACACTTTGCAGTCCCAACAAACCTCAAGGACCGCGACGCCTTCCACTTCACCATTGAAGAGTATCTCCTCTCTCTGAC
This sequence comes from Fusarium sp. NFCCI 5145, assembly GCA_033439405.1. NCBI lineage: Eukaryota > Fungi > Ascomycota > Sordariomycetes > Hypocreales > Nectriaceae > Fusarium > Fusarium sp. NFCCI 5145. The sequence goes on from JAWDHB010000427.1 coordinate 253,763, forward strand.
GGACCTGACCAACGAGCTCGCCCGTCTTGCTCCCAATGCTGTCACTCTTGGCGACTTTGAGCTCCCCCTCGTTATTAGTGGGTTCATCAAGGATCTCTTCGCCGGATTCCAGCTGCTCAACCTCAAGAACGACATCCTCCGCAAGCGAGCTGATGCCGTCAAGTATGACGTCAAGAGGGTTGAAGATGTTGTCTACGATCTCAGCCTGCGTGGGCTAGTCAAGAGGGCTGGCGAAGGTGACACAGAGATGGCTGCCGCCGAGTAAATCAGTTACCTACGTAGAATATCATGAATCTAGAAAGAATGAGAGTTTCGGTCAAGGTCAAAAGAAGCCGCTGTTCTTGGTCAATATGTAAGGCCCACACATTAGATTCACCACAAGCAAGACACGGGATATATGAAGTATGAGTTATTTATATTGTTTATACAATGACGCTGAAGGCGCCTAGTTAAGGAAATTTCCATATCTGATCCCCCCAGGTTGGCGTTGCCTGATGCGAGTTTTAGTTACATTATAAAAATACACCATGATCTGTTGGTCCCACATCTACACTCCAAGTCACGCTCAATATAATAATATAGACGAGGGTTTACAGGGCTCGCCATTAGTCGTGTCGAAATGTACACTTATCTCCTCTGGCACACTTGCCCTGCTGCCAGAAAGTACAAGGCTTGGTGCCGATCAGGGCTTTATTGGCAGGTTTATGCGGTGGTAGAGTTGCTTTCTTCCTTCGTGCATCTTTGCCATCACGGTCGTTTCTACCTCCGTGATGATCATCGCGGTCACGTTCATGTCCTCGGTCTCGGTCCCAGCCTCTATCCTGGTCCCTTACGTATGCTCTATCTCGATCCCATTCTCGCTCTGCTGCAGGTGGCGGGGGCGGAGGAGGAGGAGCTTGCTGACCCTGGGTCATTTGGCTGAGCATCATATATTGCTGGTACGATGGATCGTTGGGGTTGAGGAAAGGAGCTGCACTCGAAACTGAGGTCGAAGCTTGTCCTGATGCCGGCGCTGGCTGGTTGATGGCTGCCAAAATGGACTGGAGCTGGTTATCGGGGATTTGTGGTGGTTGCTGCGAAGCTGCAGCGGTCGCCTGAGGCTGAGCTGGTTGCTGTCCGCCCGTCATTTGTTGCAGAAGGGCCATGTAAGGGGCATACGCTTGCTGCTGCGCATAGTATGCTGCCCACTCTTGGGGATTTGTTGGAGCTTGACCAGAAGATGCATCCGCCGCACCGGCTTGCAAAGCATTGGCATCAACTTCCACGCGAGCACGTTCTTCGTCTGCCTTCTTTTGTCTCGATACCAGTTCTTTATTGTGGCCCATTTGCCACTCGCGGACTTTCTCTTGGTCATGCAGAATCCAGTCTGGAGGAGAATTGGCGGGAAACGGTAGGCCTGACAAAGACTTAGCCACGCTTTCGATGGAACCTCCGCAGAGACGAGTAGGTAGGTCCGAGTAATGGAAAGCACGCCAAACGTCGTTCGTGATGGGGTCAAGGTCTCGCCAGTTCTTGACTTTATCGGATTTGAGCAAGGCGATGACTTGATCCAATACCGTGCGGCCAGCAACGATGGGCAGAGTATCGGTTGCAAGGCTTGGGTTATGGTGTGAATGCGAGGGATGTTGAGAGGATACGTGTGACGCCGAAGGGGCGCTTCGTAGGCTGCCCAAGATCGAGTCGAGACGGTTTCCTGGGTTGTTCTTTGCATCCATACGATGTAGGGCCGAATACAATGCTCCATCAGTTCCCATCTGCTGTTCGTCGCGCCATCGAAGTTGAATCTCTTGGAATTTGGGGTCATCCGGGAGATACTGTGTCTTTTGTTGGCTGGTCTCAACAGTCTCGGGCGGCGGTGACTTAGGCGTCGGTGGAATGTCACCTGGGTCGGTGTAGATAGCCATGAGCTCTCGCTGTTCCCTATCAGCGATCCGCTGCTGCTCGTCTGTTGTGAAGGTGACATTGCCGCCACGCGTAACAAAGCTCTTGTTGCGAACGTCAGTTGGTAGTCTGGAAAGGTCAATTTCAACAGGTCCCATCCAAGGTTGATAAGGAACGTCGTCATCGTCCTCATCCTCTTCCACGTTTGCGCGCTGCTTCAGGACCATTCCTTCAGATCGGTCGTCGGCAGCGTCGCGAATCATGTTGGACTCTCTGCCCTCGTCCTCGGCTTCTTCCTTCTGGAAGATCTTGACCTGCACAAGCTCGCTCTCTGGTTTCCAGCTGACTCGAAGTTTACGTCGGGCTTCCTTGCGGAGACGCTTAGTCTTCTCTTCGGGCGTCTCCGATGATGGTTCAGGACCATTTGACTCCTTTGGTGCAACAGGGGATTCAGCCTTTGGGGCGTTGATCGAGTCCAGGAGTGAAGCAATGCCAGACAAAGAGCTAGCCGATGCAGAGGTCGAGGGAGTGGTTGTTCCGTTTCGAGGTGCCGGTGGTTTCGACTCGGTTCGTGGTGGCTTAGAATCCGTTTTTGTCTTGTCGTCACTCGTGACCTTAACGTCTGCCTTGGCTTCAGGCTTTGGGGCGGGCTTGGCTACTGGTCTGGATTTCCCAGGTAGAATAGAGGACGCTGCAGCCTTTGCCGCACTAGTCTTGGATGCCGATTGAAGTTGAATCTTAGGCTGTGCAAGTTTCCTGCTAAGAGCATTGCCGCTCGATTCTATCGCAATCTTCTTGACCGTCCGTGTGTCAGCGTCCTCGTCCCGCCCACGCTTGGCTGATGGTTCCATCCCAGGCTTGACCTTTGCTCTGCTTGACGCTGAAGTTCCCGTGTATCCTGTACTTGTTTCAGAGTCGCTGTTCTTGAGCTTCTTGACTTTGGCTGTGATCTCTGTAACAAGCTCTTTGACCTCAACATCTCCCTTGTCCGCAAATCGTTTCCTGACTGTCTCAAAGTTTGTTGTCTCGGCAATCCTTTTCGTCATAGGAAAATGGGTGAACATCTCGAGAACAATTTTAGGGAACTTTCCTGAAAAGTCACTCGCCTTGATACACATAATCAGAGCATTCACCAAACTCAAAACTAGCTTCTGGTGACCCCCAAGGTTATCCAGAACCGCGTCGTCTGCATGCTCTATGGTGGCATCCAAAGCTCGGTAGAGGATTTGCTTTTTTTGCTCGAATTCCTGTCGTTCTTTCGCAATCACAGCTTCAGGCTTCTTGTCCTTGACAGCTTGGTCCAGTTCCTGTTTGGCGCGATTCATCTCGCCGCGAAGTTTAATGAAATACTCGCCTGCCTGTTGAACACGAGACGCAATCAGGGCGTTGGTTCGTGCAACAGATTGCTCGATATGGACCATCCCAATAGCATCCCAGGCAGCTGCTTCAGCGGGGTCTGCTGGGCGAATAGCAGCGCGGATCTAAACATCATCAGTCACAGGGCTACGAGTCATTGTACAGAAAGTAACTTACTGGCTTACCGCGTTCTTCCTCCAACTCTTTTTTTGCCCTCTTCTCGGCCTTGTTCTTCGAAGCTTCATCAGATTTAAGTTGCTCTTTGAAGGCATGTGGATACTCAGTGTACTTAGGGCGACGTTTGCCCAGTCCCTTCATCGAACGATCAAAGTCATCCAAGAGAACCTTAGCCTCAATGCGCCTTTCATCGAGTCCTCCCTTGTCTGGAGAGGGACGGTATTGGCTTGTGAAACGGCCTTGGACCTCACATGGAAGGCTGTAGCCAAGTTCAGGGACCATCTGTCTTCCACTACGAGCTGGCAGTGCCACGAGAGGCGCAAGCTTATCATAACTCTTAGGAGCGGGAAGCTTCATTGTTCCCTCACAGATCAAATGAGGAAGTCCCTTGATAGTAGGAAACTTAGCCTGAGCAGCCTTAGGGCGTTTGTTAAATTGGGCGATCAACTGGACTTCTTCAGGCGACGGAGTCGGAGCTATCAGGCCCTCGATATCATCAGCCTTCTTCACAGCGGGAGATCCAACAGGCGAGTCAATATAACTCGCAGCAGGTTCAGGAGTGGGAGTGGGAGTGTCAGCAGCGCTCTTAACTACTCGCTTCCTCTTCTTAGCAGGGGGTTCGTTGGTCGCGGGTTGTGAGACCCCAGTATCTTGGCCTGTGACGGACTGAGACATGAGGTATTGTGCGTTAGTAGCGGGTGGTGACGATGCATTCCTGATGAAGTGTGGCTGCTGTTGTTGGTGTATAGGTTGTTGAAAGTTTTGGCCAGGCAGAGGCTGCGAAGTTTGAGGGTAGGCGACAGGCTGCTTTGGGGCGAACTGTGGCTGTGGCTGTTGTTGAGGTGGATGCTGCGGAGGAGGAGGAGGTTGCTGTCGCGCTTGTTGATGGGGCTGTTGGAAGTTCAGCTGGTCGTTTGGTCGTTGCTGAGATGTTTGACCATTCACTGGAGGCGAAAAAGCAGCCTGGTTGTATTGCTGTTGGTTCTGGACAGGAGACTGCTGCGGCGGGCGACTGAAATTGTGGCCCTGCGCAAACGCAGGGGGCATGCTGTCGAACTGCTGGACTGGTGTATGACTCTGTTGCCTACTTGTCTGCGGCATCACATGTGGCTGAGAAAATTGCTGGATAGGAGATTCGAAGGACGGGTCGTTGGGCGGTGCTATCGAGTATGGGAAGTTGGGAGAATGCGAGTGACTTGGGAGGTGTCCAATACTAGCCATGGCATTATCCAGATTCATCTTCCCGTGCTGTCCGTAGATATCAGGGTGAATTGCACTAAAGTCTGTCTCCATTACATCTTGCGACTGTTGTGAAAATTGCTGATTGATGGAGAGTGAATCATGGCTCGGGTGGTAGCCTGCTTGGTCCTGTTGAGAACCATGGAGAGTCCCTGAGAGGAAAGAATGGCTTTGATCGGAATCGAAAAAGTTTGATGCAGAGGCATCCTGAGGATTAATTTGTGAGTAAGCCGCTTGGTCATTCACAGGTTGTGACCAGGCCTGGTGAGGATCAAATTGGCCATTTTGTCCTGCAAAGGCATAGTTATTGTGCCATTGATGCTGTGTCTCATCGGCGCCATTTTGGCCTTGGTTTGACCAAGACTGCATCTTGTGGTTGATGCTGTGTTTAGTAGAGGCTGCTGCTGCTGCTACAACACCAATACGACCACAGAGATCAAGGATCAATTATCTTGAACAGCTTTAAGAGCTAGCGCATGGTATTAGCAATCATTGCTATCTTGAGATGAACTGCGAATGTATGTATGTGTGTGTAAACGTCAAGGATGCGATGTAGAAGGAAGTGGTTGAGCCTCGTGGAACAATGCAGGAGGCGAGGTGGGTGGGTGTAGTAAGTTGCGGCTAGGTGTTGACGTAGCCTTGATTGCAGCTACCAATTATGTATCAAATGGGCAAGATATAAGGTACTGACATACAGAGTTTAGGTGGCAAGGAACCTTATCCAGGCGACTGGCTGTTAGGGGACAGTTCTCGGCTATCGTAGCTGCAGGTGGCCCCCCACAAAAATAAGCTAGTCGATAAACGGACAAACTGACAAGGGTCCAAGTCTTGGAGAAGGGGGCAAGGTGAATCTGAATCTGTAGTTCTAAAACAAGCAGGAAAACCATCAGTAAAGTCTGTAATAGAAAATAGAAAATCAGTGATGACAAATGGTGAAGAACGAAAGGCAGAGATAAAGGATTTGATGTTGATGATCCGTCAATTATGGGCGAGAGAGCGTTGATAAAGAGCATCCATCCATCCATCTTCCATCAACCAACTGGCCGTTGGTGTCTTGCGGCTTGATCAAAGGTTGGACAAAGACTTGGGAGTGCGGCAAGTCAAGTCATGCCACAAAGAAATCTGAGAAAATCGAAGAAGATGAACTCGAGAAGCCAGAATTAAAAAACTGCCTTTGTCGCGATGACTTGATCTTTGAATGAATGAAGCAACGAAAATTGTTTGCTTTGCTGGTTGTGGCATTCTGGAACGATTGATTTTTGGTTCTGGTGGGTGGTGGAGCCACTGTTCCTTGAGATGCGTGCACCCGCATTTTAGTGTAGCGTAGTCCCTGTGAGGTCGCTGTCTTGGGGGCTGCTGAGCTGGAGCAGGAGCTGAAAGCAGAGTTATTCCTGGCCCCCTGTACCAAGCAAGCGCCTGAGGGACGCCTGCAACGTCGCAAAGACAGACGATGGATGGATGATCAACACCAAAGCCACCCTTTCTGATGCTGTCTGAACTGAATGCTCTTTTTATCATCAAATACTCGCGTCGCAGCTTTTTAGGTGCGCGTTCGCATGCAGGCTGGTCAGACCAGACTGTAAATACCTGGATTTCGTCACCTGGACCTCTGGGTTACCCAGCCACCACAGCTCTCTGCTATGCTCTGCTCCCAGAAGACAATGCACAGGAGCTTTATCTCCAAGCAAGCCTCCACGACGGTCACCATCTCTTCATCTTGCAATTTAAATGCTGCAGAGAGTCCAAGTGGTTGGTTCCATAGTTATAGAGAAATCACAGATACAATGCTGCTGCTTTGATTCATGATGGGCGGTCGATCGGTATGACCGATCCATGCAGAATGACGCGACAGAGGTAATGAGGTTGATTGGTGCAGTGGGAAAGGGAATGGGGTCAAGTTTGGGCATACCCTTTGTGATTTGGTTCGATTCAGATAAGGTTCCTCCGACACGGTGACTCTGTCCGTCTTCCTACCAAAAGATGCAGAGAAACTCTATCCCATCTGTATATTGCGCGTTTCGCGTGGTGTTTACAACATTATCGAACGGAGGTGAGGTGTGACCTGTTGGGGGAGGCAAAGAAAGCAGCACAAGGGCGGCGACCCGTTCGTCAGTTCGCCAGGCAAAGGCGTCGACGCAGGCGCAGATCGGAGGATGAACACGAAAGAATAGAAATGGAAATGCCAAGCGCGGCTTATACTTAAATGCGCTTGACCTGCTGAGCGCCTGTCAGTGTAATGTCGCGATGGGTGATGTGCGTTGATGGAGTGTCGTCGGATCGGAGAGAATGAAGAGAAGTCCCTGGCAGTTAAGTTAGTTTCGCAACTGAGAATGGATGGAGCTGGGCCAGACGTGTTTGTCTTTGGCCCCATATTTCAGGCACACAATACAGTCATGACGGATTCCCGTCACCACCTGGTGGGCAAGTGAAGTGAGTGAGTGCCCCTTGGAGCTAGTAGTAGCGGGCCCTGCCCAGCACCGTGGCACTTTCCATACCCAATCGTGTCGGCGCTTGTATCGGTCCGTGCTTCCAGCTTGCGCGCCCTCCATCGGGGAGCTTTCCATCAACCAGAGATACCTAGTATTGGATCGTGGCCTCAAGCTGGCATCACTCGCTCGAAACGGTTTTTCAAGTTGAAGATTGGCCGAGGAATTTGTACCTGAGGTTGTTTGAAAGGACGCTTTCTCTTCCTTTGACTTACACTTCCTCTCTCAATCAATCAATCGAATCTGCTTTTAACAAGCGCCCTGTGCATTCAACTCCTGATTTACATCCCACTATCATCACCTTGAGACCTCGACGCCCCGCCGTCATCTGCCAGTATGGCGACAAAGGTGAATTCTCTGCGCGATCGCCAAATAGGTTCGTCATATTGGACATTCACATCTGCTTATCCTTTGCCTAATACTGTTCTCAGCTTCGCTTAAGAAAATCCTCAACCTGAACGAGACTGTCGAGTCGTCCGAGTCTGACGAAGCCCATGCCAACGGTCTTCTTGCTCCTGTTGCGCCCATTCTCGATGCTGATGGTAACCCCATCTGGAAAGTACTGGTCTTTGACGACCTTGGTCGAGATGTCATCAGCAGTGTGATGCGCGTCAGCGACTTGCGGTCAATGGGCGTAACAATGCACATGTAAGTCGACAAGCCAGCCCTGCGAAAGAATCGTAACGTTGACATCAACTGCGCAGGCACATTGGTGGCGCAAGACACCCTATCCCCGATGTTCCTGTCATCTACCTCCTCGAACCGAATGCGCAAAACCTCCAGGCCATTACCACCGACTTACAGAAGGGACTCTATACTCCCGCTTACATCAACTTCCTCTCCTCCTTACCCCGTGTCCTCCTCGAGGATTTCGCCACACAAACAGCGACTGCCAACACCTCCGAACATATTGCTCAGTTGTTTGACCAATACTTAAATTTCATTGTTGCCGAGCCAGATCTGTTCAGCTTGGGAATGCAAAAGGAGCATACGTATTGGGCGCTGAACAGTGCGGCTACCAGCGATGAGGAGCTTGATCGTGTAGTGGACAAGATTGTCAGCGGTCTCTTTAGTGTTATTGCTACTATGGGTATGCCGAACATGACATTTTCGAAATCTAGATGCTGATGCGCTTAAAGGAGTTATCCCCATTATTCGATGCCCTAAGGGCGCTGCGGCAGAGATGGTCGCTGCGCGACTCGACCGCAAGCTCCGAGATCATATCCTCAACTCTAAAGACAACCTCTTTTCAGGGCCTCGACCAAACGCATCATCGAGCACTCATTCCTCCCGGCCCGTTCTCATTCTTCTCGATCGAAACATTGATTTGGTACCGATGCTGTCTCATTCTTGGACTTATCAAAGTCTGGTCCACGACGTTCTCAACATGAAGCTTAATCGCATCACTATTGAAAGCCCCGCGGAAGAAGGAAATCCTGCAAAAGGACCATCCAAGAAAGGATATGACTTGACTACGAACGATTTCTTCTGGGCCAAGAATGCTGGCAGTCCCTTCCCTCAAGTGGCGGAGGACATTGATGCTGAATTGACCAAATACAAAGAGGAGTCGGCTGCGATTACAAAAAAGACTGGTGTGACGGATCTTGAGGACTTACAGGCCGATACAAGCGCGAGTGCTCAGCATCTCAAGGCGGCGATAACATTGCTTCCTGAAATGAGAGAGCGCAAAGGCATTCTCGATATGCACATGAACATCTTGGCGGCCTTGTTAACGGGTATCAAGGATCGTCAACTCGATAACTACTTTCAGCTGGAGGAGAATGTTGTAAAGCAAGCCAAGTCTCAGATTATGGAAATTATCAGCGACGACAACAAGGGCTCTGAGCCTGTTGACAAGCTACGACTGTTCATTATCTGGTTCCTGAGTACCGAGCAAGAGGTCAGCCGACAAGAATTTGAAGGTTTTGAGAAGGCTCTCTCGGAAGCAGGAGCAGATGTCTCATGTCTGCCCTACGTTCGACAGTAAGACTCCTAACTCGATCGATGCCTTGACATGCATTTGCTGACTATTACAGGGTTCGCGCTACTACCAAAATGACACAACTTACAACCATCAACAACACAGCTCAGCCTGCCCAGTCTTCGGATCTCTTCGGGCGATTCTCCTCGATGTCATCGCGTCTCACTGACCGCCTCAAAGAATCTGGAGTTCCCACTGGTCTATCATCAAACTTTGAGAGTCTCATCAGTGGTGTGAAGAACTTCCTCCCTGCCGATCGTGATTTTACTGTTACCAAGATCGTCGAATCCATCATGGACCCCGCTTCAGCCTCATCTTCTGCCATCGCGAAGACAGAGCACTACCTCTACTACGACCCTCGATCTGCCAATGCTCGAGGTACCATGCCCCCCCCTAGTGCCATGCGCTCTGGCGCTGCAGCCAATACACCAGGCGGCATGCCTGGCTCCCAGGCACCTGGACAAACTGCTAGCTTTGGTCAAAGACGGCAAGGATTCAGCGAAGCAGTCGTATTCACAGTCGGCGGCGGTAGTATGGATGAATATGGAAACTTGCAAGAGTGGGTGAGCCGGGCTGGAGGCGACAGGGCTAAAAAGAGAGTCGTATACGGCAGCACAGAGATGGTCAATGCCGCAGAGTTCATCAAGGAGGAACTAGACACACTAGGAAAGGAGGTGGCATCGTAATGCATTTCCGCATTGAAGAATACATGACGAGATTTGCAAGCCATATATTATAGAGAAGTCTCAAGGCTTGGACTCGCGCGTTTGATTTTAATGCCTCCTAAATAATCTCATATCTTGACGACATGTGTTGATCACTACATCTCATTCCAATCTGATTCACTCGCTTTGTTCTATACTATAGTTACGCGATAGGGAAGCACTTTCCCCTTAGGCTAGCATTGGTCGAGAAAAAAAATATTAGATCAAGTCAAATAACTCTATTAATCTCAAAACTCTTTGCGTATCTATAGAACTTCTAAAGTAAAGTTAAGTGCTCGAGTCGAGTGTTGCTACCCTAGAGCATCAGAAGACTTTCCACCGGCCGAGGCCGGGCTGTGACGAAGTTGATCTGGGGCAACTCAACTGAGGTGGATGGCCGGCCAGGGGTGCCTGAGCTACTGTAAGGTACGTACCGATCTAATCTGCTCAGGGCGGGCAGAGAACAACACCACCTGGGCCGTCAAGCCTGAACTGAGCTTGGTTGCGCAAGGCCCCCAAAACACCAATCCTTATTGGCAAACCCTGTTGCCTTCTATTTCTTCCATTGTTTCCATTCCTTTTCCATTCCCATTCCCCTTCCCTTTCAATCGACATTGTCAGCATCGCCAACGCAAGTTTTATCAACAGCACCACGCGCTCCTCTATTTCATATCTCAAACCTATTCATTCGCAACTCAGCGCGTTTCATTGACGATACTCACTTTACCTACGCTTGATCGCGCGTCGATATCGACGCAGCCTCCCTCGCAATGGACGAGACCCCCGTGAAAACCGAGGGTGCCACTCGTCATCGCGCCGGATACAAGTCATGGAAGAAGAAGTACAGGAAGATGCGCATCGTGTTCGATCATAAGATGCACGATGGTGAGGAGCTACATAAGCAAGAGGACAAGGCTGCTGCGCTGGTCAAGCGCTTGGCCGTAGAGAATGAGTACGTTCTCTCCAAGTCAGCCAAGAACATCACTAACAGGCAGTCAATAGCCGCCTATTGGATCTGTTACTCGAAATCAACAATTCTCCCCAAATCCCCCCCGAGAAACAGATTGACGTATCCCTCGAGCCCACATCAGACTCTAAGACGATTGTCCACCCCTTGGATGAAGAGCACGAGCTGCACAAAGACGCCCCCAAGAAGAAGCTAGAAGATCTCATCAAGAGCGTACCGCATTCGTCATACAGCAATGCCAAGGAGACACTACCACAAATCGTCAACGATCTTAAGGCCCCCCAAGGCGAAACTTTTCCTGCTGACTTCTTGTCTGCCGATGACATTGACAACTACATATACGAAATCGATATGGCACTCGATCCTGAGAACATGCTCCCGACACTCGCCCCTCGCGCACACACTGGAAATCATCAACCTTCACACCCACATCTCAAGAACCCTACCAGCGTGACAAATTGGCTGCGCAAACACGCACCCAAGATATTCCTCCAGGACGGTGAGGCACATGGAGACGCAGACGATGCTGAGGGTGGCCATGGTCATACCGGTGGACGCAAGACACGCGGGTCACGAGGTGAGCGTGGCGGAAGGGCCAGCACAAGGGGCAAACGTGTCAGTGCCGCCGCTCGTTCTGCAGCAGCCGCCGAACGCGACGTGGACGCCAGCATGGACGAAGACCAAGACTTTGCCTCAACACCTGTTGGTCGGGGTAAACGTAAGAGGAACGCTGAAGACGACACGGGATACAAGCCCCGCGGCTCATCAACGAGGCCGACAAAGAAGAAGCGTAAGAGCGAAGCAGCAGAAGGGACACCCAGTGTACGAAAGTCCAAGAAGGACAAGGAGACTCCCGCAGCCTCTATCGAGTAGAGTCGCTTTCGGCATTGGACTCTACCAGAACAGTTTCTCTTAGAGCGAGAATAGCCGCTCAACTGTATGGCCAAAGCTCGCGACATTGTATTTCTATGAAAATAAACAACGAAGCGCCACGGACAGAATCCGTATGTATGCAACATTTCCGGCATCGCAGTCGCATGCCTCCACATCTGTGGTTTTTCTTCCGGCCAACCGAGGCCATCTCGATCGGGTCAACCCGGCCCTACGGGTGTGTTTATCCTTCGCTCTTTCAGCCCTTTTGTACGATCATTTTTCGTTCCATGTACACGTGCGGGCATAAGCCGAGGCATTCCCCACGATGGGGATGCGCGCAAACGCTGAAGCTAGGGGGGGCATCAGGGTTTCTTTGGAAGGGGTGAATGGGAAATAGGGAGTTTGTTGTTATTGTTGCTTTTCTGAAACAGGGAATTATTTTGGAGATTGGGTGTCGGTTACGCTAGCTACGGACAACTACCGAGGTTTGACAGCAAGCAGTATGAGAAAAAGAGGCGTCTGAAGCGCTATCTGGAAGAGCAGCTGTGCATTGATGTATCGTACATGTGAGAAGAAGTGCAGGGACAAGTTCCAAGGTCCAATAGATTTGCTTTAAGCCAGGTTTGAGAACATCTGATGACCCTTCCACCCATTGACCCGCGCCGAAGGAGGACTAGGAGGAATGCACTATGGGGAACAAGGAGTCATAACCTTAGTTGGCTAGGGGAGAGCTTGTTGAAGAAAACTATAAAGCAGGGCTGGGTATCCCATCTTGTCTATGTGCTAAGAACAGGCAAGCTTTATCTACATGCCATCTGCTTTCCCGTACTCGACAGCATGATACATGCTATCTCCTTTGAAATCTTTGCTTTTACATATTCAGAAACCCAATATCATATCCAACCAAATGACAATGGAGGAATGCTCTTCATAAGTCGTTAGCCGACTGCATGTGCCCGTGCAGCAGGTTCCGGTTCACGATTGCTCTTGACGACGTCAACCTCCTTTCTGTTGAGGAGTTGAGTAGCCAAGAGGCCACATGAGGTGACGCTCGTGTGGATCCCAAGACCGAGATGCTATTCAGGTTGTGACAACACATTCGACGCCGATTCTTGGAGAATTCATGAAAGAATGACTACTCTTTTGCAGATGCACCAGAGGCCATGAGAGTGGAAGCGGAAGATAGAGTTTCAATGGGGAGGTTGAGAGAAACGACAGGTGCCGATACGCTTACAGCTTCTCCTTGAGGGTCTTCTTGAGACGGCGCTCGACGGCATCCATGTACTCGTTGGTGGTGACATAGTCCTTACGCTCAGACTTGCCAGTGGCGAGGGCAAGATCCTTGGTCATGATACCATCAATGTCGACGGTGTCAATGCAAGCCTTCTCAAGGCTCTCAGCAAAGGCCACAACCTCGGGGGTGTCGTCGAGCTTGCCACGCTGGACAAGACCACGGGTCCAGGCGAAGATGGAGGCAATGGGGTTGGTGGAGGTCTCGTTGCCCTTCTGGTGCTCACGGTAGTGGCGAGTGACAGTGCCGTGGGCAGCCTCAGACTCAAAGGTCTTGCCATCAGGGGTGATGAGGACGGAGGTCATGAGGCCGAGAGAACCGAAACCTTGGGCGACAATGTCGGACTGGACATCACCATCGTAGTCTGGAGATGTTAGCTTTCATGTTTATTTTCAGACGTGAAGGACGTTCACTGAACAAGCGTTCAGCTCACAAAGATGGATAAACTCACTCTTGAGGGCCATGATGTAACCACCGGAGCTCTTGATCATCTGGGCGACCATGTCGTCGATGAGACGGTGCTCGTACCAGATCTTCTTGGCCTCGAACTCCTTCTTGTAGGTGGTCTCGTAGATCTCCTGGAAGATATCCTTGAAACGACCATCGTACTTCTTGAGGATGGTGTTCTTAGTGCTCATGTACAGAGGAAGCTCCTTGTCAAGAGCAAGCTTGAAGGAAGCGTGGGCAAAGCCAGTGATGGACTCATCGGTGTTGTACTGAGTCTGGGCAACACCACCGCCGTTCTTGAACTGGAAGACCTCAATCTCCTCGGGCTGGCCACCCTCGGGGGTGTAGACCATGGTGAGCTTACCAGGACCGGGCAGGACAGCATCCTTGGCACGGTACTGATCACCAAAGGCGTGACGGCCAATGATGATAGGCTTCTTCCAGCCAGGAACAAGACGGGGAATGCGGGGGATGACGATGGGCTCACGGAAGACGGTACCGCCAAGGGCATTTCGGATGGTGCCGTTGGGGGAAAGCCACACTGGACATGTAAGTTAGCTCAATTCGATATTGTTAAGCTTCCTGTAGGTCTCATTCGTCTACATTGCTGCTTGTTTCCCCTCATATTGCTTCTCCTGCATGCCTCATGTATGCGGGGTTGCGATTGGTGGGGTGAAGATCCAGGCGCAACGCAACGCAACGCAATGCGAACTAAGACTAAGACAGGATCAGATGAGAAATGGACTTACTCTGCTTCAGCTTGAACTCCTCAACACGAGCCTCATCGGGGGTGATGGTGGCACACTTGACACCGACGGAGTACTTCTTGATGGCCTCAGCGGCATCAATAGTGACCTGATCGTTGGTCTCGTCACGGTACTCGAGACCAAGGTCATAGTACTTCAGGTCGATGTCGAGGTAAGGGTGGATGAACTTGTCCTTGATGACCTGCCAGATGATGCGGGTCATCTCATCACCGTCGAGCTCGACGACGGGGTTCTTGACCTTGATCTTCTGGGAGGAAGCCATTGTGCGGACGGCGAAGGGAGAGATAGTCTGAATAGCACCGAAGGAAGCGCGAACAGGGCGGACGGCGGAAGAAGTAATGGCGACACGGCGCAGCGAAGATGAGAGAAGAGATCGCGGAACGGAAGAGGCGAAGACAGCGGCGGGCATGATGGGCGAAAAGGGAAGAAGAGGAAGAAGGTGGGAGTTTATAAAAGAAGTATAAAAAGGGTAAGGCAGGGCAGGCAAGGCAAGGCAAGGCAAGTACGGGAACCGGACTCGGGAATCGTCGCCGGGAGTTTGACTTGACTCGACTTGGGGCGTTCTTTCCCTTCCCAATGTTACTGTACAGTACAATTCGGGGCGCAACACGGACAGGCGGTTGCTGCTAGTTTGGGGTCGGAGGTGGAGGTCGGAGGTCGGGTTCAGGAAGGTGCTTGGGGTGTGTTTTGCACCTCAAACTTGACAACCGAGGAAGTAGCCGGTTACTGTGGCGGCGACCGAGAGGAAAACCGACGATGCGACGGGGTAAGGCAGGAAGGAGGCGGAGATGGAGAATATGGGGTAAGGCAATGCGCTCTTTCCCCCCAATGAGACGGGGTGAATTTGATCAAGAGGCGCCGCTAGTCGATTGGAAGGAACTTGGGAAGCTGGGGAATCCGTCAGGTGTTAGCTACCTTACATGCGCGTGTAGGCAAGAATGGGAAGAGGGGAAATGGTTATGAGGCGATTCATGTTTTGAGTGTTTTCTTTGCCTGGGCTTCTCAATGAGGGGGGTGAAGATGAGTGAGTGGTATGAGGAATGAGGTTTTAACAAACCATAAGGCTCCAGAATGTATCTTTGAAATCAGCAGACTAGTTATGAACCAATCTTAGGCCCAGATCTATGTTATTTACATAGTTGCTAGATCTTTAGCTTTTCCGAAACGCGACAAACCCAAAAGATACATTCTGGAGTCATATGGGGTTCTGTGCGATTTAAAACTCGAGCAATATCGTTGGTCAATGACGATACACTGTATCATGACACCTATTGTGGCTGACCACTGACGACTAGCGAAGCTAGCAATGACATATCAAAATCGCACTTACAAGATTCGAACGTAACGTCGTCTTCCTTTGAAGTTGAAGCTGCTGTTGGAAAAACAATGATGATGATGATGCAGAGATGGGATTTCAGCCGAGATAGAGAAATAGGAAGGACACAAGACATTCAAATCAATTCTTCCGACAACGGACTCTTCGCTTTTCCTTTTAGCCTTCTGGGGTCAACGCCGAAGACGGACGAGCGATATCATAAAGCGTGGATGCGTGGCTGACATGATCTTTTTAGACAATCGCATGGTCTGACAGGGGTCGAGTCCCTCTATCTAAAGTGTCTACATATGACGTTCTCGTCCAACATGAAGCTCAACTTGAGCTCTGTTTTACTATCTCACGATGTTTTCGAGAGTATTTGGACCCCTCGTAATTTCTACGACATCCCCCAATGCTTAGGGTGTGTCCCGAGTACTCTCCATTCTCTTCTTGCCAGGTTCTTTGGGGTTGAGGCTCGGTACCTGACCGAGCTGGGGCACCTCATCAAGAGCTCCAAGGAGAGGAAAAAAATGTCTGACCAGTCCCAGCCTCGGCGGTTAGCACTAGTGTCGATGGGTTCCGCACTTGGTCCCCCGCTCAGTGGGGGAGGACACGCTCCCGCCAGAAGCCATGACTGCTTGGCCTTAAATTAGGCACTGTATCTCGTGCATGACGGTTGCGTTGCTCTGCTCTCGTTTTTGTCTCATCTCGGTGTTACTGTCCCCGAGCACGATGCTTCGCTGCATTGAAATACGGTTATAGGCTGTAGACAAGAGCCTGAAACAAGCGACTTGAAAAACATGTTCCTTCCATTTGTTGATTCTATAGAAATTCTATCAACTATGTAATGATACCTGAGCCTGAAATAACAAATCACTTGGATATCCTTTTGATGCACTCCACCGGGAATAACATTCCCGGCGTTGTGCATCTCGGCGCGGAGCGCATCTCCGTTCAATGACTCGGATCTACGGTAGGAGTATCCACTCTCCGCGCCGTCATCGGCGGGGGATATTCGGTCGATGCCCGAGCAGAGGTAATGAGATACCGACACAGGGTGCCGCATCTTATAGTCGGAATCTGTTTCTAGCTATTTTATTCTCGGGGTTCGAGTTCCGTTAGTTTGGAGTGTTTAGTCTGGGTAGGCATGTTTCCAATACACATGCTTCAAAGTTGTACCCATGGCACAGATAATAAAGATCCCGCCGAACTCTCCGATAGCTAAGGACTGAACAGGGGTTCAATACCCCATCCCGTTAAAAGTTAATTGCTGTCGGAACACCTATCGTAGTCAGAGTCCTCTCTGCCTTGGGGTGAGAAGTGTCAACTGGAAATTCCATGAAACCTCAAAAAACTGGACTGGAAACAAAATTTATGCCACACTGGCTGAAAACAATTGTCAATGCCCTATCCGTATACCGTCCCGGGATCTCTTTCTATGCTAATATACATTCCTCATTTGGAATTCGTTTCACCCAATGACACTGCAAACATCGATCCTCGGTTAGACGTCAAAGATCTCACCAACGCCTTCATTTCCTCCCCTTCTGTTTTCCACAATATCCAATCTCCACCCCTCCCAGTGCTTAAGTGATCGCTTAATCTCCTTGATCCGCTCGATCCGTCTCTTTGACTCCTCCTCTTGCGCCTTGCGGAAAGCATCCTCATCAAAGTCCATATCATCATCCTCAAGGAACTCATCATCGCCGCCCCCGGCCAGTGCATTGAGCCCGCTTGTGAAGAAATCGCCAATTCCTCCTGGTCCCGACTTCCTTCGTTGAGTTGGGGACATGGCATGTCCCGGGGAGAGGTCGACATCGTGGAAACCTGGGCTAGTTACCTCCATTTCACGACGTTTCTCAATCCATGCTCCGCTTCGAAGTTCATGCACTTCACTTTCGAGAGCACGGATCTTTCTCTCAAGTTTTTGCCGTTCCTCATCCTCAAGCTCATCAACACCTTCATCGTCCAGTCCGCCACCTCCCTCCATGGACTTTCGGCTTCTGAGTTTTGTGTTTTCGCTCTCGAGCTTCTCGACCTTTGCCTGCAATTCTGTGACGTCGTGCTCTGCCTTCTCCTTCTCCTTCTTGATTGCTTGTAAGCGAGAATCTTGTTCCTTGTGTAATGTAGTCAGAGTCGTCGCTTTCTTGTCTAATGCTTCAACCTTCTTCTCAAGTTCATCGCGGGTGCTCTTTACCTCCTCAAGCTCATGCTCAAGAGTTTTGACCTTGGTCTCAGCACTTGTTCGTTCGCTACCTTCGCGGACGGCCTTCTCCGCTGTCCTCTCGAGGTTGCGCTTGATGTCTTGGAGCTCTCGTTGAGCCTTACCCGCTGCAGCCTCAGCGCGGGCGAGTTTGTCCTCCAGAGCAGTAACCTGTTCCTTTTCGGACGATGACCCACTGGCGTGACGCTCGGCTTGTGCTCTGAGTTTCGAAATCTCGGTCTCCATAGATTCAATGGTTGCTGTTTTGGCTTCCAGCTCCGCCTTGAAATCCGCTGGAGGAGTGGCCATAGACATAGAAGGACGGTGGCCATGACCGGGCCCCCGCGAAACTTGTTGCTGGAGCTGAGCGTTTTGGCGTTGGAGTGAGGCGACCTGACTCTTCTATGAAAGGTTAGCTGGTTAGAGCGTGGCTGAGATTTGCATTCTTTGTCACCTACCAAGCTATCCCAAAGACCATCTTCGTGCCCTCCGGTCTTTCCAGTCTCATCGCCATCGGCGTCACGTATGTCAGCCAACTCGTTTTCGGCCTTCTGCCATCTCTTTTCCGAATCGGCGGCCTCCTTGGACAAGCGCTTGTTCTCCTTCTCTAGCTCCTCGATTCGGGCCATGTGCTTTCTGTAGATATCTGGAGCGGTTTCGCCATCGGGGCTAAAGGGGCTGGGAGGTGCAGCCCCTGCTGAGGCAATGGAGCCGGCGCGGAATGATGTAGATCTGAGTTTTGACTGTTGGGCTAGGGAAGGGGTAGCTGAAGCCGAGGTTTCTTCATCACTACTACTATCCTCATCACTGTCATCGTCGTCGTCTTCATCGCTGCTCTCCTGGGTTTCCACTTTGAGTGGCTTCTCAGCCTCTTTCGCAGGTTGCTTCTCCGGCTTATCTTGGGTCTTCTTGGGCTCTTCGACAGCTTTCTCGTCGCCCGCAGGGGCGGCTTCGGGTTTCTCCGCGGCAGGTTCGGGCGCAGGGGCGTCAGCTGGCTCTGGCTTTGATTGTTTTGCTGGAGCAGCCTTCTTGTTCTTATTCTTCTTCAATTGCTCGACCTGAAATCGCCATATGTTAGCCACCAGCCAGGATAAGAAGGGAGGGGTAAACGGACACGCTTCTTAGCCGCAGCAATCTTCTCTTTACGGGCCTTCTCCTCTGCGTCGGCCATGATGATGGTCTGTTTAGCGCAAATGTATGAAGTCTCAAATTCTCGCGGGACAATTCTTGTCGTCAATAGTGAAATGTGTCGTCTTGACGCTAGATGCTGGATGTAGCTCCACCCACGTTCAGGGACCCAAGGGAGCTCCGTCATCACGTTGAAGCTTAGCTGGCCTGTGCATGTACCGTGTATATTGCCACAGCGCTACAACAGGCACTGTGTAGAGTTTGCGTGTAAGTGAACATCCAATATCAAACCTCGGGATTTGAGGTCATGAATAAACATCATACAGAATCAGTCACCACAAATTGACATCTCTGGTTCTCCAGAGATGTTTTTGGTAGTTTTAGCTTTTTCTTAGACGACAACTATTAAGAACAGCTTGCACAGATTTTAGGATGACTTCGTCTTAACTTAGTACCTATGTTGCACTCGCCTATCTAATGCCATGTATGATCGACTCGGAAGACCGGGTTTCTAGTACCTAGTACTTAGAAAAAGAGGCATGAAAGGTAGTAACTTCTACCGGGATACTTACCTAGGTAGTACCTAATAGTAAGTACCTATTCCTCATTATTGAGTGGTTGAATCCTGGGTGAAGCGCCTCAGGCATGGCAGGTACTCTGTTATCGTTGGGCAGTTGCAAACTCACGGTAACTACCTACCTAGTACTTACCTTACCTACCACGACATCGACTTCCCATCTGCTCCTCTCGGCCATCCACAGAAACCATCGTCAACACTTAGTAGTCTTTGATTGCTAAGTTTCAATCCTACACCGAAGGGCCGACTAGATACTTCCAGTATGAACTGGACTGAAGGCGCCCTCGCCCGTCACTCTCGTCGCAAAGGCTGGGACAAAGACGCTGCCCGACAGAAGCAGTACTTTGCTAAAGCTAGGGCCCGAAAACATGCTCCGGCTTCAAGTAAAGGCTTGGATGTTACATCCTTTGTGCCTGACTATATTCCCCAGCCGCCGCCATCTCAAAGTTGTCACTCAACTTCCTCGACCCCTGGACGGAAGCAGAGAACACCAAGACGAAAACTTATCCATAGGCAGTCTGACTCGGCTACAACCCGTAGCCAAAGCCATGCGCGAGATGGAGATCTACGACTCGGAAAGCAAGGAGTCGAAGCTGAGCATTCTTCGACATCATCTCCGGACCAAGATAGGCAAGAGCTGGACATCGCCGCGAAGAGACGCAGGCTACTGGAAAAGGCCGATTGGACTGGTGTCATTACTCAAAAGCCCGTGGCAGTAGATTTCTCTTGGCAAAGAGATCGATCTCTAAGACTGCTTACGAAAACAACTTCATGTGACGACCATCAATCGCCGACTGAGCATGGTGAGAAGGATTACCACAATAAAAGGAAATTGGGCCGGCTTTCTGACAACGCGATGGAGATCAACATTGGAAGCCAGAACTTTCGCTGGAGTCGGGATAGCAATTCAGTGCGAAGTTCTGCTACGCAACAAGACCTTGTGCCCCGTCTTGGTATTCCCATGTCAAGCAATAATACGAGGCAGGGACCAATATCACCTTGCCAACAATCTCCAAGTGTTCGTAGCCGTCGAGAAAGCTTAACCTTGTTTAAAGGCCTTGAAAAACCTCAGCACTATACCGAGCCGCGAAACACGTTCTTGAGCCTTTCTAGCACCACAAATACCACGGACCAACATGCTGAACAGGAAGGAGGGAGACCGAGAGCTCCCGATGAACCGAGATATGTTGTACGGGCTCATACGCCAGTAATTCATCAACCTCAACCCACTCGAGAGGCACGACATCAGATGTTCAACATTAGATCTCCTGACCTGGATGAAGATGCAAGCACTGTTGCTGTCCTTGGCGCCCCAAGACACTCTTTGAACCGTATCACAGCAAAGGACATTCGATGGAACATGTGGCTGAATTCAAATACCAAATCTACACAACAGAAGCCCGCCCAGAAAAGTCAGGGAAGGAAGCCTTCTCCATCGATAAGTCCTGGAATCAGCAATTATTGGAACACATCAGAAGACAAATCGCACACGCAGAGCCCCATCCGTCGTGAAACTCCAAGACAGGATCGAGTGCTTTTCAATGAAGAGCCACGATTAACATCTCCTGAGCCATACGCATCCAGTATACCTACATCTGAAAACCACGAACACGGGGTCCTTAACGCCGAGCTGGAGTTGCCTGAGTTACGTATGAGAGACAACCTATCTAGCATCCCGACACAAACAAGTCCTTGCAACCTACCCAGAAGCCCCAGTTATGAAAGAAGCGAGTCTTATATCAAGCCGAGGAGTGACTTGATTCTTTCAGTGGGTAAGTGCGTGCCTGTGGCCCCCAAGGTTCAAGACTTGCTGGACCTTTTGACTGCGAGTGAAGAGCAACTTGGGCCAACGCTCGAGTCTCGGGCGCATCAAGATTTAACACCAGGTTCTGAAGATGAAGACGAAATCTGGAAGAGGTTCATTCTCGATAAGGATAGTGTAGAGACGAGCCGCAAAGCCCGAGCAGAGGCTCACGAGCAAACGAAATGCGCCCTCGGCCTGAAGAAACCAAATGCTCCACGTGTGCTCATGGAATCATCTTCAACTTCTAGCTCGACAGCACCGCCGAGCGATATTGCAGAACCCCCTTCAGCATCCCGAGATGAATCACTATCAGCTATAGAACACAACCTTAATATGGCAGATGACCAAGCCGAACATCTCTCGGGCGCAGGCTTGATCGTCCCATCATCGGAAGCCGCCGTAAGGACAGACGTCGTGGACGCCGCAGACTCAATCATTGCTCAACCGGCCTCGCCTCAACCGTTACACGCCGAATTCAAGTTTCATCAGCCGCAGCTCTTTGTTGGAAGGTTGGCTAGTGATGTGCCCTCCACCACATCACCCATTCCCTTCAATGCGCCACTGAAGAAAGGAAGACGGCAACGCTCTAGAAGGGGCAAGGATAATGGGCGGCCTGATTTCCGCGCTATGCCAAACTATAATGATGATCCAATTGAAGAGGACTAGGGATTCGGAGGTACGGGGAAAAGAAACGGAACTCTCTTATCAGCTAGTTACACTATCATAAAGAACTTCAAATCTGTGAAAGATACATATAAACCAATTCTCAAATCGAGGTGGCTCGATGTTTGTCTCATGAAACCTTTTTTCGTTTTTGAAGTGTGTTTTGCTCAGGCCCCCTAAGGCTCACGATATCTGAAATTCGTCAAAGTAATGCAGATTCCCATTTACTCTTCCAGCGTGACCGCGGAGAAGTGAGTCAGAGGTTTCTGGGTTTGAAAAGCCGCAGGCTACGTGTATGGTCACGAGCTGGGTATGTAGTGCGCCATATTGTGCAATGCTACCTGGGGAAGACATCCGGCTGCCGTGCAAGACATCCACAACTGTCTGTATGTCCATGTATAGCGGGGAACACGGCCCAGCATGCAAGGAGACCAGGGTCGTCTTAAAGTGATCTACTGCAACTTACTTGTCTCTTGCCTCGTCACACATGGTCAAGCCAGGGGGAAAGAAACAGTATGTGTCACACTAAAGAGTAAAGAGATAACAAAGAGTCTAATCATTCGCACATGATCGCTATCAAGGGTTCAAGTGTACATGCTATATACAAAGGGTGCATAGAAAAGAGATCCTCTAGAAGCGCCAGAATATCCAAACCTGTATAGAAAAAAAGCAATCCCCACCGTCTATGTAATAACACCATCCTCTAAAAACGTATTGACCTCATATATCATCATAAACGTCACTGCGTGATCGACGCGCCAATGACCGGGACGTCTTATCTTGGTGCCTCCAGGTAGCATCCTGGACCCCAGTCAGGCCTCAGACTCTTAGCCAAGAAAGGAAACTCGAAAGAAGGAATGGAAGCAGCACAGAAGCATCGTGCATGACACACAGCCACGCTGCGACGGTAAAATAATCCCCGCAAACAGCCCCGCTTCTAGAACAATTCTCTCAAGTCAGCCTCAGCGTGATGCAACCCCCAGTGGGGATAAGATCTGCAGCGCATGGGCGTTTTTGAGGATCTCTAGGACGTCGCAGACAGGACAGGTGTGGATGGCAGGAATGAAGGGGCAAAGGCCAAGGCTGAGAATGCCTGGCACAAAGATGAAATTACAGCAAGTTGTCTCTTGATCCGTGTCGATGCATAAGAGAAAAGACGCCTTGTGTAGTCTTGCTGTTCTTGATGTAACAATATGTATACAAGAGCTGTAGCAGTTAGGTTGGGCTGACTGCGAGATGGTGCTCAGTGTCGGTGAGCTGTCAAGAGTCACAGCGTCCAGCTGGCGAGCAACCTTCTGTTGATGACTTTGGTTGGACAACCTTGCTGGACAGGGAAAAGCTGACAGCGAGATAAGACTGTAGTTTCAAGCCATGCAATGCGAGGGTTGATAGTGCCTTGTGGTTGGGCGATTGCATGAGAAAGATTATAACTCTGCTCACACACCTCAAGATCGACTGCGGCGCTTCTCCTTACGCTTAGACTCGCATGATGTCTTACATCCAGGGCATTCATAACCATTCTTTGAGATGTAGACTCGAACAAGGCAGCGAGGACAGCGCCACCAGGTAGAAGGAGCATAGCGACCCTCAAGCCACTCCTCGTTAACTGTGGCTCCGCGTTTCTGGATATCTTCGCGGTGGTACTCGCGGAGATGGTCTCGGAAGTGGTCGCGACGGTGGAAGGGCTCACGGAAGCGAGTGCATCGAGGATAGTCACATAGGTAGACATCCTTACTCGACTCAGGAGCATGAGTGTTCTTGTAGTGACGAACAAGATCAGCAGTACGCTTAAAAGGGCGAGAAGTGCAGCCGGGATGAAGGCAGGACACTGGCCAGTCATTGCCACTAGAGAAACACAGAAGTTAAGAATTGACACCCATATAACAAGTGAGGAGACTTACGATTCGCTTCGTGGGACAGAGGACTCCCCGGAATTTGTATGGCTAGATGTGTAGTGCTGCTGGTAGCTAGAATGATTCATCGTCGGCGAACCTTGCAGCGCGTAGTAGTGACTCTGGGTAGGAGACTCGGGGATAGTAGACGCCTGAGAGCTTCCTCCAGAACTTCCATATCTGACCAAAGGCTGTGACTGATAATAGTTGTAGGAGTACTCGAATGGTGACGAGGCCTGATCCTGGGGCGACGAGGCATCATACCAGCCATTGCCATACCACTGGTTGGATCCCATTGTGTCTGATGAAAGCTGTCGTGTTGGTAGATGAACAAGAAGCCCTAGCAAGGAAGCTGATTGTCGTGTAAGTCAACCCACGAGAAGGCAGAAAGCACGAGTGCTCAAGGGGGAGAGTCGAAGAATTTATGAAGCGAAGTAATTGAAGTAAAGAGAAACAAAGTATAGGCCGCAACCAAAGTGATATCTTGATGGCGGTCTTGGAAGGGAAGAGATGAAGCTTGGTGCATGAGAATTGATGTAATGATAATGGTTTAACAATCGAAGTAATGGAAGGGAACAGAGAGGTGGTTATATGCTTGAGGGAGTTATAGAGTGAGAGGGGTGGTCAACTAGTGTCCAGGATGGTAGTAGTCAAGGTGAGGCTCAAATCGCACATTGTTTAGTGAGGCGAAGGTAGGAGTCATCTGTGTAATACACAAAAGGTAAAGGGCAGCAAGGACTTGAAACTGTAAGAGAAGACGATTTCCAGAAACAGAGGCAGTTGGGTTTGGCAGGGAGTCCTAGCGGATATCATCAGAGTTCTTGAGGAGGCACGTACGTCCCAGGGTCAATGACATGGCCGGGGTAGCTGTCGGGGAGCACAGCGGATTCGACCCGGACCAACCTTCGATAAGGTAGAACATAGCTAGTTAGATGGAAGACGGCTAATAAGAGATAACCACTTCCAAGACCGAAGACTGGAGATGGACAAGGGGGCAGTACACAGGGGGACATGGGTCTAAGGCGAAGCAGCATCTGGCGCAAGCTGGCTCGTGATGCACGAATCGACACTTGTCGCTTGGGTGGGAGACTAGGGTAAAGTCAAGCTGGATGGAGACAACAATAACAACAACGGCAGGAAAAGCAACAAGCATGGAATGCGAGTCAAGGCTGGAGACACCCTATCAAGAGTGGTGTGCTCCTGGCCGGTGTCCCAAGGGGGAAAGGGGAGATAGATGGCGATGCGACAGTAGCCATGTAGCTCCAAACATAGCCAAGGTAGCTCACTCTGAAATCAGCTAGAAGTCCCTAGGAATAGCAGCAGCAATGGCTTGCATGAGGTAAGAAAGGGACAAATTGCTGCCCGCCCTATAGAACACCGGCTCAACCGGGATCTGAGAATGTCGCGACGACAGCATGGAGGTACAACGCCGGAACATGGCCAATGGGTGCGTGCAATGAATGTGTGCTGTTGGCACAGGATGTGTATCCATAAGCTGTGGGACTAAGCTTTCAATGTCAAGCTTCAAGATTGGAAACCTGACCAGAAGACCAGTCTTGGCTGCTTGTGTGGAACTTGGAAAATAGCCGAGTGCCTGGTTTGGTAAAGAAAGAAGAGTCTAAGCTGTTGCGCCCAGCAATTGACAGCTGTATCCGTAGGTAGGTCAGTAATTTAGGTGGTGATATTACCATCTGGGTAGGCGATATGGGCGTGGCGATGCGCTGGGGCTGACGATCAATGAACAAATGGCTCTGGCACGGGCTGGCGACAGTGGACAGTGGATGCGGGAACGATATGACATTGGATGTTGTTGCGCATCCATCCCTACCTAACGAACAAACAAACTAACGAACGACGAGTTGCCTGCCCATGATGAGGGCGAGATAACCGAGAAACCGCACAAAGGCTTGACTAGGATAGGGGCTGTGCGAGGCCAGCTCAGCAGATTTCGGTCAATACCAAAGGTAAAGTTGGCTTGGCCAATGCGCTTCTGCGCGCATGTGCCGCTGAGAGCTCACTCAAAGGGTTAACAGCCACGGAAGCCAGACTGATTTGGCTCTCGGTAGCGGGAGGATTGGTTTGAGGAATTCGATCGACGTGGCCTGGAATTCGTTTATGCTGTTTCATCCATTGGGTTATCGGTCAGCGGTATTGGGTTGAAAAAGATAGTAAAGAGCTGTAGAAATCAAGATTGTGGCTCAAAAGCTAGCACAACGAGGCAGAATTGGATCCATCCGTGGATGCAATATGCGATCCATTGCATTGCAGCTTTAGGTACTAGGTACCTTGCACAGGTACAGAAAGGTACAACGCAGTGCAGTGCAGTACGGATAGGTACCTACCTCCATTACCAGCCTGGAGGAAGGTTGGAATTCTAACGCAGCAAGTGCCTGTCATCTCGCACTGCTTACCCCTCCTGCTCCAACTCAAACTTAGGTCCATTGCTGCTGGCCCCTGTAGGGCCGGCCTCAAGAAGGGCACGGTACCTACTAAACTCACTGGAGGTCCAGGTTCCAAACATTCAGATTGGCTAAAGCGTCCCCGGGCCTCCAGGAATCTGCAATCTAGGTACTGTACAGTGGATCCTTACGCGACCCGACGCCATTGTATGCTTTGTATCCATGGATCCATCACATCATCATTCTGCACTTTTATGCGGTGGCCTAAATCTAATGCTTCGCATTAGCCCCAAGGCTACTTACTGTACTGTACCACTAGCAGCCCGTGCAGTAACGAGTAACTACCAGCTTGTCGATCTCGGCGGTGCAAAAAGCATCAAACAACCTGTCAATGTTCACGAGCACAATCCCAAGCACGAGCACGAGCACGAGCCATCAGATGGACCAATAACGCCACGACCTCTTTGCCATGAGTGCCGATCAATCAACTCAATCAACAATGATATTCTGCTGCCTGGCCTTGGACCCGAGGAATCTGATATGATCTTGGTCATCATGGCTTCAGCCAGTCCCATTGCTCAATTGGTAACATGGGAACGAATAGCCATCAACAGAACTGAAGCACAGACAAAAATAACCCCCGGCATCGTCATTCTGCTTTCTCCCACACACCTTGACACCTTCATGGCTCCCCACAATTCGGTCACTTACTGCGTTCAAAGTTGTAACTGAGTCCGCCGCATCAGTCAATCTGACATATCTTAGTTATTATTTGGCGAGGTACTCCTTTAGAACTCCTAAACCTGATCAGCAGAAGCAGCAAAGAAGAACCCCCCTGGACGCCCCAGACGCCTTGTCTCGCCTGTAGTCCTACCGGATTTTTATCCGGCATATGCATCTGCAAGACAACCCTGGGGAAATTTCCGAGAAACCATTGTCAATGTGTTGTGCCTGGTTTGTCAACACGCTGAATGATGTGGCTAAGATCCTACAGTACTGTAAGGTCTCTAGAGAAGCTTGAGGTGAATTAGTGAGGCTGACTGAAGAAGCGGGTGTCAAGTGCAACGCGGGCAGTTGAAAATGGTTCGCACGCGATGAAGTCATGGTCGTTTTTGACAAGGTCATCGGACCCAGCACACACCCCAGGACCCTTTCCCAAAAGCCTGACGATCTCGTAGGGAAGCCAATCCATGCCACCCAGGCTTCGGAATTAACGCTCACTTGTCAGGGTTCTCGTATTCCCCAAGCTCCAAGAGAACTTGACAGGCATAGAAGCATTCCAGAAACCTTCCTGTTGTAATCCTGCATTGGTGTCGTTTTAACTATCCCAGTCGATTTGTACGGCGAACGCCGACGCAGCTGGGGGCAACGATCTTCTTATCCAACCAGTTGCCCTCAAATTTGGCGATGGGTGGCATCAAGCGCAGACCTGTGCCGCAAGCTTATCATTTGCAGAAGAGGGTCTTTTCGTCAACAAGAACAACGGCTGACGGAAGCTGCTGGAAGAAAGCCCGTCCTTAGCGGAATCTGATAGGCATAATGATGATGCCACAGAAAAAGGCAGCCGCATCAGAGGCGACAAGGCGATCAAGGCAGCCTTTCGCCAGCCTTGAATTCAACTGACAATACACTTTGAAGCGATCTTGTCGCAAACGAGAAGTAATAGGTAGCTTTGGTGTCATTCCATCATTGATTAAGCTATACACATGTCAGCTCGGACTCAACAATCCAAATGAAGGGTCAAGAGAACAAACGGAACAGCAACTGTGTCGCCTGGGACAGCAAGGATCGTCTTGTGCTTCATTTACTCGACTATTTTCCCATCTCCGAGAGCCACGTTGTCAACGATGGCTTGAAATGTGCTACAGGTGTAGCATCGCCTCGTTAAAGCTGGTAATGCGACCAACCAACGCTGGTTGTGTATAAATCGCGGAGACAACAAGAAAGGGGAGAGTTGATAAATCCAAGAAGGTCTGATCCTCTTCCCATCAAACCTCGTTCCATCTCTACAGTTATATTCTTTGAGAAGCCCAAGGCTCTTAACTACTTTTCTTGGTCTTTGGGCAGCAACGCATTAGCTCTCAGTCGTCGTATTTTTCATCTCAGAATTCATTAGTTTGAGCGCTTCACTCAGTTTATGATCCAGGGCGTGCCACGTTGACGCAGACACGCTACGAGACTTCGGATTCAACTACAGAGCAATGCCGCATCTCACATGGTTGTGCGCCACCAAGAGAGACCCTTTCTTGACCGCCAGCCAAATCTGAGGCTGCACTGAAGGGGGGGGCTGTCCAGCTCTGAACGGTTCAGACCTCCCAAAGCAATTAGTTCCCTGTCTCATGGATATTTGTTGGGGAGTTGATGAGGCAAACAAGTCATACACATTTCGATCATGCTGTCAACAAAGTGAGTTGTCATCCGGGGCAACAGTGCCCGGCACTCGAAAGGTTTGTATTCGTATCTCGAACAATGAGGTTGATAACGCCCCGTGTAGCATTTTGCATATTTAGCTGTTCCAGAAAGCATATCAAAAGCTAAAAGAGGAAGCCAAGAGGAGGCGACCGATTAAGGCCGTTTCTGTCTCTCCATGTTCCCGCTATGACTGTCTCGAGAAGCTCACAAAACCAAAGCGCAGACAGTCTAAACCCATAGCTCCGTCCCATATTTCTCATACATATGCCCACTAGACTGGGCCGCCCTCTGAAGAGGCATCTACGACTAAACCTCGTCTTCAAGAAACTTGTAGGCAAACTTGAAGTCGGCCTTACGTCGATTCATCCTACACATCAAGGTCAGCACGCCTCACTTCAGCCTTTTGGGGGCCCACTTACCAAGTGCTCTCATAGTCGAAAAAGCGATATGTGCCTTGCTCAAAGTCTTCAGTGATGTTCTTAGGCTCCTCGTGTCTTTGAAACCAAGTTTGGTACTGCTTATGGAATCGCCAACTCTGGTCCTTCAGGGCTTTGGCTGCCATGTATTGTTGGGCAGTGCCCTGTTTGTAGTAGAAGACGTAGAACAGGGTGTCAGGGTCGATGCGGGAGTACAACCGCGGGTCATCGAAGATGGCGAGTGGTTCGCGGGGGAAACCTGACCCTGAAGGAGGGACCGGCTGGTCGGGTCGGTATGATCGTGGAACGTCAGCATCCACAACATCGGGGCATGTGGCCTGGCTAGCTGTCATCATACGCAGAGCTGTTGACCCAGAGGAAGCATATGGTTGCTTTCTGGATGTCTCATACGTGTCGACAAGATCCTGTAACGATGATGGCAAGTGGTAAATCGACTCTTCCTCTTCCTCGGCAGGCTTGACACCGTTTGCTGTGCCATTCGTTCTTGGGGCTATATCAGAGTCAGTCATCAGAATCAGACAAGGATGTCCTGCACACATACGCTTTGAAGCTGTCGTGGGCTCGGGGACGGCAGCTTGCTTCCCAGTAGCCTTTGATCGTTTCGATTGCTTCACTGTGACAGGCACAGGGGCTGGTGTAGGTACAGGTTCAGGTTCGGCGGGAGCAGGAGCTGGCGTAGGCTGCTTGGACTCTGGTTGTTGAGAAGCGGGCTGGGCAGAAGATGTCGCAGGAGAGTTGGTAGCACTGCTTCGGGCTTGGGGCAATGGAGATATGCTTGACGAAGCTGCGCCAGGCGGCGGAGGTAACGGGGCGATGCCAACGTTGTTCTTGTCGCTCGCCGCGGCCGCAGCGGCTGCTGATGCATACTTGAGGCCTTCTCCAGCTGGTCTTGTTGGTACTGACGCAGGTTTCATAGCGGGTGTCCCTGAGTTCCCATTGCTGATTGTTGATAGAGGAGCATGAAGTGTTGCGAGTGCAGGTAAAGGCGACTTTGTCTGGGAAGATGTCCGCCGCACTGGATCAACCTCCTTCTGCGCCTTCCTAGACAATAACTTTGACAGATCATTGTCAGGCGTGAGATCCTCCTGCACGGATTGCGCATCCAATGAAGAGTTCTTCTCGTTATCGGCGCCCATGCCGTAGGTGCCTTCCTCGTCCTCGAGATCTAGCTCCTCGTACATCTCTTCGTCTTCCATAAAGTCCTCGTTCATGCCATCCGACACATAATATCGAATGCTCTCTTCCAGGTCGGTCACTTGCTCGGGCTCAACTCCTCCATTCTCCAAGGATCTCCTGATAAGCTCCAACTTTCCCTGGTGCCACTTATGTCGTTCGATAATCCGTTCGACTTCGGCGATGCGCTCGGCCTTTGCGGTGTTGTTCTTGCCCTTCTTCATAGTCGCTTGTATCGATTCGCCTTCTGCCTCAAGTGTTTCGATCTGCTGTTCTAGCTCGTCGACCATACCGCTTAAGAACTCGCTGGCCTCAACCTTTGCCTGCTCTTTGGGATCGAGCTTGGCGGCGGCTGATAGACCTTCCTTGGAGTATGCCTTCGTCTTCATGGCCTTTTCCACAGCCTTGAACTTCTCCATTTGCTAAACCAACATTACCTGTCAATAAAACACTGTACTGAATGGCATTCCGTTTGTCAGTGGCGGGGACCAACCGTCTCGATTAGCTTGCGATGCTCCAGCAAGGGAGCCTTGTCCTTGATGTCGTTGCTAGCGGCCCATGTTTTGATTTGATCCCTCAGTCGCTGGAGCTTCTTGATCTCGCGCTTGAGGTTATCTTCTAGCTTGTCTTTCTGGGCGGGATTACTCGATTGTTCGATCTTTTCGTAGATGGCTTCGAATTCGGTCACACCTTCGGCGACCTTCTTGAAGCACTTATCGACCTCTTGGGCCAGTTTCCTCGCCGCCATTGTGAATAGAAAAATGCAGCCACTGGGGCGCAGAGTCTAATCGTATCGTATAGTTCGTCTCGATCGACCACAGATGTCGATGTGGTTGTTGTGTGTTGCCAGCACCGATTTGGAAGATGTGGCAGCGCAGGGGGGGGTTATTATGATATAACGGCGCGTCGCGGGAGCGATCCAAGAGTCGTCGTTAAATATAATATGGAGAGAATACAGTTTCCGTCGTCCTGGGGTTCAATGCCGGGAACGGGTGGTAGATGAAATGCGTTGATAAAAGGCTGGCCAGCGTTTGGTGGTGGTTAAGGTTCGCACAAGGTCAAAGTGGGAGATGCAGTGATGAGGCCAAACACCCGCAGGGTCGTGATTGGCTAACGGGCCGCGGGTCACCTGGGGCGAGGCGCGGTTAGCTGCTGAAACGTGCTGCACTGGAAATTGGGGGTTGAACCAGCATCCACGGAGGCGAAAAAGGCTGGAATAGTTGTCGATGGTTAGCTAATTTCTATCAATGACAGTATTTCTGTGCAATGTATTGAATTGCAGCCCAAATACTGGTGCACAATTCCAGGGCCACTATTGCGGGATACAAGCAATGACGTGGTTTTTCGCTAAGCGTCTAGGTACCTAACCTTGCTGGCAACTAAAGTGCTGCTGCAAGCCCGTGAATCTACTATTATGGAGTGGAGATCCATCGCTAAAGCCTAGGCGCTTCTCACATGACACGGGCGGTTCAATAGTCCCCAATAGAAGCTTTCAGAAAGGGTCTTAATTGCTATAGACTCAAATGCATTCCACAGCAAATTATATAAGGAAAGATACTTTATGTGAAAAGGCCAATCTCTGTGGCTTCATTCTTTATCTAACTTGATTTATTCGCACATTCTGTGCTATAGTAGAATAATTTTATCGATTGTCTTGATAATGGATCCATAAGTGAGTGATGCACGGTAAAGTCGGGACCAATGCCGATCCGACTACGGAGTAACATTTACATACAAAGAGCTTGACTCAAGGCAGTCTGATATCCAACTTGCATCTTCAGTTACAAAAAGCTCGCACGTCACAAATATGAAGGGTGCGTACATAGCATACGATTACGGATATCTAGACAAATGAAACACAAGTTTACTGACCCAACTGAAATAGTCATCCTGCAGCGTGTCCTGTCGGCGTCCGTCACGGTCGACAAGGAGATGATCTCGTCCATCGGCAAGGGAGTCCTGGCCTTTGCAGCCGTGGCTCCCGGGGACACTGAGAAAGAAGCTGATCTGATGGCTGCCAAGGTTCTGAGGATGAAGCTGTGGGATGACGAAGAGGGCGGCAAGGTAAGGATCTCGAGAGGCAGCGCAGCCCGACTGTTCCTGGTTCCAAATCTGACAGGTCTTTTGTAACAGTGGAAGAAAAGTGTCAGCGATATTGGCGGCGAGGTTCTCTGCGGTGAGTTTTCTCTTTTCCCAGCCACGAAGAGGAGCAAGTGGCTGAGACTACCTATACAGTGTCGCAGTTTACGCTGTTGGCTAGCACAAAGAAGGGAGCCAAGCCTGACTTTCACGGCGCTGCTAACCCGGAGGAGGCACGTCGTTTGTACCACTACTTTGTGCAGAAGGTCAAGGCAGGATATGTGGAAGAAAGGGTCAAGGATGGACAGTTCCAGGCAATGATGGAAGTTGCTCTCGTCAACGACGGACCGGTGAGTTGTGAAAGCCTTCTTCTCTGCATTGGGGGGTCCGCTAACCGTGGGAAACATCACAGGTTACTCTGGAACTCAAGAATGGTGCCAAGACGGAATAGAGATGGTGAGTGGCCGCTATAGAGGTATGAGATATAGGGATATAGTCTATTGAGAAATAGACGGGAAGACAAAAGAGAAGCGAAGGGATTGAGCTCACAGTCCTGTAGGTTCGGTAATAGAAAGATGTTTTGGAACCAGCCCTGGCGTCTGCAATGAACATGATATGATTTTGAAGACTTCAGCTCGTTTGGCACAACTGATATTTGTGTTACAGTCTAGCATTCGTAGGGTTGATTGTCGAGGCTTATTGGCCGGCTCTCTATCCGAAAGGTGCAATTTCCCTACAGTAAGCAACGGCCAACACAGCCATGGCATAAAATAAGGCATCATGAAAGATTTAATTGGATGAATTGACGGGTTGGCTGAATCCCTGTGTTGTGTAACGACGGCTGAGGTTCAGTGCTTGTGGGATAATAGAAGAAGCAATTCACAGAAGGTGGTCAAAGCGACACTGTCTCTCCTCTTTACGGATAACGAACGGGTTATGACCAGCCTCCAGGGCAGCAGGCAGGCCAGGGTTGACATCCCGCCCACTGCATAACGGGGGGAGTTTGTTCCGGATGATGAAATTAAATGGGATTGGCCGGTGATTTCTTGCATCGGGATACCCCTAGTAGACGCTACAGTACGTATGAGCGGATAGGCATGGATGTTGTGCGTTGGTTGGTGAGGTGGGTATGTGCTGGCAATAGCAAACTTGTAGTAAGATTGTCATTGAGAGTGAGATGTGAGCCAGCTCCAGCCTCCAGCTCACATCTCACTCTGGGACAAAAGTGACTGTAATTGTTGGTGTAAGAGAGTTCAGCCATGATTCACTCCCTTTGTAATCTCGGCTCTTGTTGACTCGAATTACAATTGCCCTGCCCTGCACTGCCCTGCACTGCCCTGGAGCGTGCCATTCCAAGCTACAGTACCTATGCCGAAGACCCCTGTCTCTCATGGATTAATGTGATGAAATTCCCTCCCCTCCCCTTCCCCCTCCCCCGCCTCAATGAGGATTTGGCTGACCCTCGCAAAGGTTTTCTCTTTTCTCACTTTTTGCTGATTGGACTGTGAGAGACAATCTGGTCATTGTCATGCGGTTGCAGTTACACATCCTTTGATTCTTTCCTTTTGACTGACTGAAACACAATCGCAATTGCTGCGTGATAGGCCAAGAATCAAACCTAGCTGCAGGGCGGGTTGAGCCTCATTATTCAGACTTGTTCAGGTCTGTTCAACTGAACCTGTCTTGTTTCACTTGATGATATTTGCTGGTTTTCTTGTATCGGCTGATTAAATTTGGCTTTTGGTTTCTGTCTTATCTTCCTCATCACCGGTGTAGGAAAAAGAAAGGAAAGAAAAGAACCCCGCAATCAATCACATTGACGGGTTGGTTGCTGTGATATTCATAACGTTACCATCCATCCACCCAGGTATCGTTAACATTGAATGCTTGGCTTTAGTCCGAAAGACGTCGGAATACCTTCCTTGTTTGCAAATGCTTGGTTCCTACCTGATAATCATGATCTGACTTGATAGACAGGCAATATCAACAATTCCATTGACGTATATAGAACCTACTAACCTACTACCTCAAGTACTACGGTATACCTACCTGCTACTTTAGCTGTCATCTTGACCTTACCCACTTATAAGCGGCACGATCGTCGGGCTCACTTGCATCACGACTTTTCCACAATTGGCAAGGAAGCTCCCCTCTTCTGTTTCCTTCTGTTAGGTTCCTTCTCTTCCTCCAGCTCCAGCTCCAATTGGCAACACCCAACCAAATAAACCCCCACGTTAGACTCACTCTTGCTTTTGCTCTTTAATCCTCTCAATCTGCCATCACCAACTAAACTCAACCAAACCTTCGTCTCTTTCAGCTCAGTGACTTGGTTTCCTTTCCTGTTCCTCGTCAATTCCTCGCCAATTCAAACCCTCCCTCACAATGGCTGCCGAAGGCGACTCCCCCGCGCGACCCCGCGTCTACTTCGATATCTCGCTCGGCGGCAAGCCCGTCGGCCGTATCACTATGGAGCTCTACGCCGACCTCGTCCCCAAGACCGCCGAGAACTTCCGCGCTCTTTGCACGGGTGAGAAGGGCATCGGCAAGTCGGGAAAGCCCTTGCACTACAAGGGCTCCATCTTCCACCGCGTCATCAAGCAGTTCATGATCCAGGGTGGTGACTTCACTGCTGGCGATGGCACTGGCGGAGAGTCCATCTATGGAAACAAGTTTGACGACGAGGCTTTCCCCATGAAGCATGAGAAGCCATTCCTTCTGTCTATGGCTAATGCTGGCCCCAGTAAGTTTGATTTTGCAGTTCAATTCAAGTTATGATGCTGACAAGCATTACCCCGCCAGATACCAACGGCTCCCAGTTCTTCGTAACCACCGTCCCCACCCCTCATCTCGATGGCAAGCACGTCGTCTTCGGAGAGGTTCTAAACGGCAAGTCCGTCGTTCGACAGATCGAGAACCTTACCACCCAGTCTGGCGACCGTCCCGCAAAGGAGGCTCTCATTGCCGACTGCGGCGAACTAAAGGGTGACGCTGCCCTCGCCGCCGATGTCAAGCAGCCCGACGCCCTAGGCGACCCCTACGAGGACTTCCCCGAAGACTGCACCGACACCCTTGACGCCCTTGCCGTCCTCAAGATCGCCAAGGCCAGTAAGGACTACGGTAACACTGCCTTCAAGTCAGGCAACTACTCCCTTGGTCTCGACAAATACCAGAAGGGCCTACGCTACATCAACGAGGAGCCCGGCCTTGATGATCAGCCCCAGTCCATCAAGGACGAGCTGGAAGCCCTGCGCTTCTCTCTCAACAACAACTCGGCCCTTCTGAACATCAAGCTCGAGGCCTGGGACGACGCTGCCCGTTCTGCCTCTTCTGCTCTTGACGTCCGAGGCGTTAAGGATGCCGACCGCGCAAAGGCCTTCTATCGCCGTGGCCTTGCCAACATCCGCCTCAAGGATGAAGAGGCTGCCCTGAGTGATCTGACTGAGGCCAACAACCTCGCGCCCAACGATAGCGCCATCACTCGGGAGCTCAATGGCGTC
Source organism: Fusarium sp. NFCCI 5145 (assembly GCA_033439405.1). Taxonomy (NCBI): domain Eukaryota; kingdom Fungi; phylum Ascomycota; class Sordariomycetes; order Hypocreales; family Nectriaceae; genus Fusarium; species Fusarium sp. NFCCI 5145. Next base: position 289,511 of record JAWDHB010000427.1, read on the forward strand.
CGAACCAAGGCTGCTGCTCGCGCCGCTAAGGAGAAGGCTGCCTACAAGAAGTTCTTCGCCTAGTTGGTCAATCGAGAACCATTGCGGAAAATAGAGGGCGTCCATTTTTACTCATCGCGAGCGGGATAGAACGCCAGTTGTATTTCAATTTAAAGCCATGTTTGATATGGGATGAGGGCGGAGGACATGATCCATCTTTTTGTAACATAACCCATGCGAGGGAAAAGCGGGTTACTTAGGAGTCGGCGCTGAATGAGATACCATCTAATTGCAATTATTGCAATATCCTATACACAGCTGATGCCAACGTGGATTGTGAGATTTGTGATCAGCTCAATTTGCTAATTACCGTCGGCATTCAAATAAATATCAGGCATTAATCATATAATAGTAACTCCAAGACGAGACAGGCAGACCTGTCTCTTATATTCGAAGATAGTAAATGTCTATTTGTCTACCCGGCATGAAGAAACGTTCAAGTGAAATTGAGATACCATCTCTATCAAGATATCCCCAACCCAAGAAATGAAAGACAAGTGATGATAGCCATTACAATACAAATATATATATATATACGGTTGAAAAGAGAATGACTCCAGGTCTGCCATGAGTCTAATAAGAAATAGTCCCCATTTTCGAAACTACCGTAGTAATAGCAGAAGCGAGAAGAGAGATATAAGGACAGGATGAGTTTGGTATTTAAAAGAAGTTGTATTGTTCATTTAATCATGAGGAACTGGCTCTCTTCTAGTCATGAAAAGGTATATAATGCGTATATGTATAGAGATGGATATAAATGTGGGTTTCACTTATGGCGCTTCGTAGTATCCTTGTCCTCTGGGCTCTCGCCACGCCCTCCTATGCGCATGATACCGCTGAGAATTGTACGTCCCACACGTACGTTCTTGGACCTGATCGTGTTGCTCGCACTCGCACTTGCACTCCCGCTCGTGCTTGTGTGCCGCTGCTTGCGATGCTCCCAGCCTTCTTTGTGATGGTGTTCTTTATGGTGGTGATGAACATAGTGACGACGGCGTTCCTTGCTGCGTCGCCGGCTGCGCGTTGCGTTCTCGTCATTGACTTCGCTGCCTGAGCTGCCGGGCGTGGGCTCGTAGCTGTCGTTCCATGCTGCCGGGGAGCCGCCGTAGGAGATGGAGAGGGATTCGATCAATGATCCTTGTTCAATGGACTCAGCGATGTCTTCCGTAGTGGCGCATGTGGCAGTTTCGCTGACGCGCTCAGTTTCTACCTTGGCGAGACAGGCGTCGGCACGTTGTTGGAGAGCGAAGCAGACGTCGTTGAAGGCGAGAAGCTCTTGGTCCACCTCTTCCTTCTTTTCATCAACAGGCCTGGCGTCCACCCATAGTTTGACCAGGCTCGCCAGATTTCTTGTATCATCAACGAGGTACGGGAGACTGGGGAAACCCTCCTTAGAAGTAGGGCTCAGGCGGCCAAGAATAGTAACAGGCGTGCTGTAGCCAGCAGGGACAAGGTTTGGGTTGCGATCCGCGGGGATGCTGCAAACCTGATCGATATAATCACGAACCGACTGTCGCTGGACGTTGAGAAAGCGGTTCATTGGCTCCATCCACTCCTCCCGCTTTCCAAAGTTGGACAGGTTCGCTAATTTTTGTAGTGCTTTCGCTATCAGCGTGAATGTTCGTTGCGCCTGAGGTCGAGGGTGATCACGGAGGAGGTTGAATAGCTTGGGAGATAGAATAGCTGGGCAGATGAAACGGAGGAACAGGAAGCCAGATACTGATGTATATGTGACAGTACGTAAGAAGTCTCCATATCGATCTTCAGCAACCGCCCGGATATACTTCAGTATATGTCGCAGCTCGGGGGGTATTCGATTGGCTGAGCTGGCGATGCACTTCCACACCTCAGTTGTATAATAGATGAGAACAGACCAGTGTTGGTCGAGATCTGATTCGTGGGGGATTTTGCTAGGGTCGACTTCACAGTCAGGATTAATCTCGTTGATCTCAAAGAGCTTCTCCTGTAAGATCTCCTCTAGATACTCCTTGCCTAAGCGGCGCATGTGAAACTCAAGTGACTGCGTGAGAAGTGAGTTGCCGCGAAAGAGCAGGTTGGCTTCTCCGGCAAGGGACTTGCTCATGTCTCGCACAATAAGTTCGCGATCGGTTGCAGCATCGACAGAATCGTTGGACTTGAGACGGCTGCTGAATCGGTACTTCTTCATAGAAGTTTGGTTGCCAATCCCATCGATTTCATCCTCAACCAGAGCCATGAGCCACTCGCTGGCGGAACCTGATACCTGGAAGATATTGAGAAATAACTCTGACAATCGACGCAGTTGTCCTGGCAAAACCGTCGATATTTGGGTTGTCAATCCCGCTGGGAAACGATGCAAGAGGTCCGTAAGAGGTTCATATTCCTTCGACAAGAGCACAACGTGCTCGTCGTGATTCACCTTGATCAGCATCTGTCCAACCGATTGGTGCTTCTCATCGAAAATCTGAAGCCATTGTTCACTGTCCTTGCCACGGTCAAGCTGATCAAGAGAAATATCGACAGCCCCAACCACAAACTCCTGCAAGTTCCGTGTTCGAGGCAATCCAACAGAAGCCTGCAGCAGATTACTCGAGCTATCCAAGTTTCCTTCCACCCTCTTTAACACGACGGATAATAACGGTATGGTTGGCGGTAGATCGGTAAACTCGCACTCTTCTCTCCAAAAGGGGTTCTTGGTTCCTGTCTTGGTTGTGGTTCGTGCCCGGACCTCGCCATCTAAAATAACTTCTGCAAGATAGTTTCCAACCAAATAATCAGGCTCCGATCGCCCGGGTCTTTCAGGAATAGTCGGCTCAGTTCCACCAATCCCATTCGGTCTAGACTTAATTTTTGCTTCGGTAACTCTGACACTGATAGTCTTTTCAAGACGGAAAACTTCGCCCTCATACTCTGATTCGATGTTGTCTAATTCCAAAATCTGTGATGTGTTGGGGTCATCGAGGCGGTATATGTCAGGTACCGCAAATGCTCGGAGGAGACATAGCCAAACTTCGAAGTGAACTCTGCTGTCGAGCGCTAAGTAAACGGGTCGGAAAATAGAGAGGTGAGTAGATGTCGAGGAGTAGATCGGGAATATGGCAATGCAGTATTCCTCGTCGAGTACTGTGCGGTCCAGCTGTTGAACAGCACAGCGTGATAGTTGTGAGAGGTCGATGATGGACAGAACTGTAACGTCATTCTCCGTCATGAGTTTAAACTCTCCACTGTCTTGGAGAATACAAGAAACTCTCCTCCACGATGTCGTGGGTGAACGAAGGTCTCTCGTTGATGGCCGCTTGACAATCGCCCTTGGTGAAATAGCCAGACCCTTGTCCCAAAGCATCACCTTTCCAACTTTGATAATGTTCGTGGGTTTGTTCTTTTCTTGTGACCAACCATGTCGCTTGAGTTCAGGCCGCATCGGTGTCACTTGGTTCGCTGGCTTACCATTGGCGAGCTTGATACCTGTCGGACGTAATTGTTGCCAGCACAGCAGCGCTGCCAGCCATAAATCGAACTCTTCCGCTACCAAGGGACATATCAAAATTTCCACAGGCGGTGACAAGCAGACCAACTCCAAGCATTCCTTGGTTAGTTCGGGGTAGTCAACAGGGAGAACCCTGCAGCCACGCAGATCGGAAACGAGAGGGATGTGAAAGGGTCCATTTTGCCCCGAATCAAACATGAGACAGCCCTTCTCCTCTTCGATATAAGCTACGCCGCTATGCCAAGGGCCGCCTGTTTCGCCCTGGTATTCGATCTCACCGCGCATTCGACCGCATAGAGTTCTCATAAGAAGCAGGACCTTGTTTGCGTCATCCGTAGCTATAGGTAAAGGTAATGAGTCGACGGTAGGCGGTGGAGAAATGAGAGGTGAGGTAGGTCGAGACGATTGCCGCTTCATTAGTCTTCTTGCCTTCTTATCTTTCGACCCAACCAATGAATCTCGTCCTGATATTATAGAATGCGATAGCGAGTCCAACGAGCTGAGTTGCGGCCTTAGCTCATCTGACGGATGTAATGACCCCGATGAGCTCACGCTACCAACTCGGTGTCGTTCTGATGTTGGCGGTGGCACACTTCTCTGTGCTAGCATAGACGTATCCATAGTACGCGTCCTAGGCCGGAGGCTCCCACTTGTATGCCGTAAATGTTGCCTCGGAGGGCTGGATTCGCTGCTCTCATACGACTCGCTGAAAACTTCGGTGAAAACCATGCCTTGTCTGCGGGTAGGCCCAGGCGGTATAGACTTGGGCGAACTCTGCTGCGAAGAAGCACCTCGTTGGGATTGATGAGACTCGGCAGTCACACTGAGAGTTGGAGGCTCGACAACAGGATCGGGGGTGACAGCACGGACGGTAGCCGAGGCATTTGTAAGTGTATGTCGAAAGGCTGACCGCAGGTTGGATGCGCTGGAGCGCTCCATCTTTGGGTCCCGGGGTAGGTTGAGGTCGGAGGTGGAGGCCTGGTTCCAGGATGTGGCATCACTGGAGGTGCCAGATCTTGAGTGGTCTTGTTCGTCCATATTTGGCGGTCGCAAGCCTAGGCCATTGTGTGTCCACGTCCACATACACGCGCCCGTTCCGCATTGAGGAGAGAGACAGTAATAGCAGTTGTTTTTGCGAATTTGGTGCGAGTTTGAAGATGGAGTGGAGGCCCAGAGGGCTTTCTTTGTTGGAAACGAGGGAGGCTATTAATTAATCGATGTAACGGTTTCGATAATGTGGGTGTCGGCTGTTAACCGCTTGAATATCGCCGTCGATTGCAGTGAGATATTGCGACTATCTTTGTTGTTGTTGTTGTTGTCGTCGGATCAATCAATCCCTCGCAGATCAGTCAGTCACTCACTGGTTGCGGGGAGAGGACTTGTTGGCGTTTGTCTTGGCCTTGGTATGGCAGAGAAGCAGGCAGGCTGTGAGGGGAACACAGGCGGGACCAGCAACTGTAGTGTAGGTATGGAGGTCGGTAGTGCAGTAGGTACCTCTTGAAGCGTATCCAGACAATGGATTGGATATGCGCTAAACAAGCCAGGAAAAGAGTGATGAAAAGGCCAAGAACGGGGATAGCCTAATAGAGGAATAAGTAGATATAAAATAGAAATAGATGACGATAAGCGTTTGTTTGTGCGCTCAGACAATGGGTTCTGTCAGTTGTTTTAGACAAGAATCGAATTGCGGTGAGTTGGGATTGGGCGAGTCCTAATTGTCCGTCCAGGACAAGGTGGGAATTGATTGCAATAGATGGATGGAGAGAAATTAACAAGCAAGTCAAGTCAAGTCAAGTTAAGTTAAACGTCGCCACACGCACTCACTCATGCATGCACACGCTTGACAAGCACACACAGCTGAGCATGGAAGCGACAGACACACTCACTTTAAGTTAACGAACGCCTCTGTATCTGTAAACCAAGTACAATCCCGGCTCTGGAGCCAATAGCTTTGCCTGCCCGGGCTGCCTGCCTGCTCATAAGCTCAGGCTTAAGCGCAACCCAGCCAAGCCCTTGTTTCTCCAACCACCCTTGACGCTGTCCCAGACTCGAACTGGTAGGGGTCTTGAGGATGAAAGCCAAGGTCTGCCTTGCTTGACTCTTATTAGAACGAACAGAGGTATATATCCATCTGGAGCAACTGCCGAAGTTAAAGCAATAGTCTCGTGAGCTATCACCAGGGTTTTGTGCTGCTCATCTTTTTTGAAAATATGTGCATACCTGCCCAGGCCCAGGTAACCAAGTATCCATCTTGTAATTAAACCATGGACTTGCTTATTCTGTCTTGGCCGGGCTTCGAGAAGCGGGGGATGGATAACTAGGGACGGTTTTTGCTGCCGATCACAGCGCAGAATGGAACGCCATGCAGCCTTTTCGGCTTTAGTAGTCGGGCGAGCATCGATAGCCAATCGTTTAGCGTGTAGCTACATGAAGGAAGATGCCGAGACAAGACGGGCCGTGGCGAGAGAAAAGGGATACCTACAGTACTGACTGATGCTAGGTTAGGTAAGCGGGTAAGGTCGTTAACTGAAAACATATCTGTGACTTGTCTCAAATACCTGGACAATGCATACCTAGGTACCTTACCCAGGTTAGTAGGTTGCAGAAGAGCACGAACCCTCTTGCAGCTCATTTCTTCCCGTCTATTTTTCCAGAAACCCATTCCGAAGCAGTGGGGACGTTCGTTCAGTTGCGTTGCGGCGGGGCGTCCCTGGCCTGACAGAATGGCCCTGTAGGTTCCATCCATCCATGGGATGGGATACTGGGTTCTGGAGCCTGGCTCTGGGCTGGGCGGGCACGCAACGCAGCACGCAACGCAACAGTGGAGGAAGTGTGGAGTTCAGAGAGTATTCAAGTTGCACTGCTAAATTAGGAGTGGTCCAATTCCCATTACCGTCATTGTGTGATTACGGTATATCGGGACCATCTGATGTACGGATAGTCTGTATATGCCTATGGATTCAAGGTAATAGTCAACTGTGATATTACTAGTTTTTTTAGGCTGCCCAATATCGTCTGAGTAATCTAATCCAGTTTTCATCTCCTAAGAAACCCCTGCTGCTCACTAGGAGGTAGATAGTTTTAGTCTGTGTAATGCACTGAGACTCTGTCTAACATCAAATGGAACCCTCCGACCCGTCAGAGTGGTTGCTCGCTGTCCATCTGATATGGTAATCCTGATACAGCCAGCATCATCACACAGCGTCACATCAACTTCCCTGCTCAAGTTTCATCCCAAGTCGTCCAGCGTTTCCAGATAATGCTTGTTCACCAAGCATGTATGCATCTTCGGGTGTTTTCCTCCCCAAAAAAGACATCTCTCGGTTGAGCTTTTCCATTCAAGGTTCAAGTTGCGACTGTGCTGTGCAAGTAACCGTACTAGGAGTGGAGGTCCCTGCCTGTCCGCTAGCTGGGAACAGGGCCTCGGACGAACAAAACAGTCGATCCAATCTCAACGTTCGTTAGGTTCGTGGAGAGCAAGCGTGGGACAAAGACAATGACTCGAGTTGGATCAATGTTGGTGTGCAGATTCAGAGTGTGAGTGCTCAGAGGCTCGCGGGACAGGGAATCTGAGTTCCTAGCATACAGCCATAGTACGGCCATAACATGGAAATAGTCAGAATGTCACCCGGCAAGTATCAGCCTCCGCCCGCAACGACAACGACGGGCTGATATCTCACGCATTTAGCATCTCTGGAGCTTAGCTCTGCAGCTCAAAGTTGAGCGCCGCTAGTCTAAGACACCGGGGAACTAGGCCTAGCATCAGACAGAGCCCGTTCACCACGTCTACCTTAAGGGACCAGCTGTAAGTGGTTCCAAGAACGAGATCGGCAATCAAAGCATGCCGGGGAACGACGGCCAAAAATCAAGATCAAGCTGACAAAAGCCGCTTACTCTTGTCCCTGGCATTATCGTTATGAGCTAAGATTTGAGGCCTGCCTCGCCCACATAGCCCTCTCCTCTTGTGACCAACAGCTCTTGGCAAGGCTACGGTACCCCCAAAGTCTGTCTTGTCAAAAGCAAATACTTACATAGACTAGATCGCTAGTTGCGTCAAAGCGCAGCAAATCTCCGTTCATGATACATAGTAGTTACTTCTCTCTCCTCTCTCCTCTCTCCTGAAAATCCTATCCTGTCTCCGAGGATGCATCAATGATTAGGGGATTAAATACGATAAAGTGATTTCGGCATACCCCCTGAGCTTGCGTACGGCCTAGGTACGCATGTATGTATGTTGGTACGCAGGCTGATATTGAGTGTATATGCAAATGCAAGAAAGCTGCATAGAATATGAGGCTGGCTGTTGGTTCCGTCCCGCCAGCGTGGGACGTGACGTTCGCACGTGCGTTGCATCTAGAAAAAGTCTCGCATCTCCATAAGCGTTGCTTTTGCTTAGATTTTCGGTTCTGAGATTGAAATTGAATCTTAGTTACGTGTCATTGGATTGAATTGGGGGTGTGCGTGCCCTGTCCTGTCCTGTCTTTTGAGGTCTGTTCTTAATGAGTCACCTACAATGTTACCATCGATATGGACAAACCTCGCTTACACGAGAGAAGCATCTTACCGTCCCAACAAACATTCCAAGACGATTGCTTCCTTTCAACACGTCAGTCAGGGGGTCCAAATTCATCACGTCGACGTGTTCCAGCGTGAGAGACCGAGCATCGAGTGCCGGGAACCAATCATTTGAGATTATCATGGTTTCTAACTTTAAAACTTGCCTGACATGTCCCCATTTGCGGCCTCCTTTGGCCCCGGGTAATCAAGCACAGTCCATCACTCGACCCAAAAGTAAGAGCTTTTCGAAACATCAGCTCACAAAGCGCAATAAATCTCGGGCAACACAAGCTTCCGAATCACACCGCTCCTGTTAATGAATGCCTATTCGGTAAGTCAAATTGTGCTTCCATGCATGACCGTCCTATGTCTTCATCATGATACTGAGTATCCTTGTCTCATGTGGGTGGTGGTGCTACACCATCGGTTCCATTAGTCTTCATTAAAAAAATAAAATACAATAAAAACAGTTTAATATTACAAGATGCATGATTATAGTCAATCAGGATCTCGAATTGACTTATTACGTTCATAAGACCAGCAACAAGGTTCTATATCATGCTACGCAGCCGCTGTAGAATAATATCGCTCATGACACGGATGCCCCACTACACTCAAGACTGCCTATACTTTGGTGATTTCTGACCAAAGCAGCCACATACTTCTTCATCATGGTTCACAGCAGCTGCGGTCACTATTTCAGCACCTACGCATACCAAGAAAGGTCATAGATGTGCTCTCGTGTAACCAGACTCCCTTGGTCGGTATCACTAGCCGAGATATCACCATCAAGAATAGAGAAACGAACAAAATAGGTTAAATACGTAACTACCAATTTGGGCAGTTTGTTTGTATTTTCACGCGCCAGAAAAGAAGATGAAGATATCAAGACAACATAACATGTGCATGATGCTTGTGCCGCGCAAAAAGTCTCGACGCCTGGTTAAACTCTTTCTTCCAACTCCCATTGCCAGATCCCAGTATCCTCGCCCTCAATCCCTACCAAAATAACGATCCCTTTGGGGCATCATAGTCGAATTGAATAAAAGTGAAGCAAAATCACCAAATTGAAAAAAAAAAGTTTTGCATTTGCTTTGTGGATATCATCGTTTCTCCCCGAATAGCATACTCCCGTCGTCCTAAAAAATGCCATCAACGAAGGTGAGTTCCCTCAATCGGGCTTGCAGGGCCACTGCGAACATGGCTCAGGTCACTGCTGCCCGTTCGTCGTAGAGCCTGACTCATTGTCTCGATGTTCAGATCACCTCCCGAAGGGTTGAGCTTGAGGTTGTTGGTGCTTGTTGGGCTGCCCAGGGGTCTTCGTGTTGGGCTCAACTCGATACCCTTCATGCTGCCAGGGTTGCTTGTGGGAGGGCTTGTCTCGGGTCCTTGGCTCGACACGGGTGATCGAATGGGTGAGGGCGAACGGTTCACGGCTGTGGGCAGAGACGTGAGCCCTGCAAGATGGATGCTGTCGCGGGAGCCCGCAACACCTGAAAGAGGGTTGTGTTCAGCCTGTACAACGTCGGCAAACGAGATGAATGATAGCCGGCGGACATCAGAGGAATCCAGGGATCCGTAGTTAGAGGCGTTGTCGGTCGAGACAGCCTCTCGATCAGCAAAAGAAGCGAGCTCTGCTGCCCATTCGCTGGCTGACGGGTCGTACGAGGGAAGGGCACTGCTAGCGCCCGTAACTGTCACCGCGGCGGGCTGATGCGAGGTGTGAGTTACAATCTCGACTGTATCAGGGTCAAGCTTTTCGTTGGTGATTGCCTCGGATGCATCATCAAGAACGGGAGGAATATAGTTTTCGGTCTGGATATGTGTCGGAATGGCCGGAGAGTTGGGCTTGAGCACCGAGCTGTCTTGGACGTCGCGTTCAAAAATCTGCGAGGTGGCTGGCGAAGAAAGTCGTGGAGAGCCAGTAAAGCCGCGGCTTGGAGATGACGGCAATGCAAAACCCTGCTCGCCAGCAGGGGGCCATGATGGCTGGTTCGAGGATAGCTTGGAAGCATCTCGGGATAGAGGCGGGCTGGCTGGGTTGGAGTTTGCGTTGGAAGGAGTTTGTGACTCAGAACGAGTTTCGGGCTTGGACTCGTTCGTGTCGGGTTTGGAGTCAGATTTCGTGAGCGCTGATGACTTCTTCTTGCCAAGGCTGAACAAGCTACGCATCTTGCTCTTTCCGTCCTTCTTTGTGTCTTCTCTCTGGTCCGCCTCGTGGTTTAACTCGCTGGCTCGAGGAGTTGAATCACCTAGGTGCTGGTCGTCCACTGACTCGGGGTTGGCAAAACGGTCATCACGAATGATGGGGGCAGCTTCGGCGAGACTCATGTTGACAGATGAGCCCTTGTGCTGAACGTGAGAGTTGTAGCGTTGCTAATGGCTTTTGTGGATGATGTATACACGATGATAGAGGTCCGTAGTTGCAAAAGATTGTATGGGGCTGCTCATGAAGGTTGAGTCAGTAACGAATGTCGTGGAATGTAAGTCTATGTCGGCAAGTGAGAGGAGCAACGAGCAGAGCAGAGCAGGCAGGGGATATTTAAGTAGCGGGTGATGATGTGTCGTATCGGACGAGAGAGGAGAGTCGGGAAGAAAAAACAAAGTCAGGCGTGACCTTGTGGAACTGAGACTTTGGTCGTTGTTCCTGCCGCCGCCTCCGCTGCCCTTTGAGATGCGAGAAACATTGAATATTGGATTGGAGGCTGCACAAACGTACCTATAACACCGCCCTAGCCTTGGTAAATGACCTGTAAAACAGTAACAATCCGTAGCTCCCGGTACAGGACTGGGGACTCCGTAAACAAAGACCCGCAACGGCCAGCGCTAAAGGTTAGGGACCTGCTAATCGCGGCAATGCCGTTGTCCGTCGTGCCGCCGTCTCGTCTTTGGGTATGTGTGTTGTGTGTTGTGACGCAGTGAGTTTTTGCTGGCTCGGATGGTCAAACCCAGCCTTTGTTGGTTGGTATAATCAGTGTTGGGTGAGCTTGATTGAGTTGATCAGAGACAAGGTCGCAGATGTGATGGATTGCGGATGGGCAGGGCAAGGCACAGCGGGCTGAGACTTTGGGCGCGCTATGGCTAACTGTGGCCAAGGGAGAGAGAGACCTGACGGTGCAAGTGCAGGTCTAAAATAGGTTTATTGCTTTTGTCGGATGTCGCTCGCGTCGCTGCCTATTGTAGGTGATTGATTGCAAGGGTTGGTTTCCAAGATGGATCTAGGATTTCCTGTCTGACGAAATGAATGATGAATGACAGGGAGAGGAAGACAAGTCAGAAGAACTTGAGAAGAGGGGACGAGATGGGCTCTAAAACTAAAAGTGAGCGTAAGGAATTGACAATGACCTGGGGGGCTGACAGCGGCGTAGGTGGCTGTTTGCTACTATTAGAGGTCGAGATTCGGCTTTTGGACGATCAGCGCACTTTGAACAAGGCACGGGATCAACTGAAGGCGGGATGATTGCACTATCCAGGGCATTTATGGGGCAATTTATGTGAGTCGCACAGATATCCGTACATAACCTCCACTGCTGCAGGGACGAGAGATTTAATTCCATGGATTTAATGACAGATGTGAAGGGCAGGTAGTAACAACTTTTTGTCCACGGGACCGTTGCCAAGTTGGCCAACGGACGATAGCATCAAAACCTGCTTGAAACAGGAGTCATCGAGATATTCACTAAAAGGCCGGCCTGGGCTGTGACCACGTTTTGGAATCTCGTCCTTCCAGATTCTCTGCTCGCTCTGTTGGGTTGGGTTCCCATGTTGTGATCCAACATTTAATGTTACGTATGGCTGATATCGTGCAGCACGAATCCATCCCTATGCATGCACTCGACATGGGACTCTCGTCCATGCAAGTCAAGCACTGGCACTGGCATCAGCAGCATAGCCTGTATTCAAGGGGACTTTCGATTCTGTCGGGTCCCAATAATCTCAAGTGTCAGCCCTGGACTGCCTATCTCAGATGCTAAGGGACTGATCCGATGGGCTGAAATATCCCTTCACATTGAATGGCATGATATTCCTTTACTCTACCTCACACGCTCGCACAGCCATAATAACATGCCATGCTATATCAGTCTTCATCACTCCATTCTCTCATAAACTGCAGTTTCTGCTCTGCCTTGGAACGGTTGGGTGTCGATGGTCACCAAGTTGGTCACCTCTTATCACATCCCATCGGCTACATACAGCCCCGCTACAAACATGGGCCTCGTGACAACTCCTTCAGGGCTCTTCTTTCAACTTGCCCTGGCAGAACAGGCTAATAAGGGATAAAGATCCGCGCGTATCTGCATCAAGGTGAGGGAGAATTGGGCTGGTCTGCCCTGCTTACCCCCCCGTTGATTGCTTTTTGGTACCAAACATCAACAACAACACCAAAAACTCAATCTGAGATGCATCATTGGGCTTCTCTTTTAGCCCCGTTTTGGCATTCTCAGCTTTGACAGGCCAGGCCCCATGTACTGTACCGACCCTGTTGACCCCTTTTTCCCTGTGATAATTTGCCACTGATAAGGAGATGATCGATCTTCCACATTTTCTCCAATTTGTCCAGAAATTTCTGTAGATCGGCTTTGCAGACTTGGAAAATGAAACAGGGGACTCGTCAGCTTGAGGTTTCATCTCATGGAAGCGCGGGAGGTAAAAGCCACGAGGGGTCAACCCGTAGAGGGGCATTCTTTGTGATTAAGAACCGACGTCATCGTCTTAGTAGGTACTTGATCGAGTACAACGAGCTTGTTCATACATATCATGTGATGGGAGCGGCTGAGTATCACGTGATCTGCCATGTGCTGCCTTAGGTAAGCACTATTTGCTTAGGTAAACATAGTGGTGGCAGAAACTTCAGATCTTTGGCTTCAAGGTGTAGCAGGGTCTGGCGGTAACCACACGACACGCCAATTGCCGCGGCCAATCGCCTTCAGCCCGAGACTCGAGGTCTATACGACAATCTAACCCCTCGATTCATACCTCCAATCTCTCTGTGCCTCTGTTGCTGTCGTTCTGGTCCATCGACGCCACTCTTATCAACCACAATGGAGTTCAGAAGCCTCGCACGACCAGCCGCCCGGCTCTTCAGTCCTCGCCCTTCGGGCATTCCTATCGTTCCCTGCCGTGGTCACAAGACAACAAGCCGAACGAAACGGTCTCTAAAGATTGCTCCTCACGAGTCCTTCCTCCCCGACCGAAAGGCCGCTTTCCCCGCCTCCGACTCCATCATCTACAACCCTCCCTCTTCCGAGGCCTCTCCTCTCCACACTCCCTTCCTCTTCCTCCCACCTAACGACCCTCGCCGTGCCGCTCTCACACGGCTTCGACACACACCCGGCTCTCCCCTAGAGCCTATCGCACCGGGCAAGCTCCCCCCACAAATGAACTACCCTCGTCGCAACCCCAACTACAACCTCACTGCCGAAGATATCAAGGAGATGAAGCGACTAAGGATGGACGATCCCGTCACCTGGAGCGTCAACAAGCTGGCTGAGAAGTTTGGCTGCTCAACTGTGTTCGTCAAGATGGCTGCTCCCGCTCCTGCGACACACATTGAGGGTCTTAAGCGCAAGCAGGAGAGGAGGGAAGCTCGGTGGGGTGCTATCCGAACCAATGCAAGAGAGGATCGCAAGAGGAGGACAGATATGCTGTACCGTGGGGAGTTGTAGGGAGTCTACGCTCCAACGTGTCAGCGTGGCACAGTCTATCAGACTTGTACAAACACATAAAATCGTCTAGAACTTGTGTAGGATTATGATCATGGGGAACGAAGTGAGATATGAATCATGTTGGATTCAGCCCTTGGGGAGGGCAAAATATCTGTATAATTGCCAAATACCAAAAACTCCCTCAATACAATAGCCTCCTGTATTTTTGAACCCTGTTTCCCTATCCTTCATATATATCATGAATGGCATGTGCCGATGAGTTTACGACATCTAACAGCCCAACATGTCTCCAATTGTGCCCCAACATGTATCCCTTCTTCCCACATAGAATACCGAATTAAATCTAATCCAAGATGCAGATATACACCTATATAAATGTTCATGAACCCAGCCAAGAAAACCCATGCAAAGCAACTCAATCCAGCTTCATCTCAGTCGACCTGGTAGTCGATGTCGATGTGCGACGACTTCCTCCTGCACTAGAAGATGACGAAGAAGGAGGCTCGTTCAAAAGATCTTTTTCACCAGGGATGACACGATTGCACCAACCGCACCATGACCTACGATCTCCTCTGACCTCTCGGCCGAGCAGACGACTACCACTGGTGCGCTCATCCTCCCATTCAGGGACGCAGTGGCCAACACGCACCATACGAACACGCTTGCGCTTCACAACGCCGCCGATTCCCTCAATCTCATGACGCAGGTAGCCGGGGCCGAGGGACGGCGATGGTGTGCGCTCATGTGTGAGGCGGAGCTGGTCGATGAGAGCGTCAACCGGAGCTTGATGCGGGGCCGGAGCCGGAGCCGGCGCAACGTTTCCGTCACGGGCGTCTTCGGCGTCGCAGTCTACTTGATGCTCAACTTCTTTGGCGGCGCAGCAATTTGCTTCACGACCGCAGACTACGCCACGGACACCCTCGCCAATACCGGTTCCAAGGCCGCCGAGGACTTCGCCATACTGGTTTCGCCAGCGCCAGATACTGAAGCAACGGTTAGTTAAAAATAACAATACCTAATTGGTGGGTGAGCATACCGTTGGTAGTCATGATCTGCAGCACGAATGCTTCGTCCACATGGCTGGCAAAGCCAGACGCCTTCATCCGCACATTTACAGACGTCGCGTGATACCAACTCAGATGAGAGTGGGACGTCTGGATCTACAGGAGCCTTGATGAGAGTTGCTATAGGGGCGTGGACACAAGGTTTGCAGAGCCTTCTATGCCTCTCCTTAAGGGCGACAGAAGCGGGTGGCTTGATGGCGCAGTTCTGGGGAGTCAAAGTCAGTCCATGCAATTGGGCCAAATGTTCCTGTCTGCAGATCAATCAACATACCCGACAAATAACATCGCCGCATCTACGGCACTCGCCGACCATGTCGCGAGCGCAGTCGCCTGATTTGCCATTGTAGCTGCGGCCATCTTCCATATAGAACCAGTTGCCAGCGCGAGCGCGGTAGCGAAAGGTTTCCGAGCCATCGACCGGGACTTGTTCGTTTTGGCAATGCAGGGTCGAGTTGATGAGGGTAGTACGGTACTGAATGAGGCCATGATGGACGAGACGACAGGTACGTGAAAGAGCGTCAAGAGTGTTGAGGTCAATAGACGAAGCAATGGCTTCGACAACACTGTATCAAGCGAGGGTCAGCAATGGATTTGGTTGTCATGACATGTGCCAAACGAGGTATTGGGTGAGCTAAGAGATATCATGATGACGGTCAATAGCTTCAACCACGAATCTCCCAAAGCATTGAGTCAAAAAATCGAGCAAAGAAGTGATTCAACTCACGGATAGCACTGAAACGCGTTGGTAACAGGCGCCTGGAAGGTAGAAGCGTCCATGGTGCCTAGCGGCTCTGGGTTATACAATGAATGAGGCCAAGGTCCATTCCGGCTGTTGGCAGACAGCAACTGGAGCTTCCTGAGAAGAAGAAGATGTTGGTCCTTTTGAGAGAGCTCGTTCTGTTGGGGGTCGTCATGATGAAAAGGTCCAGGAGGCGGGAGAGGCGGCACGACCTCATGATGAGGTGCAGCGGCACGAGCATCGTTGACGGTAAAGCCGCCAGGGCCCGCTCCAACATCCTCGTCTTCTTCCAAATCCACAAAACGCGCCATGGCTTGGTCTCTTTTCTTTTACTAGCAACTTGCGTCTTGGCACATAAAAGGTACAGTGTGAACCACGCACAAAGGAACCCCAGGATCTGATAAGCAGAGGGGATTGGGGGGGTCAGGTCGGTAAGAAGGGGGTCCGAGATAGACCGGCTGATGAGCCGGAAGGGGACCGGGATGCGGAACTTGACTGATCGGGGCTAGACACGGCAGAGGAAGGTATGCAGAAGGTGAGAAAAGGTGAAGGTGTTGTTTACAGAAGGGGATTAACGGTCTGCAGGGGAATTGGAGTTGGAAACTGGAACTGGGGCTTGATGGGTGAGAAAGAAGTGGGTTATGCTATGTTACGGAGGCCGGGAGTTGGTTTGATGGATGAAGCGGGCGGGGAGGCGGAGTATGATAAGAAGCTATGATATGAGCTCGGAAGAAGCCATTGAAGCTGAGCTGAAGCTGAATGTTTAGGGACAGGTTCGTCAGTTGAGTGAATCATTGACTCCAACTCAAGCACCTCAGTTGCGAAAAAGCAAGAAGGGGATGTGAGTTAACTAGTGAGTGAGTGAGTGAGTGCGTGAGTGAGTGCATAGTGGCAGTGAGTGGATGGATGATCCAATGCATCAATGAGATTCGTCAACGATGCGTCAGTCACTTGATACCAGCCACAGTTCAACCAAATTCGAATCAAGTTAGATGCAACAAACTAGTATGTCTACGGTAAAGTCCAGGACCAATTCTTGAAGCTTGTCAGAATTGCCCAGAATAGCATAAACCACCTCACCTCACCTCGAAAACTCGAGCCGATCAAAAGCCCAACCCTACCCCATCCTATCATGAGCTGCCGGCCCCTCTTTGTTCCCGAAGCTCAAGCTCAAGTGGAGACTCCACTGCAGGTTCGAGTTTTACCGAGCGTGTAAGTACTGTACCCAGGTACCTACTTAGTTAAACGATGTGCGTGCTTCTATAATCCGGCGGTGACGGGTGTTGCACTGTCATACGCAAAAACATACAAAAATACCACTCTTTTACGGCTTGTCAAGTCACGCGAGAGCCCCACGTGTTTTTTACCCGTCATGAGACGAGAAGATTTCACTTGTTTGCAACTCTACATCATGCCAAAGCTGCAGGCCGTGCAGCACGAATTTACCATTCGGATGGATCCCAACAGAACTTCTCGTTACGTACAACAACTCTCCCTTCTCTTCTAGAAACATACCCAGGTCTAGCTAGCTCCAGTATCAACGCAATGTGCGAGCAGAAAATTGCGACACGGCTGTTTAGATCGTTCCGGTGTCGGGACCCATGACAATCTCATCTTATCAATCTCATCTCTCGTGCAGCCTACCCCATACCATCACCATCAGGGACCTATCAGAACTTACTGGGCGGAGATCTTTGACAAAGAGATACTAGGAAATAAGAACGCATTTTTCACCTCCCTGTTTTAGTACTCATTTTCTCATTTTAGATCGAAATGGAAAGTTACGACTTTACAAAGGTACCGTAAATCACCCGGAGGGTTGTTAATTCGTTTACGCCGATACTGAATAATACTACAGAATGCTCGACACTCCTCGGCTACTGCCCATAGCCCAGAGATACTGGGTAAATCAAAGTCGTTGTACCTAAAACATTGTTAACAAGAGATCTAATCGTAATCCATGTCTGGGATTACATATCCCTTCCTGAGTTTATACCAAGATTTTTCATCAACGTTTCAACCGGAGACGGGCTCTATTACAACCCACCTGATAACATCCACAACCAGACAACTTCAAGGAGAACCGTGTTAGTTAGCTTCTCCTAGAATTCTCAACTCCCTGCATAGTAAACTGTCCTCAAACATGCAACGCAGTGCATCCAGCGAACAGGCCATTGGTGTCATGGATGAACTGGGATATCAACGTGGTCCAATATTCGAGACCCAGCATCCAACAATGACCACCTTTTGAGGGCCTGCCTATCAAACACACAGACTGCATCCAAGAACTACCCAAGTTTCTTAGAGAATGTTAGAGTTGAACAAGTTTTCTACAGTAATGCTATAATTCGAGGAACGTCGATGTGGGCTGCCCCGAATGACTTGAGCCATATACTGCCTTTTCATCAGGAGACAATATTCCAAGTCGCTTGGGACAAGCCGACACAATGTTGCATGGATTTGGAGAGTATAAATTCGGGTATACCTCGTATTAATGTTCTCGATGAGGAATAAAACCACGTTCCGATTCTTATGCTTGCATGGGCTTGCATTCTCTCAGCACAATGGGCAGAGTTGATTCATGAAGCACAGATATTTCAATCTCTGCCTCAGATCAACGGGCTTCTGTGAATCCCTAAGATACTGCTTCCTTGTCTACAGTGATCGACATTGGGGAAGTTGAGGATGGTGCTGCTCACTAGTGGAGTGCTGTTCTTACAATGGAAAACAGATGGGAGGTAATCACTCATGGACTCAAAAGCAAGATCCTTATCTACTCTCCATGATCTGTCCATTGAGAATTGGAAAAACCATAGACTATCTCAGCAAAGGTTTAAGATTTAGAATCCGGTATCGAATCATACTTCCACAACATCAGACGCCGCTTATGGTCACTTGTCCGAGCACTGCTCCCTGCACGGCATAGGATCTGAAGCAAACAACTTTGATGGACACTCTGTTGATACCAGCTGCCAAGTACTATGGCAGGCCGATTGACATATCAGAACAAAAGATGCCTCGCCGGAAAAATCGACAGCGAACGCATCTGTAATCAGCTTCATCTCACGGATTCGGCCCAACTTGATATGCTTTCAACCCTCAGTTGTAGCCCTAGGGGCACAAAGGTACTCCTAAGCAGCGTTTTCTTCGAGCCTGACGTAGAAAGAAACATCTGTGACATCTGGTTATAGGGTCCCTTCGCATCTGTGAACAAATTGGAGGATACCTGTACACTTTTTACAAACCCCAATAACAAGCAATCTGGAGACTGGAGGTTTTAGATCAGTGTCTTCATAAGTGGCCTTCACCACAAGTATCTGAGTAGTGCTCAAGCAGCTTGGTAGGACATTTTGGCTTTTGGGTCTCCCCGACTTTAAAAGCTGACTTGGCCACTTTATAGCTACAATCAAGATAATAGAATTCACTCCATCAACCTTACTACGTATTATTCAGCAGCATCAACAACCTCAACAACTTCATTACACACACGAATGTGCTAGCATAGATAGAGACATCGATGTCTTTATTTGAGAACCCGTCTCGGCCTTAGAGCGAGGGAGGTCAATGTTTTGTGCAGACGAATGCCGACTACTACACCTATTCCACGGCATGGATTATACCGGCCCGCCTCTATTTCATTTTAAGCCGTTTGGGAGTACGACGCTGGTTGACACTAACTTGAATGTGCGTGCTCATGTGCTTTGTGTAAAGGGTCATTGTCTTCGATATCTCGGATTTGCATGGGCATACAGAAATCAATAAATGCTGGAGGAGGGCTAGCATACTGCAATGTTTTTACGACCAAATTGTAACATAGTGGAGAGACTTGGTGAAACTTTTAATTTAGATCATGACGACCTTGATTTGGAGGATGAGAACTCGGAGATGGTGACTCAGAACATGTTCACCTGGCTACGGGGAGAGGATGGATTCCCTGTAGTAGAAAGGGAGATTTGACAACATCCTTGGATTGATAATTTGGATGATGACGACGACAGTAATGCTTCTCACGAGAACTATGCTGGCTCTACTGCAAGGATCCCGGGTGTTGATAGATGGTTGCTGAGAACGTCAACACAATGGTCAAACTCAGTATGAGTAGACAAGATACATACAAACAAAACAAAACTAAAGTTGATTGACACACGGCCCATCTGATGATGCAATTTCCGAGATATCCGCTTCCAAGGCCAATTACAATTTAATATCAAGCCGTCTTTGAGAATCCTACAGAGCCGCGTCAAGAGCGCCAGTATGCAGTAGTCACAGCGATGGTGATTACGAAGGATCAAAAACTCCATCCCGTTTCATGAAACAGAAACAAGCTGACCCAGGGATCAGGATGAGAAGCTGCAGCTATGTAAATTAAACTGTGGCGATCCGACCGTGCAGTACTATAGTGTGATCCAGCGAGTGGCTGCTGCTGGGAGGATGTCATCAGTAGCGGTGCTGCATTGATGCTCACGGGCTTGAATTAATTTATATGAAAACCATCTCATGACTGAAGTGCATCCAGCCGTGAGTGCCGTTCAGTCACCAGTGAGTGACCTTAACTAAAGCTTGAGAAGATTAACCGTAATCCTTGCTGATAGAAGCACGTCCAATAAGCCGGAAAAGTCCTGGAAATAGACTAAAATAAAACAAAACAAAAAGATCTTCCAGAAGGTTCCTTCGGATGATGCCTATTACTACACCTTGGTCCGGGGGGAGAGGTGGCTGTGTCTTGTTTCCAACTGAAGATGAGGCATTGCCCTCAGGAAGAGATTATGCTTGTTTTGGGTGTAGACGAAAGAGTGCGATTCGCGTAAAAAAGGGTTGAAATGCATGAATTCACACCTCAATTCGGCCAAGGAGTTGTTTCTGAAACGTGGGTGAGGCAAGGTTGCGGAATCATGAAACCTGGTCTTGATTCATTTACAGTAAGAGACGAAGCTTGGACCAGGGTTCTTTACGGAGCACCTACAGTACAGTACAGTACAGTACAGTACATGATCCATCACCAGTTTTTGCGTCGTCCTGTCTTTGGTTCTAATAGGAAATGTTAGCGGAGGATTTTACTTGGCATTGTTTTGAGAGTAGATAGATTGGATGTGAGGCTCAGGTTGTAATGTGTCACGAATCTGTACAGGATCACCAAAACAATAGTGCAACTAACTATTCTAGATCCGAATGCTATAATCTCGATAGTAACTATACAGTACAGTACTATTAGCTGTGATACAATTTGTTTACTCGTATTTCCTTGCAAGCTGATATTCCCGTGAGATGTAAAGCGAACGATAACCCCTTGTCTCCCCCATGTCTCTCGTGCGACGTTGAAAGCCCCGCCCCTTGCAACACCCACTTTATGCATATTCCCTAGCACCGCATCCCTGCATACGATCCTTTGGTAGGTAGGTACCAATTATTCCATTCAACCTCCAATTTCCAACCTTCGATACTACCTACCTACTATGTAGGGATCGCACATCAAGTCACATCACATCGTATCACTCACACACAAACAACGAATCCCGCCGTTTGACGGGAAATTAAATTACTAGGAGCATCGATCGGCACTCGCCCGAATAAACAAGTTCAAACCTAGCTTTCTTCTTTGATGACTATGACTGTCTCATCCATATTGTCAGCAAGTGCTGCTGTCCTGGATCATCCTATTTTTTGGCTGTGGCGGCAATAGTTTCACCGTTTGCCAGCTGAACAAACGGTGAAGGACCTGTATATTCATCAGAGGTGTCGAGGGGACCGACAGAACGACCATCATGAACCAGCTTCTCCAACATCAGACGGAGAACTTATTTGTCATGGCCGTCGTTGGGTTGGCCGCCGGAGAATTCATCATGACTAGATGGACGGTGACAGGGGCCTTCAATTCCTCCACTATCTGCTGAGCATGTTCGCCTTGCAGCTAGGGCCCATGCTGTCCTGTGTCTATCATTGAGCCCACCAGGAAACTCATCCTAGGTACTCGAGCCCAATATGGTAATCTCTGTCCTTGCTCTGATATCCACTTGCTTCCAAACCACGTCTCGTCTATACTGACCCTACAAACTTGCTGAATCAAGGCACGCGGCGGGGGTCCAACATATCCATCACGTCTCATGTTGAGGCCACTTTAATTAAGTCCCGATCGATAACCAGGATGTCCGTTTACTCCGCCACTTGTCACAGCTTGACGCTGGCTAAGCTGGGGACTGACATATTCTTTTCGATATGGTATTAAAGACGAGGCTCTCGCCGCTTGTCAACAATCCTTCCTCTTCACTCAACTCTCATTCATTCTCTTTCGTTTTGTTCCCGGGTTTGGGCTTCTCTTCTAGTCGTTCTCTTCTGACAGGTGCTTTGGTCGCCTTTTCCAACTTAACAATCCCTTCGCTCTTTGATAGAGACTTTCACTCACTGCCAAACCGACAAAACACCAAACCAAACTACGCCCTTCCGATTTACATCCTTCACCATGTTTATGCGCAACGTTCTTATCGCGGCTGTCAGCCTGCAGGCTCTCGTTGAGGGTGTCGTTGCCCAGGATAAGGTCACTCTTACCAAGACTGTCACTCGCCGCAAGCCCAAGACCACCGCTGGAAACCCTTATGAGGTGCCTGATGTTCCTGAGGTGACCGTTGTTCCCACCTCTTACATCACTGACGGAACTACCATTTTCGTTGACGAGACTGTCACTATTCCTTGCTCCAGATGCACAGCCAGCACTGCTGGTGATGCTGATGCTGAGGCTACCTCTGAGGTCATCACTACCGTCATCACCACCGATGCCGGAGCCGTTTCTGACCAGACTGCTGAGGTGACCGTGGTCCCTACCTCTTACATCACCGACGGAACCACCATCTTCGTTGACGAGACTGTCACCATCCCCTGCTCCCGATGCACAGCCTCCAAGACTACTGCCGATGTCTCCGATGCTGAGGGCACCTCCGA
Organism: Fusarium sp. NFCCI 5145; assembly: GCA_033439405.1. NCBI lineage: Eukaryota > Fungi > Ascomycota > Sordariomycetes > Hypocreales > Nectriaceae > Fusarium > Fusarium sp. NFCCI 5145. Next base: position 311,975 of record JAWDHB010000427.1, read on the forward strand.
GGCCGTCTCTGAGACCGTCTCCGAGGCCGAGACTCTTTCCACCGCTGAGGCTACAACTTCTGGTGATGCTGCTGCCGACGGCACCTCTGAGGCTGTCTCTGAGTCTGCCTCCGAGACTGTTTCTGAAGCCGCTACTACTGAGGCCGAGACTCTTTCTACTGCCGAAGCCGCTACTGAATCTGGTTCCATCACTGAGCAGACTGCTGATGTCACCACTGTCGTCCCTACCTCTTTCATTACCCGTGGTACTACCCGCTACGTCAACCAGACTATCACCATCCCTTGCACCAAGTGCGCCGGTGGTAAGAAGACCGATACCACCGAGGTTGCTGGAGAGACCACCCTCGACACCTCTGCTGCTCTTGAGACTACTGGAGCTACCCAGGATGCTGCTGAGACCTCTTCTGCTCCTGCTGAGGAGACCACCAACATTAAGAACGGTACTCAGACTGCCAACACTGAGACTCCCATCCCCACAACCATCATTCTCACCACTGGTAAGGGACAGAGCACTGTCTCTACCCAGCCCGGTCCTTTCGCCAACACCACTGTCCCCGCTGGCGCTGAGACCACTGGTTCCGGTGCTCTGCCCAGTGCCGTCACTTCTGAGGCTGCCACCAGCAGCGCTGTTGTCAGCAAGGTGAACAAGCCCGTCATTGTTGTCATCCGTGAGGTCACCATCTTCCACCGCACTGTCGTCATTGGTGCCGCCTGCCCTCCCGTTAAGCGTGGCAACAAGGGTGACTTCGTCGTCGGTACCGGCTCTGATGAGAAGAGCTTCACCAAGATCGGCGAGGCTCTCACTGACGCTTGTGACAAGCAGTTCAAGGACTGCTCCCAGAACGCCGGACAGAACTTCGCGGTCTCTGACTGCCAGAAGCAGCGTGAGATCTGCCGTTCTGATGCCTCTTCCACTGCTAAGGCCCCCACTCCCGCCCTCAAGGAGTCTACCGAGACCGCCTCCGTCATTCTCCCACCTGATGCTAAGGTCACTGGCAACACCAAGCCTGGTGTTGGCGGTCACGTTGTCATCTCTACCCGAACTCTCACTGTCTCCGAGTCCTGCGCCATCTCTGACGGTACCCCTGTCATCGAGGGCCCTACCAAGACTGGTGCTGGCAAGACTACTGAGACTGCCGCCGCTGAGACCACCTCTGATGCTGAGGCCGTTGGCTCTACTGCTCAGGGTGCTGAGACCTCTGAGGCTGCTACTGGAACTGCCACCGGTGTTGAGAGCTCCGAGGCCGTCACCATTGTCACCATGACCAAGCCCGACGGCGAGGTTAGCACCACTGCTATCACCCTCACCAACGGTGTCCCCACTGGCACTGGCAATGTTCCTGGAGAGACCCAGGTTGATTCCACCGCTGAGGCTGAAACCACTGCTGCCGAGACCACTGCCGCTGCTGAGACCACCCAGGGTGACGAGACTGTCACTGTCACTACCTCTGGTGTTGTTATCATCACCATGACCAAGTCTGACGGTGAGATTAGCACCACTGCTATTACCCTCACCAACGGCGTCCCTACTGGCACTGGTGCTCTCACTGTCCCTGGTGAAGGTGAGAAGACCACCGCCGAGTCTCCCACTGAGACTGGCGAGACTGCCATCGGCCAGGAGACCACTGTCCCTGCTGGAGGCGACAAGACCACTGTCCCTGCTGGCGGCCACAAGGTCGTCACCAAGACTGTCACCAACCAGGTCACTTCCTATGTCACCGTCGGCGTCAACACCGCCACCGTTGGCGTTGAGACCGTCACCATCACCAACCAGCTCACCGAGACCGTCACCGTCCCCTGTGGCGCCGGACAAACCGCCAACGTCGTCACATCTGTTGTCACTCAATGCCCTGTATCCACGCTGGCTACTACCCGCGCCCCTGACACAGTCTACGTCACTGCTACCGTTGATGCTGCCCGTCTGCACAGCCCCTACCCTGCTCCCCAGCGCTTCCGCCGCATGCTCGGCTTCTGGTAAACCGGTTAAAATGTTGACCACGGTTCTTTTTTTTCATTTCAACTTCACACCACTTTGGGTTGAAACCAGACAGGTTTTGAGACTGTAGGAATATGGGGGAGTTTTTCAACGGGCAGCGGCTATCACTCACTTGGTCACGCTTCGGTCTGTGACTGTAAGTTAGGTGATTAGGAAGAATGGTAGTTCGCAGAGGAATGAGAAATATTGATTTTGGAGTTTAAATCTTTTGTCCCTTTTGTTTTTCATATGCTTATGATTTTGCCCGCGGGCGTGTAACACGATGTATGTACCGCCTGAATTAGAGAATACGGAACGCCATTTCATGAGCCCTTGTGTCTTTTGCCAGTGATAAAAGTGAAGAAGACGCGATTCAATATGCCAGCCTGCATGTGATAATCTGCTTGTGAGCTAAGATCGAAATTAATTTGGGGAGTAGCATATCTAATGTTGTGTAGTGAGTAATAGCCTAATAGGGCAGCACTCAGCCATGCAAGCCATGAGTATTCACAAGGGCAACATAAAGTAGGAGAGCAAGATGTCTTATTCGTGTTATATCCTAGACATAAAATAACGACCGAAAAGTTTGCCGGCTCCATAACCAAGCTCATAGAGTCATACAACCCTTCCTACCAAAACACAAAACGCCCACAGAACTCGCCAAACGATAGCGTAGCAAGCATTTTCGTCGCGAGCTCTGGTTCAACACACTATCCGCAAAGCGATGGCGTAGAAGCACTTTCGCTGCCGAGGGAAAAGGAAACTCGTAGGACAGCGTGTACAAACGCTGATGGGGTATCATAAAAAGAGCAAAACGGAGCATTAACAGCAGGGCCGGGGCCAAAAATAGAAATGACAGAAAAGTCCGATGGGGTGGATGCTGGGAGAGTCTGAACCGATGAGGGGAACGAGGTAATAGCGCTGAAGCATTGTCACCGCGCTCTTCGCAAGGTTAGAGGGTCCCCGAAGCATGTATCATTGTCGAAGCCGTCGTATTAGTGGTGTATATACCATATGGAGAATCCGGCGACGCCTCGAGGCGCAATGATTGGCCCCCATTGGATGAGGGTGAGAAGTAAATGCCGTCAAAGCATATCATAATCGAAATGCCATGTTAATACATGCAGTCGGATCAGCAGGTTGAACTGCTGGCAGCTGCTTGGTGAGGAGACGTCAACCAGGGCGCTTGTTGAAGATGCAGTCCAGGCGAGCGAATCCGAAAAGCCTCAAGAGACTTAAGCGCGGTTCGATTTCTTCCAAGGAAGAGATCCGAAGCCACGCTCCTGACGCTCTCGTCTGGCTGCACCATCCTCAAACTCACTGGCTGAGTCTGACTGAAGCTTGCTGCTGGGAGGGTTGCCAAAGTACGCAAGAAGAGCCTTCATCACGAAGGAGCTGAGAATGCTCATGCACAGAATTCCAATCATGGTGTAGTTACTCTTGCGGTATTGGTGAGGGCCAGGGGCAGCATCTTCAGGCCAGCCGGTGTAGAGAGCATAAGTTGTCATGACGCTACCCAGGTTGCCGAGACCGGAAACGAGAGCAGTAGCGGCAGCAACTCCGACTTCTCCGTGACGCTTCTGGAAGATCTCGGAGCTCCATGTCATGCAGATCGGGACAGTAGGGCCAAGACCAAAACCGACCATGAGAAGGCCTCCGTATCGCGCCCAACCGTTGTTGGTAGCCAGGGTGGTGGTGAGGAGACCGGCGATCTGGATGCAGACAGCGGCAGAGAAGAAGTAAGGGCGAGATCGGTGAAAGCGGTCCGAGATAGGTGTGACGATGAGGATCGCAATGAGATCCATAATCCAGATAGGCGCAAACAGAAGACTCACCTCGACGCCGCTGGCCTCAGGTCGGATGGATGCGATGATAACGGATCCGTACATCTGGGTGCCGATACCAACGCCAACAACACCAAAGTACATGACAGTCAGGGGCCACAGACGCCAATCGATCAGGACGAGACCCAAGTCCTTGAAGTTCCAGGGGCGAGCGTGGTAAACGCGTCGAAGGTCGTGATAGTGGATGACGGCGTCTTGTCCCTTGAGAACTTCAGGGGTAGCGGGAAGCCACCTGAACAGACCTGTCTTTGGTCTTGTCTGACCAGGAGCAAGGGGACGATCGGGGAGCCACCACAGAAGGATTATGCTCAGAACGACACCGACAAGGCCGTAGACCATGAACATCCAACGAAAGCCAACAATTCCTCTCTCTCCATCCATGAGCTGGAATCCCGCCGAAACAAGGCCAACGACAGCGGCGGACACTTGGGAAGCAGTGAAATAGTAGCCAATTCGCTGGCCGGTACGCGAAGGAGGGTAGAAGAGAGTGAGATAGAAGGCCATTCCGGGCCACATTCCAGCGATAACAAGCCCAAGAAGGAACCGCAAGAGCTTTACACTCCATGGGTCATTGACAGCGGCAAAACAAGTGCCAATAACACTGGTTGCAAAAACAATGCGAGCCATCCAGAGACGAGGGCTGAGCTTGCTCATGATAAGGTTGGAAGGGCAGTCGAAGATGACATAGGCGACGTAGAAGAGGGCGAGAGCAGTAGAGACATCCTTTGGAGTCATTCCAAGAACTGTCATAAGGTCGTGTCCCTTGTCCTTGTTCATGGTCTGAGCAATTCCGATGTTAGACCTAATAGCCGAGCAGAGGAAGTAGAGGACCCAGAAAGCTACGACTGATGAGTAAACAGTTTAATAAGTGGTAGAGATTCAACTTACCAGGAATGATGCGGCGGTCAATCTTTCTGTAAGCACGAATGGTAAGTTATTTGCATATATATATAGCGGAGCCCGTCTAGGTAGTCACAAACCTGTAGATTCGCTCAACCGTCTCAACATCATAATCGCCCTCTCGGGCATTTCCCTCTTCCTGATTCTCAAGCCCAGTAGAAGAAAACTGAGGCTGGGACGCGGGGTCATCATGCTTGCCACCACTGGCGAGCGAGCTGTGAGCTGACTCTGCCATTGGATGGATGCTTGGGACTTGGAAGCAATGGAGGAGCGTGCTATAAGTCCGTTGCAGGTGATGAATTGGGAGCTGCTAGCGATAACAGCGGATTGACTGAATAGGAAGAGAGGCAATGCTAGTCGAGAGGGCTTTTGTAGTATACAAAAAAGGAGAGATGAAGAAGGGATTGATGTTGAGGGGAAGAGAAAGAGGGTGGAGGGGATTTATCAAGAAAAAGTTGAGTGAGGGTCCATTTGTGAGCCGATCTAGGCCGCTAAAACCGATGTAGATTCACTTTTTGGGGTATAGCTCTTGCAGGTTGGGGTAGCTCTGGGTTTAGGGAGCCACTAAATGCGGCTACTAAGAGCTAATTAGCAACCCTTAACTACCTGAACCTGCAATCTCTAGCCAGTGGATGTGATCGGCTGGTTTTTACGGTTATTCACTCCAGGGATGAGAGCTGATGCTGTATAATGGAGATAAAAGGATCGAAAAAGACCAAAGGGAAAAAGAAGCAGTCGGCAGACGAGAATTATCCACCTCGTTCTAATACCGCGGAGGGGACACGGCCCGGCTGGTGAGAATACCAGTCAAGAAGGCGAAGACTCCGTCGTATAAGAGCTTATTCGGAGATCTACCGAGTTCGACCGCCGGCAATCGGAACAGAAAATGGACATTAAGCATAGGTAGTATAGAATGAAATGAGAGCGTGACCTTTGCTATGGGCCAAGCCTAGGTAGTGTTCTAGAAAAGTTCGGTGCAGCTCCGGAGTACTCTCGGCTTTGCAGCCGTCAAGCTATTTGATAGATCCCGGAGAAGGGAAGACAGCATATGCGTTCAGGGTTCAGACGATTTCCTGCATGATTCGACCACTAGGAAGATGCTAATAGGATATTGTATTGTTGCTAGGTACAGGGTTCAGCCCGATGAACCAGTAATAACTTCCCCTGGTTCACTTCAACCCTTGAATGCCCTTTCCAACTCTACAATATCGAGCTTCTTCATCTTCATCATAGCTTCAGTTGCTCTTCCAGCCGCAGCCTTGTCTTCCGCTCCCATCATACTCTTGAGCGCTGAAGGCACAACCTGCCAGGAAATACCAAACTTGTCGGCCAACCATCCACACTGTTGGCGGGACTGATCACCACCTTCGCTGAGCTTCTCCCAGAAGTGGTCGACCTCAGCCTGATCCTCGCAGTCGATCATCAAGGAAATGGCTTCGCTGAACTTCCACTTGGCTGGTCCGCCGTTCAGAGCGACGAAAGTGCGGCCTCGAAGCTCAAACTCAACGACCATGACTCTTCCGGGCTGCTGGCCGTGGGTTTCTTGGCCGGCCGGGGTGTAGCGTTGGATAGTGGTTATCTTGGAGTTGGGGGCAAAGATTGAGACGTAGTGATTTGCTGCCTCCTCGCCTTGGTCCTCGAACCAGAGGCAGGTTGTGAGTTTGCCGAATGACATGATGAATGCGTGTTAAGTGGTGATGCAGTTATATGACAAAGGATTATGAGGATGAGGATGAGGATGAGGGTGGTAAGAAAACTAAAGAGAAGACATCGCGTCTTCTTATAGGCGCCAATATCGTTAATTAGAAGCTGTGAACCAACACCACGAACTGCAAGTGGCTTGTGCTGGAAGTATGTATTGTTCGAGTTTAGAGGCTCAATAGTTGGGTAAGCAAGCATCAAGACAGGAAGTTCTAACAAGATGAAGTCTTTCACGAGGTATCTCAGTAAACTGTTGGATCACCGTGAACAAAGGCATTTGTGACAAGCCACCTCATTTAGAGGCGTTATTTGCTGCGTCGCGGAGCCAATTGTCTCTGACGAGCTTGATGCTTAAGCGGGGAAAGCTTCAGCTTGGAGAAACAGAGACATAAGATTAGACGGAGTGATTACTGAATGGAAAGCAACTGCCCGAAGTGTTAGTGTTGTACAGAAGATATTCTTTCAAGCGTTGCATGTTTGTTATGCTAGGTAGTATGTATGTACATACAGTACTAGTTAAGTCTGGGGCTTTTTGTGATAAGGAGGAAACAAAACCAAAGTGTACGGTACGGAGTAGAGAAACTCTATTACCCAAAATCAGACAAGGTTCTTCAGATCAACTCTGATCGTCATGACAGGCCAATAATGGCTCGGATATTCCTTGTGGCTCATCCTCGAAAGCTCAGCATTAGCTGCTTTAGGACTGGCCCTGGTCAGGTCGTATCGTTAAACCTGAAGTTCAACCTCATATTTCTGGTGTAAATGCACAAATGCCTTAGAACTCAGAGCAATCCTTCCCGTCCGTCCCCCTAAACAACAAGGCACTTGCTTGAGTCTCCAAATTCTTATTTTCACTTCCCCCTCTTCTCCCATCATTTAAACACACCCGCTCAACATCTCAAATCAACAAACGCGACTCAATTGTTGTCAAAACGGCACAATCTTTCACTCATTTATTGTCGCGATCAAATCTTGGTTTCTTAGCGAGCACCCTCGCCCTCACTCAACTCAACCTCGGCAGTCTCGCCAATGCCGCACTTGGAATTATCGTCGTCACCACCAGCGTCATCTGCTTGTGCCACCCACTTTCTGCTGCTCTGATACATACGCAACAGCTTCACGTCTGTCCAGCAATGTAATACGCTGATAGTTGCAGCTAGCATCGATTCGGATCATTAGTTAATCACTAAGCCCCGACATGTCGCGGTCAAGACTAAGTGGTTTTGAACATCGGCGCTCATGCTTCTTCGAGACAGATAGTCTTACCTCGGGCAAAGTTGTCTATTTTATTTCCGACTGTTGCCACCTCGAAAGTCAGGCCGTGAGGCCTCACACCAAAGGACCAACCTGACACGATGAGTCAACACCTGTGAGAAATCAATCATCTTGGGCCAGGCCGACCAGACCAGTCATCGTATGCTTCGCCCTTTTTAGAGAGCTGCCTTGATTGATACAATTATCTCGTGCCCAATAAGCACTATTTCGGAACAGAGATCTTATCACCAGGGGGTGCCAACAAGTTGACGGATCGCAGCCTGACGCTTCTTCGAGTCCTGGAGACCAGGGTTAGACAAATCACCTCCAAGTGCACGTCACTGAGTTGGACCTGGAAAATCCTGACAGATGATACGAGTCCTCCAATGGCCAAAATCCAGGGACCGTGAATAAGGTCACGAGATCCCAACGGAATGCATCTTCAAACGCACCCATGGACGTGGGTCGCATAGCCTCATGTCCAACTATTATGCTGTCTTCGAGTGAAGATCAGACAAGGCAACGAATACAATAGCTGGACAGGCATACACCCAACAAGGTGTGGTCCATCCATCCTCACTCGCGTCGTAGCCTTGTGCTTCCCCACGCCTCCATAATGCAACGCCACCAAAGAGGCACGGCGCGTGAGTCACGATTTGCACGCTTCCGTATCCAAACCCAAAAGGACTTGCCTTATTATGGGACCTGCCCTATCGAGTCACTCGATGCGCGTTGTCTGCCTGGAGCCCAGTCAAATACTAATAAAGTCGTCTTCGCATTCGCAACATCTTGAGTTCAACAGTTCGGATCTGTCGGCGCCACAATAAGTAGATACTTGTTTTTGCTGAGCCACGCACTCGCGATGTCACGTGGTGGCCTTTGACTAATCCTCCATTTCGTCAGCTCTCTCCGACTCCACCTTATTCTACCCGTAGCCTTCCGCTTTTTCATACCAGAATTTTCAGGCCTCCAACCCAAGCTTCACTCATCATAACCAACCGACCCGGGCAAGTATTCATCGGCATAACGATTTGCTATTACGCCCAACGCTCACCCCCCGGCTTGCCCTGAGATCCTACCTACAAAAGCGTCAATCTCGCTCTCGACCCCGCGCACCACTTTAATTCACGCGACCGCCGATTACAAACCCTTGCGACCGCGATATCTGCGTCGCCTCCCACCGTCGCAAAGCAATACCAACCACACATACATAGGCACCATGAGTGTCGCATTCGAGCCTCGAAGCTTTATTCACGACGGGAGTTATCCTCCCATCGGTGACGACCACGACCACGACCACGACCACACCGACCAACGATTTACCGACAGCGATGTAGCAGAACAACTCAGCCATTACACAACCGAGGCAGCAATGCTTCCGGATTCTACAGGTGTTCTTGGAGACGACAGAGGGATGATGCCAGAGGATGCTGCTGCTGTACAAGAAGCGACTCGACTTGACTTGGGACACCCCACTTTCCCTTCTCCGATCGAGGCCGCCATGCAAGCACCAACGCTCGACCCTTTGCCCGACGAAAAGGATCTTTCCCCAAGCATTGGTTCTCCTCCTTCTCGGATAAAGTCTATCGCCAAGCCGGAGAGAGAAGCCGTCAAGGGCGCGGACGGAAAATTTCACTGTACGCAGGATGACTGTAAGGAGGAAGTCCGAGTATTCTCGCGCAAATGCGAGTGGAAGTAAGTTCCCCATGTATTAATCAGAGCCTACGCATTTACTAACTATTCTGTAGCAAGCACATGGACAAACATGAGCGACCCTACCGATGCCCTGCCGAAGGATGCGAGAATCTCCCAGGTTTCACCTACTCCGGCGGTCTACTCCGACACGAGCGCGAGGTCCACGGCAAACATGGAGGACCTAAGAATACAGTGAACTGTCCTCATCCGAATTGCAAACGACACACTGGAAAGGGATTTTCAAGACAGGAGAACCTGAACGAACACCTTCGTCGTGTACACACCAACCCCGATGGAACCACTCCTCCTGCCGACATTGTTCAGTCTCCCGGCGACAACGATAGCGAGAAAGCAGGGACGAAGCGCAAGCGTCACTCAAGTGAGCAGGCTAGCGGGGAGATCGTGGAACTTCGGGAAGAAGTCAAGCGTCTTCGAGAAGAGAATGACAAGCTGAAGGAAGAGATGAACCAAAATTCGCAACATTCCCTGTCGATGATGGCCCAGATCGCTGAGTTGCAGGACGCCCTGCGTGAAGGTCTGAATGGACACCCCATCGGGGCTCCCACAGCGCAGATGATCTAGGAACCATTCCTACACTATGCGAGCTCCAGCCAGAACGGACCGCAGGTATGAGATGAAAACTCGGCAAAATACCACGCATCCGTGTATCAACCAAGTCAAATCAGAAAGGCCTATGGTTTCACTCTGCGGCATATATCTCTTCGGGCTTCATTTTCTCAATTTCCAACTTATACACACTCCACTCGGCGTTTCGGCTCATTGCATGGGCTCATGACTTTCCAAGGATGAGCCTCTACCGGGCTCTTTTTACACTTTTACTCTCAATTTTGGCATGGCGTTTATTCTAAGGCACTGGGACCGGAAGAGATGATATCCCCCTCCTATTCAATACACAAATGCAATGCACACGCAAAACCCACATGATCAATGAAAGAATGGCAGATGGATTAGGGACTGGGCAACGGGATTGTATCCCAGGACGGAAGCATGAGAAATGAACCAATAGTGCGTTACGGGTAGCGTTTGGGCTTTATTTGTAAGACTCCTGTAATATATATACTTAGACGGATGCCATATGCCTCCTTATTTTCTCCTACATAAACGCTATCAGCGTTCCCAAGCTTAAGCTCTTCGTTTCCCATATTCTACTAAAGGTTTTTTTTTTGTGATACTATGGCTCTTTTTCGGAAACTTCGGTCCAGTGGCAAACTCACAACAAATAGCTTCGTAAGCTCATACCACATACCAATGCGGCTCAGCATGTCTTCCATTTTGAACCCGAGTTCATGCACTATACACCTATTCGTTATGAATGCTAAGTTACCATGTCCCACAATATACACAATTCCTCTCTTGTCCCAAGCCTTTTCCGACTAGAGACTCGAAACAGAATCCCAATAAGCAGCTCCGCTCGCTCGCTTCATATATACATTCGAACCAGGTCTCATGCTGAGAAACTGAATTGATACAAGGTAATCAATCACCTTCATGCAAGAGTCGTCATCTTGCGCCGACAAAATCCGCACCTACACCCCCTGTTCGTTCTCTAGACGGCCTGAACGTAGCTCGCAGGCACACTTCCCGTGACACCCGCCTTCTCGACCTCGACCCAGCCGTCGCCCGGGTCATCCTGCACGAGGACAAACCGTTCGCCCTCAATCATTGAGTGCTCCGAGTCAGCCTGTGCTGTGTACTCGTATAGGGCTTCCACGTAGCGGAGCTTCTTTGCGCCGCGCTTGGGCGCTACTGCGGGACCCTTCTTCTTCGTGGATGCGGTCAGGGAGGATTGTGTTGAAGTAGAATAAGTGGACGAGGGCCGGGCTGAGGTTACTGGAGCAGAAGGTGTCGTTGTGACTGTGGTGAATTCAACGTATGTTGATGGAACGAGGCCTTCCTTGTAGCCAGCACGGACCTTGACCCAGCCGGAGCCATCTGTAACAGAGTTAGACATGTCAGTGTAACAAGCTGAATATAGACTTACCGTCAGGTTCCAGCAATACCACGTCCCGTCCATCCATCACTGTAAGTTCACCCTCGCCACTAGCCTCGAACGCGTACAGCATCTTGCCCTTTTTCTCCTCCTTTGGACCGCCGTTGGTTTCGTTGGAGCCTGTATCTGTAATATAAGCTGCTGGCGGAGGCGCCATGATCCTCTTGCGTGCAGTGCCTGACGTCTTGGAGGATATGCTCGGTCGGGCTGTATCTGGCGGTACCTCCTCAGTCGGACTAAGCTGTCCAGATACAGACCCTGATAGAGAAGGGCGTGCTGAGTGGGAGCTAAGAGAGGTCATGGTATTCGAGCGTGTGAGCTCAGGCCCATCTGAAGCATTAGAATGCATCGAAGTCATCGTAGCGCTGGGTTTAAGGAGCTTGTTTGCTGCTTCCTGGCGTTCGGCCTTGAGCTTCTTGCGCTCATCCTTAGACTGTTCGCCGGGACAGTCAGGGGGAACCTTCATCTCACACTTGCTATGACATGTGTAGCCACAATCGCGGCAATCGAAGCCCTTTGCGCTCAACCCCCAAATTCTCTCTCCGCACAGATCGCAATTTGTTGGAATCTTGAAGGTCTGGCTCTTAAAGTTATGGTTCTTCGCACCGAGCGTCACGTCACCCACCACAGACGTGATTGTCGATGTTTCGACCTCGGCTGTAAGTCGTTGGCGATCAGTCGCATGCAAATCCTCTTGCATCGAGAAGAGAATGCGAACAACCTCGACCTCATCCTTCTTCTCCTTTCCTTCCCGGACTCGTTGCTTTACCTGCTTGAGACTTTCCACCTCTCTTCTCTTCTTATCCACCTCCCTCCGTAGTTCTCCCAATTGCGATTTGGATTTACCCAAGACGTTGCGCAAGAAGATCTTCGCGGTCTCGTCGATTATCATACTTCCGTCATCGTGCCAAACGGGACTGGCCTCGAAATGCTTGTCTGCGGGTTCGTTGAAAGCTCCCATGTTGTGTTGGATGTACATCATGGAATCAAGATGTGGCAAATTCCTCTGAATCTCGGTGCCCTGGTTTTGAACCATGCCGTTGCTCTGTTGTAGCATATCAGACTCGAGGTTGGTCGCAACAGTCCAAAGACTGTTCAGCTTTGTCGTTCGAAACTCGCTAAGATCCTGTAGACTATCCATAACCTCAGGTACATATTCGTGGTAATATTTCTCCTTCTGCTTGTTGGTAACATTGATCGCAATGATATAAGTGTTCTTGGCGTTGTTCATCTCGAAGAGCTGTTGTTGGTAGGCATTCTGAGCCTTGGCCTTATCATAATGCCCTTCGGTCTTCTTACGTTTAGACTCGACTTCTTGGCAGACAGCGTCGTATTTGCCCTTTGTCTTGGCGAGTGAGGCATATGAAGCATCACGCTCCTGCTCGAGCTTTGTCGCATAATCAGAGTGACGTTTGCGCAGTTCTTCGAAACGACCTCCGAAGAACTTGAGCGGCTCGGCGACCTGGGATATAAGATTATTGGCGTATCGGTCATGTTCGTTGGCGCGGGATTCGAGCGTCGTCAGCTGGGTTGTCCATGTGGTCAAAGAAGCACTGTAGTTGTCGCACAGTGATCAGTGGTTGTTCAAGCCAACTCAGGGGGGTTGAAACCATACCTCTCAAGTGAACCAGGCGTCATGGCAGGAGTGTCTCCCACGCTCAGCTGAGCTGTCTTCTTGTTCTTCTTTTCAAAGTACTTTTTGGCAAGTGCTGTAAGTTTCGCGCTATATTCCTTTTCGATGGCGGCTCGCTCTCGGTAGAATTGCTGTATGTCGTCAAGCCAAGCGATGCCATGACCAAGCCATACATTCGCGGGTTTGAAGCCATCCTAGCGAAATGCGTCTGTTAGCCATGTGAAGCTTGGCAAGACAATGAAAAGGAGACTCCAATGCAGGCGCAAGATACAAAGGAGACCAAGAAACGATTGTTTATCAAACAAGCTACAGCAAGTCAAGAAGGAAACCAACCTTGAGCTCTGAGCCGAAGGTGGGCATCACCTCCACCTCAGCCATGATGGGCAACGTGTGTATTCAAATCGTTCTCAGGAGCGAGGGGTAATCGGTTGGCGCGGATGAGACGGAGGCATGTACGAGATTGCAGAGCCGAGGCCAGCAGTTGAATTGAGAATGATAGGCCTTTAAGCGGAATAATCGTGGAATTGGTGGTTATTTGTAAAAGTGAGGTTATAATCGGCAACGGTAATGATGGCGGGGGAAAGATGAGGCGCAGCTTATGAGGTGCCTCTAGATACAGTAAAGTAGTATAGAGACTAGAGTTGAGTAGGTAGGGAGAAGGCGTTGCACCGCGCCGCGCAACAGACGGAACACCTCCATAGGTACCTAGGTATGGAGTAGGTGGTCTGTTTAGGCTCTAGTGCCCCCTAACTTGCAGGATGCAGAGCCTAAAACCCCGCCAATGAAGAAATATTGGGGGTGCCCCCCATTTCATCATGCGCCCCAGCTTGAACCAGAGCCAGCCAAGAAATTCGTGGAGGACAGGAGCCTGAGGATGAGGGTTTCATCCAAATTTTGGAGTCCGGTCCTGTCTTGCCTTTCAATTTAGGCATGGGAAGACTTTGCCGAATCCCGATCTGAGCCGCATAGGACTTTGTCAGAGTCGTATTCATGTAGGTACAGAATTTGACATCTTTCAAGGCCCATATTGTACCTTACAATAAGGTAACCTCCATGCGTAACACGGGATATACCAAGGGTTTAACAGTTAGGCCTTGACATGCTAATTCATATGGATCAATGCAAGATCAATTAGATAGGATATCCATGCTAATTAAATGCACCACTTCTTTTTCCTACAATTTCGACACGGAAAAATCAAGAATAAAACGCCAAGATAATCAGTTTCAGGGGCTATGATGATTTAATTCGCTTCATGTTTTCGTGGGCACATTTCCAAGGCAACGCTGACCAGACCATAAAACCAAGAAGAGACGCGTAAAACTCCCTGATAATCCACTTGGCAGTGGGCATAGTTTGACGGGTGGTCGGCTCGGATGGAAGCCGAACGACCCCCGGGCATGGGCCGGCCAGCACGTCATGTCCCCTATCGTGATACTAATACTATGCCAAAGTCAACTAAGCCATTGTCGAGAATATCCAACTAACTCAACTCTCTTTCTCCATCTTCCTCGTCAATTGTAACAGTACCTTATCTTCAGCCATTGATTGCCCTATCTCTTATCAAGTATACATACCTAGTACCTAATCAGCGATACCCCTGCCAAGACAAGAATAATCATGGCACTCACACTTCAAACCGCCATTAACAAGAGCAACCCGCTCGCAGAGGCCATCATCGTGCCCTCCAAGCCCAAGGCTCTCACCATCAGTTACTCCAACCTCGAGTCCGACGTGACCGCCTTCCAGCGCAAGCTTGCCGATCTCGGCATCGCAAAGGCTGCGCCTGTCTCCATCGCCCTCATCAACTCGTACGAGTTCATTGTCTCTTTCCTTGCTGCTTCCTGGCAGCGCGGTATCGCGGCGCCTCTCAACCCGGCTTATAAGCAGGACGAGTTTGAGTTCTACATCGAAGATGTCAAGAGCGCTATCGTGCTCGTCCCTAAGGGCGCTTGGGCTGCCGGTGCGCCTAGCGTGAAGGCCGCTAAGAAGTTTAACGCTGCTGTTGCTGAGTGCTACTGGGATGCTTCCAAGGGCGAGGTCGCTCTTGATGTTAAGGACTATGGCCTGTTGGAGGGTAAGAAGGAGAAGGTTCTTGCAGCTGAGCCTGATGATGTTGCTCTGATTCTTCACACCAGGTTAGTATCTCGTTGTGTCTGTCCTCGTTAAGCTTGATCTAAC
Source organism: Fusarium sp. NFCCI 5145 (assembly GCA_033439405.1). Taxonomy (NCBI): domain Eukaryota; kingdom Fungi; phylum Ascomycota; class Sordariomycetes; order Hypocreales; family Nectriaceae; genus Fusarium; species Fusarium sp. NFCCI 5145. The sequence continues at coordinate 327,169 of JAWDHB010000427.1, forward strand.
GAGTCAACAGTGGTACTACCTCACGACCCAAGGTGGTGAGTTTACTCACATGAGATTCTCATTAACAACTTATACTCACATCAATAGGTTCCTCTCACTCACCGCAACCTGACCCGAACTATGAGTATGATATGCTTGCTCACTCGTCTCACTTACCCTCCACTAACTCAACCACAGACAACATCAAGAACACATATCAGCTTACCTCCGAGGACCGAACCATGCTGGTCATGCCTCTGTTCCACGTCCACGGTCTCCTGTGCGGTCTTCTCGCCCCTCTCTTCACCGGCGGTTCCATGATCGTTCCCACCAAGTTCTCTGCCTCGGAGTTCTGGGCCGACTTCACTACTCATAAGGCCAACTGGTATACAGCAGTCCCCACGATCCACCAGATCCTACTTAAGAATCCTCCCCCGAGCCCCAAGCCCAGCATCCGCTTCATCCGATCATGCTCCAGCCCTCTGTCGCCCACTGTCTTTCAGCAGCTTGAGGAGACGTACAACGCCCCCGTTCTCGAGGCCTATGCCATGACTGAGGCTGCTCACCAAATGACATCCAACCCTCTTCCCCCTGCCAAGAGAAAGGCTGGGACTGTTGGTATTGGGCAGGGTGTCGAGGTCAAGATTCTCAACGAGCAGGGTGAGGAGGTTCCTCAAGGCTCTGAAGGCGAAATCTGCATCACCGGCGAGAACGTTACCAAGGGATATCTCAACAACCCCTCCGCCAACGCCTCTTCGTACCACAAGAACGGCTTCTTCCGAACAGGCGACCAGGGTAAGAAGGACGAAGATGGCTATATTATCATCACAGGCCGCATCAAGGAGCTCATCAACAAGGGCGGCGAGAAGATCAGCCCCATTGAGCTGGACAACGTTCTGACCCGTCACCCTAAGATCGGCGAGGCTGTCAGCTTTGCCATCCCCGATGAGGTGTACGGCCAGGACATTGGTGTTGCCGTAGTCCTCAAGAACGGCGAGAAGTTGACGGCTGAGGAGCTCAAGGCTTGGGTTGCGGAGCGCTCTGCCAAGTTCAAGGTGCCTAAGAAGGTGAGTTGTCTGAAACATCATGCTGAGAGAAGGGAGTGACTAACAGTATTTTAGATCTACTTCACCGAGGTGATGCCCAAGACGGCGACTGGCAAGATCCAGCGAAGAATCGTGGCCGAGACCATGATGAGCGCTCCCAAGGCGAAGCTGTAAAAGTGGCGATGGTTTCAGTCACATAGATTATTTCGGTATAGAAGAAGGATTTCAGGATACAGGAAAATGCATATTAAAGAATTTGGATAGAAGATGTTTCGAGTATTGATGAAGCATCGTTGTAAATATGCTGCTGCTAAAAATCGATTTATCCCACGCTGTCTAGCATATATTTCCTATCATGAAGATGACCGACCAGGAATGTCTTCCCCCGTAGTGTTACCCACGCACGCTGGGCACCAACCAATAAATTACTCCTCCACATTAATCCTTTCTTAGTCGTAGTGTCCGTCATGGTCTGCAACCTCAATCACATCGTCGTCGTCGTTGATATACAACCGACTGTCGTTCCTCTTAAGCCCAGGCTTCTCGGCCCCAGGCGCAAGCGATTTGCGGTTCGTCACAGTATGGCGCTCAACCCAGGCCGCTGTGCCATCGGCTGCCTCCCATCGCAGAGGTGATTTGGTGAGTGAGTCTTTGGCGTCTCCGGCAGTGGGCTTGGCGGTTGCAGGGTCGACGCCGGCTTCTTGGGCTTGGTGTAGAAGTGCTGCGTTGGCATCCTGGAGGTCGAGGAAGACAGAGGTGATTGTGGTGTTGGACTCTGTGTCGCGGTGGAGGAGGATGTAGACTGAGGGAGCCATGGTAGGGTGGCCTCGTAGGGCGTAGGAGGATGGGAGGTAAGTGTGGTTATCAGGTAGAATGTAGGGCATAGGTATGGAGGTTGTGTGTTTTGTGCTTGGTTGTTGAGTACCTTGGATATGTATGTTATTGTTTGTTCAATTGAGTGAGAATGGTTCAGAAAGGGAAGAGGGTGAAGCTGAGATGTTATATTTATATCACACAAGGTACATACATAATATTGGATGCCGGGCCAATTGCCAGCTTGGGTCAGCTGTATGTGTGTGTGTGTGTGTGTGTGTGTGTGTGCATCTAAGTCAAACCCCTCCCCCGCCAACAATTGCGCGACTTCTAGCTTGTCATAAGTGGTGTGACAACTCATGAGGCAAGATTGTGACCGGGATTAGCAAGCAAGACATGTTCCTCAATTACTCCTAGAATCTCTGCGTGTATCCGATCTGTCCGATTTTGCTCTCGAGACCAAGATCCCCGTGGGGGGCGAACGGAGAACCAACGCCGAAGCTTCGGAGCTGAAGCGGAGCGAGCCCGGCTTTGACATCTCCGGGCCGTCCGGGAGTCGCCGATTAAAACAAGTTATGATGCAAGTTCCGAACCCATGATGAGAGAATTTATTCGGTAGAAAGTTGACAATTGAGTAAAGATATATCTTTTTTCTCCTTCTCATGTACTGCTATACTCCATTCTTCCATCCCCAGATAGAGTAACCCCAGAAATCTATCATGGCACGATACGTATCCACCCATGTTACCAGCAGCATGCATATCAATCACATAGCATGATGACATACGATACAAATCTCAACGAAAAGATTGTTGAAATCAATGTCCCTGTGATAGCGCTTGGGTCACACGGCGGTATAAGCTCATTGTAGTGACGTTTTTGTGCTGAGAAATTTTACAGTCTCGGGAACAAGACGTAAAGCCAGCCATGTTCGCCGAGTTTCCCGCTATGACTGCTTAAAAACAGGGTCTCGTTGGTAATTGCTCGCCTAATGGAGCTGCCCTGCAAGGCATACATCATTTGACCTCATTGATGGGGCACAGTTTCAGCTTCTTGGTATTGCATTTTGTTTTTCCTCCGTAGATCGGCGCTCTTCCTATTCTTCTACAATGACTCAATTGTTCGTGAGAAGTCAACCATGAGACTATAAACTCCGAGTAAAAAGCATGGACTCTTCTAAGAAAGAAATCGATATTGCTAATAACTACCTAGGCTAGTATGCTCTATTCAATCTATACAAATATACTTTCCTTCCATCTATACCAAAACTCCAAATAAAGACTTCCAGGCAACAATCTTCCTGGTTGATAAGTTCACTTATTCTCCCGCTGATTCAGCCCCGTTCGCATGTCGTAACTACCAATTGGCTCAGAAGAGTCGACGTTCTTAATTTCATGCTTCAAGGATCGGGTCATAACTCCAGCCACAAGGAAGATTGCAGTGATGAGCATCTCTGGCACCACGCTCAGGCACACTTGGACTGCCTTGGAGGACAAGAAACTTGATTCTGGGTGTGAAATTTGGAGCTGCAGGTATGCGATTCCATATCCGAGACGAAGAGCGAGGAGTGGAAGAGTGACAAAGACTGCGTACATGAGCTTTACAAGTAAGTGTCAGCACCCCCTATATCGACTTGATCAAGTTTGTTTAGATCTAGACTTACCAGTTTGCCGCCGCGATGCGAAGGCACACGGTTTGAAGATGCTCCCTGAGATTTCTTCAGAGGCCAAAGAGCCCATGCAGCGAGCAAAACCCATGCAAGTGCAATGAGTGCAGATGCAACATGAAGCAAGGTCTTGTTGGTTGAAATCGAGTCGCCGTTTTCAAAGCCGACAATGGCCACAATGATGAGTGCCATGCCTGCTCCGACTAGACCATGGTACTTGATCTCAAGGATGATATCAAGTTTTCTGTTGAGTCTGGGGTTTGTTGCGCGTCGACTAATCAACAACCGATTATTAGTACAACTAATATGATATCCAGAGGATAGATAGTCCTTACGCCTCGTGCAAGATTCCTGAAGAAGCCAGGAGTAAAGGAGAAAGGCCAATACTGTTGAGAATAATAAATGCAGTTGAGCCCTTGGATTCGTGAAGACCAATACCACCGGTAACGATTCTTAGTACACAGAAGAGCTGGATGTAGAGCCACCCAATAAAACCTCCCTTTCCATGCTTGAAGAGGCAATAAAGAGCAGGCTGGACGAGAATGACGTAAATGGCAAGTTTAGCCGCTGAGATAGAGTCTGTCATTTTGAAGTAAGGAAGAGAATTGGGAGTTGTGATGTCTGTCTGTCTGTCTGTCTGTCTGTCTGTCTGTCTTGTCTGTCTGTCTGTCTGTCTGAATGAATGAATGAATGAAAAGATGTTCAGAATATTGATATTCTCGCCATTATTATACTATTATTCTAGTTACATTTCTGGATGCCTCCTTTACACTGCCTTTGATGTCTTTGGAAAACGGTTTCGACGTCGAATCCCAATTGGGAAGTGGTTTCGACAAATGGAGCCCCCAGCCAATGACCTAAAAATGCGAGTGCGATAAGTTAGCGATGATGACTGAGGTGTGATGAGGACGATGTGGCGGAGCCGCTTTGGCTGTTGTCGATCAAAACTCTCCTGTAAGTAATCTCACAGTCCAGACTAGTTATTAACTTATTCCCCAATGGACGGGCTAATATCCCCAAATCATTCATAGCTAGTGTGCTATTGGACCCTTAATTGCCCAAAGGTAACGTTAGATGTCAGATTCCCTAATGATCATGGCAAATGAATATTCCCAAAGTCCTTTTCGATTCGATTCAACTAGTCAAAGTGAGTACGTTACATCTTGGTCTTGGAGTATTCTCTTGGGCCAATCCAGCCAACCTTGCCATTGCTCAGGTAGGATTTGAGAAATGGCTTGTGTCTCTCTGAAACCGGAGTCGCCAACCCACCAGACCTTGCTGAGCATCGACAACAAGGCAAAGTAATGCGCTAGAATTACAAGTGCCCTTGGCCGAAGTTCTTCGACGAAATCTGCGAACCGTTTATGCAGCATCATGGGGAAAATGACGACTCTTCGCCCAATACTCCTGGCAGGCCATTGCTTATTCTTCATAGCCCTCCATATACCCCCGATGAGGCTCAGTGCTGTTGCATACACTGCCTCTGTTTCCGAGTCCCATGGCTCTTCCAGCTCATGCTGTTTCTCTCGTCTGAGCAAGTGCTTCAAATCCTGGCGCAGTTCTTCATTTTCCCTGTCGTCGAGGAAGGTGGAGACACTCTTGACCATCTCATGGGCCACAGAGTCAGGTTTGTCCTTGACGAGATCCCAGGCTCTGTGAAATAAAATCTTGCTGCTGTTAGTAATGCGTAGCCAGTCGATAGGAGGCGTGTATGGTTGCAGTGAACGACCTTGTAGTTGGACGAAGCCGTGGACTCGCAGCATGCTCGAGGTCAGACAGATATATTCTACATTCTGCGCGCTTATCTCTGTGACCTCTTTGTGATGCTCGTGAATTGCCATGTTAAGATAGGTTCGGCATATAGCATTGGTCTCAGTGTCAGTGAAGCTGCTGCGCTGTTCTGTATGCAGCGCAGCAATCATGTACATGGAGTATAGCAGAGCATCCGATTCAAGTGCTAATCGACAGAGAGTCTTGACCCAGAAATGGGCAGAAATGTCATCCAAAGCAAGAGATGGACCCGTGTCGGTGATGTACTGGTGGAACAGCCTCAGTTCTAGTTTCCTCCGAGAACATGACTCTGGAAGATCAACGGCAGTGGACGTATCTGGACTTGAGGGTGAGGATTTGCTGCTAATGGGCGATTGTGGCGCGCGATCATAGATACATGGCAACTCGAGACGACTGCAGTTTGAGCATATGGGTTTGATTTCGTCGCACTTGAGAATGGTAAGTCACCAATACATCATCAATCGCCAATAGTTTGTTTGTATCTGAAATTTATTTACCTTTACACGACGGCTTCGACATGGCTGACAACCTGTACGAGACTTTTTGTGGAATAGCTTCGCTGCACGTTTACGCGGTGGCTGACTGTTATCCATGCCGACGTGGGTGGTTTCTGTACACGGTAGAATGGAAGGGGATGGGTATGATGGAAGATATTCAGGAACGAGAACGAGGGTCTAAGGGTCAGTAAAAGTAGAACTGATGGATCTAATGGTTTCCCCAGCTAGTGCCGAATTCCGACATCAATGGCTGCTGACAAGCCTGCCTGCATGCATGCATCTATTAGCTGGTTGGCGTTCATGCAGCACTGTAGTTCGTCAATTGGTCTTCTAAGAAATTCAATTCGTAGGGCTGTTGACGTCGATCGATGTCAGCGGCTTAGCTGTATGGATACAGTATGGTATGGATGTAAGTTAGTTGTTTGTGTATCTATCATAACTAGGTACTTAGGTGGCTACCCTAGAGATGGGCTTCTCTGTTCTATCATTTTTAAAAACTACCACTCCCAAAATTGTTAAGTTTATAGCAAGTTTCAATCAAGAGTCAACCCAACTTTGCCAATAGTTCTACCTACCCGGTATCGGTTGGCGCACCTAAAATCAATACCATTCATAAGGTAGTATCCAACCCCGGTAGCTAACATGACCTGGGCCCAAAAAGCGAGCAGTTCTCCCACCTTTCAGAGCCTTAGAATCTATCATGATATTTGCTCTCGGTCAATAGGAACATTAATATACATGCACGAATCTCGGGACAACCCAGCTCATATAACCAGAATCTCCTGTATAGAGCATGATCCATCTCCTTGCTGTGCCAAAAGGCGCACTCTGTTCAATCACTACCACGACCTTTACACAGCAGCTAGATAGTCTACCCCGCCAATCGGCAGCAACTACCACCCCGCAAGTCGGAGTGACCTCCATCTCACCTCATCCATTTGCCGATATATAAATCCAAACAGATTCACATCTAACAATGTCCTCTCGTCTTGCTTTTTCACTTTCCAGAGCCAGAATCACACCTCGCTTCACTACAACTACAGTCACAACCGCAGTTCGAAAAATGACTTCTGTCACCGTCCCTCCTGGACAGTACGAGTTTCTCGTCGTTGTCCATGACAAGCCTAATGTTCGCGAGAAGCGACTTGAAGTTCGAGGGTGAGTTTTATGCTGTAACTAGCTGGCTGATTTGTAATTCTGGCTTACTCCAATTTGTAGTATTCATTTCAAGAATATGACCCCCAACGTCGAGAATGGAAGCTGGAAGATGGGAGGTAAGCATTCCGCTTCAACATATCTCTCCCATGCCATGTAAAAGAAGGAGACTGACATTGTATCCAGGTGCCATTCTTAACAGTGTCCCCAAGGATGACAGTGTCGATAGCCTTGACTTTGCTGGTAGCACCCTTGTCTGCATTGCTGAATCTGTGGAAGAGGTGCGAGAGCAACTCAGCAAAGATATCTATGCTACATCAGGTGTCTGGGACATGGAAAAGGTAGGCAATCAAATGGACCCCTCAAGACCGTTTTACTAACGTGATGTACAGGTCCAGATCTACCCTTTCAAGGCTGCCTTCAGAATGAACTAATACCACAAACTCGATGCTAATCCCATAGACTTAAAGCAAGATTCAAAACAAATCACCCGGTTGATAATTTCTGCTAGTTACTTTGGCACAGCCCCATGATGTTCCTGTTTTCCATCCGCTCATTGCTGAAAGCTTGAATCTTTGAGTCATCATTCCCTGCCGCCTGCTAATACCAACCCACATGATCCCTTGCATACCTCTCATTACCAGCTCAATGAAAGCGAGCTCAAGCTATTGCCAAAAACCGCGAGGAAGAGCTATCTGACCTATAGATTACAGTGCAAGTAATAGTAACGCCATCGTACACACCCCCCACTTGTGAAAACCACTCTCCTTCAGTATGGCGCGTGGCCAACCTTAATTCTCAATAATGGTCTAATCATCGTTGCCGTTAGAACCGCTGTCGGCTGCTTCTTCAGCTGCAACTCTCAATTCGTAGTTGAGATCAAAGCATTCAGCCAATAGCCCGGTAACGCTGCCTTGTCCCTCGGGAATGTCGCCATTTACCACAAACTTGCCGTCAACTTTCATGTTGTCGAGGGAGTTGAGCTGTTAACCGTTAGAGAGATTCATGCCGTCCGCCAAGAATCATTCACATACCTTCATGCTGTAGGGGTAGAGCTCCCGCACTGACGAGACTCCCCCATTCTTCTTGACCTCAATGAGGCAACGCTTCAATGTCTGCAGTTGGTTGTAAACAGGCAACAGAGCTTCAGACACTGGCTCAGATGCCAACATAAATGAGTAGATGTAGGCATACGAGCGTCGAATCAAGTACAGCAGAGTCCTCTGAGTCCAGAGGTCGGCTGGCCGTCCTCGGTCGTCCAGCCAGTTTCCATTCTCTCGATTCTCATCAATTCTGTCAAGTTGCCGTTGGAAATCGTAAAGATCTGTCTCTCGAAGCGACCATGCTTGTGTAAGGGAAAGCTTCTCAAGGTCGTTGCGAATATGAATGAGCGCGTCGTAGATTGGCCGCCATTGATCAGCCACCTCTCCTTGTCTTCAACCTGTCAGTACGTTTTCTTGCAAATGTGCCGCCTGTCTTACCTCTCAAGAACCATGTCCGACCAGCGGACACAGCGGTTGTATAAGTCTCGAACCACTTCGCCTCCCTCCTCTAGGGCTCCGTCTTCAGCAGTAAATGTGCCACCATTGTGCTTTTCTCCAATTTCCAAGATTTGGTTCCGCAGCTTCTTAACCTCGGATGTGGAGAACTAGATAATGTTAGATCATCTTGTAGCATTCTACGCCATGTTAACCCTGCTCACCTTGGATTTGGTGTTGGCCAGCGAGATTGATCGCAAGATCGAAATTAGCTTCTCATGGGCTTCAAGCAGGTAGTCTGGCAATCGTTCTAATCTCTTCTGAAGTCGCGATAAGGTTGAGTTGCAGAGCGCAACACGGTTGTCGAGCAGTGTGAGCATATATGGAGGGTGTCGTTTATCGGGGGATGGATCAGTGGAAGCGTCATGGATGCTCTTAGATAGATCTTCGAGTGTAGACTTAATGCTTCCAAGATCCTTGGCGGAGTACAGCTCGGCTTCGACGAGGTGATCGAGGAGTCGCTTAACGGTCGAGGTCATAGCGTATGTCGCTGGTGCCTCGTTGTTTCGCCCGATTGTGAGGTAGAATAGGGATAGCAGCTGGAAGCAGCTCTCTAAGACCTTGTCCACTGCAGAAAAGCTTGTCAGTACATTCATATTTCGCCGCGACAATGGTGTTGGCGTACATCTGTTCTCCTCCTTGTCGCCTCTCTCGGCACGTACGACCGCCAATTCCTTGACCTGATCCATCGTCTCATCAAACAGTGGCATGACATCCTGAGTTCGAATGTAGTTCGTGCGATCTTGCTTGAGAAGTAGCAGGCGATCCCGGACCAGCTGTAGCTTCTCGAGGATGGCTTGTTCCCGGGGGTCCCGCGGCATTGGGATTGCTGGAGTCTCCATGTTGGTTGCTGTTGTCTCTGAGCTTGCTATGGGCGCGTATCGCGATAGCTACTGCTGAATCAAAGGTCAAGTCGGCGTGGCTTGTCGATATTGAGTTTGGAAGTGTTTTAGTCTGCTGTTTGTGCCTTGCGCAACGTCTCCGAGGCTCCGAGGAGTGACGAAGGTTGATGGAGTGGCGGCGGGGCTCAAGATCCAGGGAAGTTGGTTGAGTTGGTGTTTGGTGGGGAGAAATAAGAGGAGAGTACTGTAATTAGTGATAGGCGATAAAAGAGTATTGATAAGGTGGAGGAGGAAAGCGGAGATAAAATGATTGATGATGATGAAGTTGACTAATGAGTGGTAGATCGTGGAGAAAAGATATCACGGAGGTTCAGCTGGACTGTTCTGGTTCTGGTTCTGGATTTGAGTCTGGATCGGTTCAGAGTAAAGTAGAGTAGGTCCAACAAGAATGTTGTCACTTCAACATGGCAAGTGGAAGCCCAGACGCAACCCAACCTAGGCCCCCCTCTATGCAGCCACTTCACCTTTCCCATGGATTCATACCTATTCCATAAGGTTCCAGATACATTTAATACATTTAATCAGCACAGGCTTAGTCAGTTTTTGGAAATAACAGTAGGTACTCAGTGACAGGCTCCCGAACTTCAATATTTGTCCTCCAAAATATACACCCTCGAGCTATCATCTGGGATCCAATGCAGTCAACTCACCTATTACCGAACCCGGCACTCATACGTTGCCCACTGACGACACTTAAGCTGTTGCGAGTGGAGATTCCCATTAAGGTGGGGTAAATGCGCCGCAATTCGCAAGGCATTCTTGGAAACAACGCCTATTGGCTCGTTAGCCAACGTCCAATCACAGGCGTGACTCATGCACACAGCACCCACGGAGCGGATAATCTATTCAGCCCTCCACTTTTCTTTTAGGTCTTCAAAGCCCTCCAACCGAATTTCGACCAGGATTTCTGTGGTAAGCCTCCATTTGGTGATATTCCGACTTCAAACCACAATCGACTCGACTTCGTGCAGACTTTACAATCTCCCACCCGCACGTCAAAATCCATTCACAATGTCTCACGCCGAGCTCGCTTCGTCCTACGCGGCCCTGATCCTCGCCGACGACGGTGTTGAGATCACCGTACGTTCAATCCGCCCGTGCCCCGCGATTTACTCGATTTTTGTCTTGTGTGTGCGTGATCGCTAACTCGTCATCGCGACTCTGCAGGCCGACAAGCTCCAGACCCTCATCAAGGCCGCCAAGGTCGAGGAGGTTGAGCCCATCTGGACCTCCATCTTCGCCAAGGTACGAACCGATAACTCCCGCGACTTCTGCGCCATCATTTCCAGGACTTCGATTTTCTGACGGATCTTTTTGTGAACAGGCTCTCGAGGGCAAGGATGTCAAGGACCTTCTCGTGAACGTCGGCTCCGGTGGCGGTGCTGCCCCTGCCGCCGGTGGTGCCGCCGCTGCTGGTGGTGCCGCTGAGGAGGCTGCTCCTGAGGAGGCCAAGGAGGAGGGTACGTTGAACCGCCAACCACGACCATCTTGTACTACGGATTGCTGACAACCACTACAGAGAAGGAGGAGTCTGACGAGGACATGGGCTTCGGTCTCTTCGACTAAGAAGTTACGCCGCTACGACTGTTTCCTTGTTCTTTGTACTTCGACTGCATGGCTTCGGGGTTTCCAATCGATCGATCATACAGGATGGAGAGCGGGCACTATAACCCGCGCCCTGGACAGAGTAGCTTCTTTCATACGACGCTATGACGAACGCACTCAACGGAGTTTCGCGGAGGGAGAATTGGTCAATTCAACGGCTCTGATAAAAAAAAGTCCCGCCATGGGTGGTTTGAGTTCAATATGGGTTTCTTCAAAGTGTGACTTGTCTCTCACTAGAGTGCCGGTGATTGTGATCAGGACGAATCATTCTCCTTTTGCCATCGTCTGTTTTTACTCTACCTAAAGGACTTTTTAGTTCTTCGTAGCAACACCAATTGTCTTCCATTTCTCCACTAACGCCGTGCCATGCACAATCTTGACATATACGTCAAATTTATTTGACGATCAGGACGGATGACGGAACCAACCCTGCCTCCTTCAGGGTCTTGGAGAAATCGACGTCACCCTCGAAGGTCTTGCGGGGGAACGTAGTCGTAAAGCTTGACACAGCATTACCTGTCTCGCTCTGTACCTGCTGCGCCAGCTCAAACAGTGTTGTCTCAGCGGGTAGAGTCTTGGTAATGTTACCGCCGTCGGTTTGCAGTCGAAGTCGCGCCTCGTTGTGGTTGCTCTTGGGCTTGGGTACCGCGGCAGCGGCAGCAGCAGCGCCGCCAGGAGTAGCAGCCTCGACCTGGGGAGCTCGGCCTTCACGGGCTGCCTTGGCCTCCTCTGCCTTTCGGCGTCGCTCAGCTTTGTCGGCTTCGATCTTTGCCTTGATGCGCTTCTTGGCTTCCTGATCCTCGAGCTTCTCCTGTCTCTTCTGAGCGGCTTCCTTGATCTGCTGCTTGCGGGCGAGCTCCTCCTTGGCTTCATGACTCTCCTTGGTGGACTTTTGGCGAATTTGCTGCGACAGATTAGACTCGAGTGAACCATGTGAGCGAAGGAAGTTTCTTACCTCGTTGCGCTTTTGGTCTTCCTTGTCCTTAACAGATTGAAGAGCTTTCTTGGCCTGGAGACGCTCACGAAGCTCCTCGAGCTTGGCCTTCTTCTCGTCCTCGGTCAAGGGAGCAATCTCCTCTGTGGATTCGGAGAAATCAGTGTGCTCGCTACAAGCTACGTTAGCCAAATATTCGCAGATAGTGTTCAGCAGCTGCACAAGGTTGACATACGTCTTGGTCGCGTGATAGGAAGCCAGATCATGGTTTCTGAATCGCTTCCCGCAATCATTGCAGATCAGGGACTTGGCGTTGCCAGTCTCGAGTTCTGCAATCTTGGCTTCAGTATCATCATCGTCTTCATCTTCCTCCTTTGCAGCGGCAGCAGCCTTGATTTCATCAATAGGCTTGTCCTGGTTATCCTCAAGCCACTGAAGGGCACCCTGGACTACCAAGGTCAGCTTTGAATGTGTTATTTGAAGTATCCTAGCTTACGGCCCCCGGTCTTCTTGACGGCAATCTCAGCACGCTCCTTGTCAAAGCCCATATCGAGCAGAGTATCGAGATCGGAAGGCATGTTGGCGGTGATGTTTTAGTTGACAGTTAGTTGAACGATAGTGGGGTTGATGAGGGGCAACTGCTTGTGAGATGAGCGGAGAAGTGGTAAAGTAGGGAAAGGGAGGAGATCTCAGTTGTTTAAACAGTCTCGAAATGATAGAATAAACAAAGTGGCACAGTCGTGAGTGAATTGATGTGAGATATGTTTCATGCACTGAGCTGTCGAGCTTTGGTGCTTGAAGTGTTGAGACCAGACTGGAGCTTAGGTAAAGCCGAGAAACGTCATTGGAGCCGCTGCCTCAGTGACGTCGCCGGATTTACTACGGTTAAGCACACGCAAAAGGTTTATCACGATTCTAATTCCAACAGACAATTCTTTACAGATTTCTCATCATTGGTCCAAGTACCTAAAATATTTATGAATAGAAAAGTGTTCAGTCAGGAGATGGCCTCGGATGAAATTTATATGAGGGAGCAATCGCCGTGACATAACTCACGGGGCTCGTTTTTCGCGCAAAAGGTGTGCAAGTTTCCCATGAGATCCATATCATACGAGATGGTGTTTTTCTTTTCTCCGACTGGAGTGAGTTGCTGCCATTAAACCAGTTCTGTTGAAATTTCTCGAATATTTGCATTTGCGACTCGACAGGTTGTGCAACTTGAGAGGAAAATTTCCCCCAAAATCGTGCAACCCAGTGATGCATGCAGCTTACTGATTCAAAAAAACGACGATGAGAACGTGGCCAGATCGTGGGCGATAAGTGCGTTACGCACATCATCACCAAGCGTGGGACAATATGGGCAAGAGAATACAGCCAAACTGATCAGTGTTGGAACAAATCGCGGTTGGCGCGATGAATGATCTTTACTAAATATCCACACGACCTCATAACCAGTTGCTCATGTTCACCTAGGACTGACACTAGTCAAGGCGTTCGAGGGGATAAGACGTCTAAAAATATCCCGAACATTGAATTCCGGCGCTGCGGTTAAGTTATGTTCAGCCTACCACAGTCCTACGAGCTGAGCAAAGGTGGAGAGCAAGGCTCTCAGAAACGCCATTTGTGGGTAGACCCTCGTATCTGATCGACACGGGGCGGTGCTACAGCGGCAACTCCATTTCTCTGCTCCCACGTTACAGTACAAGGGAGAAAGTAGTCCTGCGGCTGACTGAATTATTCTCGAACAACCGCACATGGCGGACTGGACAGTGAACAGAAGAATGTGAGCCTGCAGCCACTAGTGAATAGTGAACAGGGTCGTGTAGGGCTGTTCAGATTTGGTAGGTATAGGTATTTATACGAGCCCGTTCCTTGAGCCAGGTGGGCTGAATCCGACAAGATTGACTCTTTAAATATATCTATTATCTAGATCTCTCGTATCTCGTGGAATACAATACTCACTTATTAACCCAAGATTATCATCCTCACCCTTGCACAACTCTCATCTCACCCATCGCCCATCGCCCATCGCCTATCGCCTTCACCATGGGCTGCAACAATTCTCGCCATGTTTTCGAGATGGAATCTCGACCCATCCGCCCTGTCACACTCTCAAGCCATTCAGCCGGTTCTGTCATGACACCCTCCTCAATCTTTCAAGATTTCCCCGATTCTTCAGAGCTGAGCCGAGAGCAAGTCGCCCATGCCTTCCAACACATGGGCGAGTATCTGAACGAATACGGCGTGTACATGCAATGCGTTGTACTTGACGGTGCTGTAAACGCACTCTTCCTTCGTACAAGGAAAACAACACACGACGTCGAGTTTATCATTCAAGACCCTGCCTCAAAGGACTCTATGACACTTTGCAACGCTGCTAGCTACGCCAATAGCAAAGCTGATGGGCGTCTTGGCGAGAAGTGGTTCAACAACTCGATGCAACTCCTCATGGCTCGAGATGTTCAGATCAGCCTTGTCAGAGATGCCGGGCTCCAGAATGAACTTATCTTTGAGCACCGGGGAACCAAAGGTGGCTTGAGAGTCGTAGCAGCTCCATGGCGGTACGCGCTGTGCAGCAAACTCGACCGTATTTGGGACACCAACCGATCCGATGATATGGACGATGCAGTTGCGTATCTACGCCGATATCTGAGCATCATCCGCCAGGAGTATATTATTGGCGAACTACTCTTGGATTGGTGCCAGAAGTATCACCAGAACGTGTCGCGAGAGGTCCTGGATCGCTTCGCAAACGCCTATTTTGAGAAGCATGAAAACTGGCCGCTGCTGTGGACCTAAGAGTGAAATTAAAACGGTTGGGGAAGGAATAGGAATTTATTTGCTTGTTGTATACGGAGTATAGATGCTGCAATTTATGATGATACCCTGGTAGCCTGGGTTGGCTATCAAACACACTTAATGATAATACTTTCGTTTGGATAGGTAGAGATATCTTGCACATGAAGAATATGATGTTGGACTGTGTTTGTTATCAAACAAAACTCTGTGGAGAATGAATTTATACTTAGTGTGCAAGTTACTACGCTGTAGTTATGGATGAAACATAACATTCAAAGAAACTCTAGAGACTATGTATAATACTCATCCTTGTCTTGTAGGTATTGTTTCAATTTTTAACAGAGGTAGGTATCAAAACGGGTTCGGCATGTTTGTCCTTGATGGACAAAGAACCTGAGAGTTCATGATGGCTGCGCTAACAGAGCTGCCAAGCTCGCACGCTATGCCTGCCTGGGACTGCCTGCGCATCTGTCCTGTACGTTGGTAGCCCATGATGCCCTCAGTTCCCTGATTTTAGGTGCTTAGCTGTTCATATGCTTACCAATACTGTACATCGCTTGCATCTCATGGGCTGGGCCGAGGCAACTTGGAACCTTGGTGGGAAGGCAACAAACAGATACTTTGAAAATGTCGAACCTCTTGTTCATTCAAAATGATGACGTTTGGATAATAATAAGGTATGTGGTGGCACAATATACTGGATCCATTGGAATCAGCCGTTGATGAATGTTATGGAGGTTGGTCGTCAATAGAATTGAGTGCCTCATAGCGGAGTTTAAACCCCTTATTGGCTCGTGCGCCCTGTAGCAGTCACCTGAAGTTGAACCTACTCGACTAGGAATAGGGCGCTCGAAAGACGGGCAGAGCAGAAGCAATTACGTCGTACAAGACCAACCTCAACTTACTTGCCTTTGACTGCCCGGGCAATCCCTTCTCAACACACCACCACCTCCACTGCTACGGATACTAATCTTTCATTTCGTCACCAATTTTTCTTCCTTCTCCCACGCGACCAACTACCTGGTATCTTATACATTCTGCGCAGCCTCGTGTCGCTATACTTTTACTCAACCTTTAATCTAACTTGCCACCCCTTGCTAATCAACGACATACATACGGTACCTACCTCCCGTTGCCACGTTTCCACTTGGTTACCGCCCAGAAGCCATCGCGCGACACTACAATCCGTCAACCACACACATAAACTTCCTCACCTCTCTACGGAAATCAAAAAGTCAACATGTCGGTCGATATCGAGCCCTTCGAGCTGTCCTTTAGACGTGCGTGATCTGCGATGGACGATACAGGGCCTCTGAAAGATTGACTTTATTGCTAGGCCCTTTTACCACCGAGGTCTCGCAGACCCTCACCCTTAAGAACCCAAACCCGACCCCTGTTGCCTTCAAGGTCAGTCGATCTGCAATGCGATGCGATGCTCTTGCGATCACTTCTAACAAAATACACAGGTCAAGACTACTGCTCCGAAACAGTATGCTTGCCCCTCCCTCTCTCTACCTGAGCTCTTCACGTCACATACCTAACACCTTCTCACTAGATACTGTGTCCGACCAAATGCAGGCCGCATCGAGGCCGGTCAGAGCTTCGATGTCTCTGGTGAGTTTGCTCTAGTGTAGCGCAATCCGACAACTATTAACAGCAGCCAAGTTCTACTTCAGGCCATGAAGCAGGACCCTCCTCCCGACGCACGATGCCGCGACAAGTTCCTTGTCCAGTCCGCCTCTATCACTGCCGATAAGGAGTTCGCCAGTGTTGCCAATGTGGTATGTATCCATTCACTCCCAACCTTCGGTTTGCATAAACTCACTCAAATGAACAGCTCGAAACAACGGACAAGGGTCACCTTATAGAGCGCAAGATTCGAGTCAACTGGCTGGCCGCCGGTGAGCCCGACCAAGCTCTTAACCGAGTTTTGGCTACACCTAACAAGCAGGCTATTGCTAACGGCGTGAGTTCCAAATATCGATATCTGGGAATCTGCAATTAATCGCATGCATCTAGGCCAACGACACCCCCGACGTTCAACGAACATATTCTTCTCCTGCCGTTCGAGAAGACTCGCCCTCGTCTTCGGCCGCACCACCTCCTTACCAATCACCCAAGGAACCTTCTTATGAGGATGAGAAGCCCAAGTCTAACCCCGAGGAGCTCGAGGCCAAGAGTGCCGTTGCTCAAGCCACGACGACCATCAAGGAGACTGCAGAGCTTACCTACGAGGACCTCAAGGCTAAGCTTGCCCAGGCCGAACAGCAGCTTGTAGCTCTCAAGGATAGCGGTCTCCGCCAGCGCAACGTGAAATCCGCCTCCGGCGATGACGACAAGCGACCCCTTGCCCAAGCCGCCCAGGCTGTTACCCAGACCGTCGAGGGTGTACCAGTGCAGATGGCGGCCATCCTCTGCTTGGTCAGCTTCCTGCTTGCCTACTTCTTCTTTTAGACATAGGTAGGAGGCGGCAATCCTAGGATCTTTTCGCTAGACGAAACTAATAGATTGGCCTGACGACGCTCACGAGAACTCAGCTGGAGACTTGGGATCCCCGGGTGCATATATCTTCAAAGGACGGCGAGGGTACAGCATAGGACCAGGGAAGTATATCATACGATGGGCGGAACGCTGCAGCATTAACGGCCCGATACCGCACGGAAATCACTGGAAAGGGAACTTTGGGACAGTGAACCATGTCAGCGAAGAGAGGCGATCTCAGGTCGGGCAGGACTACGAAGAACTTGTAGTACCGAAGGCGAGCAATGCGTGGAGGAGTTAAAAAGCGACAAGCGGAGAGGAGATTTCCCACGCGGCGGCTTTGACTGTACACTCTTAACTTGAGTCTTTCCATGGCTCTCGTATTTTCTTGTGTCGTATCATTCTATTGCGTTAACTGATAAATTTGGAGTTTAAGTTTCTATGTCATATTCAGTCTACTATCGCTTTCACATTGACTGGCCATTTTGTGGCCATTGACCGCTACATTTGGCATCTTACAACTGTAAGCCGATGTCGCCCATGGAAATTGAGTCACGACAATACTCCTGGACCTCTGTGGTCGCTCAAAAGATTGTATTTGTTCATAACCTAAAACGCCTTGCGCAAAAGATCTGTTCTATGATGCTTTTGTCTTGATCTGTTCCTGTCCAGCTCACACCAAACAGCGACCAAAAACGACAAAACCACAGTCAAACTTTGCCCCTATATGCTGATTCCAGTACCAACACATCAAAATCAACTGTATTACAACGAATTCTACCCTATGCTTTTGTTTTGCTTCAAATCGACTCGATCTCGTTCTGCTTCCAGTCCGCAACGGCACCACCTCCGACGAGACGACCACCCTGCTTACGCTTAACGCGGCAGGTCATGCCAACATTGTCATCCAAGATGAAGCGCCAAATGGCGTAGCACCAGCTCTCATGGCGGGGCAAGTCATCGTAGAACTCATGAGCAATATCGCGCACAGCGTGGAGACGAGTCCAGGGCACGGCGGGGAAGTCGTGGTGCTCGTTGTGAAGACCGACATTGTAGGTGAACCAGTTGAGAGGTCCATAGTAGGAGAAGGTCTCGGGGACTGGAATCTTGTTCTCGGGGTCGCGAGCAGAGGGTGTAACGGTCTCGTACACGTAGTGCTCAGCGATGAAGTGGCCCGCCAGAGGGTGAAGGCTGCCGGCCAAGAAGGAAGAGAGCAGCAAGTAGAGGAAAGAGTTGACGGAACCGAACTTCATGAGAGCCAAATCAAAGGAAATCTGCACGACGACGTTGAGTGCGTGGATCGGAGTCAGGGGGATGCGGTAGACGGCCATGGGTCGCAGGGCATAAAAGAAAATCTGGAAAGTGCAGAAGAAGGCCTTTCCAAGAATCGAGTCCAGAACGAAGGCCTCGAAGGCGGTAGGGAGATCGGTATCGAGGCCATCAACGCCGAGAGACTTGTGGTGGGTAAGATGGTAGGGCTATGAAAGTTAGCATTGCTTCAGTCGTCTAGTATATTCGACAATCACATACTCGGAATGAAGCGCTGTAAGGAATGCCAATAGGAAGGTTGGCAAAGATAGCGATCAAGCGGTTGAGACGAGCGCTCCTGAAAGCCAGGTTATGAGAGATCTCGTGAATGGCAAGGAAAAGGTTCTGGTTGGCAGTTGCGCCAAAGACGTAGGCGACAGCCCAGAACTTCCAGGAGAAGAAGGGAGTCGACTGGAGCATCCATGCGAGAAAGACCTGGAGTGAGACAACGCCGAGGACGACCCATTTCGTGAGAGGCTCAGGACCGCAGAGCTTGGTGATCTGTAGATGGAGGATAGATAGATTAGCGACGGGTCATGACAGTGGGGTCAGCTGGGACGGGAGGGAGGGGAGGGCACGAACCTCGGGGTGAGCCTTGATAATGGCAAGACGACGGGTGCGATGAGGTTCCTCAGTGTATGTCCAGAAGAAATCGTGGCTCTTATCAGTGGCATCCGCAGGAGCTGGGGACGGGCTGTCGCCCTTTGCCCTCGAAGTGACAGTAGAGGCGTTTGTCGCAGGCATGGCGACTATTGGTTTCTTCTTTTTGGCACTCTCTCGATCGATGGATGATGAAAAGAGAAGAAAAGAAAGAAGACCCCGAAGGAAGAGCAAGGACGGACGTCAATTAAAAAAGAATGTGAGACTTTTGCCTCCTTGGAGAGTTTCTTGGGAGCTGCGGCGTGTGACAGGGGCAGAGAAAGCTACGTGGAAGGCGGTGAAAATCCAGGTCCAAATGTTAATTCGCAGTTCGTCCAATGATGGTTTAGTTAGGGGCTAGATTTGGCGGCGGCGGGGATCGAAATTCAGGGGACCAGGCCCAGGCGGCGGGCGAGATGGATGGACGTAGGTTAGGTAGTTATGGACAGGACCTATTGAGGGGCGGGGTTCTGAGGCGGGGCAAGTTCAGACCATTCAGAGAGGCGAATTGCGTTGCGTGGCAGTCGAGATTAGCTTTATTTGATGTGTGATATTGTGTGTCTAGATCAATTG
Organism: Fusarium sp. NFCCI 5145; assembly: GCA_033439405.1. Lineage (NCBI taxonomy): Eukaryota > Fungi > Ascomycota > Sordariomycetes > Hypocreales > Nectriaceae > Fusarium > Fusarium sp. NFCCI 5145. The sequence goes on from JAWDHB010000427.1 coordinate 346,895, forward strand.
AACGGTTCTCCTGCGCATTGATTAATCCATATAGCAATTGGATATTCTATTCGCAGCTGAACATACATCTACCTTCGTTAAAGGACGACCGAGATAGAAAAAAAAAAAAAACACAAGCCGTCCGTATTCAACCAAAGTTGTCGAACGAGAGCGGGGGATATGGTTCGAGTGGTGCCATTCGGGACCGTCAATTCCCGCTGATTTACACAAAGACCATACGATCGTTCGGTATTTGTTGGAAACTTCCTCTATATTTCCTTACGCGAGATGTCTAATTGCGGCAATCTGGTAGGGCTATCCTCTGGATAGGTGGACTAGGATCATCGGGATAAAATGCAGAATGCAATCCCCTCCTCCTCCTCCATGTCAATTGAGGTGCGAGCGAATACGAATACTAAAATGCCAACGTGTCTTTCTGAATATTTTTACCTTGAGGAGTATTATATCCTGAGCCCTTGAAGAGGGATTCCTATTGCCTCTTCATCTGTAGATGATGGATAGGATGGCCTGGACCCAGTTGAACTACCAGAAGTCGTCTGATACTACCTTATCTTTTTCGGATAGCAGTCTCCAATACAACTTATAGTCGACATCACAGATAAAAGGCCCATCAGCAATAGTCCGCATCTCATTCAATCCACAAGCCGCTTAATTACCCAGTTACATAGGTACTCAGGTTGCTTACTATTGAACAATCTTGAAAGTTAAAAGAATAAGATGGATTGGAACGTGCATGTGACGACGATGTCTGGGCGTTCTTGGCAAGAAGCTGGTTGGCCTGGTTTGGCGTCTGGGTGTCAAACTAAGGTTAAAATAAGGCAGAGCCTCACTGATCAGTCAGCCTCCACTTCAACTTTACTTCAACAACTTTACGTGCCATCAGCTGTTTCGATCTTTTACTACTATCCCTACCTATGATTTATCGAACTCTGGGCTCTCTTTTTGCTCGCTGCGGCACTGATCATGGCTGATTTCAATCCGCCATCGTCACAATAAAAAAAGGGACCACCAACTCCGCGTGTATTATATGATCCGGGGTATCAAAGCATAGGTAATCTTTCCTTCTGCAGCTTTGTCACATTCGTCGTCTTCTTCAAAGGCCATTAGACGCACATGAAAATGCGCCGGATACCGTACCAGCCTCGTATTGATCGATGATGCCCTGCACACTGGCATATGTGCCGACAGAAAGGAACATGATTCCGATCGCGATCAAGATGAGGTTAACGATATTTCCAGTAAGATCAGTGATCTTGCCATGTCTCCGGCCGACCTTCTTATCAGCTGTGCGCATTCGGAAGTAGGCAACACCCCAGAAAATAAAACCGAACCAACTATCGAAGAGAGACGACATAACCGCAAGCACTGGAACAAAATGTTAGCAACGATCGGCACGATTTCTGCGTTCGCAAACACTTACGAGAGTTGAAGAATGGGATAACCATGGCAATGATGAAAGCAAAGATCCATGTCACGAGAAGAATTCCACTCCAAGATCCCCAACCAACAAGAGTGTGGCTGTTCAAGTGCTTGGAGTTTCTGAAAAGACGGAAAAACACAAAGCGAGCCGAGACTGAAGCGTACAGAGTGCCAAGGAAGATAATAGTTGGAATCATGAACGAGAACGACGCCTTCTTGTACACTTCCTCAAGCGAGCCAAAAGCCGGTGCTGTCACATACTGGTTACCGGTATAAGCATACACGATGGCTCCAACGAGACTGAAAACGATAATCTCGGCGATTGTACACGCCCAAAGAGCCTTCGGGAAGTCCCGAGGATCTCGCATCTCGGCAATAAAGCTAGGCAGGGTGATCTGGCCGATGAAGGTATAGCTGATGTTAAGAAAGGCGGCCATTCCGTTGACAAAAGTCGTGCCTTTGATTGGGATGGCCGTGACAATAGGCTCACCCAGCTTGGCGGGGTCATATCCGAATGGGTGGTCCTGGATACCAGCAAAGATGGCAGCAAGCAGAACGGAAATAAAGGTGAAGAAAGCCGATGCTGTTCCGAGCTTGGCCATCATATCAAATGTCCTAGGCAGGGAGCAGATCCAGCTGATGATGGCAACAATAACCGAGAACATGACGGTTCGGCAGCTACCAACATCGTCGGCCGCCGTCATGGTGTTGAGGTACTTGGCACCAACCAACACGTGGAGACCTTGAATGAAGGTGTTGTTGAGAAGAAAACACACAGCTGTCGCCCACCACGCCCACTTCTTGTCCCAGAACAGCATTTGTCCAATATCGCAAACATCACGCATTTCGGGGTGGCGCAAACAAAACTCCCACAGTACCAGACTGGTGTAAAGAACGATAAGAGCAATGACAATGGTGAGGATGATGCCAGGTACCAAACCAAGGACACTATACGACCAAGGGAAACTCATGATGGCGAGACAAATGTACTCGCTGAAAAGCAAGCCAGCAGTCTTTTGCCATGAGCAGGTGCGGTACTGGATCTGCTCTCCTTCTTCGGCCGCCAGCTGTTTGTTGAGAATGGCAGAACTTGATTCTTCTGAGTCTGAGAGATCACGCCTCACAAATTCAGGGAGCTGAGCAATTCGGGGTCCGGCGTTGACACCCTCACCACCAAATATAGATGCCCATCGCGACGAGGGTATTTGGATTTCAGATTGACGGCGCTCGGGATCAGGGCTTCCACCTCCGGAACCAAGAGAACCCTTTTCAGCCATTGTGGAAGTGTTCAGGCGCAAAGCAATTGCTAATTGGGGTGTTCAAGTTGCTGCTGGATGTTTCATCGAAACACCAAAACGCTGACCAAGTGGAAGATGTAATGATGTCGCAGCGAGATCAAAAGAAAGGATGATAAGCAGGCAGGCCAGGAACAAAAACAATCTGGGCAAGTGCTGGGTGTGGGTGACAGAAAATACAAGGAACTGGGTTGCATTTATAACAGAATGAAAATCTCAAAGTCTCAGACATTACATTGTCACTCCGAGGTCAGGATCCTACGATCCCTACCAACTTGGCCGTTGGTCGCACACAAGGTTCAGAACCTGCTTCCTACCTGGGCAAGCAGCTCACTGCTAGGCTGGAAATGGGGTTTCCTAGCAGTCTCTTCAAAGAGACCCTCTGACGCCGCCTATATCGATGCTCTTTGGCCTATTTTCTATCAAAGCTCACGCTAGGATACCAATCAACGACTAAATTGCAACGCAATACACCACCCATGAGGATCAGATGTTCCACACGGCGCAGTGACGCCAAATCTCACAACTTTAGATATGCGCAGACAAATGAAGTGAAGCTGCAGGATCCGGAGCGGCGAACGGTGCCCCCACTCGGTGCACACCATGTGCCGAACATCCGTACCAGACCTGTAATAACCCCGACGACCCAGACTGAAGCTGCACGTCAGCCAGTAAAGTTCGCTTTGACGGCATCTCCGTCTGGTCGATCACAGATGCATTCCCTGTTGCCTGGCAAGGGCTCAAAACAAGGTAAGGTAATTTCATGACTTCTGACTGGATCGCAGCTTTTTGCATCTGTGGGGTCTCCGCTCCGCTCAGTCCGCCGTGGCGCATCCGTAACGTAGCTTTTACGTACAGTTCCGTTGTGGTTGAGTTGACCGACGAGACAAGGATAGGTAAGATCGAGAGTCGAGATTGATAGCAATATCGCACGCAATTCGGCCGGTTACTACGCAATCATCAGCTATTGAATGAGGCGTTTATCAGGCGGGTGATTGATCATATGCAGCTGTGGTCAGCCTTGATAGCAAGAATCAGACTGCGCAAGAGCCCAGTTGTTCCAACCAACGCCAGCGAAGAAAAGCAATTGGGTTTCTGATCGTCGCTGCAAGCTTATGCAGGCCCATCATCACTTCGATGTCAGTTCTGAGAGGGTTCGCTTTTGTTGAAGAGGCTGTAAACACTTGATCGGTTTACTTGCTGTTTGAGAGCCGTGGGTCTTAATAAACTTCATCGTATCTGTAACGGACGGGGAGATGATCAAAAATGATCTGGCCTTCAGGAATGATGCAATCGTTAGACTATGTACCTAGGTACAGTGGGTAGTTAGTGTCAACGCACACCAAAAATGGCGATGGCTTGAGGCTTGCCTCGGGCAGCCAAACAGGACCCGAGGGCCCGGAGCGTTTACCCCCCTCGAAAGAAATAAGAGTGGTGCCATTCCCGCTGTGGCATCATCAAATCCTAAAAAGGCGTCATTTAGGTACTGGATGATAGATTCTAGAAAACTACTGTACGTAAAAAGAATTGCGGCTCATTGGGGGTTCCTTGAACCTGGTGCAATCTCAAATTGTCATTCTCTCACGTAAAGGATCCCCACCACTTAGTTCCATTCTTTTCTCTTGCATCTCTGTTTCATCTCGGGGAGTTCAGGGCTCTTCTCCATAGCACGAGAGCACAGGTCCTGCCTGTGCGTATGTGGGTCGATTAAGCTTATTCTTAGAAGCAGTTCGCGAGCGTCCGTGGTGTTGTGCCAGGCCATTGATATCCACAACCAGAGAGGTTGTCGCCAAGCTAGTGCCAAGGGCTGGGCGATCTCTGGGCGATCGAGTATCCAGCCAATAATGAAACACAACATTCAACTTCAATTGTAATCTCAATTCATTCGTGCCCAGAAGGAAATTCTCATAAAATTGAAGCTGACTTCATTTCATGAGTCCGCAAGTTCACAGGTCAGTTTCAAACGCTACGTCATTTCATTCCGCTTCACCTCACTCAGTAAACAAATCCGGGGCAAAAGCGCATATCATCCGCTCAACTACTGATTTTATATCATTAACTTTTATTCATTTATCTCAAAAACAAACTAGATACGCGCAAGTCAGTGGAAATAGCAAAAAGATAATTTGTCAATTTGGCAAAAGAGTTCGGAGGCTGGTGCACCAGCCTCCTACATCTCTTGTCGTCGGGGTTGTCGTCGGGATTGTCGTCGGTTTTTTTGGTCACATCGGGGTTCGAACTCGGGTTGTCGTCGCATCGGCTGTTGCCCTTATCCACCAGGCGAGAGCAGTTTGTCCTGACCGGTTACCCCGGCGCCTCCTGCTCCCCCTTGGAAACATGTTGAATATTTGCATCTGATATACCCTTCAAAGGTCATACCCCTCCTGGCGAGAGTTAGGTGGTGCGGTGAGCTGTGGTTGAGGCCAGTGGGGTCGGTGGTGGTGATGCTGCGCGGCCGTGGCAGTGACAGCTGTTGAGCAGCCGGCGGCGCCATCTTGAAGCGCCAGCAACGTGAAGCTTTTATACCTCCGCAAAACAGGGCGCCGTGATGATTCCGAGGTGTTTTGAGGCCACCGTGATGTATCCCCACACTCAAATCATTTCCCACAATATGTTGAAGCCATCACCGCCACCTAATATCATCACCACCAAAAGGCTTAACACAACACTAGAGCACCAACACAGCACAAAGGACATGAATACAAAACAAGTCTCAAGCTTTTGAGACATGGAAAGGAATGATAAGTGCATGTCCTTGCATTACACATTATAATGTCCCCAGCATCAAGCCGCGCATGAATACGTCCTTCCAGCGCTATGCAGCCTTTCGACTCGCAACAACTTTACACCACAATTACGCGCGATCGCAATGACCAACCCCCTTAGCTTATTGACTTTGGGACATGGGTTCCCGTTCATGACAAAGCAACACTTGCTACAATTGTTCGGGGTATTTATTGGCTCGACATCGCGACGGGTTGTCGATTGGTAGCAAGGCTAGGAATTGATGTTCGCGGTTCGGGTCGTTTCGCAGGAAGAGGAAGGCAAGGCAGGCAATGTCAGTTCTGCATCACTTGTGCAGGATCTCTTTTACTTTCAATTCATAGGCAAGCAAGGCAATGAATGGATTGAATAGGATCGGTGGCAGGATGTGGATATGGATATAGGTATGGGCAGGAAGACAAGAGTATGATGGCACTAGCGCAAGCACACAGAATGGTTATAAAAATGGCACGGATTGGGGATAATCGTTGAAGATGAGCAGCAAAGAGCGGTTTTTGACGCGTGGGTGTCGTGATGTTGAAGGAGTAAGGATGAGGAGGCTCCAAAACGACGTGGAGACAAACTCTTACCTGAAGTGGAGAGGTGTAGGGCTTTGGCCGTGTTTTGCAGATGTCGAGGTGGGAACGGATATAAGCATGCCCGGATAAGTGCAAGACACGATCTACGCTTGGATGCCTCATGACATGATGGATTCAAGCTAGGCCAAACAAGTTCTTATCATGAACCTTAAGTCAGTTGTTCTAGAGTTTGTAGGTTAATAATTCCACGACCTTGATTTTATTGAATCAAGACTTTGTATGCAGGATGATGCATGGCCAGCGGCCATACCCGGCCTGGCAGGCAAACCTGGAAACGAGAGAAGATGCGATAGACCTTGAATGGCTGTCAAAGTGTTTGTTTACCTTTTGATGCTGTCATCGTCCCTGATCCTGCCCGCTTTATGTAGGTACATGCACTGATCTTCTCTGCTCTCTTGTTTTGAGATGTGCTGCGAACCTATCACATTGATGTGACGCTATGCACCAACCAACCCAGGTCATTTCAGGAGCATCTGTTTGGCCGATCAGTTAAGATTGGAACACGAAACCTGTCTTTCCGAGGATCTGAAACTTGGTTTATTGTATTATTGGGATTCGGGCATAAAGCTGTAGATAAAGAAGTTGGAATCAAAGAAATTGATTGATTGATTGATTGATGAATGACCAACACGTGCCAAAAGTCACCTCAGTCAAAAGCTCCCCACCAGCTTAGCCGTTTTAGCGGCCGAGCGACTGGCCTTAGCTCTGCGTGATGTGATGTCGTCCTCTGCCACGTGAAGATAGCACACGATAAGTAAAAATTGGCCGCTACCTGGACTAGCCACATTGCATCGCTGTGCGCGCAAGTCACACTCAAACAACAAGCAACAGCCAAATATCGTACCGTCCTGTGCCATACAAGAGCTCCAACTAGGCACTACGTACCGTGAATTTTAGACCAGCCAACCGCCAACTTTTGAGACTGACCGTCTGTCTTGCCCTGACTCTTCAACCTCAAATTTGACTGCCTCGCTCGATATCTTGTCCCGCTCAAGCTCTGCCGCTATTCACCGACCTTCGATATATCGCACGCACTTTCACAAAACGAGACGAAGACCTTAATCGATGGGCAGAATCTCGCCTTGAACTGCAATATACTAGGCGACATCTTAGCTGTCACGGCATTCTTCCCTATCGCCTGACGCACTTGAATGCCCACCTACTAAACGCAACGACCTCGATACCCTCCCCTCGGCGCGGCCTACGCCTGCTATCTCTTCGCTCCGATGTGGTGGTTATTCAGGGCGATATTCAGCTCTATATTCCTGCTCAGCATCGTTCTCTCCATTCCCGTCGCCTTCGATGTCGGCGGTCGCGACAGCGGGCTGGCTTACAGTCTAGCCTTGTTCCTCTTCTACTTTATATACACTAGCCTCGAGCTTTTGACTCCCGAAAAGTCACGCTCGCGGTATTTCCTCTCAGGCTTTCTGCGGCTATCGCAGTGGATCATCATCCCCGCCCTCCTCATCTGGGCGCTGGGTCAGTTCGCTGTCGATGCGGACAACACAAACTGGGTGGAGCGGACAATAGTTGGTCTGTTCAACTCCAAGAGCACGAGTTGGAGAGAATGGATGTTTGGCAAGGACGGCTTGGTTGAGACGGTCACGCTGGGTGGGTGGGATAATGTGCTACGGTATTCGGGGCCCGTGTTCCAGCTCTTAGAAGGTTTCTGCACCTTGCTGGTCATCCAGGCGGCGGGGCAGCTCACAAGATGGCTTGTCAACCGTGGAAGAAGCGACACTTGGCTGGTAAGTTTTACGTCGAATCTTCAAATCCGACATACGTTAACCCTTGCGCAGATCGTTCTTCTGGTTCTCTCCAGCTCCATCATGGCCAGCGCCGTTTACTTCCTCTGGAGAGTTGCACAATTCCCTCAGATCGGCAACCTTGATGCCACCCTTATCGGCATCGCAATGACAACTGCCGTGTTCCTGTGTGCTTTTGGTATCGGTAGTGGTCGCGGCAATCCTATTGAGTCGTCGCTCCTATTTGCCTATATCGTCCTCTGCATCTACCAAATCTTTACCGACTACCTACCCTCGGGAAATGCAGACCAAACACAAGGCCAGGACGGCTCTGAGTCTGATATTCCACCTTTACCGCCTATGATCATGGCATCTTACTCGACTTTTCTCCACATGCTCGGCTCGCTACCGTACGCTGTTCACTCGTCACTGGCTCTTCTATATGCCGCCTTCCAAACTATCACGCCATCAGTCATCATCTCTTTAACATACCGCTCATTGGTATTCTACTGCGCAACACGTATCATCCCCTCCATCCGCGAGTCGGGCGCGCGAGCCATGATGCAAGAACCTGATTGGGAAGATTCCGAGACTGCCAGCAAGTTTCTGGGATTCCTCAGCTGGTTCTCCCCCTCAATCTTAATAGCTGTTTACACCAGCTTGCTTCTTCAACATTTCTCCACCAGCGACGGTCCTGACGGGTGGACTCTTCGAGGGGGTGATGTGGAGGGCAGCAACTGGCAGTGGGCCAACATCGGACTGACCATGGTGTTGTATGGTGTCGAGCTCTATCTAGGCTCCGACGAGCATGACCACTGGAAGGTCGATTAAAAGCCATAAACTCTAGAACTACAAAATTACTGAGGTCTTCTCAGTGGACCACTACTCTACATGCGACTTCAAGAGGTGTCTCTCGCGAAGAAGCCGTTCGTATAACATGCTTAGAAGAGGGAGGATATGATGGATTTTCTTTTTTTTTCTAAACAGCACACATTTTTCGCGGGCAGCATAAGGAACTGGACTGGGACAAGGCAGTGGGTAACGGGACAGGACAGGCACGATACCGCACATGGCGTTGAGGAAGGGCTGGGCAGTTTTTTTTTTGTTTCTTTTGTTTTCTGCTCTATAGCAGCATGGCGATGGATGATGATGTTGGTTTTATTTACCCCTTTTTATAAAGTTAGTTTACGTGAGGCCATAGCAACACAGCGTGAATTAGTAATTATTTTGAATCTTCAACAATGGCGCGATGTATGATATGTAATTGAAATACAGGTTTCATTTTTCGATGAGCATTCGAAGTGGAGGAGAGGTTGTTCAATCTCAAGTGATCTTTCTAATAGGTACTTACCTTGAGAACTACCTAAATGAATACCCGCCGCAGTTTTTCTCCACCAGCGCACGATGCTTTCTCCTCCATATACAAATAGGAATAATAGTGATGCCACAGTAGCTAAGGGGTTTACGGAGTGCTTCTTGGAGTACTTGATCCTTGTCCATGATATGATGCAATTCCGAAATCTGGGGCCGACACCGGCTTCTACTACCCTAGACCCCACCCGTCGATCGTGGGGGAGACGGGGATGAGATAGATGGATATCTATCCATGGAAGGCTCTTCAAACTGACAACTTACAGTCTCTTCAAGCACTTCTTTCACCATGGCCAACAAGTACACCACTGCGGGCCTCCCTGTCCCTCCATCAATATCTCTAAAGACGACCCCCATGGCGGGCTTGCTCGTCGATGTTTATGGCCTCGATGAGCTTCCTCCCAATGTCCCAGTTTCTTGCTTGTGGCTCCTCCACCCTCGTACCAGAACACGAGCAACAATGAACGATATTGCTCGACGCACTGTCGGAGCATGGATTTCACACGCTGGATCCAATCCAAAGCGAGGCCTCATCGCCCTATGCTTTGATATGCCCAACCATGGAACCAGACTGGTCAGCGAATCGGCGAACCATGCTTGGGATAAAGGAAACACGACACATGCGCTTGATATGTTCGGTATGGTAAAGGGAGGCGTGGCAGATATGAGCGGTCTTATGGACCTTGTTTCGGGGTATCTCGGTCTTAAAATCGACGCTCATGTGTGCCTCGGTTGGAGTCTGGGCGGACATGCTGCCTGGCAGGCTTTCTTTGGGGAGAAGAGAATTGATGCGGCTGTAGTGATTATTGGATGTGCTGACTTTTCAAGTAAGTTATCTTGGAAAATTGGACGAGAACAAAACTGACATTGGACAGGCCTTATGACTGGTCGTGCTACGCGAGCGAATCTTGACTGCGGCAGTGATTTTGTCGGGAGCAAATACTTCCCCCAAGACCTTATAGAGAATTGCGGCCATCACGATCCGAAGGCGATCCTATTCGGTACTTCGCCGATACCATCTTCACCTCTATCCGCTGCCGAACAGACTCGCCTGAGAGCTATTCTCGACGAGCGTATTAGGGGCAAGAAGCTTCTCCTCTGCTCTGGAGGCGATGATAAATTGGTTCCTTATGCAAATACGAAGCCGTTTGCGGCGCTACTGGAAGAAGCCATGGGTGAAAAGGGTTGGTATCGTGACGGAGGTGTGGAGTTGGACGATAGATTGTATGAAGGCGTCGGACATAAGTTCCCTGCTGAGATGGTTGAGGATGCGGTTCGATTCTTGGTTAATGCAGTAGAAAAGGGCCCCAGAGGTGAGGTACAAGTAAGAGATGGAGAAAAAAGTGTTCTATAGATTTGTGGTATAGATGTATAGATAGAATACAAGTTACCAAGGCCGTGCTGCCTCTTCGTCTATAACTTCGCTTCCGTTCTCTATCTTGACGACCAAGTCACCATGGTCACAATCTTTACTCGGAAACACACCCTGCCACACTGACCATGGGTTTCTCTTCGTCCTCTTTCCAGCGAGACTCTCACCTCGTCCATGAGGATCATCTTTCCACTCACCCATGGCTAACCCAACGCCCTTCATCGCCTCTTCTTTATCTTGATCCTTCGACACAGCAGCCATACCGGGCGGATCTATACCAGTAAAGGTGACCCGATTGAGAGGGAAGCTAATAGCTGCGCAGTGTCCATCGACGAGTCTCTCTTTCTTGAAACCGTGGCTTACGATGGTGATGTGAGTTGGCCATGTTTTGAACTGAGCGTGAAAGAGCGTAAGAGAGAAGAGAACATTGTGATATGAATCAAGCGCACGCTCTTCCAACAATACTGCATCGCTGGCCTCTTCATTCTGTAACAATCCCCAGTAATTGTTCTTGACTGCGATGTTTCTGTAGCCAGCTGCCTCGGAAATTCTTGACTCTTTGCGAGTTGGACCCCTGATGGCACTGTAAGTACCTATCATGTATCATGCATGTTGGTGTTACTAACCCTGAGAATACTAGAACAGAGTCAGAGAAGTCCCGAGCAAGAGCTTCTACACCGGCTTTGATATGTTGAATAAAAGTTGGGGTCTCGCCGCGCTGGAAGTCGGCAATGAGCCACTCATCTTCATCTCGGCCATGTGTTGGGCCGCCGAGCCAAACTCCGTGGCAGCAGACTATGATAAGATGTGAAGGTGACATGGCGGTGAGGTGAGATGCATGATGAGGGGATTCAGAAGCTTGGAAACTCGACGCAAAGTGAGGGTCTGATCATGTGATGTTCAATCTGTTTAGTAACCTGAAGTTGAGGTGTGCCGTGAAGAATTTCAATCAGATTGAATTAGACGGATAAAAGAGCGGGCAGACAACAATGTTCACGTTACAGGATCCAAGTTTCATGACAGATAGATTGAGATGGACGGTGCCCCTCTATCCTGATATTGTACATATGATCCTATGAATCTCCATGTCCCACTTCTTCGATCAATGAACCATTCGCTTTGTAATAGTACAGTCGCGTTACAGATACCTATTCAAACATTCCAAATCATCTCATGAGTCTCCCCCCGTTTTCTGGCTGCCAGCAAACTTTGATTCAAAAGGGTCGCTGCTCTTCTTCCTTGCTGTCTGTTTTATCTCATGTGACCGCTGTTTCTCAGCTGCAGCGACCTCGTCACTGAAACTCTGTCTCTTATCCTTCCATGCTATACTGGACTTGCGTCCAGCCTTGGTAGGCTTTGGCTCCCGGTAGAAAGGGGACTTGGTTGGTGTTTTCGGTGTCTTGGGGTACCCATAAACCTGACGATGGCTCTTGTACTTCATATGTGGTAGTGCGCGCCATCCCCTGATTTTGAACATGGCACTCTCGTACTCTTTCTTGTGTTTTGCAGCCTGTGTTTGCAAGTCTTCAAGGCGGGCAGCAACATTCTCGACGGGCTTCTCGGGCTCATCTGTCGCCTTCTTTGGTTTGTTCATGTCTCTTTCAATAGCGGCGATAGATTTCCGATATCCCTCTGCCTGCTTCTTATGGAACGCAGCCTTCGATTGCAGCTCTCTTTTTTTGGCGGACACCTGCAGCGGCTTGATAGGACCACCGGTGGCTACCTCGGCAAATATCTTGTTTCGTTTTGGTGATAGATAATGGTGCCGCCTGGCTTGCTTGAATTCCCTCTCTTCCTCTTTCGTGAGATTTCTCTCTCGAGCAATATTGGAATATCTGTATAATTGAGCTCTGCCAGGTCTTCTTGTGCCTAACTCCCTGGATCGGTGGATGCCCTTGAGGCCAAATAATTGTCGAATTAGGTAGAGACTTCCTGTCACAACCACAGGGCCGTCGCCTGCCTTGTTGCATGCCCATGGGAGAGCGCTTGAGATGTCAGGCACTCCATCGTATACTTGTTCGGGAGTCTTGAGATTGTTCTTGGCGTGATCGGCACCGTGGTTGGCGGGTACTGGTTGAGGATCGTTGGGGCCTTGAGTAAATTCGACCATTGCAAAGTTATCGTGGGGTCTGACAAGCGTGTCGACGAGCTTAAAGATAGGTTTATCCTTGCTCGATGACATGCCCATGACCCAAGTCACTGGCTGTCCTGGTTTCCGTAGACGCTTGTTGACATGTTTAGCCAATTCTCTAACTCCCAACATGTTGTGAGCACCATCGACAAGAATGTCCCGTGACTCAACACCACAGAGAGGCGCATTAACCTGAACTGTTTCCAATCGACCGGGCAAAAAGGGATCCGTTTCCATGAGCTTATCCAAGTTGATCTCCTGTAAGGGGAAGAGGTGACGGAAGGCCATGGCTGCACACATAAGGTTCTGGACTTGGTAAGTCTCAAGATGCCATTTCTGATTGTCAAGGGTCAAGAGTAAAGGCTCGCCCTTCCATGTGAGGATAATATCTGTTCCAACCTCTCGAGCATGCCGTCGAAGAACATGGATGACAGAAGGAGTGTTAGTGTGATCAACGATACAGGGGACGTTCTTTTGCATAATGCCAGCTTTGACCTTGGCGATGTTTTCAATGGTGTTGCCGAGGTACTCTTGGTGATCCATGCCGATCTTAGAAATGATGGTTACTGCCTTGTGCTTCATGGCATTGGTCGCATCGGTGGCGCCACCCATACCGACTTCAACGATGCCATAAGGGACATGCATCTTGTTGAAAACACGGAATGCCGTTGCTGTCTCGGCCTCGAATGGTGACAGTGTTTGGGGATCCTCTCCATGCTTGAGGCTCCAGCCAGTAGAGATGCGATTCCACTTCTCCTCAACGTGCTTCATTTCCATCTCGTACATGCGTGGATTCACATATAGACCGTTGATAAGGACTCCATTGTGTCTTTCTGGAAATGCGGGTGATGTGAAGCTTCCATAACCAAGACCAGCGAGCTTGAACAGACCAGCAAGAAAGGCGCATATTGAGCCTTTGCCATTGGTGCCAGCAACATGAATGCCCTTCCAGTCCTGCTTTTCTGGCAAGACACGATTGATGCGATCCAGACCTAGTCGGATGTCTCTGTAACCGGGTTTCCTCTTGCCGGCTAGGATACGATTAATGCGGTTAAGGGCGAACTGGATTTCCTGAGAGGAAGACATGATGAGCGTTCAAATGAGACGGCATCTCATCGGAGCCCGGCGCTGGGGTGGAAAAGTGCCGTGGGAGGCTCCTGAGATGCTGATTGAATCAGTCTCAGCCTAAGCTTAAGGTAAATTGGCGAATTGGCGATGCCTATGAATTGAGAATCGCTTGCAACGTCAAAGACATGTGAGTCTTCTACAGCCATCATTTTTCACCTGGGGGCGATTGATGTCGAAATAGGTGGGGGTGCTGGCTGACAAGCCACACAAGGCCGTTCCCTCTCCGAAAGCCGATGAGAGTGTGGTCTGATGTGGCTGCGTGGCTGTGCAAAAGATGGATGCTGCCTGTTAGTGCTGATTGGTTGAAGCTCAACGCGGTACACGTGAGGTTGAGGTTGACGCGCTCGCGAGCCGGGCGCCCTTTGGAGCCTCAAGAGCTCCCTGCCCTCTGATTGGCTACTCCGATTTAATAGTCTTTCACCTAAGTTCACTCAACTGCCCTGCATCTTGAACCCCCCGCCCGCACCCCCTTTGACTCCGTTCTTTCATCCTCTCCCCACCAACGGCACTGGTTAATTAACTGCCTTCGTCTGGCTTCCATTTTATCAACCTTGCGATCTAGGCAGCATCGTCATCACCAAACATCGCCATTTCATCAATGACGATAATTTTTGATCTTGCAATTATTTAATTCATTATTTTATTGTTCTTGTCATTTTCGTCATTCGCTTTCTTCACATTCCATCCACAGCCATGGGCCTCCCGTAAGCGCATCCCTGTTTTTTCTTCCCCGTCCGTCCGTTCCCTTCGTTGCCATCGCGCCAACGCAGTGATGCCCCGGTCGATCGATCGATAATGTCGCTGTCGCTATCGCTTCACTACATCAACGCAACGGCGTGCTGCCCATGTCGCGAATGCCCATTGCTTGATATTGCGCTTGGTGCTTTGCATATTCGTCGCAGTGGTGACGGCCTTGTTCTATCAATATCGTGCACTTGTTAACCTTGACTTGTAGATTGTTTATCGCACCCGTCGAGTCAGACCTCCCTTCTAAAACTGTAGAGAAGAGCAGTGCGACGTCGCCACCCCGCTCCGGCATTCGTCGCAATGCACGTACTGATCGCCGCGCTTCGCATCGTCGCATCTTCTCCATCCGCGACCGTTTGGCTGCCGATGGTTCGCTGCAACAGTCCAGCACCTTGACCGGCCGAGATGGTCGCTCCTTACCTTGGGCTGAAGCTGGTTTCCCACCGGACCTGGAAACTACCAGAGGCCCTGATGGGATACGTCGACCTAGACCGTTTCGCGATGTTCTGAGAGAGATGACCAGATCTGATGATCGCAGAAGGGACCTGCTTGGGGAGGGGTTGGACTCGATATTCAGGGACGGCAGTAACTCCCAGGATAGAAACACATCAAACTCCCTCCCCTACGATGAATTGGAATATGGATGGTGGGCAGCTGAGGCACCCTCACGACCTCCTCGTGCTCCAATGGTGAGTTCATTTCCACTCGATTTCTGGGTTATATGTTGAGGCTAGTTACTTTTGCTAACACCTGAACAAGGCAGCGCCTGTAGCTCCCAGTCAGGCTCCTGAAGAGGATAGAGCTCAATTCCAAAGGCTCCCTCCAATCGTGCTGCGACGTACGCATCATTCTACATCTGATGCTGAAGCAGTGAGCCAGCGCCAACCTCAGAATTTGAGATTGCACGAAGCCATTCGCTTTTCGAACGACCGCAGACATCCGCGGTATACAAATGCGCAGCGTAGTCGGGGCGTTGATGGACTCGGTGACCGTGACAGGAGTCTCAGCCCTGAGGTCTGGGATACTCTTCTCTCTACACTCACCCCTGACCCTCAGCCACCCAGCGCAGGGTCGTCCTTCGCCTCAAATATCGCATCTCAGAGCGCGGGCGCCACCACTACAAGCACTTCCTTTACCGTCCCCGACCAAGACCCAAATGCAATGGCCGATCAGGCTTGTGAATCGGGCTGTGAAGGCTCTGAAACTGAAGGTCCTGACTCTGCGCTTAGTGTACTGGAACGAATTCGACGACGCCGAGCAGAGTCTCGACGCGTTCGCGTACGAGTGCCTGATATTAATGCTGATGGCTACGGAGACGCTATACCAGTTGCAGCTTTGGGCCAACGAAGATCTCCCGATGGCCCAGTGATCAATGGTGGTAGAGATACAGCATCTCTAAGATCAAACCGAGACCGCTTTCTTCGATCACGCTCCGCCTGGGTGGGACACTTGTCGGTGGGAACCTCAGATGACGAACAAGGAGCAGAGCGAAGCAGACAAAATCGAGAGAGTTCTGCAACATCAGGAAGCAACACGAATACTGAAGATGACTGGATGGGAATGCAGCGCATCGTGCGTAGCCTGGCGCGACGTGAAGATATTCCTGACGAATGGTGGGCTGAGGCTGGCCTCAGCCGAACACTACCCGGGGAAGGGACAGAATAAAGCAGACAGACGGAACCAATTTGCATTCGATTTGAGCGGCTTAGAAAGAACTGGATCGTCTGATTACAGAACAGGCCAGGAGGCGTTATCAAGGAAAACCGAACAGTGTTTGAAGACAATGTGTATCATAATTGTATGTTTGTTAAGATATTGGCTCTGTCGAGCCACCAGAGATCTAATAACAGCCAGAGTACTACAAGATCATATCTCTGGACCGTTATTTGTGCTACCACAGGCCAAGATGATAGATAACGACCAGGATTCTTGCAAGGCAGCTAGGCTTAGACGCACATCATCTCCAGATCCTGGTAGATCTATCTTGATGTGGCTTGAAGGACCTTGTCTCCGAGACGGCTACGTGCTGCCAGCTACGATATTTACAGCTACGGTGAAAGAATACGAGGATATAAGGTATCAAGATGATGTGATTCTCTCATGCTGTCCAATGATTGCTGGTTCATGGAGTCTTCTGGTCAATTCATGAAAGCACACTCCTGTCGTCGGCATGAGCCTCGACTGAAGGGTTGACGGTATAAGCAAGCATTGTGATAGAACACGGCTCTCCTTGCATCATTGCAACCTCAGCGGTGTCACTGCCAGTCAATATTATTAATAAAAGGGTGAATATCAATATTTCTGAAGATATAAAAATAAAAGATGGAGACATACCGCATTGGTGAATGTCTCAACTCCATCGTTGATGGAGGGCGGAAAGTATCGTCATGCCAGCGTCACATAGGTAAGCCGAGACAAGCGGGCGCTTTGAATGAAATGAGATTGCAATCTCAGTTGACGGCACGGCCTACAACAAAAACAAGAAAAGAGAGCTTCCGTGCACGATATCGATCGATGGTGAGATACGATATCTTTGCCTCCTTGGCACTCATTAAGTACTGTAACTTAACTTTCGCACGCACGCAAGCAAGCAAGCAAACAAGCAAGCAAACAAGCAAGCAAACTCAGCTAGGATGATATGAGACGCATTAGTCGAGAACAGGGGACTTCAATTGGGTTTGGTCTACCGTCTTGGGTTACCGTCGTTGGTTGTGATTATTTATTGCTGACAGGGCAAGCCGATCCCTAGACATAATTAGAAGTTGAGGCGTCGCAGAAGCAGGCTGAAAGAGAATAACCCGGATGGCTAGAGAGTTTGTTTGTGTGACAGGCTTGGTCAACGGTGAGGCTTGCTTGTCGTGAAGTGTAATGAGCATAAGGAAGGTATTTGTTATTGTTGGAATTTCGAGGACATATGCTTTGTTTTATGAAGTCGAAGTACCTTTGCCCAATGATAGGCGGCGAACATGTTGTTACTTAAAAATAAATACCAGTGTCTGAATGCATCCACTACCTTGGCTTACATGGTATGGATGGCATGGCATGGCATAGCATGGCATGAGCATGAACTGTTTCAAAAGAGGAACTGTTCCTTGTAAGTTGAGATTTTCAAAACAATCTAAGAATGCGTCTCCTGGTCACTACCTAAGCTAGAGATTCGACATTGACATCATCATCGAGTGGAGGTCGTAAACATTGAATTATCCTCATTGTTAGGTGATCAAGCTGTGGAGTGAATGCCCACCTCAGGTTGGTACCTAGCGAGCTAGTGGGGAAGCAGGGCGTTGAAGAGCGCTGGACTTGCAGGCGACACGGGCCCATGGGCACCCCGTCCGTTACGCAGCGCAAGGTACAGCGGGCACCTGGACAGTCCATAGATGGATGGACCTGGATGTGATGTGATGTGATGTACCGTTCCTTATGGGGCTGCCCCAGGCGTGGCAGCCTGGGCCGATTTGGGTTGGGTTGCGAGCCTGATACACGTTAGAGTGAGACCAACCAGACCTGACTAGACGGGAAACAACACCTTCAGTACAGTAGACAGACTCCCCCAAGCCCAGTGCAGCACAGCGCAACACCGCAGCGCATGAATGATTGGAGATCAGTGTTTTAAGTCCAGCTCCGAATTTCCGTCCAGTTTCTTACTTTTTTTTCGTTTCATTTTATTTTTTTCCCTTTCTTTCTTCCGCTCCCTCTTTTGATAACACTCTCACGCAATTAAATCGCTTGCCTACCGGGTTATCCATCCTGTCCCTCCTTTAACCCTGGGCTGTTCTGTTAGCGACCGCACGAAACGAAACGAACGAACAAACGAACTCACGGGCCAGGTCCATCCATTCCCCTCCTCGATCCCGCTGACGACGCCGACCAAGCTCTGGCGAGCTCGACTATCCTTCTCACCGACGACAGCTCGATCCTGAACCCGATTTCGTATGTAGAACCGAGTCGCCCTGCGTCGCTCCGCTCCCTTACTTCGATATTCGCCGGGAATGACATCTCCATCTTGGCCTAAACCTTGTCCTTCCTCCGCCGACCTGCCTCTGTTTCCATCGAGGAGGCATACGACGACTGGCCACAACCAAATCAGAGCATTACTGAGTTAGAGAGCGTATGAGAGATGGTGCCCGAGCGGCAGTACCACCCCAATGGCCGCGCCGCCGTGGCCTCCCGCGAACGACCTTTTACGCCTGGAACACCTTCGCGAAAAGAGAAGATTCGCGAGAGCTCTGCCCTTCAGGACCCAGGGCTGAAAGACTATGTGTGTATACCCAGCTGCCGAGATCACCTGTGTTTAATCCTGGACAGTCGGATATCATGATAAGCGAAGGACCAGCAGGGTTTAGTGGAAGTTGTCGCTAATATTTACCTTTTCTCCTTCTAGCGCTTAGGTGAATGCCTAGGGAAAGGTGCTTTCGGATCTGTCTATAAAGCTTTCAACTGGGGCAATGGTGAGGCAGTTGCTGTGAAGCAGATCAAGCTTGCAGATCTTCCTAAGAGCGAGTTGCGCATGATCGAGGTGAGTTGTCTCTAAGCTCCACCCTGAAGCTCAATAGTAAGATATATGAAGACGCTGACATGCGTGAGTGCCGTTTAGAGTGAAATCGACCTTCTCAAGAACCTTCATGTAAGGACCCCGGCTTGATTGAGAGACTATCATATGTGAAGACTAACAAGCAGTAGCATGACAATATTGTCAAGTACATAGGCTTTGTCAAATCTGTTGATGCCCTCAACATTATTCTCGAGTAAGACGTCAAACTCCATTTGCGAGTGATATAACTAATGGGATCTAGATATTGTGAGAATGGCTCTCTGCACTCAATCTGCAAGGCATACGGCAAATTCCCCGAGAATCTGGTTGGGGTCTACATGACGCAGGTACTGCAGGGACTACAATACCTCCACGACCAGGGTGTTATACACAGAGATATCAAAGGCGCCAATATTCTCACCACAAAGGATGGCACGGTCAAGCTCGCAGATTTTGGCGTTTCAACCAGCACTCTTGCTGGTGGACAAGATAAGGAAGCACAAGTTGTTGGTACACCATATTGGATGGCCCCTGAGATCATTCAGCTTTCTGGAGCGAGTTCTGCTTCGGATATCTGGAGTGTCGGTTGCACCGTTATCGAGCTTCTCCAGGGCAAACCTCCATATCACAACCTGGCTGCTATGCCAGCTTTATTCGCAATTGTCAACGACGACCATCCCCCACTTCCTGAAGGAATCTCTGCAGTGAGTCCCTCCCCTATCGCATTTTGCGCTTGTTTTTTCTGACCTGATTAGGCTGCTCGTGACTTTCTGATGCAATGTTTCCAAAAAGATCCAAACCTTCGTGTAACTGCCCGAAAACTACTTCGTCATGCCTGGATTACTGGGTGTCGCCGAACTGAAGCGCCTGTAGCGAGGACACCAGCCAATTTCAGCGATGCTGTCGAGGAAGTCAAACAATGGAACAAAGCTCTCAAGTCTTCAGAATCCTCTCTCCGAGCATCGACTGGCTCTGATGCCGGTCCTTCATCGAGGTTCCTCGGCGGAACTCCTGCTAAGGGCTCTTTATCACTTGCAAAACTCCGACCTGGCGCAGAAGCTTTCAGTAAGCCTGAATTAGCTAGTGAGTTCAACTCTGATATCCTTGCATCTTGACCAATTCTAACAATTTCCCAGATGATGACAACTGGGACGATGACTTTGCGACAGCTATATCACCAAGCGCACTCCAACTACCTCACCTTAAGCCGCAGGACAATTTCGGCGGTCTATTATCGAGTGATCGCCTAAAGGCATTTGCCTCCGTGAATGATGGAAGAAATGATAGTAATTCGTACGACGACGACTTCGAAGGGGAGTTAATGACGATAAAGGGGCTGGGCCACTGGCAAGACATCGATCCTCAAGAACAGACGATCAGGCCAGTATCGAGGAAGTCCATCAAGACGCCTGTCAAGACGCACAACCGGAATAAATCGAGCTCGAGCAAGGTCGCTGGCGCTGGCCGGACCAGATCGCCCACGAAATCTCATCTAAATAACAAGTTCGAGCTCCCACCACGACCAGATATCATCTATCGGGAGCAAAGTATGGAAGACTTTTCAGATCTCTTTGTGGACAATGACAACGTCTTCACTCACAATGCAAATCAGGCTGTCAGAAGGGTAGGTTTGATGCGCCTGGATTCAACGTGCCCGAGACTCACATGCATATAGAATTCACGACAGACTGATGCACCACAACTCTTTCACCCATCCGATCTTACATCATTACCAAGGTCAACGCATGACTCTGGTTCGAGTAGCATCAAAAAGAAGGCCACTTCTCGACCATCGGTTCTCCCCGACAGGCCAATGCGACGGACACGTTCATCGATAGAAATCCAGAAATTCGCAGAAGATGACGACGAAGATTTTAGCGACGTTTTCGGCCCAGAATCATCAATAGCGGAGAAGGAGGAGAGTGAAAAGGGGTCCGAGGACGGCGGTCTGATGCTCATGTCTCGGGTGTCGAGTAATTCCTGGCTAGGGGATGAAGAAGACGAGTACGACCCGTTTGCATCGATGGACCCGGGATGGGATGAGATGGACCTGGAAGCCAACATTGCTAGAGATCGGCACGCCAGGTTAGCGGAGAGGGTTGAAGGTTTAGTAAAATCTCTAAAAACGACCGAAGGCGAGGATGCCCTGGCCGAGTTCTCGGAAGATTTGGTAAGTCCCTTTCCAGATTATGCGCAGAAGCGCGTTACTGACGTATCACAGCTTGCCTTACTCTGGGAGAACAACGAGGTGAAGAACTTGATCATCAGCGCTCACGGATTATTACCAATTCTTGAGATTTTGGAGCCTTGTACCGTCAAAAGCAGACAGTACATGATTCTGCAACTCCTCAAGGTCGTCAATGCAGTAAGTTTTTGCATGTTCTCTTGTGCGCGCATGGGGTTTGCTGACATTTTAGATTATCCTGGACGACGTGGAAATCCAAGAAAACTTATGTTTCGTTGGTGGTATACCGATCATTACCAAGTTTGCTGCGCGACAATACTCGGACGAGATCCGTCTCGAAGCAGCGGCTTTTGTTCGTCAGATGTATCAGACATCGACATTGACCCTCCAGATGTTTGTGTCTGCGGGTGGTCTGAATGTGTTGGTCGAGTTCCTCGACGAGGACTACGACGTTACTCGGGACCTTGTTCTTATTGGGGTCAACGGTATCTGGAACGTATTTGAGCTTCAAGGGCCGACCCCCAAGAATGACTTTTGTAGAATCTTCTCACGAAGCAAGATTCTATATCCATTAGCGCTTGTCCTGCACCGAGTCCTGGACGAAGAGGGCGAGGACGAGCTTGGCGAGCTCGTTGAAGGACGAATTGTCAACATTTTCTATCTATTCAGTCAAGCAGAAAACTACGTCAAGGAGGTCGTAGCAGATCGGCAAGTACTGAAGAGTGTCTTGAAAGACCTGCGGCGCATGACACCGATACACCAGATCACAATGCTCAAGTTCATCAAGAACCTTTCCATGCTCTCGACGACGATTGAGTCCTTGCACTCAGCCGACGCTATTGAGTTCTTGATTGATCTTCTGAGCTACAGCATGAAGAAGGGCCAGACACATTTCCGCGAGATATCTAACCAGGTCCTCAACACATTATTTAACCTCTGCCGTCTTAGCAAGGAACGACAAGAAGACGCTGCGGTCGGAGGCATTATTCCTCTTCTTTTGCGGATCATGCAAACCGACCGCCCCCCAAAGGAATTTGCCCTCCCAATACTCTGTGACATGGCGCACTCGGGGTCCAAAGGTCGCAGATACTTGTGGCAGAACAAGGGCCTCAACTTTTATGTGTCATTACTTACAGATCAGTACTGGCAAGTTACTGCACTTGATGCCATCCTGGTCTGGCTACAGGAGGAAACCGCTAATGTAGAGTCTCACCTTGCCGATGGCAACTTTACTCGAGCCATCATCAGCTGCTTCAGTACTAATAGGGTAAACGCCTTTGATTCCAACCTGTTGGAGCCGCTACTCAAACTGCTGCGCCTTAGCCCGTCAGTCGCGGCATCGCTGGCGAAACCCGAGATGTTTGCGGGCATTGGGCAGCGCCTGAACCACAAGAAGGCGGTTGTACGACTTAACCTCCTAAGGCTGGTGAGGACTATCATGGATGCTTGCGAGCCTGGCCTGGGCAGTGGCGATGGAGCCAGGTCCCTCAACAGCTCTCAAGTGCGGTCTCTCATGGCTGCCATTCAGACTCTATCAGAGAAGGACTCGGCTGTCCTTGTACGGAACCTGGCTTCTGAATTGGTGCGATCAAGCATCGAGCCCAGTGGAAGACCCAACGAGGGTGTACCCAGTGCTGTACCAAGCTCATCATCAGGAAGACGATCAGGGTCACGACGAAATAACAGCTACACGCCTCCTGGCCTGCACTCTTCTGTGTCGGTTCCGCAAACACCCACGCATAGGAGCCGTGGTAGTCTTGCGGGTAATACTTATATTGAAGTAGCAGCCAGTCCCCGTCGATCAGCAGCTGTTGAGCGAGAACGAGAAGGAATACTCTACAGGCCACGGAGCAGAGACGGACCGACAGGTATCCCCCGGCGAGTCAGCGGCGAGTTTGTCCCTGTCAAGAGCCGCCTCCCTCGGACGTCATTGGCGACCTCGAGCAGCTCCAGGGCAGCCATTGGAATCAGTGCCAACGGCAACAGCCCAGCCCTCAGCTCCCGCACCGACATTTCAATGGGTGGCCGCGACCGCAGTGACAGCAGTTTGAGCAATAAGGAGAACATAGGCCGCGCACCTGGCAGTCGTGATGGGCTCGGAAGTAGAGATGGGCTCAGTAGCAGAGATAGCAGTCTCGCGTCACCAGGGTTATCGGGAGTATCAGAACGGGTGGGCATAAGTAAGAGACGGAGTCGAATGCCTGCCGGAGAACCCAAATATTCATGACGAAGTGAAAGGAAACGAAGAGATGAGACGAGAGATGAGCGGAATGCATCACGAAGTGCACGACAAGATAAAGAAAGGGGTTTTTGTTATGATAGACATGAGTGAGGATGGGAACGACGAGCAGAGAACTGCCATCGATCGATCGTATGGAGAACAAGTGAACAAGACAAGACTATAAATGAAAGAAGAAGATTATAGAGCGACTCATTTGGTCAACATTATCCGCTTTCCTCTACTCCGTATTTCCTTTATCATCGCATGCATGCCTCCCCGCCATCCGCCCGCAAAAAGAATACCACAAACAAACAGATATTGCCAGCAACAGTAAAAAATGAATCTGGAGGGCGTTGGGATTGCTCCCGCCAGGGCTTGAACCTGAGACCTTCGCATTACCGATACTACGGTTTGAAGTATTAGTACGACGCTCTAACCAACTGAGCTACGGAAGCCGACCAGATTTGATTGTTGACGAGGGAGGTCAGATTTGGGAATTTGAGCTGTTCACGGCAGAATGATCATGTAGCTGCTAGAATATCACTGCTGTTGCTGTTGATCGAAAGCTGGCGTGATGGACCACTGTCGGTGGTCCTGGTCGACTGGACATCGGTGGCGCCCGGGTTGTCGGCTTCATCACCCTTGACTTCTTTGCCTTTGCCCTTTGATTTGGCCTTGCTCTTGGCACTTCCCTCGAAGCAGTTATCTCGTCACCCGGTGCCAGTAGCGATGCTGATGACTCTGTCAACCTCAGGATGACAGACAAAGCCGCCCAGGAAGTCGCCAAGGCCTTCCGGGCTATTATTTTGGGTGAGATCTATGAGTCTTTGGCCCATACTCATGAGACCAACATCACTTCCTCAAAGGATGCCCAGACTTTTGTCAAGCATGTCAAGCATGTCATCCAATTCATCACCCAGAAACAAGCTAACCCTGCTGGACAGGAAGACATAGAGCTGGCGGAGAAGCAAGACGCAACTCTTCTTAACTTGCAAGCCCTTGTCCCTCATCTCAATACTGATCTATATATCATGCTGAATAAGGCCAAGAGGAAGAGAGACCAGCCTGATCAGGCTAAGAAGGGCTCTGCGACTTGGTAATGGCAGAGTACAGATTACTTTATACCTCTTCCTAGCATATTAAATAAGAACTACCTAAAGTTTACCTAAACCTTTATCTATCTTTAGGTACTCTTTAGCAGACATTAGCCATAAGTCCTCCTAGCATGCCAGTTATTCTGGACGCTGTCTATCCATTTCCCCTCGTTATTTCATTAGTCTTTTGCCGAAGCTATTCCTATCTACAGACGAGGCCTATCAGAGAATAACCAGCATACTTTGCACCTCTTCCAAACACATCATAAGAACTATCTAAAATTGACATAAACATTAGTATAGGTTTAGGTACTCTTTAATAGATATTAGCCTACAACTCTCCCTAGTATGCGTATTACTTTTTGATCTATCTGGAAGGTTACCTTGAGGGGCGGGTAAGTTCTGCTTTACCTGCCTCTCTTTACGTTTTTAGACTTACATCTATATCAGGCACTTCATAAATACAAAGCATCCCGTCAGGAAAGGTTTCAGTAGATAGCAAGTAACAACTATCACCATTTACCTTGAACCTGAATGATATTATAAAAGCCATGAGCAAAAACGATTAACCTGTTGCTTAAAAGCATAAAAAAATCTATAACGAAAACTCAGGCAAGTTCCCTGAAGAAATGGAGTCCTCCTTCATCTCGCCTTTTTAAAAGATTGGCAAGACAAACAGCAACGCAAAGAGTCTAAGCAACTACCTGATTTAGTATGACGCTCTAACCAACCGAGCTACGGAAGCTGACCAGAATTGATTGTTGATGAGGGAGGGTAGATCTGGAAACTGGAATTGCTTATATTAGGTACCTAGGTAGGTTGCAGTGGGTGACAAAATTTTGAATACCTCCGGATGGATTCAAGGACGTCAGGATAGGTCAGAACAAGACTTTGGACCACGATACTTTGGGTTTGCTTGGTGGAACATATCAAGTGGCTTTCAAATTGTGATTGTGCCATTGTAAACTATCTATGGATTTGCCTTGCCTATCCTTTGCCAGCTCATTTTAGTCCGTGATATAACCCCAGGTCTTCTGACTGCCCATGTACCCCCTCGGCATCAAAAGAACCGAGCAATCTGGGACCTCGGCAATGACCAGCAGAGAATGACGACATGAAATACCTTAATGAATGCAAGAAAGCAAATGTCAAATTTGCCGAAACACTGTCCCCGCAGGAACGCCGGCCGTGAATCACATCAGGGGCTGGCTAGCTGCCTCACAGAGGCCCCCAGAACCAGACTTTATTCCCCGGTGATGGTTCTCATCCTCATTGGTATAAAGATTCCTCATCAACCCCCCAAATAACCCATTCGTCCATCTAGGCTGAGACAAGATTATCCCCGGGCGATTCCCCCAATGTCGTGACTAAGAATAAAAAGTCTGAAGGAGAGACTGTGAAGTGAATTATAAACTTCTGTAATGGTAAAGTTCGCAGCAACAAACAAGGAAAACATGTTTCATCCATCCCATGCAGATGGTAACAGGACTCCCAACGTGATCAGAAAAGGACTAAAAGACAACCATCAAAATGCAGTCGGCCAGTCCGAGCAGTCGTGTGAACAGAAAGAAAAAGTCCGGGCGCGTAAATCGTGACAGTGAAGGTTTCAAGCCGAAGCGTCACCTTTAAGCAGCGGGAGTGCTCTTGGTGAGCACCAGTCTAGGTGCCTTGCGCTGACTATCAGATGAGTCTTGTGCCTTGGCTGCTCGCAGAGCGCCGTTCTTGAAAACGTTGGCGAAAGAGCTGTTCTCACTCTCGGTGTTTGACCCAACACTGCCCACACTGTCGACGCTCTTGCGAGCCTTCTGCCGCGAGCTGGGACGATCAGAGCCAATAGCTCCCCAGCTTCCACTGGCAGAAGTGCGTGAGCTAGGACACTCCATATCACCGGCGAGGCTGCCAGATCCACTACGGCCGGAGTCAGACTCGTTATCGGTAATAGGGGTCGAAGACTCCTCAGCGGTCTCGGAAACGGGGCTCATGCTACCACAAGAGCTACTGGTACCCTTGCGACGCTCATCGCGAGCACGGACAATAGTGTCAAGAGCAGAGCGACGGGTGCGAGAAGCGAAATTCTTGCTTCCCTCGTGCTTGGCAGTGGGCTTCGCCTTGAGCTCATCCAGAGAAGGAGGTCCACGGGGCTGACGAACGGGGTGCTCTCCAGTACGGGCCTGACCGGGTCCATATCTACCAGTCAAGGGAGTGTTGGGGAAAGTGGAAGTCTTGGGACCAGCAGACTTAGGGGCGTCAGACGAGAGAGAAGAGGCGAGAGCGCTGTTGAGGGGAGCGAGAGAGGATGCCTTCTTGTGTCCCCGCCGGAAAGCGTTGGCGGAGGGGGGAGGAAGAGGGGCCACCTCGGTAGGAGACTCGTAGCGCTTGGGGGGCGAGTTACTGCGGAACGAGAAGGGCTGGGACTCAGCAGGAGGAGAAACCTGCACCGAGGGTGTGTTCTGCTGATGGAAACCACCGAAGCCGGGGGTCGAGGGCTGCTCGTTGTAAGGCGATGTGACCTGAACAGAAGGCTGCGGGTTCTCCATAAAGTACTGGCCAGTCATAGGATTGTAGTAAATCTGCTGCTGTTGCTGCTGCTGTTGCTGGTGAAGTTGTTGCTGCTGGTGGAGTTGTTGTTGCTGATGTTGTTGGGCAAGAGCGGCAACATTGATTTGCTGCTGCATGTTCTGGAGCTGTTGCTGTTGCTCATACAGAGCAATCTGCTGCTGAGTGAGCTGCGGGTTGTTGAGGTTGAGCTGTTGGAATTGCTGAGCAGCCGCTTGCACTGTCCTAAGCTGCTGTTGAAGACGCTGCTGCTGTTGGGCAAGGTACATGTTGGTAGCAAGAAGTTGGGCATACAGGCCGGGGTCTTCCTGGTTCTGCTCGTCCATGGAAAGCTCAGGAGGCGCCAAGACCTGTTCAACAGTGTACTGCTGGCCAACCATCGAGTTGTAGTTGTTCTGAGCAGCGTATTGGGGGTAAGCCGTCTTAGGGGCGTTGTAGGTGTTGTCCTGGCCCATGCCATAGGCATTTCCAGCCATGGAGTTCCGGGCATACTGTTGCGTGGGACCGGCAGTCGTGGGAGATTGAGGGCCAAACGAGGCAGCAGTAGCGGACTTGGGGGCCGTTCGAAGGCCAGCGAGAAGGTGAGAACGGCTGGTGCGAGGGGTGGGAACACCAGGGTCCTTGTCCTTATTTTGGTTTTGGTTGATGAGATCAACCGAGAGAGGCTTGGGGTTCTGACCACCTCGGCGGGCAGCAAGGCCGCCAGTGGGCATGGCGAGGC
Organism: Fusarium sp. NFCCI 5145; assembly: GCA_033439405.1. Lineage (NCBI taxonomy): Eukaryota > Fungi > Ascomycota > Sordariomycetes > Hypocreales > Nectriaceae > Fusarium > Fusarium sp. NFCCI 5145. Next base: position 374,773 of record JAWDHB010000427.1, read on the forward strand.
CGTTGGGTGCGAAACCGTTGGAAGACATTTGAGCGAGACCGCCTGCGTCCTTGGCTCAAAGCGGGATTCGTAAATCTAAAGGTTCGAGAGATAAGAAAATAGGAAGTGAACGTAGTTCGACCAGTTCTTGCGTTCAAGAAAGTAGTCGGTCGGATTAGAAAGTAGGTTTTGTTGAAATCAAGCCGAACAAATTATGCGATGTGGGTATATCGATGAAATCGACAAATCGTTGGATATCTATGGATTGTCGATGCAGAACGTATATCGAGGAAGCGTCGCGAGAGGCCAAAAACGCAGATCCAAGAAGCCGCGAGTATCGAACCGAAGAAAGTTGAGGGAGGGTCAGATGACGAGCCGTGAACTTGTCAAAGATTAAATCCAGAGTAGTCGATGGAGCAAATAAGTGAGAAACCGATGAATGAAAGGGCGATGCGAAGACGCGATCAGTGAAAGAATATCGAAATGTCGAGCGGTAAATCCCTCAGCGAAAAGTAAAGTGGCTGAAAGGACCAAAGGAAGCAAGCTTTAACAAAGGTTCAAGACTTGCTCAGACCGTGATCAGGTGACGAAAGTACCTGGCCTTGTGCAGTTCGAGTTTTATTCACGCTCAAGCGGACAGTCGGATGATTAACACACGACTTTGAAACGCGAGCACCAGCTGGTTGTTGTCTCTCCAAGACAATTTCAGTCAGACAACGTCCTCCAAACAATGCCTATCCAGATGTGAATGATCCAGGTATTACCTTCTTCCGAAGCCTCTTGTTGTGAATTTTTTGGTGGTAAGAATTTTTTGCTTTTCAATTATTGTGAGTGGAAAGTCTGTTCGCAGTCTGATTTCGATGACGGGTTGTCGAGATTAAGCTGTGGTGTGGTATGCTGTGTGGTGGTGTTTCCGAATACCGGGGAGGAATAGACGATAAGGCAAAGATTCGACAAAAGAATAATACAGAGATTAAAATGGGGTTTCAGGTATCACCAAGTAGATGCGCCTTCCAGAACCTTGGGGTTTTTTCTTTTCTTTTATCCTTCAAATTCCGTTGTCGTTTGGGAATATATTTTTTTCTTTCTCTCTTGTTTTCTTGTGGTGCAAAGCGGGCAAGCGGATGGGGCCAGAGCGAATACGTGCGGCAAATTGAGAATCGAGTTAGTTGACTCGCAAACGCGGATGCGGAAGGCTTTGGGAGAGAATGCGGTGCGGTGCAACCGAAGCGACGCGGGAAGGAGAGAGGAGGGAAGGAGGAGAGAGATGGAAATGAAGGAAGGGCGCAAATAGTAGGCGAAGGAAGGCAAAAGGGAGAGGAAGGAGGAAAAAAAGGAAGTGGTGGAGTTTAAGTCTACTGGAGGATGAAGGAAGGAGTGGAGAGGATGAACGAGCGAGCGAGCAAGAAAGAAGAAAGAGAGGCGCGAGTGTCAAATGGAGAAAGACCAGGCTCGGAAATGTGGGAACCTTCGAAGCCTTTGCTTGGCGGGCGGGTGTGCTATGCTGGGCGGGCGTGCTTGCTTGTGCTTGCTGGGGAAAGGAACGGAGGCGATACTGTATCCCTACTGTGCACTGGCCCGATGAAGCTTACCAGAAATACAGTAGATCTACAGGTGCCTGAGGTACTGTAGGTAGGCCTTGCTTCCTTCCATCCCACCGCCTTGGACCTTGGACGGAACGGTGTTCGTTTCGAAGCTTCTGAATGGACAGGAAGCGTACAGTGCATCACACGCATATTAGAGGTTATCTGAGCCAGTGAGAATACGTGCCAGACCTTTGGGCCAATTTTGGATATTCCCCAAACCATCCATCTTTTCTCATCGCCTCCCATACTGTAGTCACCACGACGGTGCAGGCGCCCGGCACCAGACCAGTCTAAGAATACAGTTGGATGGATGGAATGAAAGCTCCAGGGCTAAGGCACGTTCACTTAGCGGCCAACGCGCTACTACGAGCCCGGCTACTCACTAAGAACGGGCAAGGGGCTTGACCGGTATGGTACCTATCGACAGTGCCTGAACACAGTACGAGATCGATCACCTCATTTATGCCTGGGGAACATGGGTTTCTTCGATGTTCGCACGCTCGGTTGAGTTAACCCATGTTATCAATGGCTGTCCTTTCGGGCACTGACTCACTAAGAGATTTACTGATGACGAAGTTGACCCCATTAAACATTCGCTTGTCAGCCAGGAAATGCTAGGGTACGGAGTATGTACGCGTGCGCACAAAAGCAACTCCTCTGAATACGAATACCCAGATGAGAACAGCTCATTTGAGTTGACAAGAGAAAAGCATCCGTAGAGGCAAAACCTCCCACCTCCCGACGGTGGCCAATAGTGTCTCGAAATAACACCTGAAGATACTAACTTGGTCGCGCAGTAGCCTCTGACGAGATAGCGCGTGACAGTCCAGTAAGGACCTGAGAAGGACCTCCTTCTGGTGGGTATGGCCAGCACATCCACAAAAAGCCCCCCCTGGAGCTTACATGCAAGTGACAAGGGGTCCTGGATGGCTCATCACCTCCAATCAGAGGAACCTACGGGCGCCGCGACCGACATGAGGCAGCCCTTCAAGGGGTCGAAGCCAGGGGGCACAGTCTCAAGGCGGCGTTTTGGCGTTTGATACCACCAATCATACGAGGCTTTTCAGGGGATTGAAGTATCGGATGTGATGGGAATGGATCCTTGCCGCTTTTTGTAACGGCGTGATCGGCATACATTCTTCACAGGAGCCAATCTCTTGAGCTGTGCCTCTTTGTTGGTTGATTGATTGTTGCTATATCTGGCTGACAAGATCAAAGAGATCACGACACGTCGATAAAGGATTCGTGAACTGTCACGGTTGCATACATACAGACACGCACGTCGACGGGTCTGAGCGCTGTTTCTCTGCTCCGTAAACGAAACATTGTAATGGGAAGCGAGACACCGGAAATGACAACAGCCACCCAATTGATATATTCAGCGCTTCCAGGAATGAACCGAGCCTGAGAAGCAATATCATCAAAGAGCCAAGGACGAGTAATTCATGACCCCAGTGAAATGACAAGGACATACCTGGCGCGTTGGGATTCTATCATCTGCCAACGTGTTTATCAGTGTCAAATCCAACCCTGTCACGGATCGCCCGCAGTGGGCTTCGTCCATGCAAAGCATGTCTTGCTTGCTTGCTTGCTTTTGTCGTTGTGGCCAGACTCATCCAGCAGGGCGGTTTATTGCCGCTGTGTTTATAAACAGGGACTGTCTTTGACGCTTTCCTCGGCTTGCCCAGAGCCCGTGTGCGACAGATACGGTAGTCGTTCCATCGGAGCGACCGTTAGTTCTGCCTTAGCATCAACACCAGCTTCAGCTACTCCATACATGCACACGACACACAAAGCACCAGGTTCCAACAGGGCCTCCTTGGCCTGGATCTTGGGGAACGGACCATCCCGTCTGGCTCGTGAGTGTCAGTCATGTAGCAAATCCTTTCTCCTTGTTTGGGCTCTCAGTTCGGGAGCTTCATGCCCATCATGGTCAGTAACGCCCGAGGCCCCTGGTCGGCATCCAACTCGATTCGTATATTCCCCACGTCTGGAGATGTTTCATCAAGCAGAACTCCTTGTCCATTTCCCATTCGATCCATCGCCTTGCCCTACCCTGCCCTGTCGGTTTGAGGGGCTAAGTTCGATGCTCGGCCCACGACTAAGAAGACCCTGCCTGCCTGGCCTGGGTCAACGCGACACGTGCGGTGTGACGCGCTCTGCCTATTTCTCAGACGAACCGAGGATCGTCTATGTTTGTTCATTACCGAATAAGAATTCTCATCTTCAACGGATGCGTGCGTGTTTTTGTTGTTATGAATAGCTCAGTGGCTTTTCTCGCTTCTTTCTTTAATCTGACTTAAGCTACAGTTTGGGGGACGTGGCGCAAGTTTTGGAATGAGCTTTAATGCACCACGGACCCCTGTATCGAGCCATTAAGAAACGAAACACTTGGAACAGCGTAACCACCAAATAAGTCAATAGGACAAGCGAGGGTAAGCCTGCAAACATAGGGTCACACCCACAGAGAGGGAGAGACGCACACAAAGAAACTTTTGGGTTTGTGTCACTGTAGGTAGGTTGAGTTAAACCCTAATGCAATACGGAGTTGTGTCGTGTTCGTCTTATTGCAATGCAGGCAGAAAGAAGCTTTGACGATAGCGGACAGCTTGCAGCCTAGACACGAACAAAACAACATACATACACCAAAAAATGCACTAGCTTGCCCACCCGCTCCATGTCTCAAGACTAGCTGGGTTTTGCCAGAGACAAAGACATGTCTTGGACCTCCCTCGTTTAATGCTCGGGGAGCCGGAAACCTTGACTGGCGGTGATGTGGGAATGTGTGTTGGTCCTGTGTCGTTTCAGTATAAGCTGTTGGTTAGGCATGTTGTAGTTTTGAACTGCAGATGGCAAACCATCCTTCTGTTCCAGTGCGTATCTGGACAAATGCGATACTTATACTATGCATATTAGCGCCCGATCACAACCAAAGACTGGGTTCGTCAACATAACATGGCGTCTTTGCTTTGTTCTCACTCGATCAACACCATGTACCACTCATGATATGCATCTCCTGAACCTCGCGCTTACTTGCAGACCTCCTGTATTGTGCATTTCTTTCCCTGTATCTCTTGCAGCAACGCGTCTAATGGCCAATATCACATCCCTCCAGCCGCCCTCTGCGCGCTTGTCAACAGTGCTGCACCAATAAATCTGCACCAATAACTGCACAAGCACAACATTACACACAGCATGCAACTGCAACTGCAACTGCAACCACAACCACACGCAGATAGATACCTATGCAGCCATCAATCACAATCAATCATGTGAGCATCATAGGCGCTTACAAAAGGGGTTCAACATTTTGCATACCGTATTTGGTATTTTCCTTATTAGCGTCCTGCGTGTTGCGTTCTGGAGCTCATCTCGTGATTTGTCTGTCTTAGACCTGCAGCCGCCGTCGCGGTTATGCCCGAGTAGTCAATTCAATAGCGTGAAAGCCATTGATTTAGCCCATTTTATTAAGCCCTTAATTTAAAGATTCAACTTTATGCTTTTGGCCGTTAGAATTGGTCATAATTATTGCTCTATATTTTCTTATGCGTCTGCTCAGGCGATTCAGAAGCATCCACAGCTAGTCGACCTACCCTGTACGAGAACAGACTGCTTCGAGGTACCTTGCAGGGGCATTGTAATTATTCGCTGCTATCTTTGATTCAATTGTTTTTCTTGGTGTCGAAGGAAGATATCTCGTTCATTGTTTCTCTCATTTGTATAATTTCTACTGTAATGTCATGTACTGTCGACAGCAAGACCAAGGATTTATATGGTTAACAAGCAGTGAAATAATTCTTTCAACGTGTGCACAAGCCATTACAGCTTTTGCATCCATGCTGATAAAATATCTACAATCATTGCACCAATCTGAAGAAATAAAGTAAACTAATTAAGTGGCCTCAATACAGTACCATTTACTTAATTATGCACATGCTCACTAGATACTGTACTATACTGTACAGTACATGCAAGTTCCACACCTAATCTACTAATAAACCTTGAGTAAATTTGATATCCGGAAACTTGTCTCGGCAAATACTAGTGATACTTGGTCAATGGTCACCCAACTTGGTCGGAATTTTCCGCCAACGATAATTTAGTAAACTAACTTCGATGTCGGCAGTTACAGTTGGAGATCTGGACCGGGCTGCTGGGTTTGCTATGGAATGTCAATGACACGAGCCTGGTAGGGGTCAGGGCCCAAGAGGCCGCTGAACTTAAGAGACACGAAGACAGATTGGAGTAGATTAGTTGTGTTGCTCACGAGATGTCAAGAGTGCCACAATTCAGTCGCCGTTATCTGGCTAACTATATCGTGCGGTTATTGCATCAGGGGAACTGAACATGGCCAAAAGACCACACGGTACAATACTGGCGGAACCCAGATAAAAACACAAACAAAGTGCCCTTATCATACTAGTTTAATGAGTAGTTTCAAAATATAACCCTGTTGCAAAGCTAGTTACAAGTTTCTAAAGTAATGACATATCATATGAACCGATAGGGCAATACTCAACGCCACAGACCCCCAAGAAACACAGTCATGTTTGATGTCCTCAAGGTTAAAGTCACCTATTAGACATACCAATAGAGTCATATTAACTATGGACATATGATACTGGATGTGTTGAATTCAAGATTATCACCGAAAATTGTTCAGGTTTGGCTCTGGAGTCGCTATCAACCCAGCGAGAGCTAACAATGTGCAATACCCTATGGAATCAAAAGCAAGAGCCTGGACCTGTCCGAAAGCTAAAATAAGTGACAGCCCAGGATGAAACTCAAGATATTAGTAACTCGAAGTTATCGAACATGGTTCGGTGTTCGTAAACTACGACGAGACCACGTTACTTCCTGTGATTCACAGCAGCGAACTTTAAAGTGATAATACCAGTTAGCTTTTGCCACAAGGTTCTTCTGCAAATTAAACATCTCCCCTGGCTCACAGATTAGATATTACACTACACGATGCCTCAACAGTTGCTACGGCATTCATAGCAGCAACAGGGCAAACTGAGCCGGGTGATCCCTCCCTCGACTACCAGGGAACAACGACTGAACGAGAGCAAGAATTACAGCCAGAGTTAAAACCAAAGGAAAATGTATGCTCGTCCTTCGTACTGGCATATCTCTGTCCTCTTATTAGCCTAGCAGGAGTCCAATATCTTCGAGTTCCTAAGAATAGTGACTATAGGATCAGGATATGCAAGTTCATTCATATTTCTGGGCCCGAGGAGGCCTAAAAGCATAGAAACAGACGAAAAGAATAAATGTTACGAGTCTGTCTAATCGAGTCATGATGCTGGCCGGCAGATCAGACATCACAAACCGACATGTGTCATTGACAAGAAGACAATTCGCCCTATGTTGCTATTGAACCCAACAGCACGTGATGCCACGACTCCATTGAGAATGAAATGGCACAGAGATGTTGTATAGCTACTTAAAAAAGCGCAGTGACCAGTTCAGTTACTTGATACTGGCAGTTCCATTCCTGAAGGGGTGCCCCCTGTTCAGCCCTAGGTCGCCAAGCATGACTACATGCTTGGCTAGATCAACATGAACTCATCACGGACCTGGAAATACACTTGGTATTGCTATCCCACCTGGAGGCATTCTCACCAACATCATGACGACAAGTGAGCGAACAACTTGTCCCAAACTATCCCAGAATTAGAATATGCCCAAGTCCCCCGGCTCATTGTTCCTGCCCATCACCACGTGGGTTGGCCTAATACTGATCAAGTCATATCAAATACTTCATATGATCTCGGTCTGGTCCCTCGTTGATAGGTTGATACTGCATCTAGACCTTCAAATCGATGCACTACCACACACACTAATCATCGTTCCAGAACTGCTATATCTCTAAGCCAATGAAACTCCTCATCAAAACAAGGAAATAAGAGTAATGTATACAAGCTGCAAAATGCAAGTAACACCTGCTTCTCAGGATACAACACCAATGACGCTCACACATCTCATATGCAAGCATCTAAAACGAACAAGCTAGAAGAATCCAAAAGGGGTGTCATCTTTCGAAAGGCATAAACATCCTCTCATAAGGCAGGGCCAAATCTGCGGCCGGAGCAAAAAGTGTTTCATTTCCCAGGTTTAAAACATATGCAGATGCGCAAAACACGTCATGCGGACATGTTACAAAAGTCCCATAGGCCGGAGTTTAGTATAAATATGTCTAGATAGCTTGGCCTGGCCTGGCCTGGCCTGTTAATGGGCCTTGTTTAGTTATCTCCTCCCCCACAAAAGCCATCGGCAAGGGGGTCTGGTCTGGTCGGTCTTCTTGTTTCTGACCGTTGACACTAGGCGAGGAGGCCCAGATTTCGTCTGATCGTATCAGTACCTATCCTTCATCCATGTAACAACTCATGCCTTTATCCCCGTCACTATCAGCCCTACACCGGAAACCTCAACCGCGTCATGAGCACATGTATGCATGTCTCTCCCCTCTTGTCTCTATCCCCCGTGATCACCCGCTCACCGCACACGACCCTTGAGATAATTTCCTCTGGTCTGACGTAAGATCTCTAAATCTTGACCAGCCGTGTTATACCCTCTTGTCCTGCCCAGAAGAGAACAGAGAGCGATGCGAAACCGCTGTTGCCGCCTCTCCCTTGGTACACTTCCTGAGTACCATAGGCTAAGAAACTCGGCACACATCGCCGATCATCAAAGCGAGGTAAGCTCCGAGGACGGGTAATCATCTGAATTCGGTCAATGGTCTATAAGTCGTTGGCTCGATCTTCGGTCCTAGGCCTGCATAGGATGCATGACGCGCGAGTCCAGCTATACCTCCCCTCCCCATAAGAATAAGGCTTTCTAACAGATCCCAGACTTTGGGTGATCTCCTGGGCTGTTTCTGCTTTTGGCGAGCTTTTCGGTCATCGGGTATCTTTCCTCTAGGGCGAGTACGAGCCATAGTCCTACAATAAGCACTTGCAAGGAATGATGGGCTTTGGCAGGCTCCTCTGTAAGGCTGACGAGAGCTTCATGACCCGAAGCTCATGATATGGCCTCGAGGCTGCTTACAGATTACATGGAGTTTCAAGAGGTGCCCGAGTAGCGACCCAATGCTCCGACCAACCCTCTGTCACCTGTTGGGGCTTGTCCGAAGGAATTAGAGCGACTTGGCATATAATCGATGTGGGGCTTTGAATGTAGGTATAGACATATGCTTGTCAAACGAACAAGTCTTGAGTGATTATGTTGCGAGTTTTGTGACGAGGCTTAGGTAGATAATATTCAAAGAAAAGATGTCATTATATCATCATGAGCCAAAATCTAAACATCGACATGAATAACTTTATGAAATACATCTTCAGTTCCATGCGCCCTGAGCCTAACAGCCAATAAAGCATCCGTAGACGAATACGTTAAAGGGGTATATTATCCTGAAGTGGCGCAAATACAAATATTCAGACCCAGATAGAAACAAACAAGTGAGAAAATGCGTCGCTTCAATACAACGGCGTAGGCCGCACATCATTGAAGTAAGACGAGATATTTTTGCCCAGAAAGGCGGTTGTTGCACCGCATCCTCCTCTAACATCAAGTCGTTAACGGTCGTTACACATGGAACCCTATGCCGGGTCGAAAGTGCCAATCATTTTCACTTATATAAGTCAACTGACAGCAGTACACCATGGTCATCACCAAGCTGTAAACTCATCATCGCATCTCCTCAGGCCGGACCGTTGCTCCGTAGAAACCACCTCCGTGATTCCCACCGGAGGCCGCACACGCAAGACAGACACCGCCGCCATAGACACGCGTATGTCTCGTCCAGCCGGCGCCCTCAGAGTCGAGAACACCAATGATCTCGCCCTGGACGCCGATCTCGACGGCTCCTGCGCTTGGTGGGGCCGGTGGAAGCAACGGACTTGTAGGTGGATAGGAACTGGGCGAAAAAGTGAGATCGGCAGTATCCGACATGTCTTGGGATGGTTGAGAAACGGGCACCCCGATAGGAACAGTTTTGTTGTAAGAGCGCCGGCGGGTGACTGAAGTTGCTGAGTTGTCAGGGAGAACAGCGTTGGCTGTTGACGACATGTAGTCAGGGTTAGGCTGACGAATAAAACTATCCTCGCCTGGTCGCGGGCGATCATCAAAGGTGAAGACAGCAGTGCTCAGCTCCGGCGGCGTCAGAGGTGGTGCAGGAGGTGGTCGCGACATGACATGTTTGGACAGGAGGTTGTCTGGGTTTTGCCAGTTGGAGTTGATGACCAGTTTCTTGTTTGTTGACTTGACTTGCAACATATCCTCAGCAACCAAGTCCTCCTGGTTAGCAGGCGGCGTGATGTTCTTCTCATTCATTGTCCAAAAAGGTTGCGACTGAAGTCGAGGATGCGACAACGATGAGATACTAGTGGGGAGGATTTGCTGATCCAAGCCGCGCAGCTGTCTCAACCATAGATAGAGTCGCAGAACGCAAAAACGTGCAATGACAACAACAGCAAAGATTGCGAGCCCAGCTTGAAGAGCCTGAAGTGAGGAGGACGGCTTGTTCAAGTAGTTGTTGTGAGTTGACGTTGTCGAGGTGGTGTCAGGTGTAAGTTGCGTTACACCTCGATTAGTTAAGGGCATGGTGCGCCGTTTATGCCAGTGATTGATATATTCGCGGAAACTTAATTTTGGCGCCGTGGACTTGGCGGGGCTCTCTAAGTCACTCTACTTTCTGCGGTCAGACGGTGACCTTCCTGGGGGGATGCTTGCCCGTTGCGTTGACAATCCTCGTCTGGTTTGGTTGGGCGGAGTCAACAGAGTTGACAAGAAGGCCGGCCTGGCTGGGCTGAATAGACAGGGTTGTTGGCGGCCTTGAATGGCGTAGATCCAAGGCTATGCTCGAAACACCGCGTTTAAGGGCGCTTCGTCAGTAAGTGAAAAAGGAGTTCCGTTTGGCGAAAAGCGGTGCCTGAGTAAGCCTTGTACGTCTCGAGACCTTGGAGGTGGCTTGAATCAGATATATTATCTGGTCGATGACTCGATCACAAAACAACGTCCGCCGTATATCTCAACGCTCAGTAATCACTAGAGTTGGTAATGCCGAATCACACCAGAGGATCGTTGTCAGATGATCTTCCTGTAATATGAATATTGTAGGAATGGCGAGTTGCCTTTGCCAAATGTTGCTTTGAGTTGACGGTGTTGGTGAAAAGTAGTTTGAGGCTTGGTATATGAGACGCATGTAAGAGAAGCCAGAGGATCAAAGTGCAAAGCAATACCCGCTATTCGAGTAATGTCACCAAGCTGGGGGTTACCTAGTCTTATATGGAAATGTTTATGAACTGATAGAAAGAGTCAAAGTATGGTCAATGGAGCAAGCCAAGCCAAGAGCATCACTTGATGAAGTTCGGGCCAAATATCGAAGGATATTACGACACCCCTTCTCATCCACACCCCGCTTCCTCGAGAGTCTGGGCTGGGAATATGGAGAAATATGAACATGGATTCTCATTGCAAAGGAGCGGAAAGAAATGCTTCAGACAGCCTCTTTCGCAAGACCTACTAATCGAGACTAGCTGTGGCTTCGGTCCCGGGACGTGGGTACAACGTTTGACTTGTAGGGGTGGCTTTGGCAAGTGGAGTATCGATTTCTGGAGGGCTTATGAGGATTTGACAATGACCGAAGGAGCGTGGCTTTGACTAAGGTTGCCCGAGTTCTAAGAAGTGATCACCGAGAAGGCTTCGTCAAGCGCCGCCAGTGCGATGAGCCGCTCGTCGATTGCTCTATGCGACATTTTTGGCATGATCTTATGGCGAATCTGAAAGGGACTGGGGTTTCCAGATGAAACATCAATCGGACGCAGGGAGTGAGATCCTAGAAAGGCGTGAGATTGCAATGTCATTGCAAGCTGAGCTGGGCTGGATCGTCTCAACCAAGTTGAACAAGGGAACTCGATGAACCGCGTGCTCAAAAGTCACCAACCCTCAAGTTGCAGCTGGCCATGGGGTCGTCGAATAGAGTCAAAGTGAATTGCTTGCTGGGTCGCACCAGACCCCTCAGGGTGCGTTGTAAGTGTCGTTTGCTGCAGTCTGCACAAGATTGGAATCCCTGTTTTCAGCCCGAGAGTTCCAGAGAAGGCGTCAGAGGCACAAAGCTCGCTTGGCCAAGCCGGGCGTCCCTGGACCATGATGCCCCACGATCGCACTGCAATCTGCTTCGAGCCCTCCAGGGCCAGAGCCCTGCAGATTAGTTTCCCGACCAAGCCCAAACCTGATCAATTTGGCGAGGGAGTGACGCCAGAATATGGGCTAAATTGAGCACTTCAGCTGAGGTGAGCCCTACTTGTAGCAAAGCCATGGGCTAGACACCGACCCTTGTCGCGAGCTTGTTCTAGACCAGGGGTGTACCTGGGCGGCTATTGGTCGACTTGGATGGGACGACGTCGAGCCTGTGTCCTTTTGGGCAAGACAAGGCTACGTTAGTGGCATGGATATCGGGCAAGCCTCAAGCCTCTGCAGAGAACGAGTGCCTCCTGCATCTATCGAACCGTTTTCGAACGATCTAAGGCGGCGAAAATTGGCTTGGTCTGACACGTACTGCCGCACGGGATCGATAAAAAGTGTTCACATCGCGATAAAGTTTGCAAAAAGGCCTGCGAATCTGGGCCGTCAGGACTTGTCAGGCTGAGCGGTGTGCTGCACTTTCGAGACGGGGTGTAATTGCGTTGATTATGTCCCTGCATGAGGCGCCTTCCGATGCAACCTTGGGTAAGCAATATCTGTAGAGTAGTAGTAACGGTCGCGATCCTAGAAGTTATGGATCATTCTGGCTTGTTGAGCAAACTCCCTACCTTGTAAGTCAGTTGGCCGGGCGTCTGGAGAAAATGTTCTCAAGGAAGAAACCCGCCCGCCAACTGCAATTGATACTGTAGCCAGCCAGCCAGCCATACCCAGTAGATGTCAGCACAATAACATCAAGAGAGGGCCAATGTTCCTATTCAAATCGCCTCTGCATCCGGTGGAAAAGGTTGTAAGTGATATTGTATGTGGAGCTAGCCGCGATGGTTGCCATGAACTTTTGTTAGTTAGGCCGAAAGGGTCTATGCAACTCAATATTCCTGTGGACTTGACTGGTGAAGCGATGCGCTGCGTCATTTTGCGGATTGCTTTGACGCGCTGAAGGGTCTGATACTCTCGAATCTGTTGGGTTGATAGGCTTCTTGGCTCGTGTATTCCTGTGCTGACGGATGATTAATGAGCTTGTTGACCCATTTGATGATGCTGCATCCATTCATCGTAGACGTGTCGCGTGGCTGTATGCATACAGTACACCTAACTATACCTTACTATACGCGGGCCACGCGGAGATATCGATGCCTGCCGCAATGACTATACCAGAATGACACAGCATGACACGGCACGACACGGGATGGCATGTCATTGCAGCTGGAAGTGCTTGCTTCCGGAGTAGAAGGTTGAGTTCTGTCAATGCGCCACGTCCAACCGACATTGTTGGTGGTGGATGCTTGCTCTTGGATCGCCCACTCAGTCTCGATTGTAACACTGAGCAGAACAAACTCAGCTGAAACGAAGGGTTTATGACATCTGATTGGACACAAAAATGGGCAGAATGGGGGCGCTTTTCCCTGTTTGGCGCTGGGCTTGCAAGGGGCGCCTGAAACATGACATGTACACCCAGTTCAGGAGGTAAAGGGTGCCGCTTGGATCTTGCTTTATCGAAAAAAATTCATTCAATAGAACCAAAGACGTGACTCGCTTCTACATACAATGGACTGTATTGCATGATGCATGTTTTTGTTGCATACTGCAACCGCATCTGCATCTGCATCTGTATGGACACGACAAGGATTTGCAATCATGATATCGCCGTGCATTATTGCCAAGCATAAGGTACTGACTGTACCGTAGCGGTTGGCTCGGAACAAACCTACGCCTTGGGTGGGATACATTTACAGTACAGTCCATTCAATCGGAGCAGTTCGAGCTATATCTGAGCACCTACCTACTGCTAATATTGGATGAGCGTATCAGTAATCCTTGATATACGCACAACAAGCCACAAATACGCGTGGTTCAGGTTGACCGTCAACACATACATACAACAGCAACGACACCCAGTCTGTGTCCAAGCCAATGTCTCGTCTCGCCTTTCCCCTGCTGTTGTTTTGGGTCCTCTCCAGCGTTTCGGTAGCGAATCACAGGCACAGGATCGGCGGCGGCGGTAACCTTGCCCAGCTGGATTAATAGACATCATAATGGAGTCTGGGCTTTTGTTACTGTGAAAGGTAAGGCCGAGAGGTTACCATCAGGAAAAAGTCGCGGCTAAATCGCTAACAATATTTTTATTTCAGGCATGCTTCCTCCGCAGAAATTCGGATATAATCACGACGTCTTGACCCAGTCATGATCACGGTTATGCAGACCCCTCATTGCACACCAATTTGTGCCAAGCTCCTAGTACCTAGGACGTTTACCAACCTACATCTGTACATATGTACCTTCTAGAAGGCCTAGTAGGGCGTCTTTTCGAATGGCAATGGGTGTAAAGCTGCGCCGCATGTAACGCAATCTCTGTCTCAACTCAAGAGTCAGGAAAATACGAGGTACCCCGTCTTCCAAACACATCAAGAAATCAACCCAATGCATTTCAGAACCCGCGAAACCGCAAAACTGCAAAACCCACAAAGCGACCTCGTGAGCATGCAGGATTCTTACCCTGGATGGGTTTTCAGCCGGGATGGGATATGTTCGCGACATAGAATCTTGGTTCTTCGGCCATCATAGCACGCAACAAGCAACGATCTTCAGATGCGCATCAGTAGCGTCCCCATTGGATTGTCTGGGGTGGTGGCTGAGATTTCCAACGTCCTCGATGCGAGGATTATCGCCATTTGGCGCTGACGAGGATTCAATGCGAAGACCATGTTTTCTTTTATGTGGGTGGCTGGTGTTCACTTTCAACTTTCAGCAATGCTTGTAACTCTCGGACGGTTGTACATGCAATGCAACATTCGCCGCATCTCAACACAACGTCGATTTCGCAATGCCAACCAGTCATTCTTCCTCATAGAGCACAGCCCTTGCCTCGGCAAATTCCTTTACGAGAAATATTACCCGTTCAAGAATTTGAACGAGGGGGGAATCCTGTCTTTCGTGGATCGGATCCACGCCGACATTTTGACAAACTCCGACACTTTGCTCGCTGTTTGGCACTAAAAAGGACTGGTCGATGCTCAAAAATAGCACCCTGTTCAGCCTTACGAGCCTGGTCCCCCACCACCTTGGTCAGCATCCTTGTCAATGTCACATTTCACTCCAGCCCTCCATACAATTACACGGAAAACTCCTTCAAATCATATCAGGGCTGTTAGATAGAAACATCCTGGTCTTGGACTTAGTCGAACCAATGCTCGCGTATCCAGGGGTATAATACTCGTGTTATCCCTATTTCTTGGCCTTGGGGCAATCGCTCAAACCTGCCTCTCTGGGGTTGGCAAATCATCGCCTCCAGCCTCGTGTTTCGACGTGGGCCTTGCTGACAAGGTCATGACTTACACACTTACACATCTGACTGGCGCAGCACGATGAAAAACACTCATGGATTCGAGCTCGGCGTAATTGACAGCAACGGACTGCTCGGTCTTATTGATTGCGCAAGATACACGACGACTCTTGCCACCATCACAAGTCATTGCCTCGCATTCGTGTCTAGCTCCAGATGATACGTGCACCTTTAATACCATACCAATCATCATGGCCGCGAGCATGTCAGTATGGTTCCTGGCGATGGAGAATGACATTCGTTCCAAACGAGACATCCAACCAACAACTAGCCATTACATCTCACCGCTTGGTCTAAGCGCGGATCTAACCAACCTCTTGACATGTACTGATACCACTGAGCGTTTAGATATCGGACCTCATCAGGGGTTCCGCAACGCCCGATCTCCTTGGCCGTTATACTTACTCCAGAAAACTCAACCTTGACTGGATCCAAACCCACTAACTAGGTGACATATCAGCTCATGTTATGAGATGGAGAAGCTCACATGATTTAGACTCATGCGGTCAGCTACAGTAGTCAAATCTCTTGCCTAGGAAAAAGCAAGCAAATACCAAGATCCTAGTCTGGGGACGAGTACCACAACCACGACAATCTCCGGGTGAGGATATGAAATTTAACAACGGTTCATCAGGCATCAAAGATCACAGCGTAATTGGTTTAGTGGTAAAATTCTCCGTTGCCATTCGAGCAGCGTCGGGGAGCCCTGGGTTCGATTCCCAGATTACGCATCTTTCAAATCACTTGATCAAGTGAATCATTCTTTTGCCTGCACAATACTCAACTTTTTGACAATGTTCTGGATTTTTGCTATCATGACTGAGGCGTGTTGTGGCACAAATAGTACCACTAACATAACAGCCTCGAAATTACCTTCCTGTCATGGACTAACGTTACTGTGTTCTCCTTTTACACTTTCTCAGGACTATCTGATTCGAGGAAGTTTTCTCCCGCAATACATGCTTTTGAAGCAAATGGCTTGCGCATGACCAAGCCTCTTTGAGAGTACAACTCACGAGTTCCGCTCTTTGGGGCTTACGTTCAGCCGCAATATCGGAACTGGAGCTTTCCTCGTTGGTGTGTTCCTGTCGAGTTGAGCAAACCGGCAAGGCACAGAAGCATGAGGCTGGCTGACAAGCCTCGGCGCCATCACAACTTGGAAGTTAGTGAGTGCCTCGGTCCCGATAACTTGGAATCCCCCCTATCGAATGCCTTGGCGTTACGCCGTCTCGGCAGTGCATTTTAGTATGGAGTCATTAACCAACTATGACCATTGACCTGAGGGTTAGCCCCAGTTTCACTGACCGAATCGCCGGGGAAAGCACTAGTTCTGAATTCAAGAGCAAGTATATTTCGTAAGTAACTGTCACCTCGCTTGCGCTCAGGTCTATCGTGCTAAATTACATACACCCATCGCCCGTTCAATCATAGAAGTTTGGTTCTGCCAAATGACCACCCTGAACTCGCATCGTATCGACCAAGCCCGTGACTTTGCGCGCCCCTCCCCAATAAGGATATATAGCTATCTTCATCAAAACAAAAGAAAGAATAATAAAGGGGCTAGCTCCGTGACGAGGAGCCCAATAGCATTCTTCAGATGCCAACTGACAGTTCCATTGGTTCAGGCTCCATAGCCCCGACCATACCGTCCTCGTCCCGCTCTTCTTCCATCATCTCGATCAAGCTGTCAAGATTCGTGTCCAGGCTCTCCCCCTCCTTGGAATCGAGGCATCGCTTGAGAAGTTTCCGATACTTTTCAATTTTCTCGCCTGTGCCCACCATGCTCAACGCCTCGACGTAATCCATCTCAGCCTGTCGTTGTTCGCCGAGCAACGTGCTTAGCTGTCGGGCGAGACTCAGCCTCTCTTCGTATGACTCTTCCTGCACGCCTCCGTCGCCGTTGATGCGGCTGAGGTCACTATCCACAGACCGCTGCACATGTAAGCGGTTCTGGTGTGTGATCAGTGACAGCACCTGATGCTTGGCCAAGTTAGCTTCGGTTGCGTTCTTGGATGCTGCCTCCTCTGATTCCAACTGCCCCTCAACGTCTGTTATGTTTTGACGAAGAGTCGTCAGGTCTGCTTGAGTGTTGGACAGGATCCGTTTCGCCTCTGACTCTGCCACGTCCTTTTCACGCCATTCTTCTTCGTAGCTTTTTGCTAGATCCTGAAACTTCTCCATAATCAAGGGTGTGATGCGTGACTGCACAGTGTTTGCTGCCCCAGACTGGAAGGCCACTGAGGGCTGTCTATTCGCCTTCTCAATGAGTGCATCTTTAAAAGAAGCATGCCGTTGAGATTCAGGGGCAAAAGGTGACGACGACCTTTGAGGCCCACGGTCCTTTTTCGTCGCATTCAAATCCATAATTAAATCTTCTGCCCTGATTCCCTCATTATTAGCAAGATCCGATGAAGCATTGCGCCCTAACAATGCTCGGATACACTTTCTAGCATTCCGTTGCGCTGCCAAGTGCAATGCTGTGTTTCCGTCGTTATCCTGAATATCCAGCAATTGCTGGAAGGCACTTGGTTCCAGGGTCTCTTGCAACTTGTTGAGGATATTGTCTAAGTAATAGCGTGAACACGATGAGTTGAAGACTCTGCCGTTCTTCATCACGGCGGCGTGATGAATTACTGTGCAACCCATGTTATCACGAGCGTCAAAGGTTTCGAATAGCTCCTTCATCACCACTGGGAAACTCTGTTTCTCATAACAGTTTGTAAAGTTTACTGAGTGCATGAACGGTGTCTCGCCTCGTATGTTCTTGACTGTGGAAGATGCATTGAATCGCTTGAGCTGCTTGACAACATCAACGTCTCCCATAGCTGATGCCCAGTGAAGTGCTGTATGATCTTCGGCGTCGATGGGCCAGTTGGGTTGGAAGTTGGCAGGCGGATCGGGTTTTACTGCTGGCTGGTCTGTTTTACTTAAAAGGAAGTAATCGAGAAGTTCGTCACCGTATAGCGCATGTTGTTGCTCTGTAAGGTCTTGGAGATTGCTATCGTCTCTTCTTCGCTTTCGCCCTGTACCTGGCACTTGAGGCATCTCAAAGCGTTCATCTTCCGCCATGTACGACGCTGATGCTACTGTGAGGTTATCCGGGGTATCCTCGTCGCCCATTACCGTATCGGGGTCCTCGTGAACCACAGGCGCTGGAGCAGGGGGAGGGGGAGGATCTGATGATGGTCAGCTGAGTAGCCAGAGATATTATCGAACTTGACGTACTGTTCCATTTCGGTAGCGGAGGCTTGGACTTCGGTCCTTTGGGTTTGCTTGCATGTCTAGGAGCAGGAGGAGGACTCTCCGCACCGGCAACGTATTCGAAAATGGGTCGTAATCGATCGAGTACACTATGCCGCTCTGCTAACGCTTGTCCGCTTTCCAGTGGTATCCATGTGCCTGCGCAGCGGTGTTAGATGAATTGCGGTGCAGTTGAAGAGATTGCGAACCTTGATATTTTCCATATCCACCCTGAATCTTCTCATGAACATCCTTTTGCACGTCTCGTTCGAGGATTCTCGTTCGAGCTGGTTTGTCGAAACCAGCGGCTTTCAGAATATGTGTCGCATTGATCCAGTTATCGTGCCTCCTGCGCATTACATGTTCCTTGAGATCCGCACCAAACTGGAATTCGTATACAGGTATCTAATGCAAGATCGATTAGTAAATGCATCGAATACATGCATGCATGTATGCAGGGCAGCGGTGGGGTTGGTCGTATCGGGACGAGTTCGATCGACAGCATCTGATGCTCGTGGCACTCCTTTTGCGAGGCTGGTGAGAAGTATGCCACCAATAGAGTCTCACAACCGAGTTCTGGACAATGATAGAATAACTTACTCCACTGTATACTGCGCTGTAGACAGCAGGTCCAGCAGCAACAGCAGCAGCAGCAGCGGCTGCATTAGCATTGGCCTTGACCATGTCGGCGGCTAAGATGAAGCAATTCTGGAACCATGCGAGATGGTATGAGGCCAGAGGGGTCAATCGGAAAGGCTTATCAGGATAGGATTGAGTTTTGGATAAGCATCAGTGGCGAACAAGTCGCTGAATTGAAAGTTGCAGCTGCTGACTCTTGCGGTATCGCCGAAAGCTCTTTACTCTAAGGATTGAGTTGAGTTGCCCAGGTAATGAGTTCATTCACGTCAAAGACGCGGTCCACGGTTGAGAAGACGCGACATTACGCGAAGCACTTAAAGTGCTTATGCCTCAGGCAGGGACGAAAGGGTCCTCGGACTCACGTGACATGGCTGGCACGGGGCGCCTCCTGAAGCTGGAAGATTGGCGGGCAAGGCATTGGCTCCGGTTGATTGGCAGGGGTACAACAAACAAATATACAATACCAACCAAATCTCGGCACTTTCTTGAACGATATTTTATGGATACGACGAGCTCTAGACACATTGTGAGAGTCTTTGTCTGCTAATCAATACCCAAAAACACGAGGCCGTTGCTTGCTGTGAGCTTGGGAGGACCGACATTGGGAAGCTCAAAGACGGGACGGACCCATATGGTAGCAACAAAGAAGTTGGGACGATACGATATATGACAGCAGCAACACAGACGACACCCAGGAGGCCAATCTGATCAGAACTGACAAAAACATGGCCGACACTCTCCTCAATGCGTCTATAGTCCTCGACAACGGATCTGGCACCATTCGAGCTGGCTTCGCAGGCGATGACTTACCGAAATGCTTCTTTCCCTCGTGGGTTGGTCGACCGAAGCATCTGAGAGTTCTCGCGGGTGCCCTCGAGGGCGAGGTATTCATAGGACAAAAGGCGGCTTCGGAGTTGAGAGGATTGCTCAAGATTCGGTACCCCCTTGAACATGGTGTTGTCACCGACTGGGACGACATGGAGAGGATTTGGGAGTATGTTTACGGAGAGGGGTTGAAGACTCTTAGCGAAGAGGTTTGTTGCCAAGTAAACTTATCTGTTGGGCTATACTGACATTCTACAAGCATCCAGTCCTGTTGACAGAACCTCCTCTGAACCCCCGAAGCAATCGCGACACGGCCGCCCAGATCCTCTTCGAGACCTTTAACGTCCCCGCACTCCACACATCTATCCAAGCTGTACTATCACTATACGCCAGTGGCCGAACAACTGGTATCGTCCTTGACTCTGGTGACGGCGTTTCGCATGCTGTGCCCGTCTATGAGGGTTTTGCCATGCCCAGCAGTATTCGCCGAATCGATGTGGCAGGCCGAGACGTGACTGAGTACCTGCAGACACTGCTACGGAAGAGTGGATATAACTTTCACACGAGTGCCGAGAAGGAGGTGGTGAGACTTATCAAGGAGAGCGTGACTTATGTTGCTCATGATCCACGGAAAGAGGAGAGGGATTGGGTCGGTGTGAAGCCCAACGAGAGCAAGTTTGCCGAATACGTGCTTCCAGACGGCTTCAAGCTCAAGGTTTGATTCCCAGTCCTCTGTGCAAAGAACAAACTAACGTATATAGATTGGCGCGGAACGATTTAGAGCACCCGAGATCCTCTTCGACCCCGAGATCATCGGTCTCGAATACCCTGGTGTGCATCAGATTGTCGTCGATGCTATCAACCGAACAGATCTTGACCTGCGAAAAAATCTCTACAGCAACATCGTGCTCTCCGGAGGCAGCACATTGACGAAGGGCTTTGGTGATCGTCTCTTGACAGAGCTGCAAAAACTGGCCGTCAAGGATATGAGGATCAAGATCTTTGCACCACCAGAGAGAAAGTACTCGACTTGGATTGGAGGCAGTATTCTGGCCGGATTGAGTACTTTCCGGAAGGTTAGTAGCGCTGCTGTGATTCTCTTTATCACCTTGCTAACGCGTAATAGATGTGGGTGAGCATTGACGACTGGCATGAGAACCCCGACATTATCCATACCAAGTTCACATAAGAATACCTTATGCGTCACCCTTTGACCTCGCATCCTTGCGATGCAGCCCCGACGACGAAATAATCCGACATGGACATGCCTGAGCTCATTGACGCCGAATATTCGTCGCCTGGACCTTTATGATGGAGATGACCTTTGTGATCGCAACCCCCAACCAACCCACTTTGACCCCCGCTGCTGTTGATAGAGTGATGCAGAAGCCTTGCATGGAATGGAAGATTTAGTGCTGTACGGGCGTGTAGCGACACCGGTGCAGTTGTAGACAACCTTTGCCAGATAGAGGAAGCCTAATGATACCCTAATGTGTAGAAGCTTGTCTTGGATTTTGTGAAGTTATGATGTATAAGGTACGTTGAAATGAATTCGAGGGCCAGGATATCAATCACAAAAGGGAAGAGATATGTGAGGGTTGTATAAAATCGACGCTTTTATAAAATAGAAAAGAGCTACGCTCAGGGGTATATATATCTTCACCAGAAACAAACATCATACAGGCAAAGCAAGACTGGGAGGGCAGTTTCATGTCGCCCATCCCACCCATGCATGCCAACCGTACATATCCAGGGCATTTCATTATCCCATTTGCTCTGAGGTCCCCGCCATTTTTCATCCAAATGTCAAATCCCATCAACGCCGATCGCTAAGTCATATCTTTCCTTTCATACAGTCCTTTCTCTTGTTCTGCTCAGTCTCGGCCGAAAGTGCTGCTCACACGAGCCCAAAGCTTTGACTTGGAGCTCATAGAAGAACTCGAGCTAGTATCAGAGCCAGCATCGCTGCCCTTGCGGTGGAACACATTTCCTGCGCCGCCAATGCCAACATGTCCAGCGGCTACTTGGTCACGAGCGGCAATGCGGTCGTACTCGTCGTCCAGAGACACAGAGGGCTGCTCGCTGGCGCGGTGGACGTTGCCAGCTCCGCCGATACCGCTGAAGAAGCGGCGAGAGGCAGCGGTTGTGGATGTTGTGGTGCTGGGGGTCACGACGGTGCGAGATGGTGAGGTAGAGAGTTTTGAGGCACGGGAGATGTTGCCATAGCCGCCACGACCGGAGCGGACGAAGACGTTTGTGGAGGGGGAGGGCTCAGTGAGGATGTAGCTGGGCATTGTGGTGGTTGTGGATGTGGATGTGGATGTGGATGTGGATGTGGTTGTGGTGTAAGTGAGTAGTTGAGAGTAAGTGGGTTATAGTTGTAGTTCCTCAGTATTGAATACAACGAGAGTATTCAATTGGTTCAATGCCGAGTTGTAGATTGTCAAGAGTAAGTAGAGCTTGAGGAGAGAGGAGAGAGGTTGTCATGATGGGTAGAGAGCTTGGTAGTTATAGCAGAGCAGCCATGGAAGGGTGGCACAGGCACTGGTCAAAGCCAAGCCAACCAAGCATGCCAAACAACAACGCAATTCTTGATACTTTTGAGCTCACCCCACAAATGGACCCATGTTTAATTTTTTTTTTTTCTCTTCTTTTTTCCATCGCTTCTCCCCGCATTTTAGATCGTCAAGTCAGCCCTCAATAGAAGCCTTGACCATTCCACAACAGCCAACGCCAACGCCAACGCCAACAACCACGCCAGTCTAGCAGGGGCAAAATCAGTCCAGCAGCTGTCCAGCAAGGGGCAAACCAGGCCTTTACAGTCTCCTGACAGTGTTCGTTATAGGCGCTTTGCAGTTAACGGCAACCGCGCTGAGCGTGTGATGTGCTCCCAAGAGAAATGGCGCTGTCACGCGCCCCCAGATTTTACCTTGTTCCTGGATGTCCTAGAGTTTTTAGTATGTAAAAATTACCCCATAGAAACACAACCATGCAGCTCTATTGGTCAATGCAAGGGAGCGAGGATCCACGGCTACGACGTATTTGCATTAGCCTCATCTTGGAACGACGACGTGCTTCGGATATTGGACCAGACCAGACGACGAAAGAACGAACGAACAATGCAGTGTAATTTACGGATAATCTTGTGATGCTGTGTCGTCATGAGGGGAACGAATGAACACGTTGTCAATGAGACTGTACGGATATGGAACCTGGGTTCGTTAGCAGTGATACCTTGACTCTGAGACAGACAGGTACCTACCTTAGTACTATGGATGATACTCCAAGTTGCACATCGTGGAGCATAGAACCCCAGAGGATCAGAGGCTGTCGAGTACTCTTATGGCTACCTAGTGAAGCATGGTATGCCTACTCCAAGATGTACTGTACAGTAAATAATGACCGCTACGACAGTCTCATCTGATGACATTGGATCTATGATGCCCGAGGGGCTAGCTAGCAACGGCCACTCCCGTCTTCGATCTAGGTAGGTTGCGCCTTGAATCTTAAACTCGACAATGAATGGCTTTTGTCGTATTCGAGGTCCGATTCCCATCTTTTACGAGATAGAAACTCTGAAATCCTATCGTCTTTTTAATTGTGCTATGTTGCTACCAGGGTCGAACAACTATCCATGCCTGTCTATTATCAGATCAGTTCTCTGTCTGGACTCCGCTTGGCCTACGTCTCTTCCCCAGATTTTCTTCAATACTCCATCTGCATTGTAAAGTAAAAATAGCCATAGCGAGAAAGGTAACTAGGTACTGTAGTTGCCGTAGTCCATCGATCCCGAACATTCCGACATCCCGAATATTCCGAATAGGCCACCAGCACTCCTGAGCAATGCAAAACGGTATGCCGCGGCCATATCATTAGACTTTAGTGCAGTAGATAGGCATTGACGAATCATACGAGCCTACAGACATATCTAAGTAGCGAGCCAAGTCCTCCCTATTCAACTAAAATACTTGTTAGGAACTTTCATCGTTGCCTCAAAGATGACATCCGTCATCTCACCAACAGATCTCGTAAGACAGAGATCTGCAACCCCAGGTGGTATGCAATTGACGCAGGTGATCTTATTTTGCCGCATCTCCTCGGCCTTGTACAAGGCCGCTCTGGAAGGACAGCTTGTCTCAGTCCCATCCATAGCTCCATCGCCAATCATATCAACTCAGGTAACTCTTACCATGGACGTTTCGAGCTGACCGTTAGAAACTTGAACTCAACGTTCCATACCGATCCCGTGTCACCAACCAATGATCAAATTGCCGATGTCCAGAACACCAGATGTCCTGCGAGGATCTGAAGGGATCTGTGCGTGAAGTATGGGTTGAAACACACCGACTCTGCTAAACTCTATGTCGCGAATCCGAGGACGCCGAGTTTGTATTATGAGAGAACTCATAAACCTCGCGAGGAATAACGTTTAATTTGACTCAAATTGATCAATTGGCTGGAAAGTGAGGTGATCTCGTAGATGTCTTGCTCATCTTGCCATTTCCTCACCCAGCGGGAGATCTCAGAAGTCAAATCCAGTATGAAAACGATTCGTCACTCATATAAGCAATGGGTTAAATGGTAAAAACATTATAGCATTTATAATGAAATAAATAGCCAGCCTTCCAGGCTAGTCAGGTCAAGTATACTCCATCCAACGCCCGGAACATGATTCTTTGAGATTCCAAAATACAAGGCTGCAAAAAAGCACAATTGTGCATGCCGGACTTCGTCTTTCGGCATATTTTGAAAATCAAGCAAGAATCCTTTATTTGCCCATGCTCATCCAGCCAAACATGCCACATGCAAAGGACAGAACAAGGAAGGTGACGATACCGGCACCGGCCTTGTCGGCAGTAGTCAAAGGCTTGAAGTTCTGTCCAATCTTGCCGTCTCCCACATTACCAGCGTTGGGGTTACCCTTGGAGGTGCCTCCTTTCTTCTCCGTAACAGGAGGTGGGGTATTCTCCATGAGAAGAGATGACACGGCGGCAAGGACGTTCATCGTCTGGCCAGCACCCGTCTTGCCATCGTACACGCCACTGGCCCATTTGAAGCCGCAAGCACGCTTCGTGTCTCCGCCAGTACACTGCTTGATAGCAGCCGCAGCGGACTTTTGGAGAACAGGAAGAACCTTGGGTTTGATCATAGGGGCGAGATGTGTCGCCTGTGACATCCAGCGGTGGACGTAGCCCTTGAACGAGTACATATCGGTGGTGCAGGTGCCGTGGCTCTCACAGGCAATCTCGACAGCGATATCGTCGG
This sequence comes from Fusarium sp. NFCCI 5145, assembly GCA_033439405.1. Classification (NCBI taxonomy): domain Eukaryota; kingdom Fungi; phylum Ascomycota; class Sordariomycetes; order Hypocreales; family Nectriaceae; genus Fusarium; species Fusarium sp. NFCCI 5145. The sequence continues at coordinate 399,853 of JAWDHB010000427.1, forward strand.
GGAAGAAGTTGCTGATAGTGGCGTCGACGATCTTGTTCACACGGTCCGCCCATTTCTGCTCACCGTCGGTCTGGGAAAGTCAGTGAGTTGTCATGAGCCGTATATTTCGAGGTTGACTTACGTAGTTGTACATGAAAGCAGCGCCTTGGAGGTAGACACCGGAATTGTAAGAGAACTGAGCTTTGTTGATATCGGTACAGTTCTTTTCGACGTGAGCACCGTCGTAAACCTTGTAAGTCTTTGGGTCAAGGAAGCCAACGCCCTCCACCCAGTCCCATGTCTTCTCAGCCCAATCGGCGTAGGTCTTGTTACCTGTGTAGCGAGCAAGTCGGGCACCCAGGTTGAAGAAACATCCGTTAGCGATACCTTTTCACAAGTTAGTATCCAAGTCCACTGGGAGCGAGTGCATAAGGGAAGCAGGGGCGCTGACTGTTCTTGTAATCGTAACCGGCGTTAGTTGGAGGAATTTGCCATCGAAGACCACCATTGCAAGTCTTGTCGTGTCGATCAGGGTTGGCCTGGGTGTTGAAGACGGCCTGAGCGAGCGCAAGCCAGCCAGGTTGGTCTGAAGCAGGGTTGGGAAAGTCCAATTCGGCAGCCAACATAGCGGACATGCCCCAGAAGCCTTGATCGTCGTTTCCGAGGGACAGGGTAACGTTGCTGGGTTGATAGTCTTGGTCGTCGCCAACTTGGAACTGCATGGCCTGAATCACCAGCTTGTTGTACGTTGTATCACCGGTACACTTCCAGTAATCCATATACGTCCCCCACATGGCACCTCCTTCCCACCAGTAGTAATCACCATTAGGAGGAGGACCGGGCAGAATGCCAGGAATACCACCTGGGTCGTTTCCGTGATAGTATTCAATCAAGTCAGCAGCGAGTTGCTTGCCCGACTTCTTAATGGCATCTGTTGCGAAAAGTTAATGACCGTTTACCTTTGAGCAAACGGACGGTTGGGGGATCCCACCTGTAGAATCAATGCTGTAAGGCGATTGGGCGTTCACGAGGCCCGTTGAGGCCAGAAGCGCAACGGCGCCGGTTGAGAAAAATGACTTCATTATGGGCAAATGTGAGCGAAAATGAAGCGAGCGACGTCGAGAGAGTGAGCGATGAAATCGACGGGAGAACGAGCGTTATACGCGCCCAGCGAGGGCTCGGTCGGGAAGAGAGGTGTATTCGATGAAGTTTAATTATTATCGAGAATGACTGGCCGAGCAGTCAAAGAGTGTGCGTCAATCTAATAGATTGAAAGGCAAAGGCAAAGGCGAGCGAGCTGTAAGGCCTGTGATGAATCGATGTTGTTGAAGAAGTCAAAGTGCCAAGGAAAAGAAATGGGAACGGGCGACGGGGGGTGAATACCAGCCTTGCTCGCCGTAAGTAAGGTACCGACTGCAATTAAAAAGGGAGCGAAAGAGGGAGGGAGAAACACAGGCTAGAACCAATGAGATCAGCGGTGGATGGAGAGACGGCGCAAAGAGGAGGGTGACGCGAGCTGGTGAGTGGCTAAAACGGAGTGAGCGAGACCCGGGAACCGTCACAGGTGCATGTACATACTTGTTTGGTGTACTCCGTACTGTAGTAGGTATCTATTTTTTGCTGCGGCGGGGGTTGGCTGATTACGCATTGCTGTCCATGCGATACGAAGCGATCAGGGGGTGGTTGATGTTTTGACCTTGAAGCACTAATTCACTGCAGTTGCTCAACCGTATTTCTCTTCTACTACTTACGTAGTGTTGGATACGAAATATTACGTGTGATCCTACTTGTCGCACGTATATACTACCCGATATAGTACGAAGACTCTCTTGACCATTGAATTCTGGAAGAAAAGGCTTCCGCCGTTGTCAAGAATGGTCCCCATTGCAACGCAACGTACGACGATGGACGGGCGTCTAGACTTAGCCTACCTTAGGTAGGCACCCAGTGAACGAGTGAGCCCAGCCAGCAAGGTTGCTCCCAGATTCACCCATTTCTTTCGCTCGCTTTCACCAGAAACCTGATTGACTTGTCTTCTATCTCTTTCAAACGACCATCTCTTCACTAATTTTCTTGCTCTCGGGCGCATTATCTGGTGTTTCAGTGCTTCAAGCAAATACACGTCGTCGCTTTCTTGTTCAACGCCAAGACGCGGATCGGCACACTTAACCGATTCGCGACCCAGGGTCTGGTATGCCAAGATGCCCAGACAGAAGTTTCCCTTGTCCCCGTTGTCGTTCGCGTGGTCCCGTCTCGGCGCGGAGATGGAGGGAACATCCACGTGATCCGTATTTCCGTCGAATTCGGGTTTAATGGACTGACCGACTGCCTTTCGCCATTAAACCACGATATCATATCTACAAGTTGATGAACGAACTTGATATAAGCAATTGATATCCATGCACAACAACGCTCGACCCATTTACTACTCCATCTCAAAGGGATCGAAATGGTGGGGAATTGGACCGAACCAACGCTGCCCATGAAAATCCCCCAGAAATTGGATGACAGGACCCAGTATTCATTCAGCAGCGCATACTGACGATCGATTTTATCGACATGCATTCGGACCGAGTCAGATCGTGTAAGTGATGATGTGGTTTCCAGCATTCAATTTCTTCGGATGACTTAGTGAGGCATGAACATCGATTTAACGACCACGGCTACCTATTCTCCTTTGAGTGGCCAACACTGATGTTTCTCTTATCTCACTTAGACGCGTATGAAAAGTAGATGATTAATGGATGTCACTACGTGAACCCGCGAAGATCTGAAATCTTACGCATACTTTGTGAAGGAGAGTTTCTCATGATGCTCCGAATCTGTGCGCTCCCTAAGCAGCCAACAGATACTGCCGCAGGAGAACGACTTCAATATTTAATCTTGTTGTGAAAAATCATTTCTTGTCTTGTCCTCTTCAAAAGTTTATAAATATATGTTTTTGTGAGGAAAACAATTAGGCGGCCCATTGATATGATGATATCAGCATATATTGGTTCATACGTCCGACAAAAGGAGGGTATGAACCTGAGATCACGCGATATATCTTCCCAGAGCTGGATCTTTGCGATATAGCCTGATGGAAAGAGCTATGCCTAGCTCTTCTGTTGCTTTCATGGAAATAATAACCAGTGGTGAAAACGCATCGTTGAATGTATCAGCCTCATCTTTGGAAAGCATGGCTAGTGGGAATTTCTTAACAGGTTGTGAACCCTCTTGTCACTTCTTATTCTTACGAAACACGCAATGAGTACATCAGCAACTGAACCAGAAGAGTCATAGGAATGATACCGTGATACGGTTTCTGAATGATTCATGTAAGCTTACCAGCAGACTTGAGCTGAGTACCAACCTACGTTGCATGGTTACAAAGATCTTCAACACAGGAACAGAGACTTCAATGAAAGTCCGTTATTTAGAACCGAAGTTATTGAGATTGTTTTGCGAATATCAATAAGAGTCTTCGGCATCAATTTGACTTGATGGGTCTTTCGTTCTGGCGTTTCTCATTTGAATTCTATCAGACCTAGAAGAGCTGAAGTCGTCTTCCGTCATATGGCTTGGTATTAGCGACACCCTAAAATAGTACAGAATTTGATTTTGCATTGAAGCGACGGTTTCTCATATGAGCCATAGTGAAAACTGAAAGTTTCAAACTCTACTCTTCCTGTTAACGCAATGCTAACATGTGATGTTGGGTGGAACTTCTGTATGGGTAAAACCGCGTTAAGGCCGGTCTTGGTCCAGGAACAAGCTCGGTTCGGCGACACTTTATCCCATTCTTGGCTTTGCCAGCCAATCAGCAGCAGGACCCTGACGACGCCGCTTCAGGGGACAACTTTAGTTACAGTAAGCTGTCCTTTCTGATTGCGGCTGGCGAGCTCAACGAAGCGACGACATCAATCCAATTTCGTTCACCAACAAAAACGTGGTCGCTTCTCGAACGAAACCCTCAAGACCACTAAAACCGGTTCCAATTGGCTTCCAGTCCTTCCTTTAGACTTTTTACCACGGCATGCGACAATAGGAACGAACACCTTTGCGCATTTGGTGTCGATCAAGCGGCTTTCGACCATAGTTTGCGACGACACCTGGATTTCGCGACATTCGACAGCCCACGACACCGACACGGTTTTCGTTGTATATATTCGAGCTAGCGGGACTAGAAGACTTTTACAACAATGATGAACGGAATGGAAAAGTCAGGTTACGACGAGGACAAGTTTGGCCCTAAGGAGGGAAGCTTGGTCAGCGCTTTCGATGCATTCCGTACGTCTCTCCTTTCTGTTGGTATTTATATGCGCTAACTCTCGATAGCCAAGTCAAAGCCGCAATACGTCCAACGAACCTCGGGAGGTGGAAAATGGACAGTCGCCGTTTCTATTATCTCACTTGTCCTCATCTGGGGTGAACTTGGTCGCTGGTGGCGCGGCGCTGAGTCTCACCACTTCGAGGTTGAGGCCGGCGTGTCGCGAGAACTCCAGATCAATATGGATATCGTCGTTAAGATGAGTTGCGACGATATTCACGTCAACGTCCAGGATGCTTCTGGTGATCGCATCATGGCTGCCAGGCGTCTCCACACTGATAGAACTCTCTGGGGCCAATGGGTTGACAACAAGGGCGTGCACAAGCTCGGAAGAGATGCCCAAGGTCGAGTCAACACTGGTTCCGGATATGACGATTTGGGATACGAAGAGGAGGGTTTCGGCGAGGAACACGTTCACGATATTGTTGCGCTTGGAAAGAAGAGGGCAAAGTGGGCGAAGACCCCCAGATTCAGGGGCAACGCCGACAGCTGCCGTATTTATGGAAGTCTGGACTTGAACAAGGTGCAGGGCGATTTCCATATCACTGCTCGAGGCCACGGTTATATGGGCAATGGGGAGCATCTCGACCACAGCAGTAAGTTCGTTGAATGACTAGTTCATGTTGTGTGCTAACCAGTCGCAGAGTTCAACTTCTCGCACATCGTCTCCGAACTTTCCTACGGCCCATTCTACCCCTCGCTCGTCAACCCCCTCGATCGCACTGTCAACACGGCATCTCGTAACTTCCACAAGTTTCAGTACTACCTCTCAGTTGTGCCCACCATGTACAGCGTCAACTCGAAGCATCTCCTCACCAACCAATACGCCGTGACCGAGCAGAGCAAGGCTGTCGATGAGCGATACATTCCTGGTATCTTCTTTAAGTACGACATCGAGCCGATCCTGCTGACTATTCACGAGAGCCGTGATGGCATCATCAGCTTACTGGTCAAGATCATCAACATCATGAGCGGTGTTCTTGTTGCTGGACACTGGGGCTTCACACTCAGCGACTGGATTCACGATGTCATTGGCCGACGAAGACGCAGCAACGGCGGTGTTGGTGTCCTGGGAACTAAGGAGGGTTTTGATCAGTAGGCGTATGTACGTCCGAGAATACAAGCATGTAGCATAAGGCGCTGCCAGAGAGCCAAGCAGAAGGAGTTTTGGCTTGTGATTGGATGTATACAATTGATATTATGGAGTTTAGGTTAAAACATGGGGATTGGTTTTGGTTTAAGACAATTGAGAGCAGAATTTCACAAGAGAGTCAATATGACTTTTGTGAACTGGTCGTGTTTGAGCCGTTTACCCTGCAGTGGTTGATTTGCTTGTCACCTGGATGTGGTGTTGATTGAGGCTGAGTGACCAGAAAGCCAAACGCCTCCTCTTTAACAACAAAGAACCAATGCATATGTTTGAGGTAAAGTGCTTTGCCCGACTGGACAGCATGGTCGTATTGAAAACGCCGCCATGCTGCTATGGGAAAAGGTAAAAGCATGGAACATTCCAGTCATGAGGACAGAATGGCACTACGGAGAAGCCCATCAGACAGGCAGACAGGGACCCTTCGAGACGACGGTAGTGGATACAGTATGGAATAAGGCTGTGGTCAGTTCTGTCAGCATTGATTGTCCATGTGGTCCCGACAAAGAGAGTCTGGTGACTCAACCTTTAGGCCTGTGTAATCAATTGACCTTGGAAGCGGAGCCTGATGACTCTGTAAGTGTCTCTCCTGATTAGAAAATTTAATTATTTTCTTTTCTTTTCCTTTCTTTTTTTAGTTAGGTATTTTCCAATCCAACCCAAGCTGAGGTGAGGCGAGATGATGCTGGCTGCGAGTAAGAACCAAGGTGTTGATCGTTAACGGGTCAAGGGTTTAAGAGGTGGGGATCTCCATTAAAGGCCTATGACGACACTTGAGACAGGGTGAGTGGAGTCTTTTCAGGATCATGTTTGGGCATGTTGATTCGTGATCGACCAAGGCCACGGTTCGGGGCGTCAAAGGGAAAAGCTTCGTCGCCTCATTCTTTTCTTTCTTCCTTACTTTGTTTTTTGAGTTTTGTCTAGAGCTGGAGAATGAGGGAAGTGTCCCTGTCGATGAATGAGGAGCTGGGCCTTGGTGGTTGTGGTTGTGGGCTCTTTAGATCCCGAGATGGAGGGTGACCCCGTGTGATTTGTCTTTGTCGTCGCCATTCAAGTTTGTTGGGATTTTACTAGGTACATGTACGTAGTAATTGAGACAAGGCCAGGCCCAGCCCAGGCCTCGAATTCTTCGAGTTGACACGGGACGGGCGATTACATGAACCGTTTGGTGTAACAAGGGTTGAAAGAGAGGCTTTGACGTGGGACAAAGAAGCCTAGCTATTTGCCTAGCATTTGAGTCAATGCGATTCCGCTGGCATGATCTCTGTGGATCTTGGAGTTGTAGACTGCAGTATCTTGGGCATGAATGATCCCGGGATTGAAAATTGAGCCTCTCAGAGATCCAGAAGAGAAACCGATTCCGTTTTCCAAGAGCGCAGGATCTAACCAGGTTGCATTTCATAGTTTGCCCCAAGTGATACTTGATTGGCCTTGCAACTCAATGCCCAGCATCAGCCGGGCAGAACAAGAGACCTTCTGCCATCCATCTCAACGGCCCATCCAATCCCGTGCCATGCTCTACTGCACCAGGAGCATCATCTTCCATCATAGCCACAGCAGGCTTTCTCCAACCCCTGTCAAATGCCATGTCTACTGAAGTTTAAGGGCTCCGCCGGGCACTGATGCCCCACGCCGCGCTAAGCTAGGGAGGTAATCAGAATCACTGACCAGCCATGGTTGGATTCCGAAATGCATGCATGCAATGCCCAGTTCTCTCTACCTAGTCTAGCAGCTGTTGGGTCTGTCTGCTCAGCAGGGCAGGTTCCGTCATAGCTCATCTTGGTTACTTCCCAGCTTTTCGCTTTTCCCCTCCACAAATCACTCCTCTCCCCTTCTTCCTCATACAAACACAAACAAACCTCGATAGATTTCGCTGTTGATTTCTCGTTAGGCGTTTTCTAGTGAAGCTCTGGATATACAACAATTTTGACCAGATTTTCCTCTTTTGAATTCTCGCAGCTTTATCGCACAGCCTTATACCCCCTGTCACACCCCGCGATGGGTGACGTCTACAGAGACTCTCGCGTCTATCGTGAGAGAGACTGGGAGCGGGACGAAGTCTCGTCCGATGACGAGCGTTATCGCAAAACGACAATCCGACGATATAAAGTCGCACCAAGCAGGTCTGACCGTTTCGACCGAGCTTCCGAATTTGATGATGGACGTTCCCATGTCTCCCGCTATGGTCGCTCCTCAGGCGACTTAGTTGAACAGGATCGACGCTCTTTCGCCCCGGACCGTCCTCGCTCTGCTTTCGAGGGAGCCCCCTCTCATGCCAGTTTTCACGAGGAGCGTGGTCGAGACACAGCCCCTCGATCCTATGTTTACGAGAAGGAGACTGAACGAGAGACTTATCCTCCCCCACCCCCGCCGATGCCGATGCAGGCGCCCTCTCAGGTAGGCGACCGATCTCGTGCGCCAGCTTTCGTAGAGACCAAGGAAGTCGAACGTGACTGGGAGCGACGCTCTCGCTTTGACGCCCTCTTCGACGACGATGTCAAGGTCGAAAACCAAATGGTCAAGACTGAACGTCGAGACAACGGTGATTACCGCATTGAGAAGCGGGTCGAAGAGCATATCGACGATACTCATGGCTTCGATGTTGAGCGATACCGCAAGGAAACAGAATATTACACCCCCTACGATCCTCCGCCACCACCAGCTCCGGTCATCATTCGACAGCGCGCGCCTGAACCACAGAAAATCATTGTTCAAGAGGCCCCTGCCCCGCAACCCGTCATCGTTTCTCCCCGCGTGCAACAGCAACCCGGTGTGGTCGTCATTCGCGAAAAGGAACCTGAGAGGCAGCAGATTGTAGTTAGAAGGGAACATCGAGAACATCGACATGAGCACCGACACCGCCCTGCAGAGGAGGAGTATTACTATCGTCACGAACATCGCGACTCCCGTGGAGATCGTGACTATGCTATTGAGCGCTATGACCGCAGACGCCGTGATTACGGCCACTACAGCGATGACGATGATTATTACGTCCGACGCAAGGTCGTTCGCAGACGCGAAAGTAGCGGAAGTGATCATCACAAGCGGCACCTGGCAGAAGGCGCTCTCGCTGGCGCTGGCGTCACAGCTCTTCTCAACAGTCGCCGAGATAGCTACGGTGAACTGCCCGAAAACCGCGGCCGTAAGGTTATTGCTGGAGCTGCTCTTGGTGCACTCGGCACCGAGGCATTGCGGCGAGCCCGTAGCGCCTACGGCGACCGCTGGCTTGGCGACGACGAGTCTCCCGACCGTTCCTCTCGACTTAAGCAGGGTCTCGGAATCGCTGCTGTTGCTCTAGCTGCTGCTGGTGCTGCCAAGTACTACCAGTCCAATAAGATTGAAAAGGAGGAGGCGGGTCGAGGGAGAAGCCGCCGCCGTGGTTACTACTCTGATGACTATTCGCGCTCTCGTTCGCGATCCATCATTCGCAGAACTACAACCACGACAAAGAGCACTAGCCGCGGAAGCCGTCGTCGCAGTTTGTCGACAGCGGCCAAGGCTGCCTTGGGTACTGTTGCTGCCGCAGGTGTTGCGAAGCATCTGCGCAATAGGTCTAAGTCTTCTAGAGGCCGCAGCAGCAGTAGATCAAGCAGCTCGCGCAGCCGATCAAGGAGCCGCAGCAAGTCCAGGCTTCGACGCGGTGCTGAGATCGCAGGCGCGGCTGTAGCAGCCAAGGCGGCTCACCATGTCTGGAAGAAGCGCAAGGAAAAGAAGGATGGCAGTGACAGTGGCAGCGATGATGAGTACTACCGCCGAGGCCCGTCGAGAAGTCGGAGCAGGAGCAGGTCCAAGGCCAGATCCATTCGTTCAGAGCGCGGGACTGATCCTGAGCTAGGCCCCGTAGTTGAATACGGTAACGATCCCCTCGCGACGAAACCGCTCGCCTCAACGTCGCGAGGCTACGAATCCGAAGCGGAGGCAAGACGTCGGCGCCGCAGTCGACGCGACCGTAGTCGCTCCGCGTCGTCTGTAGGTTCCGACCGTAAACGCAGCAGAAGCCGACTCAGGGCAGCGGCAGCCGCAGGGGCTGCAGCCCTTGGTATCAAGGAATACAAGGATAAGAAAGACAGGGAGAAAAGAGAGCAGCGCTCTAGGGAACGTCGACTTGAACTGGAACGGGAACGTGAACGAGAGGATGAGCGGGACCGTCGTGGTCGAGCTACCAGATCTCCTTCACGAACCCGGTCTCGAAGTCGTTCCAGGAAACGTGAGCAGTCCTTGGGTGACCGTGATTGTGTTGACTGACCACTATGAAATAGGATTTGATGACTATGAAGATCGTCGTCCACGCTCACGCTCACCACCTACGGCACGCTCGCCACCCATGGCTTCTGGTGGTGCTGGCTTCCCACCTTATCCTATGGATCCAACTCCTCCACCCGGAAACTTTTATAACAACATCCCGAATCGATCTGGGGAATTCCAGCCGTACATACCTCAAGACTACACGGGTTATCCTCCACCACCTCCCGGACCCCCTCGAGGACTTTCAACGGGACCTGCTAGCCATCCACCGCCTGGACCTCCTGGGCCACCGCCCCCCCCTGGACCTCCGGGACCTCCACCGGCTGGCGGCCCAAGACGACCTGACAATGTGAGTAATCCTGTCCACGACCTTGGCTCAAGAGGCCTAGATGAGGGTGCGTCCAACTATACTGGGAGGGTTGTTGGAGCAAGGCAAAGACTTGGAACTGACTCCCCAACAGATAGTCTAGACTCGTCTGACGAGGGACAACGGCCCAAGTCGGTGATGTTTGGCCCTATGTCACCCAAAAGTTCAATGACAATGAAGCGACACCGTGAAGAGGCAGCGGCCAAAGAGGAAAAGGACAGACAAGAGCAAGAGGCTCATGACTTACTCCAAGGTCTTGTGCCTGTCAAACCTCGCTCGAAGTCCACTCCCCCAGCCATGGAGGTTGACGACTATTTTGGACGGAGGCATGATGATTCAAACTCGGATGAACCTATCGAAGAATTACCTGATCGATTCGACAGAAAGGGTAGGCCCCTGGACGGACGATCAAGTAAGAGCCGCGGATGGACACGAAGACAAGGTGACTTTGAGTACAAACCCAGGCATAGAGACGACTGGGACATCAGAGGTGCATGGCAAGTAGCAGGAACTGATGGCCAAGCTGTAGATCAGCTCGTTCGTGGTGTAACTGGAGCACTTGAAGGCAGAAGTGGATGGCTTGGTCTCATTGGAAATATTCTCGGTGGACTGCAAGGGCCAGAGCAACGAGAGGCTATTGAGGATGAACGTCATGAAGGAAGGAGGCGCAGAAGAAGGCATCGGGATTAACGACTTGATGACGGCGACTCTTTGCAACGATTTCTTTGGTTGGATACGATTAATGGCTTGCTTTTGAACTTGAGCTTATGATATGATGTTACGACTATTATACATTACGGCCGATATAGAAACATGGTTGATGTATGCTTATAATATTTCCCCGTTCCCCATCTATCCAGCTTATATCCATCTAATTGCGCAGTCCTCTGAAACTGAAAGGGTGCTCTAAGAATAAACGTGAACATGATGAGGTCGCACTGCAGCTTTACTGCATATCCATGCTGGTCACTGTTTGAGGTGTTATGCACGATACCTGATTGTGTAGGAACAGCCCTTACTTTCCATACAGGTTTTTGATTCAGAATTACGCGGAAACAGGATTTCGTTCATGCATATATGTAACCATCTACCGCAGATCATATAAGGCAACAGACCAATCAAGCTGCGCGAGCAACATCCGAACCATGCTCGCATATGCAACTGTAGGATGCGGCATTCAAAACGCCGCCGCATTTTCCACAGAGGATGAGACACTTGTCCGTGTGGTAATCCGTGTCCTTGACAGTGACGAGATCTGAGCGAGGGACTTCTATCACGTCGGGTGTTGACGTGCTGGGGGTGTTGTTATAAGGAGTGTTGGCTTGGTTTGAATTGGACATGTTCTATTGGAAAAGAGTGAAATCTTCATGGTCTGTGATTGAAAGGAAGGGAGGGAGGGAGGGAAGAGAAAGGAAGAGAGAAAGAGAGGAAAAAGGGTCAGACTGAATTGACGTGTCCGAAGTTTATATAATTCAAGTCTATGATAGCGAGGTTTCCATTAGAATCTACGCTTTATCAGTTAGGGGAAGCATATTGTAGAAGTTTCGGTTATTATCAAGGTAAGTGCTTAGTTGGTTACCTTGGTTAGTAGGCTCTTTCACTCCGTAATATATGTATATATGATATGAGCTAGCTGTTGGTGCTGCTCACTCAGATCGTTGAATCTTTCTGGGCGTTTCGTTGTAAGTCGATGTTACATTCATTCTGTGGATCTGATCACTACCATGAGAGCAGGTGAATGTGAGAAGAACTGACACATTTTATACCTCTCTTAAGAATATTAGATAAAAACTACTAAAAGGCTACCTAAACTTTTAAATAGCTTGAGGTACTTTTTAATATATGTCAGCCTGTGTGCGCATTGTTTTGTAATCTACCTAGGTGATGGGTAGGTGTAGGTGGAGGGTTTGGTCTAGTCTTATTCACACAAATCCTTAATGAATGATACTTTATAATATATAATATTTGGAAGATCTATTTGGTATCCTTTCATATCGACACTATACATGAGTAACCTTCTCTTGGTAAATTCATTCACTCAACTCCTCACCCCCGACGTGAACCACCTTTTCTCATTACAATTCATCGCGAGCGTGGCCTGGCTCTGGTCGTCCACTATCCTTGTGCAGATCGACGCCGTTCTTGAGCCGCCACTTCTCCCAAAGACCCCAGAAATCGCTCTCCATATTGGTCTCCATTTGATCCGGCAGTACAACTGCATACTCAACGTATAGGTTTCCAAACTCAGTCTTGTGATAGACACTATCGCCGTCTTCATGCCAGATAGGCATACCCTCACCAGCCACAGTCTCGATGTGACCAGGTTGGATGACTTGACCACGGGGTCGACTTAGACGCACAACGTGGTTATCGAGATGAGTGAGGTTACGAGTCCAGCCGCCCATCCAGGCCTCACGAAGGGACAGGACTTCAGTCCAGTATAGGTCATCGCCCTTGCGACGGAAGAATGCGCCATCAAGTTTATCGGGGTTGTTATCATATGAGGGAGCCCTCTCAGATAACGTCACAAGCAAGTCACCAGGGACCCAGTCAGGGCTCTCATCGGCTTCGTTCTCGTAGACAATACGAGAGTCGCGAGCAGCTCCACGTTGGATGTTGAGCTGAACGGTCGTGGCCTTCTTCTCCACCCGTTGACCCTGGCAGACCTTACACTTGTGCTTGATGTTCTTGCCCCTACCGCCACAGGCATCGCATCGTTGCTGAAACTGCTGGAACATGCCAGGAGCGAGCTGGCGCTTCATGAGACGTACACCATGACCACCGCAGGTTTGACATGTATCGACCTGGCCATCAGCACTTCCAGAACCTTCACAGGCTTCACAGATGTGCTGCTTTTGCCAGGAGAACTCGGTGGTGGCGCCGTTGTAGAAGTCGCGGAGGGAAATCTCGACACGGACTTCGACGTTGTGACCTCGAGGTTCGCTGGATGCTCGTCCGAAGTGACCGTGACCGCCGAAGAAACGGCTAAAAAGATCGAAGGGATCATGGCTACCACCATTTTCACCTCTTTGGCGGCGCTGCTGAACGCCCTCGTGGCCGTGGTGATCGTAGACCTTGCGCATTTCCTCGTCGCTGAGGACATCGTAGGCTTCGGAGACTTCGACGAACTTGTCATGTGCGGTAGGATCGCCCCTGAATAAGGTCAGTATTGGAAGTCAAGTCAAGGGATGCTGATGGAGGGGCATACGGGTTCTTGTCTGGATGGAACTTCTTGGACAGTTGACGATATGCTTGCTTCAGTTCTTTGTTCGTAGCTCCCCTATTTACACCTAGAATCTGTGCGACTGTTAATCTCTGAATATTTAAGAATGCATTGGAACTGGTGTACCTTGTAATAGTCTTCGGCGCATACAGCTAGCTGGACCAGAGCTAGAATGACCACAAGGGCCACTGTATGGAATAGCATTTTGAAAAATCGAGAACGATCGAGAAATAGTTAATATCCCGGTGATCTGGTTGCAAGGAAGGACAGAATTCAAAAGTGTTGCGAAAGGAGGGAAGAAATCATGACCGAGAACAAAGAACTCGCCTCGACGGATATTCCGACCTCGAAACACCAGCGTGTTATCAATGCTCTTGTCTCCAACACTTTTTGGGGAACTATCAGTCTTATCAGCACATCCCTGCAAATGAACCTCTTATCGGGAACCTGGCATTGGCTTATCTGCTCACGGATTATCCTTTCTCCATTTATACGTCAAGTTAAGCTCCTTCCGCCTGGATCTGCCTGGATCTGCCTGGAGCTTATTCGCCTTCACGATGATACCTAAACTTTATAACATTTGAGTACCTAAGGAGGTAGTTCTTACCCTAAGATTCCATAAACTTAGGCACATCACTGGAACTTACTATTGGCTCCATGTAAAGCCTATATATTCCCGCATTATTCTTTCTCCATATAAATTCTGCTGTTGCATCCACTTGCGATTCTTCCATCTATCATTTTCAGCAGCAGCAGGACAACATGAGCTCTAAAAAGTACGCTTTTGTCCCTATGGACGAGGACGAAGTTGGCCCTCAGAAAGTCGCCAAGGAGAAGAAACATCGACATCGTCATCGCGACGACAAGTCATCTTCCCGACACTCAAAATCACGTCGTGATCGGAGTCGTGATCGCAGTCACCATCGCAGCCGCTCAAGGTCTCCAGGTCGAGGATCTTCGCATCATAGCCGCCCAAAACAATACCGACGACGCGATGACAAGGCCGACTTCGATGATCGATGGGGTGATGAGGAGGCACCATCTGACGAGCCCGAAGAGGAAGATGGCGAGCCTGAGTTTGAAGAGTCAGCAAGCAAACGAGTCAAGTTGAGCCACGATGAGCCGAAGGAGGAAGACATTTCAGATGCCGAATTGGAACGGAGAAAAGATATTGAAGAGCGCGAGGCTTTCGCAAAGCGGTTGAAGGACAAGGACAGCAAAAAATCTAGGAATGATGATAGAGATGGAGAATCCTCATCAAGAAGGAAGCTTGCCGAAGACGCCGAAGCACGAAACCAGGCGCTACCCGATATTCGACAACGATCGCGACAGGAATACCTCAAGAAACGAGAGGCCGAGCGACTCGCGCTTCTACGGAATCAAGTTGCAGAGGAGACGGCTGAGTTGAGGAGCGGCGTGCGACTTTCAGAAAAGGAAAAGGCCGAATTTGCCAAGAACAGAGAGATTCTGCGCTTGGCTGAGGAGCGACTCAAGATTGATGACCATCGAGACGGATACTACATGCCCGAAGATTACATCACCGAGAAAGGAAAGCTCGATCGTAAGAAGAAGGAGGATGCGCTCTACAAACGATATGTCGAGAAGGATGAGTACGGACAGGAGAAATTTGTTACCGAGCACGATGAATGGGAGCGAGAACAAGCAGCGAAGGCGAAGGCGCAGATCCAGCGCGCCGAAAGAGAAAACGACGACTACGACTATGTTTTGGATGATTCACAGTATATTCAGTGGAACTTGGGTTCGCGTATGGCTGGCGACGATCAAAAATTGACCAAGGAGCAAAAATTCCTCGAAGCGCAGATCGATGCGGCTGAGAAGAAGGCACTGTCGATTCAGGAGACACGAAAGACTTTGCCAATCTACCAATATCGAGACGAGTTTCTCGCCGCTCTGGAACAGTACCAAGTTCTAGTGATCGTTGGAGAGACTGGTAGTGGAAAGACGACTCAGCTACCGCAGTATCTCCACGAGGCCGGTTACACCAAAAACGGCATGAAGGTGGGATGTACACAACCTCGACGTGTGGCCGCCATGAGTGTCGCAGCTCGTGTGGCCGAAGAAGTAGGCGTCAAGGTTGGCAACGAAGTCGGGTATACCATCCGTTTCGAAGACTGTACCAGCGACAAGACTGTTCTCAAGTACATGACTGATGGCATGTTGCTACGAGAGTTCATGACGGAGCCAGATCTTGCAGGATACTCAGCGCTAATGATCGATGAGGCTCACGAACGTACAGTACATACTGATATCTTGTTGGCGTTGATCAAGGATTTGGCGAGAGAGCGACCTGATTTGAAGTTGCTAATTTCTTCAGCTACCATGAACGCCGAGAAGTTTGCGCACTATTTCGATGACGCGCCTATCTTCAATATTCCTGGTCGACGATATCCTGTTGATATTTACTACACGCCAAACCCTGAAGCAAACTACCTCGCCGCAGCTATCACGACCACATTCCAGATTCATACGACCCAGCCAAAGGGTGATATCTTGATCTTCTTGACTGGTCAAGACGAGATTGAGGCAGCCGAGCTTCAAATTGCAGAAACAGCGAAGAAACTCGGTAATCGCATCAAGGAACTTGTCATTTGCCCTATCTATGCCAACTTGCCCTCCGAATTACAGTCAAAGATCTTTGAGCCTACACCAGAAGGAGCTCGCAAGGTCGTATTGGCGACCAACATTGCCGAGACCAGTTTGACCATCGATGGCATCGTTTATGTCATTGATCCGGGCTTCGTCAAGGAGAACGTCTACAATCCTGCTACTGGCATGTCAAATCTCGTTGTTGTCCCTTGCTCAAGAGCTTCTGCCAACCAGCGAAGTGGTCGAGCTGGTCGTGTTGGGCCTGGAAAGTGCTTCCGTTTGTACACCAAGTTCGCGTACATGAACGAAATGGACGAATCGACCACACCAGAAATCCAGCGGACAAACCTGAATGGTGTTGTACTTCAGTTGAAATCCCTTGGCATTAATGAATTGCTCGATTTCGAGTTCATGGACCCTCCACCTACAGACGCTCTTATCAGTGCGCTTAACCTACTGTTTAATTTGCAAGCGCTGAATCATCGTGGAGAGCTGACCAAGCTGGGACGACAAATGAGCGAGTTCCCTACTGATCCTATGCTTGCGAAGGCTGTACTCGCTGCAGACAAGGAGGGATGCGTGGAAGAAGTTCTGTCTATCGTGTCGATGCTTGGTGAAGCTTCTGCACTATTCTTCCGACCCAAGGATAAGAAGATTCACGCAGATAGCGCCCGAAATCGATTCACAGTCAAGGAAGGCGGTGATCACCTGACACTGCTCAACGTATGGAATCAATGGGTTGACAGTGACTTTTCTCCGGTCTGGGCGAAGGAGAACTTCCTGCAACAGCGCACCCTTACAAGAGCACGCGATGTGCGTGAACAACTCGAAAAGCTCTGCGAACGGGTCGAAGTCAAACCCTCTACATGCGGCGCCTCCAATCTGCGTCCTATCAAGCGAGCCATCACAGCTGGTTTCTTCCCCAACGCAGCACGACTGCAAAAGAGTGGCGATGGTTACAGAACGCTCAAGAACAAGAACAACACGTCTGTGTGGATCCACCCCAGCAGTGTGTTGATGGCCATCGATCCACCGGAGAAGACGGTGGTATACTTTGAGCTTGTGCTGACAACCAAGGAGTACATGCGTAGTGTAATGCCAATCGATCCAGGTTGGTTGGCCGAATTGGCGCCCCATTTTCACAAACAGAAGGACATTGAAGCTATGGAGGAGAAGAAAATGCCCAAACAGCGATAGTTAGTTAAATAGTCAGGATGCTATGATTGAGTAATATCGAGTGATCCGCCTTTCTTGGCTTCGTATCTAGACAAAGTCTCAACATTTTCACTATCGATTTATTAATACGACTGTTTTCCCGCCCCATGTCAGTCTGGAAAATGAAGTTTGTTATCGCTCTGATCATATCGACGGACCCATGACGGTGCGAATGTCACTACTATGGCGGGAAATTAACTGAAAGCTTCATAAAATTATGATTCGTAAGGGTATACTGTAATGACAATGCCGGCCGTTTCCAACTCGATTAAAATAACCAAGTAACTGCATTCTTGACCTTCGTCTTCCACCCCGTCTCCTCGATAACCTTTTCTTCGATCGTATACACATCCGTCTCAAGATCCATCTCATTCAATCCTACAACCTTTGTCTTCTTGACAAGCTTCCACACCACATACATGAGCAGCATGACGGGAAGCTCGATGTAGAAGCTGACAAAGCTGACACCGTCAAATTTGGGGCTGAAACAGCTCCAGCCTTGCACTAGAACGAGGAAACTGTTGAGAATGACACAGATCCATGGACCGTAGGGGTATGTCCAGTTCTTGAAGGGTAAGAGATGGGTTTTACCCTGTACAGCGAGGGCTTGGCGGAAGCGGATGGATGTAATACCGATAGAGATCCAGCTTAGTTGGTTGGAAACACCGACGATGCTGTAGCACGTTAGATACGTTCGTTCGGGGCCGAGGCATGAGGGGACTTACTTCTGAAGCCAATTCCACAAATCGCCCGCTCCAATGAAACTTGAACCAAAGCAGAGACCAGCTACGAAGCCTGTGGCCAGGACTGCAACCCAAGGGACTCTGTTTCTGTTGAGCTTTCCAAAGACCTTGGGCGCATGGCCCTCGATAGCAAGAGTGTACATCAGTCTCACACCGGCGAAGAGGGCGTGGTTTCCGGCGGAGAGAACACTGGTGAGGATGACGGCGTTGATAACACTTCCAGCAGCTTTGGCGCCAGTCATCTCAAAAACAATGGTGAAGGGAGATGTGCGAGTTGTCTTGGAGGCGAGATCAGGATAGTTGTAGGGTACGTTGAGACCGATGAGAAGAATTGAAAGGAGGCTGGTTTTGTTAGTGACTGATTCGATGTGAATTGAGTGAGGAGGACTTACTAGAAGAGAATGATGCGCCAAAAGACATTTTTGACAACCTTGGGCATGTTCTTGGTGGGATCCTTGGTCTCACCAGCCGTGATAGCAATACTCTCAGTTCCACCATCTAATACCGTCAGTTTTGTTCGCTTCAAGTAAAACCACCAAAAATGGACTTACAGGCAAAAGAGGCAGTGACAAAAACAGAAGCAAAGCCACCAATGCCGCCAACAAAGGGCGCACCGGGCAAATGCCAGTATTTTCCACCGATATACTCTCCAGTAGCGTTTCCGCCGCAGTTGACAACAATGCCCATGACGATGAAGACAACAATGGTGATTACCTTGAGCAGACTGAGCCAGTACTCAAGCTCACCGTATGCTCTGACGGAGATGATGTTGACGCCAATGAGGATCACCCAGAAAATGAGACTCAGGGCCCATCCTGGAAAGTTATCGGTCCAGTATTGGAGAACAAGCTGTAGAGCGACGAGATCTGAGGCTGTCGAGACAGCATCGTTGAACCAGTAATTCCAAGTAAGAGCAAATCCAAAAGCATCATCCACAAAGCGCCTACGCTTATTAGTTCCCACGTTTAACTCGGTCTCTCCCTTATAGGTAACTTACCCTGCAAAAGTACAGAAACTTCCAGCGACGGGTATAAACGCCGCCATCTCCCCCAACGCCAGCATCGTGGTAAACACAATAGCTCCCACAATAGCGTATGCGATCAGTATGGACGCTGGCCCACCGGTAGCGAGCGATTTGCCAGTTCCGAGAAAAAGACCAGTCCCTATGGTTCCTCCAATGGCAATCATCTGCACCTGGCGCGCCGACAGCGAACGCTGTAAGCGATCCGACTGCGTGGGCCTGGGCACATCGCCGCTGTCTGTCCTGGCGGCGGGGAAGTTTTCGACGTCATCGTCAGGAGACTTTGTTGTCTTTTCTTTTTCTGGTTCTGGAGAAAAGTACGCCATTTTGACTTGTGTCTCGAAGACAAAGACTGACTACAAGTCAAAAGAATATATTCTTCGACAAGTTGATCTTTGCTGTAGATGTACTATATTCGAGGTCCGCAAAAACGAAGCACGAGGAATTGCGTGCTCAGAGGCAAATCCACTCTCAACTGTCAAATAGTTGCAGTTACGTACTGGGAAAGTGTTTGGGTGGTATTCTATTCGTACGTATTCATCCTTCCCATGTCGATGAGATCGCCAAAGTGACAAACTTGAGCCCACTAAGGAAGGTCGCTAGTCTCGAATCTGTCTAAGCACTAAAAAGTTGGTTCTACCCGTGGTAACGTCGCACGAACCGTCAAGCCCACATCTTTGACTTCACTGCTGCAAGCAGGGAATATGTAACTATGGATTGGATGTTTTCTCAAATAGGTAGGTGTTCTGTTATCTGATAAGGTTCTTGTTCTCATCTGCATTTATTTCTACCTAGGTTAGTATGTATTTCGACTTCATATTATCGAGGTATCTATCCAGACATTCATCGCTTGAGAACACTAATATCAATATTTTATGTAACCCACCAAAGCCGCGGCCACTCCGGCGAGTTAGAGGACCACTTCGGCTCCATTATGCCGACGGTTTTCATATACGAGTTGGGTTCCTTGGCCGAATTTGCCATAAAATCTCTGCTTATTATCAATCACTGACAATCAGCCTAATAAAGAAAGGATTCCATTCCAGCGTCAGTGGTGTGTTGTAGACTAGACGTCCCTTCATCTGACCTTATTTCTACGGATACACAGTCATTTAAAAAGGATCGATGTCGCAATTCTTTGGACAATGACAACACCGCCCATGCTTCCCATTCTCTCACCATGTCGTTCGTTGTACTTCAAGGACTGACTGTTGTTGAGAGAGGCGGCTCTCGTGATATTTATGGAACCATAATCCATATCAAGTCTGGCCAAGCCGGGAATTAACACTCCGTGGAGCCAGCCAAGCGCCGCCAAGCTCTTCTCTCTGTCGTCTTACAGCTCTTCTCGAAGCTTGCATCCAGGGCAGGTGGGTAAGAATAGGCAAGGGTGTCAGAAAAATTAGGATAATTTACCTACAGTCTTAGGGCCTAAATGTTTAACTATTTACATCAACAGACTCTTTAACTACCTGCGTGGCTAACTAATCAATGCCAAGATCAAACATTTATTTCCGCGCCGTTACCAACACTTCATTTATATCATGAATGCGTGGAATTTTTGAACTTAAGCCTTGCGTCTCTTTATTGCCATATACTGAACATGGGGCCTGGATACAAGATTGGAGCCCACTTCACTAGAATTCATATAAAGCTGATTCTATTTCTCTTTCCTTTTCGCCTTCTTTCTAGCTGGCTGGCTAAGACTGAACTGTGCCATGATTAGGACCCTCAGCCAGAAAGCTTCCTCTTAGGCCCACGCTGGTACGAAGATATGGATGTGTGGCGAGATACCGACTCTCGGTGATGCTACAACCAATTGATCAAATGAGCTACGTTGTGAACTTTCAATGGAGTAAGCATGCCAGTACAAGCCTCTCAATATGTGGCGTTCTTTCAGTCATGTTTCGTACCGAGGCTGTATTCTTTGAGCTCATCAACGGGCAATTAATTACAAGAATCTGCCTAAGATGACTCTTGAGGCCGAGCAATAGCCACATGTCCGTCTTGAAACGGACTTGGCTATCACATATTACAGTTAAGCGTATTCTGGTTCCCTAAAATTAGCTGATATAATTTGGTCTTGTTGTTTATCACAGGCTACAGACTACAGGCTTCAAGGAACCATGCAGAGCAGGATTTCCCTCCATTGAGGCTACCATATATTACCACCACAACCATGACCAGGCTGATCTGTCCTTAATATAACAGCCTACCAATGGCTATCAACGCATTGATATCATCGTGAAAGCCTAGCTGTCACCGGCGTAGGACTTGTGGTGGCTGTGTGGATCGGCAGCCCCCAGCTCAGACAGGCAGCAACAACAACAATAAAAGGACCAATATCTGTCTTTCCATCCCATAAAACTGTCCTTTTTTAGGATAGATCTACTTAATAGGCATCAATAATCCATCTCCAGAGATTGTATCATATTAATTCCTTTTTTTTCTTTCTCTTTTTCTGGAAATTGCTACGCTGACCTGCAAGGATGCTCTCCAACATTGCTTCAAAACTTGGCTTCACCTCCAAACCTCCTCCATCACAACCATTCCTCAAAGCTCGCGACCCAACAAACATGCTCGTCAAAGTAGACTACACATCAAACGACATCCCTATCCCCGATGACTTCCTAACCTCTCCACCTGAAAAACCTATAGCTTCTCATCAGATCGACTTTGCAAACTCCCCTCTTCCTCAATATGACGGCCACACCGCCATCGTGTTAGACAATGTCCTCTCACCAGATGAGTGCCGTGAACTGCTTTCTCTGGCTGAAGCCTCCGTGCCGCGCGCTGATGAGAATGCGCCAGCATGGAGACCGGCTTTAGTCAGTGCTGGGCCGGGGTTGGAGGCTCCAGCGCCCGGATATAGAGAAAGTGATCGTATTATCTGGAATCAGCAGACGGTTGTTGACCGGCTTTGGGAGCGTTGTGCACTTTCTGAGGGATTGCGAGACCTTCTTGCTGTTGTGCCGCCTCAGCCCTACATGAACGATGGGAAATGGGTGTTTAGTCGCTATAATGACAGGATGCGATTCTTGAAGTACTCGCCTGGACAGTTCTTCAAGCGTAAGTAACACTACCCTGAACGAGGAATATGCTCACAAAGTTTTAGTCCACTGCGATGGTCCCTTTTTCTACACCGAGGGGCCTGGAAAGGAATTTGAGACATTCTACACGGTCCATCTCTACCTCAACGACTCTGTTGAGAACGACTCTACATCAGATCTTCAAGGCGGTGCAACTTCATTCCTAGACCGAAAGGGTGAGAATAGGGTTGATGTCAACCCCAAGGCTGGCAGTGTTCTCATCTTCCAGCACAAAGGACTCTTTCACGAGGGAGCAACAGTACACAAAGGGATCAAGTACACCATGAGAACAGATATCCTTTACGAGTGGGTGCCTGACAAGGACGCAGAGGAAGAGGCCAAGCCGACGAAGGCTGCTTGGTGGGAGTGAGAAGGATAATGTTACCTATTTATTCCCGCATTAACTATACTCTCTACATTTATGATCAATATGTCAATTTAAGCCGGCTCCTAGGGCGCATTGCATGCAGGTAGGGTATAAAGAGGAAATCAGAATTAATGATAGTTAAGGTAAGATTAGGCAAGGGTGTCATAAAAATTAGGATAATTTACCTAAAGTCTTAGGGCCTAATATCCATCATATCACTCCCCATCACCACCTTCAGCATACTCCTCCGGAACTTCAGGCCAAGCATCAACACCATCCTGGATAACCATCATCATGCCACCATTCATATGATTGTTAATATGACAGTGCAGAAGCCAAGGACCAGCATCAGCAGCATGATATCGAACAACCACCCAAGCCGGTTCCGTCGCTGCAGGCGCAGAAAGAAAAGCATCGCGACGAGGTGGGTTAACAAGGTTGAACTGGTCGGGAATCTCCTTGGCGGCTTCTTCAACAGAGCTCCATTTGAAAAGACCGGTTCCAGTGCCCAGCATATACATCTTGGAGCCGTGCTTGTGGATAGGGTGCGGGGGCTGGGGAAACAGAGTCGCGACAAAGACAAGATCAACCCATTGACCCAGCTTGGTCGAGATGGTAACGTTGTTGTGGATGTAAGGCTGAGGGTTAAACAAGGTAGGTCGTCGTTCGTCCAAGTCCTTGGGCAGAAGACCAGTGCTGTTCAACGCCCAAAGATATGAAGCACCCTTGATCTCCATGCTCAGATTAAAGGTGACATCAGCAGTTGGCGATATCGACACTGGTGGATAAGGATGTGCCACCATCTGGTTGAAAACAACTACATCCTTTGACGCAGGAATACCAACAAGATTGATCCAAGGTTCAGCCATCTGCGTATATCCAAACCCGTCAACGGAGAGAATACCATGACCAGTGATGATCTGTGGCGCACTATTAGAATTAAAGCGCATCTTAAAGTCACCAGACTTTTCAATCTTGACAAGGACAGAATATCGATCTCCGTTTGTGGCTGCGATGGCCTGTACTTTCTGGGGTTCGATGTAAGAGCCGTCCATGGCGTAGACCCATAGATCGTGGCCGTCGATGGAGAAGACGCCGTTGACGAAGTTGACTGCAGCAACAATGTCGAAAGCAACCCATTTAGCTTGAGAGTGGTGCTCGTTGGAGATTTTTATTACTTCGATTTGCCCCTTTGTTTCTTTGCAGCCGGAAAATGTTCCTGGGAGGAGAGCTTCCTCGTTACCTTGACCACCGGCTATAGCTTTGAGGGCAGAAGCAGGGAGACATCTGTAAAGGTCAGTTATGTATGCGTTATAGGTGCCGGTTTGAGTACTTACGCCTTGTCTGTAAACTCAGCTCCGCCTGGAACCAACTGGAGGTAACTCTTCTGAATCTCATTGAGATTGGCATCAATAACATCCTTTGGCAGACATTCAACTCTTCCCTTGCCATTGAAGAGGATCGAATCATAGCAAGAATCTTCAATTCCAGCAGCTACTGTCATATCCCATTTTTCAGTTGAGGTAAGATGCACAAAGTCTGAGATGACAATTGGCTTGACGTGCTTGACGGCCTTCTTGAGCGCATAGAGGGTCTCTTCGTCGTCGGCGATCAAGTGGAAAGGGTTCGGTTCGTAAGGTCGTGGATGGATGATAATTGCTCCATAGAGACCATCTTCGATCTGTCCCCGGAAGTGAGAGTGGTACCAGAAGCTGCCGTACTGAGTTGCGTGGAACTTGTAGGTGAAGCTGCATCCAGGCTTGATGGGATGCTGTGTCACACCAGGGACACCGTCAGTCCATGGAGTACCCTTCATTTCCAAGCCTGAGTTATCAGCATCTCTTCCATTATGACATATCAAGGTTTAAACCTACCATGGTAGTGAATAGTAAGGTCATCAGGTGACTGATTATGAACTTTGACTACAACCAAATCATCTTGGTTAATCTCAAGCACAGGTCCAGGAGACTGCCCGTTCACAAGCAGCATCTTTCGTGAGAAGCCATCTGGGGCGTAGTTTTCCCATGTGATAGTAAGATCGAAGTGCTTAGTGTTGTTCCAGTACGTAGCTGATACTGAAGTGATGAACGAGTGGAGGAGTAAGGGGAGGAATATAAGAGAAGAGAATGAGAAGTGCATCTTGAAACTAAGTACCGAGGCAGAAGCTGCTCTCGTTTCCAAGACTATCAAACGAAGGAAGTCAATGGCCAGAGATATGGTTTCATTCCAGCCAAGTCACCAGGCTCTGGGGCTCTATTATACTCCATTCGGAGACTATTCTCATGATGATACTCTAACGGTGAAGGCAGCATGGCTGTGATACCAGAAGCTTACATGACAAGGTCCTTCTACGCCGTGAAGGAGCATGCATCTTCGGTCTTTCAATCTTAGATGTCAGGCCAATGATTAGCCTCATCAGTGCTGCGTCTTGTTGGACGCCCCTAGCATTGGTGTATCTACCAAGGCGGATGCTCTCAGCTTTGCATTCCAACCAAAGGTTAGCACCAATTTTCGCAAACTCGGTCAGCACTAGGTCCAGGATTTGGGCTGAGCACAGAAAACTGGCGAGAAGTAATTGGATCGCGTACGATGAGGTATTGGCTGAGGTAAGCTAGGTTGACTTATGACACAGTTCTCGATATTGATATGAGATTGTGAAGTTGGGCATTCGGAGAAGAGTTCTCGAAAGTTGCTTGAGCTCCATTCAGAGAGGTTGACTCTATCTCAGGTAGACGTGCCAACATGCAAATGCCATGAATTGTCCACCTCGGTTAAGTAAATAGTATATTATGAAGCTTGTAAGTTAAGCTTGACGTAGTTCCCCCAAATGTTGGTAGGGCTGACATGGCGTTTTGAGGCCTGAGCTTGTTTGGTTAGCTTGGCTGTCAGCATCCCGAGATGATGACTTGGTCGTGATCTGCAGCCAATCCATAGGATCCATTTCCGGTGACCGCTTCTGCGATCTTAAATGATTGGTTTAAGTTTCTAGAGGGGTCAAGTATATAAGATTGACAACTTACACGGCCCCCAATTATCGGATTTGACTTCGGTTCTGGGCTAGTAGACTATCTTGGCTGCAGCATTAATAGATCATGTTGGCCAACAGTAGGGTAGGGTTCTGGGGGAGAAGGTTTCTTGGTCTTGAGCTTTGAGAAGATGGCGTTTTTCCAAAGTGTTGCGGTTAGAACGTCTGTGATGCGTTTGACTGTGAGGCGTGCGTCTCAATACAAAACTTCTGGAAGAGCTTCTGACTTTGATATCACTCTTATCAGGTATTCAGTCATAATGCGGGGTCTAGATCGTAACGCAACTCTGGATATATCGGCATAGCCTTTACGCTGACTCTATTACTGCATTTTCACCGATCCATCGTCACAAGTCAAACACACTCTGCTATGCAGAGCTTACATGGCTCGGTCCGTTTACCCTTTCAAGCATTCTGGTCATAAATAGTTACTCAGGAGTTTCTTTATCGTATCCAAAGACTGCCCAGGAATCCTCCTGTCAGGCTGGACGAATTATATGTATCCGAGCCACAGGCCCAGATCTGGTATTTCATGCCTTGAACCTTACGTCGGATATCCTTGAGATCAATTGGGCCATCACGGATATGCCTCACCCAGTAGAGCAGTTGAGAAGAATGTTGACTTCGACTTTAACAAGACCTTCACAGCCGTCTTAATCAGCACCAGTGTAGTGTGGCCTCCGGGAAAGCACTCTTGACACATGCAATCATCAACTGCTGTAGAGTTATCTTGCTGATGGGGCGGAGCATTATGGGGTTCCCAATTAGCATTGTATACCCAAAGAAAGGGTCAAGGGTCAGATGGTAGTGGTAGGCCATGTGTAATAGGACCTTCTAAATCTGCTTGATAAGGCCTATCCAAAAGAAGAGGCCAAGATCGACTAATATTTTAGAACCTGTGTCGAGCTCAGGCCCCAGCTCGGACTTTCATAAGAAGATGTATATCTCCCATGTCATCGATACAGCCACTCAGCCAACGCAAGAGTGCTGTCGCATCTGGTGGGTAGACATGATGCCTGAGTAGTGCTGCACGTTGATCTTCGACCAAGCGCTCGCCTGTTAAAACCTTTCCAAAAAGATCATTTCTTGGGTATGTTTTCTTTTGTTTCTTAGGCGAGCACTGGCGCCCTTTTTCTTGTTGACGGCTGTTTCTTTAGGTGTCGTTTGCTTCAGAGGCTTACCACTGTTTTCTTCGTTTGATTGGACTACTCGTGAGTTAGGGACGCCCTCAATTCGTGTGTCAGCAATGTGAAGTCATGATAGTGATGATGGTTCATTGTTTCCTTCCATCTTTCGCCTTGTTATTGTGTTTGTAGTGTAATAAAAGTTTACTATATAGTGTCTGTGTTAAGGTGCGTCTTGTGATTTGTCCACTGTTCAAGCTGTCGATTGCTCTGTATCATTGACCCATTTGTGGCTTCACTTATATCAATATTATCATGATTTCAGAACTTGAAGGAAATAATGGGTTCACAAGACTAAGTCTATCACGGAATTTAAACAAAGTCCGCCTTCCACCCGATTCTCGTCCTCGTGTAGCACAAATCTCGTCACCGTGAAACCAAATCTCATTTTCCTATTTAGGAAAATAAGCAACCAAGCTAAGGTACTAAGTCAGGCACTGAAAGTGGACCACACCTTTAACAAACGTCACAGCTCAACTCCTCTTGAATCAATTCATTAGACATTTTGAACATCTCATATTGCGGTCAAGTCGAATCTGGAAGTATTTCTCAGCCTGTTCCTTGTCATATGAGTCATGGTGAAACAATCCGTGCATGTCAAGGAGCACTTGTACATTGGCAATCGGATAGATTACGGACTTTATCTCAAGTCCGGGTCGGACCATCAATGGTAACGCCACGGACCTGAGGGGGTTCACGCTGAGGAGGGGAAATGTAGAGTCGCACCGTGAACTCAGCTTGGCGAGGAAAATATAATAAATAAGTATTTAAAAGAAGATATCTCCCATTGTTGAACACTCAATTCATCTCACAGAATACCATACATCTCAATCAACTATACATACCACAATCACATCATGCCTTTCAGTCACGTTGCACTCTCCGTCGGCGAGCACTACGTCGAGATGCGAGACTTCTACAAAGCCATCCTCGCTCCTCTGGGCTACGAACTCAAGTTTGAAGGCGAGGGCACCAAGGGAGCTCATTACTGCGGCTTTGGTCTCAAGAACGGTCCTCCTGATTTCTGGCTTGGCGGCGGTGGCGCAGATCTGAAGAAATATGACGGCAACCTAGAGAACAGGGTTGCGCCTGTTCATGTCGCCTTTGATGCCGAGAATCAGAAGGGTGTTGATGAGTGGTATGACGCTTCCATGTAAGTCAATGAATGTTGTTTACCGGGTATAGTGCAAATGCTAACTGAGTGCATGTAGTAAAGCTGGCGCGGTTGATAATGGAAAGCCTGGGCTAAGGGAGTACAGGCCTGGATACTATGCGGCGTTTGTGCTGGATCCTGTTGGAAACAATATTGAGGTTCTTCATATGTCTTGAGAGGGAGGGTGTGAGTTAGCATTGATGAGCAGGTGGTTGTCAAATTAATATTACTCTATCCAAACCCTTTGGTCGCAATATTTCCACCCTCAAAAGTCAAATCTCTGAATCTGTGGATTATCAAGCACATCATCAGGAATCCCTTCCCTTATCAACCACCAACCGATCACCTCAGGCGGGTAGTTCTCAGCGTGCTCCCTGTCATCTCCCTCCTCCTCGTCCTCTTCCCTCAGGCCTTTCTCAATATCACTCTTCACTTCTCCCCACGTCACCATCAGTGGAGTGGTGCCACGGTTTTCATGTGAGGCGGTGGCTAGAAAGTCATTCAGCAGCGCTGCTCGATCATTTCCTCGGTTCCGGGTCGTCTCCCAGGGAATCTTGGTTTTCTGTGGCAACGGTACAAGTGCAGCTGTGAAGTGCTGTGCCTGGTATGGCTCGCGGCCCCAGATCATGCCACCTTTGTGCCGTAGCTCGGGGAGGATGTAGTTCAGTGTTCGCATGTCGGGCATGAAAGCGTACAGTGACTCTATAGCAGCTCTCCAGTAGCCACCAATAGTCTCGTCAGCGGATGGGCGAGGGACATCTCGGAAGAAAGCGCGCCATTCTATGCCAACGTTGAGGACTCTATCCCAACCAGGAACTGCCATCTTGAGCTGGCCTGCTTTGCTCAGAAGAGTGGTTCGTTGATTCCGATCAAAATAGAGGATATCTGATTCTGATCTAAACCACGCACCGGGACGTCGATAATTTGAGACGAAGAAGAATCCTTCGCGCATTGCGACGGCGCGGGACTCGCGACATATTCGTAGAGCCACAGGATGTGCGTGTTGAATGAAAAAGCGAAAGTACATCTCAGCGTTTGCTGAATCATCGGCAGGGTCCAGTTTCGAGATATCTCTGATATGAAATACGCGACGGTGAGGAAGAGTGAAGCCCCAGATGAGATCCCGCAGCTCAGGCGGTAGTGACTTCAGTTCAAGGTGACTTGAAGACATGGTGATAAATTACTCCGTTGAGGATATCCAATATCACACAGAATTTTGTTGCGTAGATGGGATGCTGGTTGAATAAGTGGTTGCAAGGTGAAGGAGGTTTTTGTACACCGTTCGTCCGATTCAAGGCATCTGAATTAGTGACACGAGAATGCGAGTCTGCCTTGGGCTAGTCCAACGTGCGTCGTAAGCACCACCACGATACGAATAGGCACCAACAATACGGATACCAGCATCTTGACGCCTCAAACATTAGTGGAAATATTAGTATATAAAATTATTGGTGGTTGAGGGATCGATAGTGCTGAGCTATGGCTGAGCTTCTATGATGTATAATGTGCTGTTATGTTGATCCGGTAACAGGTAAAGCCTTAGCTTGCCATTCTTGACACTAACATCCATTGGATTCTGCGTCAACCTCACTCCAAGTTTACTCTCCAATTCAATTGGCACCTCAGCCAGAGGAATCATCGTTTTTGCGTCCACAAGCGCAATGCCACCGAGGTTGTAACCGCCGATTGTCGCGACACCTGAGCAGAGCATTACACTCTTGCCGCCGTAGAAACCGCTGTGGCCGAGCCATTTGCAGTCTTGATAATCTATAAAATGGCTTGGGTTCCGTACAACTCTTTCTGGCTTTGGAGCTGCGTCGCAACCCGTCTTGATGCTCTTGAGGTCCCATGTCGAAGCGTCTCGTGCTCCCCAGTTGAGAGCTGTGATGGTATTGTCGCGAGTATCGTGTACAATGCCGCCAAGATGATCATTGTAATTGAGCACGCGCTCCGGTACCAACAAGGCTGGATCAGTGCGATATACATACGCAGTGCTGTTTGGTCGGTACTGCGCGATGGTTCCCCAGATATACTGTCCATCATAATCGATTCCTCCATTGTGATATTCATCCTCGCCTTCTTTTGTGATTGTTGCATCTGCAAGGAGTTTTCCTTTGCCATCATACACCATCAAATGGGCGCGTCCTGCACCAGCTGTTCGATCTGTTCCATTGATAATCTTGCCATATTTTTCAGTAGGCACAGTCCAATGACCTGAGCTAACCACGTAACGATCATCACCCAGACGCACTATTCCTTCAGGCTCAAAAGTGTCGCCTTCAAAGGTAATGTTTGCAATGCTCTTCCACGCAGTCGATCGACTCAACGACTGGAAGGCGTGGATTATTTCCGGGCCGTCCGAAGCTGCATGAGACGGAGGCAGTGGAGTCGGAGCCAGGGTGGTGTCATCGATATAAAAGGTGACATTCCTCGCCATAGCCAGAGCTGGACATACAGCAATTGAACTTGTCAGCTTCATATCTGTTGCTCCAAGGTCGATGAGAAATTGTATCTGAGGTGCAAGCATAAAAATAGTCAGGAGAACGAGCAAGGGAGTCGTCAGTTTAAATGCTGTGTTAGCCCACCACGGCTTACCCGGGCGAAGGTGATCAGTGGCATCTGGGTCTCCATCTTCACGCATGCTCGGCTCAGAATAACGAATTCAAGGAAAGATAATGGTGATGGATGCTGGTCGTGTAAGGTAACCTAAGGTACCTAGGTAAACGAATAAATACTCCTTAAATTAGACCAACCCGATGGTTCGGCGCCGTCACGTGGAGCCTCGCCGATCCGCCGCCGGCAGTTGATCATCCCGGGGATACGGGCGCTTTAGCAAGGGTCCACCTCCCGGGGCCTAAACTTTAAGTGACTGCACCAAGCAAGTCAAGTCCTGGGATGTTATTTAGTCCCTAATACAGCAAGATGGTAATTTATTAAAGCTTTCTTTCCCATTATCATATATGCTTGGAAGGATTGTGCATATTTTGACTTGGCTGTGCGACCGAGTAAATTGGTAGCATTAGACTCTGATGAAGGATCATGCACGAGTCAAGCTATGACTACCTACAGCGCATAACAAAGTTTATTGTTCATGGCGACATAAAACATCGACGTCTGTGCTTGCTGTAATCTCAAACATAATTGTTCCTAGCTAACTCCTCTAACGAATTGGCGAAGCAAACTGTCAAGATGTGCTTCCTCGTCATCTCCGTCTGATACGACGAACATCTTATTCAGCGGGGCTACTACCTACGCTCTTTATCAATGCTGCTCTTCAAGGCTCGGAAGGCTTTCCTTTCAGCTCCCCTGGCTGATTGAGATTGATCTCGCAAGGGCTTAAGAATCAAGATACAGGCTGCCAGCCCGACAAAAGGTTGGCTTTTGTTAAGGAATAGAGTTACTAAGCCAATTGCATAACGAAGACGCGAAGGGCTTTCAGTTCAAACTATTGATCGTTGACTTAGTTGTTATCTCAATAATCCAATTTAAATACTCTCAAGTCCTGATACCAAACCGTTCTTCTATTTATTCAGAGTCCCGCAAATATGGCCCAACGTCCGAAAATCAGGCTGTGAGCAACTTCGCCAAAGCGCAACAAACGAACATGTTCGAAGATAATAGAATGGGGGCCGGCTTCCAACGTCACATTCGCATGCTATCTAAGCCCAAGGTCATCCCACCATCTTACACGTCTTTCGCCAATCATATATACAGCCAGCATAGGCTGGCCCGTTTTGGCAACCCGCGAGGCTTTCTGGGCGTCAACCAACAGCATAATTTGCTGTTTCGCACTTGCATATTGGTGTGCTGAGATCAGGTTTTGGTGATGAGATTGTCGGCCCCCGGCTTGAAAATTGTGCGATGAATTGGGAGCGATAAAGTGAACCCCCTTGTTATAGGGCTGGACAATGGGTATATAACCTGCTCGAACTCTCATGAATTGGGCCTTTTATTTAAGAATGAGTTTCGATTGAACACTTGATACAAGTATCCAGAAGCAATCAACCGCAGTTGTGGTCTCTGCTAGGCCGCAACTCTCGTGCAATCGTTTTAGCTCAGGAAAATCTACATCATTCCGTGATCCTCTACAATGGGGCTCTTCAGCCAGATTGACATTGAAAGAGACTTTCCCGACCATAGTAAGTGCTCTTCGCCTTTGACGGCTTGACGCAGGCGGGGCTAACACTTGAGTAGAGGTCAAGTCTATGGTGAAAAGCTCCGAGTGGGCAGCTCGACACCATCAAGGGAACTATGCCCCTCCTGGTGGCTTTGCTCATCGTAACTATCATCAATATCCTACCCAAGCGATCGAGTCTATGAGCTCTTCAGACTCTGCAAGCTACGGTGTTGATCACAACGGATCCCCACCTCAAACTTCCAACATCACTCCCAGGCCTCAGATCTAGTCTGGGAATCATGCACGTATTTACGGCTTTGATCCACAAATCAGTGGACTGGTCGATCTACAAGCGGGATTGTCGTTGGGAAACAATGGTTCAGGGGATGATAGGTCTGATAGTTGGAGCGGGGATGAGGTTGTTGCAGGTACTTCAAGCACTCTTCGATTTGTCTTGATTATGGGACTAATTATTACAAGATGGACGACAGATAACATGCTGCGGCAAATCGTGGAACAAGGGAGCACACTACACGTAAGTTCAGCCCTTCTCACTCAATACACTCATCTAACCTCTAAACAGGAAACACTACAACCGCAAACACAACCGTCGATTCAGATGTGTATTCTACAACGACTGCGAATACGTTGGGGCGGACAACAAGGAACTTCATCGACACTATTGGGTATCCCACAAAGAGTATGCTAGAGCGAACAGCATTCCTGATCCGAGCGGAACTTGTCCAGGCTGTGGGACGGTTAGTCGGAAGGATCGCATTCGTCGTCATCTTTCACGGTCACTTTCATGCCGTCAGAAGCTGGGGCTTGAGGAATAGTCCAACTTTCCTGCGTCATGGAGGAATCCGTGCAGGATGACGAGGGATGCCGATTTCGACTTTGCTGGTGGATATCACTTATGTTTTGGCCAGGATATGAGTTTTGGTTTTTGGTTTTTGGTTTTGGTTTTCTTCTTTTCTTTTCTTGTACCCTTATTTTTCTCTACTATACAGTCTGATAACTCTCAATTTCTTTCATTCGGTCCAGGGCGTGAATTGCTTCCTTGTTAGCTCCACCAATCTATGTCAAGATATTTCCCGCTCTATAGCAAGAATTTCTTTCTGGCCACCTCCATCAGTCTAAACCAAGGTGTTTCCTTCAGCTTGTACAGGAACTTTCCATCATCATCCATGTCGTCCTTACCATACAATGTTATCCCATCGCTTCTTCTCGAGGTCTTCTTTCTCGGTGTCCTCTTTCGGTTCAGCTGGTTTGACAGGCTTGACAGGTGGTGGCAACTCTTTAAGATACTTGACCAAAATCTTCGGATGAAGAGCTACACCTTCCAGGTTCTTCTCCCACTCCTCTTGGGGTGAGCTCTCGACGATATTTCGGATCTTGGTAGAGCTAGGTGGATCCGCGGGCCTTTGATCCAGGTTGCAGGGCAAAAATCGAACAATTCCCTTGGGCTTGGTTCGCTGCTGACGACATACCGAGATGACGTTCATCTTGTTGAAGGCTTTTGTCAGCTCCTGTTCGACGACCGAGTCCTGCTTGCCACTGTTCTTGGCTCGGATCTGCTGCTCCAGTCGAACTCGGTCATAGTTCAGTCGCTCCCAAGGTGTGCATCCCGCAAGCTGTCTGAGACTGTTGGGGTAGCGGAAGTCGACAGGTCTGGAGATGTCACTAGTGATAGCGTCGGGACAGTCCCAACACTTGGGGTTGTATCCACCGGCGGCGGTGATGGCATCTGGCCCGAAGAGGAGGATGAACTTGAGATCGATTCGATCCTTCCTGATCTCCTTGACGAGATTCTCTTGAAAGCCAGCCCAGCTGGCTTCGGAGTTATCGTAGACCCATGCCCAGTCTACTGGGATGCCGTCCCCGCGCCAGAGGTGAGCTCGTTGCTCGCGAGGGAGCATGATGGACGTGTCCTTGTTTTCCATCTTCCTCGCGAGTCTTTCATCATCGGTGTTAATGATTATAGCCGCAATGATGTTAAGATCTTCCCCTGCATTGTTGTAGACATGTTTGAGAAGATCGAGATGGCCCTGGTGAGGTGGGTTGAAGGACCCGGGGAAGAGGAGGATGCGGTTCACACCGCGAGGTCGGAGAGTTGGAGGGCTTTTGGCCTTTCCATTGTTGAAGGGTCGATCATAGGACTTTGATGAAGTCTGATCGGTAGGTAGGGTGCGTTCGATGTAGTTGGCGAGATGTTTGAAAGACATGGTTGCGTTTCAAGAACTTGGGTGAGGATGTATGGTGAAGGAGAATGAGGAAATCGAGATGAAGGAGGCCAGTGTTATATATACATGAGTATCTCTTTGCAGACTTAGTGAATGGCCGAACCAGTGTTCATGCCTCAGGGAGGCTGCGAGTAGTTGATACCAGGCACTGCGATACAGCTGCAGCGTTCAGTAGAGGGCGAGTTGAGAGGTACGGCATTGTCCACCAATTAACAATGATACTTGAATTGAAGTGTATTCAATTTCAAAACTATGTTTTTTTATGATCTTCGGTCTGCTTTTTGCGTTTAATTTGAATATCTCTTCCGAATCTCATTGGGGTTGATGTAAGGCTGTTCCATGTCCCAGCTCAAGTGTGCGTGAGCTGTAGTAAGAACAACATCAGCGCATACTGCTTCAATATCAACAGCTTGTATCGAAGCACTCATATCCAATTCTGGCCAAATGAACTGTTTCGTATTGTTCATGAGCTTCCGCTGTTCAACCCGTGGTTTGGGATATTCGGTTTAGTAAATTGACGATTGATATGTGCCACCTTGAGCAGAGCACCAACTCTAACAAAAGGTAGGAAACCATCATGTACGTATATACCCGGTCTTACCAGAGTGGATGACATAGGCGTTAATCTGTATTTAATATAATATATGAGAAGACTTCTGGGTCGTGATCTGCTTTAGGGTAAGCACATTTGGAATGGTGATACTCTGACAGAGGCAGCAGTGATGTGAGCCGATCAGGCTATATATAGATAAGCGAGTTATGACACATGATCAAGAGAAAAAGAATTTGCTGGTTGACATCGAGACAGATATTTGGGTGCCTACGTAGTATTCACTGGGCTTGTTGGATACACTCGCGACTCGATACTATCCAAACACTAACCTCACAACAAGCATCATATTTTTGCCAGTTTTCAGACTGTGCCTCGGCTGACCATAACAATCAGCCCGGTCGCGAAACCCTGTCGGTTTCTGAATCAAGCATAGAGATGGTTCGTCAATCACGATGGGATAGCCGCAGGCACAAGCTGCATGGATCGACACCACCCAAACACCACAGTCAACAATATGCGTGCACAACGTGACGATACGATGAGAAGCGGATAGATGCAGAAAAACTGAGATTTCCGCTAGAAAGCGTTAGAAAACCGGCCAGTATATTGTTGAGCAAGAACCTTGCAAGACTATCTCATACGGAACGACGGATGGTCAAGCCGGGACAAACTTGCCATGCTGATCAAGGCGGTGAAATGAAGAGGAAAGAAAAAAGAAAAAGAAAGGAACATGCATAAGGAAGAGAAAGGTTTGCTCCGCTCATTTCGCTGTGCCATAAATGGAAACAGGCCAGGGGTGATTGGATGCCGACATGCCAGCTCTTGAGTAAAAGATATGGGGTAACGTCACTCCAAGTCATGGCAAAAAAGAGCATGACAAGACCTGCCTCCCCTTGTAGCCATCGATCCGTGGTTTGGTGTCTTTGAAAGTCAGGTACGGAGTACTGTACGTGTCTTTGTTCTCGAACTCTTTCGTACCGAGATATACATCAGAATGAGACCGTCTCGGGAATGTGAGGAGAACAGCAAGATGGACAGATGAGATGGATGGACAGTGGAACGAACACATGATCCCTGTTCGTGGAGGGTATTTCACCCCTGCTCCTATTCGTCAGAGAGACCGCGGCCACGGCAGACAAGGCTTGGGGCGAACTGGGCCTAGTTTAGCCCGAAAGCTTTTTGTTGGAGATTTTCCTTCTCTGGCGTCATGGCCATGATGGGCTGGTCTAATCATGAGGAAAGTGGAAGTCGAAATTCGAATGTTGGAGCTGGCTGCTGTGTTGTAGAATCACTTCATGACGGTGAAGTGATTGTGTATGTGGATATTTTCTCGTCTTGAAGGTAAGCAACCGAGAGCTGAGCTTGTAATCGTCGCAATCTTGAGAGCTCCATCCTCCAGCTCCAGCTTCGACCAGCTCCCGAGTCAGCTGTTGTTGGTTCGATTGCATATGTCATCGCATGTTATCACATCTCAGAGCTCCAATGATGCTCGCCTGTCACCAACCGGTGCTAGACTCCTGAGGAAACAACATAAAGCCGTCTTCTCCCGTCCACCATCGAACTTTGCTTGACTTGTGCTTGATTCAAGCAAAAAAGGGTCTTTGACCGTCGTGTGTGTGCTTTGTGTGTCACTCGCCCATCCATGTCTCACTGTCCACTTAGCGCCCACCGCTTCCCAAGTCTTCCCCTCCCCTGGCGTTCCCCCCCATGCTCCAATCCCTGTCTATCCTTGTCCCATCTTTCGGCGCGGGTCCTGGGCGTCCAAGCCATGATGAGCTAGGCACACGGTATTCGTACAGTATCTGTTGTTCTTAAAGAGATCAAACAATGGATAGTAGGGCTCGTCTCTATCGTGATATGGGCAGAAGATGATCAAGGTGATGATGATGAGCAAACTTCAGACGTGTATCCATCATGATACCAACTTATGATGATTTTCCTATAGGCATTAGTCTCGATCTTAGCATAACGATCAGATTCTTATTGCATTGCACCCCCAGCCCAGCCGGGGCAGGCACAGCAGTGTAACAACAAGTCGATCCATTGGGTGATGTGATTGTTTCTTTCTGATCACGCCCGCCTCTGTTCTGCTTTGGTCTGGCCAACGCAACGCAACGCACGTCAGTTGCATCAGGGTGAGTGAGCGAGTGAGTGAGCGAGTGAGCGAGCGATATCTACCTCTTGCAAGATCGAAATTTGTGTCCCGTCAGTATCACATTGTCTTGTCTCTGGCACGTGTCGCATGTGTGTGTCCCTTGCCTTGCCTTGCCTTGTGTACGGTGGCCATCTGCTTGCTTGCTTGCCTGCTTGCCTACCGCCGCGCTCTGGTTTGTCGCATAATCACGGACAGATTTTTTGCTACTGTTTTGCTTTTGGTTGAATCTCTGAGCTTTGCGCGCGTGCTGTGCGATCTGATTCACCTCCACCACTACAGTACATCAACGCTTGCGCTGTGGTATATACAAAGTCAATAACTTTTCGAGGCTTGTATATCAAACCCTAGCCCTCTTTGTTCTTTTTTCCCTTCGCATGCAGACAGACCGCCCGACCTCGACGCAATTACTGTCCGTTACCGTCTGTACCTGCGACATCGAATACAGCAAAGCAGAGAGTGGATTCTGCCTCCACTGACTGGCATTTTTTTCTTTGGAGATTTCCTGGGGTGGGAACAGGATTGGGCGGATTCAAGCCGAAAGGGAAAGGTTCTAGCTACCGACAGTAAAGCGAAAGGGAATTTTGGAGCTAAAAATTGGCGCCATGGATCCACGGCATCCGCCCAAGCTTCCCTTTTCGCCGTCGCCATACGCTGTTTCTCCTTTCCCTCCAGTTCAAGTTCCAGCTACCGCTTCTCCAACAACAACACCAACACCAACATCGTCATCAACCACCAACGGCGTTATCACGATCCCATCTGCTGGAAGCGCCCCGGCCAGCGCGACCGCTTTTTTCTATCCCAAGGCCTCGCCTCCTCCTTCTTATCGATTCGCGCGCGCCGAGCCATATCCTCATGCCGCTCATTTTCAGAATTTGAGCCCCGATCAAAACCAAAACCAAAACCAAAACCTTGCGTATGCCGCCGCTCACTGCTCGGCCCAGCGACCTCCCTCCGACACCACCACATACACTCAAACGGTCCATCACTCAAGCCACGATTCAAATAACGCGCGTTTCCAGGGCTCTTCGGCCATTCATTCTCTTCGAACTCTCAACCGCGAAATGCCCCCTCCAACGTCGCCTCCCCAACCGGGGGCGAAACCACCTCAACAGGCGCACAGCATGATGGGCTACGGACCACCTCCACCACAAGCGCCTCCCGTCGCTGTTGGCCCTCCTATGTCTTTCCCATCCGGTCGCGAACTTCCCGCTCTCGGCGCGCTTGCGAGATCTGGCAGCAGCAACAGCTCCATGTCGATATCGTCAATGTTGGGCGGCCCACCACCAGCCATGCGTGAATCGCAACCTCCGCCATCGCATTTCCCGCCTCATTCTGCGGCGCCTGGATCTGGTCCTGGTTTTGCGACTGCGATGCATGCCTCGCCGCGAATGCACTCTGCAGCTTCAAACTATCCTCCTTTCCGTCGACCTCATACTCCCGATCATCCGCGACCTTACGAGCCCAGAAACTCGCCGCCTGGACACTACTCCACACCCGAAGTCCCGCGTTACAGCACACCTTCTGCCTATTCAAGGCACCCCTCGGGTTCTGCAGATCATGCAAGAGAGCCTGGTAGGTTACCTCCTGGGCCTCCCCCAAGGCCGAGCAGCCAACCGAAGGCATATCCCGGCATGCCCCGACCGATGGAGATGGGGCGACCACCAGGACCAGAAGAGGCCTATGGACGAAGAGACGAGATGGGCCGACCTCCGCCCGGCATGGAATACAACCCTGAAAGAGTTGGTTTGCGACCTGATCCCTATGAAGAACGATATAGAGCAGAACGCGAACGAATGGGTGCAGTAGAGCAACGCGAACGCGAAAGAAGAGAGCGCGCATATTCTGGCAGCGACTCAGGAAGACACTCGATACATCCTGGCGACTATGGGCACCGCGAGCCCCCTCGGAATCCTATACCATACGGCCGACCGCCTGATCGTGATCCTAGGGAAGTCAGAGATCCTCGCGATCCTCAGGGTAGAGACCTAAGAGACATGCGAGAACGAGATGCACGAGATGCCCCATGGGTTCGCCCAGGCCCCGATCCCAGCTACCGAGCACCCATGGATCATCAGCGACCACATCCCGATTATCCTCCTGGTGCACCTTATCCTCCTCATGGTCTTGCCTATCAGGGCCCACCACCACCCGATCGATATCCACCAGCCTCCCATCCACCACCTCAGAATATGCCCCCTGGGCCCGCACCTTACGAGTCCCCCGATCGGGCCCGCATGACTTTGGTTCCTCAACAACAACAACACCCGCATCGAAGAGCAGAAGAAGGGCCACCGCCACCGACAATTGCATACAATGGAGCTCATGGTCCTGGGCAGTATGACTCTCCCCGACATCGCAACAGTGATGATGCCTCAGCCCCGAATGGCCAGCGTAATTTGTTAGCAATTCAGGAGATGAATCGCAAGGGAAGAATATCGCCGCTCCCACAAGCCGTGCAAGGCGCGCAATTGCAGCAACCCGGACCAACTGGCGAACCAGGAATTAAGAGCGAATTTGGTCGCATGTTTGCCGGCATTGGTAATGGTGTCATGGGAGTTTCAAGTCCCATCGCATCCGCTGCTATGCCCTTCACAACCGCAAGTTTGGCCAAGCGCGAGGATCCAGAGAACGTGACACCCGATTCTGGCCCCGAAGCAGGAGGAAAGGGCACCAAGGGCAGAAGGAGAAAGCTGAAGGATGATGACGGAAAGGGCGATGATGATAGCTCAGGTCGAGTAACCCCAGCGAACAGGGCCAAGCGTACCAAGACTCACCAGCATCACCACCACCATCAGTATGTTGGCTTACCGTTTTCTCGTGATCCAGCTGACCGTTATAGTCATCCGCACCATCACCATCATCACCCAGCCGACTCTGCGCCACTGAGCGGCGCCGCCCCTTTCAAGAACTTCAAAGCAGGTGCTCCCACAGGAGAGAAGGGCCTTCCAGTTCCCCATCACCACCACCCTCCTCGACCAATGCATACGCACCAGCACCAGCCGGCGAAACAGCCAGTGGCGAACGCGGTCCCAGTTATCCCCCCGAAATCGAAAACAATAATTTCATCAAAGGCTGTACTGGAATCGGTTGCAGACCGACCGAGACACCATATTGGGGATTTCATCTACGATCCTGGACTGAAACCTGGGCGACTGGTACCGAGTACCTCTACACACCGAGCCTTTGCTTCCAACCCCAAGCCATTGCCCTGGGAATTGATTAAGAACAAGGAGAATTGTATTCTGACGGTCAAGGTTGCGAGAATTCACCTTGCGCCTTTGTCGAGAGAGGAAATAACATCACGAGGCTATCTATGGGGCACAGATGTTTATACAGACGATTCCGACGTGGTTGCTGCTTGCATTCACGGCGGTTGGATAAAAGGAGAATGGGCTGAGGATGTGGATAACTCAGTTTTGGACATTGAGCAGGGCGCCACCGATAAGCGACGTAAGAAGCCAGCGAATCCGACGGTTGACCTGGACTCAGAAGACCTCATCATCACACCTCCTACCAGTGGGCCAATGCCGATCCCCGAGCGACGTGATCTGCACGTCAATATTCTGATCCTCCCTCGTCTGGTCAAGTACTATAGCTCCACTCGGCATGGAATATCCAGCCGAGAATTTGGCGGCGACTACGGCCATCGTCATTCGGTTCATGACGGAATCAGTTACATGATCAAGAGTGTACGATGGGTTGAGAATGGAGCGCAACCACAGGCTCGGCTAAGGGGCAAAGCTCGACGTGAGCGCATGCGTAAAGCTATGCGCGAGGTGAAGGGAAGCATCGACAACATCAACGGTGTTGAACTGGAGCTGGAGAAAAAACAGCAGGAAAGGCGATTACGAGGGGAGATATCCGCCACCTGGAGGAAGAAGGATTCTGAACCATCCGAAACGAAGAATAACGACCCAGTTGCGAACGACGGCGACAAGGAGAATCGATCAACCACCAATGACGTCGAAGGCGACAAGGAACAGAGCAAGGAACAGCCCAAGGATGTAGAGATGGACGATGCTAACGAAGCGCCGGCCACAGAGGAGAAGGCGGATCAATGACCTGGCAGTCACGATTTTGTCAGCTGTTCATTAAAAGGCGTTGGTGTCATTGCATTGCAGGGCAAGGAAACCAAAGTCTTGTAGCATTAGAATACCCCTCTTGATCATGCATGATAATAACAAGTATAATAAGAAGGCGTTTTTGGCCTTTGAGTCTAAATCGTCTAGTTTTGATACAATTTTGTACAGTTGTTTGTTTTTGCCACCAAATCATTGCCTCGAATATTTGTCGCAGGGCCATTATTCGCATAGTAAGGTAGTCTTAGAAATCTGTCACTCGTCCATTGTAAGACCAATCACCCTCTCCGCCCCATCGCAGAGGCTCATTCTTTGGACCGCCGACTTCTCCGGTCTTGGGATTTGTATCGCCCTCGAACTCAGGCGGGGCGCCACGGAATAAGCCCACGTTTACATCGTCTGCCTTTTCAGGAGTGGTGGTATGCCGAACCTGCGATGTAGCAGGTGTGGTGGCAGGTGCTTCTTCCTGGGGTTGGAAGGCTGATGATACGGAGGCTGCGCGCTGGAGACGCTCGAATTCGGCCTGTTGGTCGGCAGGGAGCTTGGGAGGCGAGGGGCGGGATTGGAAGGTTGAGGAGAGGCGGATTGAGCGGGAGGGGAGGAGGAGAGTGCGGCGGAGGAGAAGTCGTGACATTGCTGTTGATGTTGTGATTGTTTGGTTGGTGTATAGTTGGTTGTAGGAGTGGTGAAGTCGTCGTTGTTGGTGAGGATGACGAAAGATGATGGATTGATTCATAGACCGATGTGACGGAGATCGGGGGCGAGACGGGCCGAGGTTAGATTGATGACGGGAATTGTGGGGAATGAATGGAAGGGATCGGACGTGGGGTACGTACCGTTTGAACTGGTGATGGCTTCACTTGGAACTTTGTAGGGCAGGATATCCACGAACTTGTTCAAATACAATTCACATGAATACGATTATCCTCAACTTTGAAATTCTTACAGCTAAAAGATTGTCGTACCTTGCAAGAGAAGCCAAATGAATTACCCCCTTCGGCTCGTAACCTAAGGTTGGTACACTAAGAGGGATAACGAGAAACATGGGGGTTGATACATCCAATTCTCCTAGAACCCTGATAGAATTCCATTTTGCTTCACTCGAAACTTTCTAAACAGACATGTTGCGCATGAGAGTCTTGAGCATCGCTGTTTCTGACACATCGTCTCACTACAGCGGCGCAGCATCAGCTTCGGTCGCCCGAACGGGTGGCTGCAACGACACGTGGGATTAAGCCTGTGCTCTAGGAGCCTCAAGACAAGGGAAGCTCTGTGAAAGACGTAACCGAAACGCTAAAATAACATCTACGGTGTCTGTTTCTAGGTGTGGCGTTGTTAGTCTGACATTGATTGACACTTGTGCTCGGTCAAGGGTTTTGAAATGATGCCATGTCTTCGGCTTTCTATTTCGGTTGCGATATGTTGAGGCTCACTCTGTTAATGGAGTGAGGTAAATGATGAGAGTATCATGGGAGGTTTGTAATTGCTCACCGAGAAGTTTGCTTGTTGATGTGATGAGGTGAATGATGAGATGATGATGCTGAAGCCAAGTAAAGATCAACATATATCTAAGCACAATCACAACAAAAGGATTTGATATTCACTGGATTAGGCATTTCGGTTTCCAGAAGCCAAGTCTTTTAAATTGTATCATCTCTGTAAAAATCGCCTTAACACGCGTCTCTCACGAACCTCGTGGTCAAATCTCACTGTATCATTGGCTCACATATCACAGCCCCCATTCATCCAAGGCACTCTCCTACATCTCGGCTAAGCCAAGCTAAATAGACTCTATAACAACAACCCTCGCCCGTTTAGTTAGCCCCTGCGTCGAACCGTTTCTTCACCTGAAGGAGAGCCAAGATCGATTCTAAGCTTTTCGCCTATCGAATCATAGCTTCGCAAGGACGCACACCCGCGGGTAGTCGATCCAGTTCTTTGGGTGACTTAAAGAGGCCCGGACCCCACGGATCGTCAGATTGACTTGGTTGTACCTAGTCAACGACTACTAGTATAATTTGGCCAGCGTTTGTTATAACTTAGGCTTTCTTAATTATTATTATTACTGTATTGATCATGGATTGAGATATCGCTGTCGAGGAGACAGCAACAAGTTTCTGATACTATAACTCTTTGTTGTTACTCCCTCATGAGATGGCGGTGCTTCATCAATATGATTACATCTTTGCTCTGACTGTGATCTTCGCTTGTCTCGATGCCTGGAACATTGGTACGTCTCTTGAAGAACTAGCTGGACCACGCTGACTTTCTTCATAGGTGCCAACGATGTCGCCAATTCCTTTGGCACATCGGTCTCTTCGAGATCGCTGACCATGAAGCAAGCAATGCTCGTAGCAGCAGTTTGCGAGTTCAGCGGCAGCGTGGCTGTGGGCTCTCGAGTAGCAGATACAATCCGAACAAAGATTGTCGACCCTCACCACTACGACAACTCTCCTGGTGTTCTCCTCCTGGTTATGATGTGCACTATCATGTCATCCTCACTCTTCCTCACCTTTGCTACGCGACAAGGATTGCCCGTCTCGACGACTCACTCTCTAATTGGCGGCTTGGTCGGAGCTGCTACAGCTTCTATCGGTATCACCAAGGTCAGTTGGGGGTGGCATGGCGTGTCGCAGATCTTTGCGGCGTGGATCATCGCACCGTTGATTTCGGGTTTTGTTGGATTTATCCTGTTCATGTTTACCAAAAAGTTCGTCTTGACGAGACATACAGCTGTTAGGAGAGCCTTCCTCTCCATTCCAGTTTATACCTATCTAACTGTAGCTGCGCTCACGCTGCTTCTGGTATGGAAGGGAATCCATACAATTGATCTATCGACTCGGGATATAATCATCTCAGTCTTTTCGACCGCCACTGGGATAACTCTGCTTCAGATACTATTTCTGCTTCCTTTCCTATGGACTCGGATAATACACCAAGACTGGACTCTCAAATGGTATCATATCTTTCAAGGACCAATGCTCCTATGGCGATCACCACCTCCGCCAACACCAGCTGGCTTCACAAAACCTCGAATAAGGGACTACTACCAGGGACACCTCACACGAGAGGAACTTGACCACCTGAGAACATCTGAAAGTCTTCTCCGGTCAATCCAAACAGCAGACGGCCAGATGCCAGATCTGAACCGCGACGATGAATGGATCCTCCCACCGCCAGCTCAAACACCACCCAAGACTCCGCCAGGCCGATTCGAACGACGCCACTCATCAGAATTCATACCTCCCCGACCCGAAGGCCCATGGAGCAGCCCGAAAGTGATGGCATGGAGAGTCAACCGTGTGCTACTACGCGGTCTAGAGAAAGACGTAGTGGCTATGCAGAAGCGGAATAATATCCTCAACTGGGACTTGGAAGACATGCACGCCAGGTCCGCCCATTATGATAACCGTGCAGAGTACATGTATTCTGCTCTTCAGATTCTGACCGCCGCAACGGCGTCATTTGTCCACGGAGCAAACGACGTCAGCAACGCAGTGGCCCCCTTCACAACAGCCTACCAAGTATGGTCCAGCGGCGGTATCCCCGACTTTGTTGCCATACCGATATGGATCCTCGTCGTGGGCGGCGCATGTATCGTGTTGGGTCTTCTCACATACGGCTACCACGTCATGCGGACATTGGGCAATCGCTTGACGCTCATCTCACCAAGCCGCGGTTTCTGTATGGAACTTTCGAGTGCAATAACGGTACTCATCGCGACGAGGCTGTCTTTACCTGTGTCAACGACGCAGTGCATCACGGGAGCGACGGTGGGAGTCGGGTTGGCGAATGGAGACTGGAGGTGTATCAACCCGAAGCTTGTGCTTTGGATTTACATGGGTTGGGTCATCACGTTGCCGGTGACGGGGGTCATGTCTGGCTGTTTGATGGCACTTATCATAAATGCGCCGAGATGGGAGGGGTGATGATATATATCTCCTGGCGGTCGTTTATTTTGTATTTAGCGACGATATCTCCCAGTTAGTTTCCTCAGCCAGATCAAGGACACATAACAAAAATAGACTAGAATCAGAACAAGTCGAAGTGTCTGGAACCCTTTTTTTGAGTGAGACATTCTAAAGACAAGTGATCTAATGCTTTTGAGGGAAGGATAAGTTGTGCTT
Organism: Fusarium sp. NFCCI 5145; assembly: GCA_033439405.1. Classification (NCBI taxonomy): domain Eukaryota; kingdom Fungi; phylum Ascomycota; class Sordariomycetes; order Hypocreales; family Nectriaceae; genus Fusarium; species Fusarium sp. NFCCI 5145. Next base: position 444,798 of record JAWDHB010000427.1, read on the forward strand.
AGGTTAGCCAATATTTGTAACCAATGTCAGCATTTATTAGCCTTCAACCTTTGAGAAGATGTTGATTTCTTGCACCGCCTTTTTGAACAACGCAGCATGTATGCTTACACTTACTGTAAGATTGTTATAACTAGCCTTATCAATAGAGCTTAACCTCAACTGCCAAGAATCACGGTGGTATAACGTGAGATTCCAACTTATATACGCGTGATGCTTACTATTTATCGATAAGCTCGTCACTAAGTGAATTTTCTTTTCTTTCAATTTTTCATCAATCCATCAGAATGGCGCTCGATAAACTTGCTCCTGAAATTCTCCTCGACATCAGTAACTATGTTGAGCATAAAGACCTGCGAAGGTTTTGTTTGGCTTCTCACCGAGTCATGTTAACCCTTCAGGAGAAGCTATACAAGGTAATCGAACTCGACGAAACTTCACAGTCTGCGGCAGCATACTTTGCTGTAGCATCTGGGCCCCGAGGACAAATTGTTCGACATATTTTGTATAAGCCTCGTGACCCTTGGCCAAGACAAGACATCAGACATAGACCAAAGGTCAGGCTTAGCAACGAGACTTGCAGAGCACTCCAGTCACTTGGCCTGTTCCCATATTTGGAAAAGTTCCAGTTTGACCTGAGTGACTGGAATTTGTCGGATTGGAAAGATGCGCCCTTCAGCTTCAGCCGCTGGGGCTTTCACAAATATCACGGGCCTTGGCACTTCGAACCTTGGAGGGTTCTTATTGAGGGCAGTTTAGAAGCTCTGACGAAAAGTGCGGGCAGCTTCGTTCAACTTGAATTGATCGAACTTCCACCAACGAGAAGGGAGATGTATCACACCTGTGAATACGAATCAGATGCCTGGGGAGTCCTTCTCCGAGGTCTTGAATCGTTCAATATTTCACTGGCAGGGGTTGGGGACCGAGGAACCGGGACAATGACTACAGCTCATCAAGGCTTCATCTCTCTATTTCCCGAGATGTTCTTCAGACATTTGACTAGCGTCAAGTTCTTGCGGATTGCTGGAACTAAGGAGGCTATCATAGGTAATGAGAACTTCGTGGAGCCGATAGACTGGGCATCTCTTTGTTTGCCCCTGACATCATTTGAGTTGGAATATTCTCAAATTTCGGACAATTTGATCAGGTTTCTCGCAAGCCATGCAGATAAGCTTGAGAGGATCTGTCTACGGAACTGCATAGCCCCTAAGAAGCAAACCTGGTCCAACCTCATCCAAGTGTTCCTTGACAAGCAACCAATCCAACTTGTCGACTTTGAAATCGTGCCATACCCAGTACGCGTACGGCATGGACACCCAGATTACTGGCAATTAGGAGTGGTTGGCGGGTATAGCGTATTAGATGAGGCAAAGGCAGATAAAAGGAGGAGGTTTGTGGTGGGGCTGGCAAGTGATAGACATGGATGTATCAAGCCCGTGGAGGATTCGGCTGAGGACGGTGATCCAGAGCTCGACGAGTCTGATGTGTGTGAGTTATGGAATCAACTTGAGGTGGTTCTGGAACAAAATAGGCAGGGTTTGACGAAGTATCATGCTTGAGATGGTGCGATATTTCGAGTTGCTACTCAGTGCTCACTGAGCATCTTCCGCACATCGCTCGTCACAGAACATAGAAAGCGGCGTTCGACTGAGTATCAAGCAGATCAGTGGATAAGACTGGAAGAAAGATATCCGAAATATATGTATTTCTTCCTATTTTTGGGGCATCCTACACGGTAATATACAGTAACATCCTAGTACCTAAGGCAGATTTTCCAGAACTTATTGTAATTGGGATATCCCTTTTTCAAAGTATATGGTATTTCCGTTTCTTTTCTTTAGCCTTGAAGCGATGCAATGAGGATCCATCCGGATGTCCATCACGGACAATCTCGTGTAAGTATTCACGTGATGCGGCCGCCAAACCGCAGGTCAGTGATGCACGTGATCGCAAGTGGCTCTGTCCATCAAGCACCTGGCATTTACCTATCTACCTCCATCGCCTTACGGCGAAACCGGAGCTGGAGCTATTCACTTGAGCTTCGTCAAGCACATATAGATTCCAAATCAGCCTAATTAATCTTTCTCGTTCTCTTTCAATATAAAATCTCCGTTTTACAATTCGTCAGAAAATATACTCGAAACGCCATCTCCTAAACATCCGAGGCAACGAGCCATCCATCATGATAACCCCGCCACCCCGCTCCCTACGCGACAAGTGTCTCGAGCTCAGAGACAAGGTCGAAGCGTTTGTTGCTGAGGAACCTGAGACACAGATACTGCGCAATTTACAAGATCAGGTTCGCAAGTCGATAGAAGTCGTAGATGAGGCGCTACAGAAATATCGGTGCGTCTGCCGGATTGCTCTTACCGAGGGTACTGCTGACAATTGTAGGCCGGAAGAGATATCTTTATCATATAATGGAGGAAAGGACTGTAAGGCGCATTTTATGGAGCTTTGGGCTACTTATACGTCCACTGCTGTCCTCAGCTCTGCACTACCAGACTCTGACTTCTTCAGGTCTCGTTCTCCTCATAATTCTCCTCGCCCGCATGGGCCGACACTACTACTCAACCTCCGACAAAACAAACGGCACCTCCCCGCTTACACCCACTGAAAAGCTCCAATGCGTATATATCGTCGCCGCGCATCCCTTTATCGAAGTCGACCAATTCGTCGAAAAGACCAGCGCCGAATACGGTCTCGAAGTCGCGCGATACGTGCTACCGATGAAGAAAGGCCTCGAGATATACCTTGAGGAGCGGCCGAGTATCAAGGCTGTCTTTGTGGGTACAAGAAGGACGGATCCTCATGGCGAGAACTTGACGTTCTTTGATCCGACGGACGCTGGCTGGCCGTCGTTTATGAGGATACATCCGGTTATTGACTGGCATTATGGTATGTCCTCCAAAATTGCAATTTTCGCTGTCTGATCGGGGATGAGAACAAGCATGGCTAACGGTGTTCTAATAGTTCAAATCTGGGCTGTAAGTTCACCCACGACTATGCGCTTGAACGAACTAACATGACCAGTTTATCCGACACCTGGGCATCGAGTACTGCCCCCTGTACGATCAAGGTTACACGAGTCTGGGCGGGAAGAAGGACACGCATCCAAACCCTCACCTTAAGAAGCAGGGTCAAAACGGCGAGGGTTTCCGACCTGCGTATGAGTTAACCCAAGATGACGAGGAGCGGCTGGGTCGCGATTCGTGAGGGTGAGAAGCGACTGTATTTGTAAGGCTTGTTGATGTTGCATAGGATCGCATTGTATAGAGCATAGACTCGCGGCGTTTGGGCGAATCATCTCACTATCTCATTGCATTCGTTTATTGCATCGCGTTACGTGTCGAGGTCTTGCCTGGAGACATCTTTTTTGCAGCCGGTCTCTCACACCTCATCTACAGGGACCTGGTCCACATACTCCTCGAGTCTTCTGTACGTCTCCATCCGGATCTTGGCCGCTTCTTCCTTGTGTCCTCCTCTTCGCAGAAATGCCTCCAACTGCCACATATCATGAATCACCTGCGGCGCGGTATTTGAATAGCCAAACTCTCGCATGGCGATCACGCTGCGCAATCTGTCCGTTGCGATATCAATGTCGAAACCGAGTTCCATATCAATCTCGGTGAGGACCTTCATGAGGTGTGCCATAGTCCGGGCTTGGAACCTGGTTATATGGTGTAGCTGTGTTATACTCCTGTCGCTTGGGTAATCTTGAATCTCTTCCAGAATGCGACTCTTCACTAGGGCCAGGCGTACTAGAGCTGCCATATTTGACTTGGTGAAAGCCATTGTGCTGCGATGTTGGATCGCTGAGACACATGTTGCTTTGACGATCTCGTAGTCCTTGGGCGGGAGTGTGTCATCAACTGTGACCTTGGAGACAGGGTAACTGAATAGAACAGCCTCTTGGAAGGAAGAATCATTGAAAGGACACTTATTCCCCACCGCTGAGAACCACTTGTCAAGTCGATCAAGCTGATCCATGCGTAGCTTGATACAAGATGAGTCCCATACCAGGCGGTAGTACATAAGCAGCAGTCTTGAGTCGCAATTATTGCAGATGTTCTCTGCATTCAAAGCCCAAGCTTTCTCAAGAAGCGGCATTTCATCCCACGTAAACTCTTTCTGCCAAACATACACCGCTCTCTGCAGGCTTTTCAAAGTCTTGGTGACAGGATGCGCTTCGTCATAAAGATTACTCGCCAGTTCAATCAGCTGAATCAAAAGCATGTTCAGCAGCTGAGTCTGACCAAGACGCACCATGTGATACATGATCTCCAAAACGTTCCAGACGAACAAAGGAGCTTCGACGTGTAACATGGCTTCGACATCCAGAAACGCCTTGCGGGTTAGACGGCCCGCCAGAACGCCTTGACCGCATTTGATAAGCTCCACGATGGTTCGGAAGGCGAAGCTTAACTGCTCTGGGTCATAACGGTTTATTGTGCCGTTGTGCTTCTTACCATAAGGTTGATATCCTTCCGTGTGTATTGACTCAAAGAATGAGGTGCTCCAGTCATGGATGCATGTAAGAAATTCAAGACTTGCTGCTTCTGAGGGGCTTGACTTGGGGGTGACAAGAAGTGACTGTCTGTATGGTGTAGTATGTGTAACAGTAACAACCTGCCGTTTCTTACTCCACGGTAACCTCGATGTATTCCTTGGTTTATTCTTGTAGAAACCCCATTTTGTGAATCGTTTCTTATACATCTGGATGCTGAATTTCATGTGAGCTTATCATAATATCAACTTAGCCGCATAGGACGCTCTCACGTTGCCTTGAAATTATGTCGCTCCTCCATGATATCCATGACATTTCGAAGTTTTCTCCTCTCTCGAACGTATAAGTTCTCTATGATTGGATACACAGCTGTCCATTCTTCTTCGGAGTGAGACGTTATAAGGTCCGGCTTGTTCCGAAATGTCAGATTGGTGGCTGGTTTAGGAGCAAGAGAGGTCGTTTTCGACGCCATGTTCTAGAGTTCTTTAGAAGTCTAGGAAGTTGGATGAAGGACAAATAATAGAAGGTTGAGTTGGAGGGACGAGGGAACGATGATGCGTGGGATGTGTTAATGAGATAGCGGTGCATCTAACCCTGTTCAACGTTGGGTGGCTGACTAAATACTAGGCGGCCAATAGGGTAAGTGAGAGTGAGAATGGCTCTAAACGTCAGTGGCTTATTGTCATAGGTACCTAGTAGTCTATGCCATGGCTGATATGCTCAAACAGGTATTTTGCTATCAATCTAGTCATGGAATGGCTATCCCGAAAACCTGAACAGGTTGTTGGGTAAAACAATTTACTGCGTAGGATTGAGAGATGAATGGGGAACACATGAGCTCGATCAAAGGGAAAGACACTGGTGGGTTTCTTAACAAGAATGGATCTCCCCTAATATTTTTCATATAAATGAAAATTTAATAGTAATATTCATCAACTTTTGTCTACTAGTTCAATCATGTCTGCTCTAATGGAAAATAAAACCAAGGGGACAGCAATCGTTCCATTCATTCTTTGGAAGCAATTTCGCAACACCCAGCTCAAACATCACACAACTATCATCACTGGAGGAAGCTCAGGTATAGGCCCTCAAATATGGGCGCAATGTCTACACCTTGGTCCAAGTCAACTTATCCTGGCTGTTCAATCTCAACAGAGAGGAGATGACGCTTGCAAATGACTGAATATTGAATTTCCTGAGGTGGATATCCAGGTATGGTTGTTTGACATGGAATTCTTTTTGGCTCTGTGCGTGAGTTTACCAAGCGCCGTATACCCCTGATACTGCTTATTGGTAGGGAGGAGCACAGTCGATGTGGTGATACAGTTTCTGCATTCCCATGGATCTTATGGAGACTGGGAGATTCGTTCGTAGGTTTTGGTATGATGTGTTGACTAGATATGTGGTTGCTAACCAGGACTAAGTATCCTATCATTATGAATACCGAATCCGGGCTGAAGATTATTGAGAAGTCGTGGAGAGAGACCCACGAGGAGCTTCAGATCAGAGATATTACAACGATTCTTGGCAGGGCACACGTGCAGTCTTAAATGCCGGTTCAATATCTCACTTGTACGAATGCGGGATAGGTCTTAATTGGGGGGGAGCTCGTATTAAGATGATGACATCTGAGATTTTTAGCCACTGGGTTAACCAGTCAATGATATGATACTTGGAACTTGGAAGCTTCGTCTCCCCAGCTTCTATTAACCAAGGTTATTAAGCGAAATTCACTGACAGGCTGGCTAACAAATCTCCCTCAGGTGAAGTACTCCACTGACAACCCCATCATCACGTCGAGATGGGACGAAAGAAATAAGCTACGACAAACGGTTCCTAGCGCCGGGTATCTGAAACGCGAAAGGGGTGGATCATCTTGACTTGTTGGGCAGATCGGTGCAACCTGAATATTGTGATCCTTCTACCGGTGAGACCAGTGAGAGTAAGCAAAGTAATCACCGGTGACAGCATCTACGTAGGTAGTGAGCGTTTAGTTGGTGATGAGCTGCATATTTACCCGCCGTGCTGAGACTTATCCACTCCCTGTTCCTGAACTGGTAATGATGAATTGGTGAACAGAAGGGACAATCTGCAAGGAACCAACATTTGACATTGCCGAACATCCCAAGCAAGCGTCTGCCAATTTAACCGGGTAATCAGCACAACCTGGGTCGATCTCGTCAACTTTCTTGTCACGATAAGCTATTTTCTTTGCCAGTTTCGGGCCCTGACCCGACAAAAAATGCACACCCTGGTCACAGACCTGAGACGAAGCGGAGATGCCCCAGGGTATATCGACGAAAGACTACTGACGGAACATATTTTACCGTAAGGTTAAAGGAGACAAGGCCTTCGTATACCAGTGGGACGATTACATTGAGCATGGGTTTAATCTTGTTGGAACAGTTATGGAAGGTTACGGTTGGTAGTATATATCATGATCAATCCCGCATCTATTACTTGCTTCTCTCTTATTGACAAGCGCGAGTCGTTTATTAACATTCCTTCTTTTTCGTTCTTTTTTTCAGTAGTAAAAGCAAAATACACTCTTTTGTTTGTCTTTTTCAACTACTTACACTCTTTTCACCATGTACAAGACAGCCCTCCTTGGACTTTTGGCCTCGAGCCCTGTCTCGGCCCAGCTTCACAGCCTGGCGCAGGGCGCCGGACTCAAGTACTTCGGCACAACCGTCGACAACAAATACCTGAGCGATGCAACCTACAGCAAGCTCGCTGACAACATCAAGGAGTTTGGTCAGCTTGTTCCCGAGAACGGACAGAAGTGGGAGACGGTTGAGCCCAAGAAGGGCGACTTCACTTACACGACTGCCGACGTCGTGCCCGATCTTGGAAAGAAGAACGGTCAGGTTCTTCGATGCCATGCTTTGACCTGGCACAGCCAGCTACCCACCTGGGGTGAGTGATGATCTGTATTCGTGCTTAAGATATTGTTCTAACGGGTGTAGTTTCTGGCGGTTCTTTCTCCAAGGAGGAACTCACTGAGATCATCGAGGCTCACATTGCCAACGTTGTCGGCCACTACAAGGGTGACTGCTACGCCTGGGACGTAGTCAACGAGGCTATCGATGACAACGCCGAGTGGAGAGACAGCGTCTTCTCCCGCACTCTTGGAACCGACTTCCTCGGTATTTCCTTCAAGGCTGCCAGAAAGGCCGACCCCAAGGCCAAGCTGTAAGTTCTTGTCTGTCTTTCAATAGCATATATATCTGACTGCTTAGGTACTACAACGACTACAACCTTGAGCAGAACGGCAAGAAGACCGACAAGGCTGTCGAGCTTGTCAAGCTTCTCCAGAAGGAGGGTGCTCCTATCGATGGTGTTGGTTTCCAGGGCCATCTGGTCGTCGGCGAGACTCCCTCTCGCTCTGCGCTCGCTGCCACCCTCAAGCGCTTCACTGATCTTGACGTCGAGGTTGCTTACACCGAGATTGACATCCGCCACTCCAAGGTTCCCGCCTCTGCTGCTGATCAGAAGAAGCAGGGAGATGACTATGCTGCTGTTGTCGGCTCTTGTCTCGACACCAAGGGTTGTGTTGGTGTTACTGTCTGGGGTATCACCGACAAGTACAGCTGGATCCCCGAAGTCTTCCCCGGTACTGGTGAGGCCCTCCTCTACAGTGACAAGTACGAGAAGAAGCCCGCCTGGACCAGCGTCTCTAGCCTCCTCGCTGCCGCTGCCACTGGAGTCCCCATCAAGTCCACCACCCCCGCTACCACTCTCCAGACCAAGACCAAGCCTGCCTACACTGCCCCTATGAACACCTCTGCTCCTCAGACTACCATGCAGACTCGCACTGCCCTTGCTACTGAGGTTGATGATAATGATGACGACTGCACCGAGACCGAGGCTCCTTTCCCTACCTACGCTGTTCCCACCAACGGAACTCAGGTCTACCCAACCAAGGCTCCTGTCTCTGACGACTCCGACGATGACTGTGCCGAGACTGAGGCTCCTTTCCCTACTTATGTTGTTCCTACCAACGGAACCCAGGTTTACCCAACAAAGGCCCCCGTTTCCGACGACTCCGATGACGACTGTGACGAGACCGAGGTTCCCGTTCCCACCAAGGCTCCCGTCTCTGATGGCGAGTTCAAGCCCACCGCCGCCGCCGCCGCCGAGCCCACCACCCGCGTCCCCATCATCCGTCACAGCAGCTCGGCCTACACCTACAAGTGGAACACCGAGACCACCGCCGCCCCTCAAGGTCCCACCGGCACTGCTCCCGCCTACCCCGTTGGAACCGGCTCCGGTAGCATTGTCAAGCACTACTACCAGTGTGGTGGACGAAACTACAAGGGCCCTACTGAGTGCGAGAAGCCCTACAAGTGCGTTCAGCAGAACGAGTACTACTTCCAGTGCGTTTAAGGAATATAATTAGGTGGGATGGGTGCTTTGTTCTTCAATTTGATACATGTACATAGTTATCTTTACATATAATTGAGAGTTCCTCGCTTGAAGCAGGGATCGTTGCTGGGTAAATATGTGCCACGATTTGTGAATGCCCTTGACATGAAAATACTAAGTGTATAACTTTGGTTTACGGAAAAGTATTCGCTCCTAATACTCTCTTTGGGCCTGAGAGGCGGAGTCTCGGATGGCTCACTGTCTGTTCACCCCATCAGGATGTGGCCAACAGAGGCGGAACAGAAAGAAACAAATCGTATATGTGACTCATCACAATCATAGAACTAAATTCATGAAACGATGACGGCCTTCACTCAAACATGACTCTGAACAATACAGCGTGGTGCCAATAAGCCTTAGCTCTTTGCATCTTGACTTGTGGCTGGCAGTGTTGGCCAGGGCCTCTGTCAGGGTAAGGCTTGATGTGGTTCCAAAACCCATGGTTCGCAAAATTGGATAAGAGAAAAGTCTACATGAGTTAATAAATTCCAAGTTACTGTCTTTAACAAAGTGAAGCTTTATTATTTTGGCAATTTTGAAGCTTAAAACTGACGGGTCTCACACAAACTGACACTCATAAACCTTCGGCCAGTCGTCGCTAGTATAAAAAGCCCATCATTGAGCCAGCAATAGCATACAGCAATGGGGATTCTCCTTTCTATCTCTTCAATTACATGGTCTGTAATAAGGGCTGCGAAGATATACACGAAAGCCCCTGATGTTCGATAATGGACGTGGTTAAACGCACATCTCTCGCGCGGATTTGGATTCACCCCTTGATAAACTGAACACACTTCATTAGTTCATACGCAGATATTTATGTTTAAACTTCAACATTGATTACATTTTATATTAATAAATTGCAAGTGTGAGTGAATACATTTGCAAAGTAAAACTGTATCTGAGCAGCTGGCTTAGCTGTCGAGTGATTCTAGGTTGCGTATGAAAACACATTATCGCCTTTCTTGTTCTGTGACGCTGCCATTAAAGGATGTTTATTCACTCAAATATTTCTACTGGGTCTATAAATATCAGCCATTCTCCTCCATTTCTGTCCCATCTATCTTCTTCCTCCCACCATCCTTTCCATCCATCGATCACTGATCCACCCACATTACACACTACACACTCTAACACTCTATCACTCTTTCATCTACATCACCCTTTTCTCTCATCAGCTTTCCAAACATCTACTTGAAACGCAAGCATGATGTTTCTGACCAAGGGAGAAATGAAGGGCCTCGCCAACGGCCTCGTTTCCAAAGAGGCCCTCACCACCATCTCTGCGGCCAAGATCGACCAGTTCGAGGGCTGGTGCGAGTCTCGACCGTTCAAGCACTTCTTGAATAACAGGGCTTGCATCAACAGCCCATGCAAGTACACAGCCCTCCGCCTTCTCAAGGAGTGGGCGGCCGATGAGCTGTACTACCTCATCAAGTCTGAGGTTAGTCTGTTTCCCCAGCAGCGAGGTGCAAATGCTAACATTTGTATGCAGCGAGAAGAAGAAGACGACGCAACTGAAGCTCCTCAGACAGTTGCCTCTAAGACAGTCGCCTCCCAGACTCCTACTGCAGAGACTGCTGTCGGCACCGCTACTACTTCTTCGGCTCCGGTGATTGAGGCAGGTCCCGTCTTCCACGGTGATGACATGATTGCTTTTTAAGCAACAGAGGATTCACCGGATGGTAGCTTCGTGGCTTGAGGGAGCATACTTGATACTTGTGGGAGCTCATAAAGGTATTGGGAGGATCAGGATACAACGTGTTCTCTCAAATGAACTCCATGAACTTCTGTAGGATAGGACAAAGCTTTTGAGTCCTCATGGCTATGGAGTTTAGGCATGATAGGAATATGTACTGCGATGATTATATTCTATTCAATCTTCCGTTTCCGTTCACGATGGTTAGATGTGATTCCCCATATAATGTGACTCTGGTGATTCTCTGGTTTCCTTCCAACAGATTTGGAGAACAAAAATGAAAATCTCCCATAAATCATGTTCATTCTTTTTGTGAAATAACACTGCCAGTGACTATTGTCGCCATGAACCCTACCGTTGAGGGATCCAGGCCAGATCAGTTACCACGGAGAAGTCAGGGGCATGTATCATCTCAAGAGGCAGACTTCCAGGCCCAAAAGCATACGCTGTGTTGTCCATGACATTTCCATCAAGTGCTAGAATCATGCAGACCAAGGCCTGTGATTCACTGACGAGCCTTTTTGCCTTGTGGCCTGCGCGGTCGGGGACACTTTAGGGCTTCACCCTTGGGTAATGTGCTCAAGCTGTTTGCACTTATAGCTCTTTGCAGGCATACAACCTCAAGCTTTGCAAATGTGCTCAAGCCTGTACGAATCACGATCCCCCGCATTGCTGGCTCTATTTATACTTTCGGAGCACTGCCGCAACTTGGCCTCTTCTAAAACCCCAATGCATATATTCGACAGGCCTCTCCCATCTCTCCTAATTTCTTTCTCCTTTTTCTATAGGTACGCAACACTCACTCCTCTTCACATTTTGGAGCGGTTCATCCTCACAAACTCATCAACTAGGATCCTTTTACTTCGGTAAGACATATCGTACCACCCGCCATCTTTCTTTCTCTAATATTTTCAGCTTCCACCCACTTGAGCCGATAGTCCCTCTAAGAAGCCAGCGTACGGCCAAAGCAATATGGGCTATTTAGCAGGTTAAGATCTCGTCCGTCATCGCGATCAGATAAATCATTCCACCAACTCGGAGCGGCCATGCGCCGCCACGCAAAACGCTACAACCCAAGCATCTCCTACTGAGCCGCGGTGTGTACGAAGGGCAGGGGCGTAAACAACCAAACCGATGACTTGTGCTTACTACGGACTCCTCTCTCAAGAGCGATGATTGCGATGCTCTATCTCCAGCATGACGGAGTCTTACAAGATTACCCGGGCCTTTCGGACAAGGAAGTGCTCGCTGGCTGTCGCTTCTTGAACTAGCACAAGGGGCAAGGACAGGCTTCCAGTTACAAGGCTCAACTGCAAATAACACATCCAGCTCATAGTCTGGGCCATACGTCTTAACTTCAGCCAGCTATCCGCAAGACTGATATCCAGAAGAGAGCAGCTGCCCTTCAGATCGGCCAAGACCCGCTCCTCAAGGAGTACGACCTCGACTTGCAACTTCATGGACAAATAACTCCAGCAACTTCGAAGGTCATACACCACCACCACCTGGTGAATAGAAGAACACAGCAAAATGCGATAAGTGATGTAAATTACAGGATTCAGGGAGTCATGAGTTTTGAACGCACTTTGCGCCCGCCAGTAAACAATATTACGACTCATTATGCCGCTGCTTATACAAGCATAAGGCACGAAGCCAGATTTGCAACCACAAGACTCAATTGCAAATAACACATCCAGCTCACAACCTGCCGCCTTATGAGCAAATAACACATTCAGCCCTGAGTGGGCATGCACGACTACCCACAAACAAAGTTTCAAACTGTTTCTGTTCAGTCTGCTTCAGTGTTATATACCCGCAACGGCGAGTCGGAGCTCCCCGGTGAGAACAATACAACGACCCTTTCCATACAACGGGATGCGCAAGATACCATGCCGAAACAGAAAGGTAACGACATCAGACTAGACGGGGCTCTCCACTCTATGGCGTCCCGTTCCAGGGAACTCGGAAGGCACCGCATCAAAAACATCCTCTACATATTACAACTCGGGCCCGAGATTCAGATCTCAAATTCGAGCCGTTGCTAGGAGCTTTTCATCAGGGTCAACAACAAGTCACACAGTTGCTACCTCAGTGTTCCTGTCGAACTCAACGAGTGGCCTCAATTCACAAATTGCTTCAATCTGTTTGAACATTGTCTGTGACACACCCTTCAAGCTGCGCTGTTCATCAGGCCACACCGATCACCAAGTGTGACTCTAGAACGAAGTGCAAGGAGTAGTTTCTAGCTTTCCTACTTCAAAGCGAAGGTTCAATTGTCGAATATGTTTACAGCTCCTCCGCAATCAATTTGTTCAGCCACTGTTCAATCAAGGTCCTTCCTCAAGTGAGGTTATCGCAAAATGCCAACCCAAGGTGAAGTGGGAAGACAAGCTTTCAGTCACAAGTCTCAACTGCAAATGACACATCTAGCCCACAGTTTAGATGCAAGATATCAAGCAAGAGATCCATATCGGAAGCACCAGGACACAACAAAAGCAGGTGGGCGACCGGTCTGTATTCCAGTCAGACATTTAGTTCGAAGCTGTCGGCGACAGATTAGACTGCCCCGACCAGCAGTAGCCTGCTCCCAAGTTGTCCGCCCAACTCTTGGACCTAATCCCTATCCCGATGGTACAGATCTATTTTGCCGACTTCCCTTAGCTACAATGTTCTACCAACCAGAGGATATTCACATTGGAGCAATTTCGCCGTCGTTGAAGCGGAAAGCGGCCTCAACCAGGGCCTATGAGGGAGGGTAAGAGGAGAGGCAAGAGGAAGACCTCGGACCGGATTAAGGCATGCTTTGTTGCGTTGTTTTGGGTGGGATCCTGTTGGTATAAGGCTTTTATTCTGCTGCCGCGACTCAGACTGTGGCTGCTGAATGTGAAGACCTGTGTATGATAATTGGAATATGGAGGATCAAACAATAAAGAATGGGAATACAGCTGCCTCTACTCCCATGCCTACAGCTCACACTGTTGTTCTTTGTACTGGTATCTGGAACATGGTCGCGTACACCACTCCATGCACTATGAATAGCAGAAGTGATAATTAACAAATAAACGAACATAGATTCATTCTACTTTGCGATCAACTAAGCCTAGCGTCGCTCCCACTGGTTGATCACTGGTGTTCTCAAATTTGGCAAAAAATGCAAAAAAGATCGACGGAGACAAGATTCGAACTTGCGCGGCCGAAGCCAAAGCATACATCGGTATTTCGAGTGCTTCTCCTTAACCACTCGGACACTCCGCCAATTGTTGAAGACGAGCGTGATAATTTAGTCTATACGTAGCAGCCATTGGACACTCTCTAGAGGCAAACTCCAAAACGATTGCGATAATTGAAAGTGGTGAAGAATTAAGTATTGTCAGCAGCCAAAGTCCAGAAGTACGGGTCAAGACTTAAACTCTTGATCTTATCGACGTGTAAACTATGAGATATATTGCGCAATACTACGTACAGACCAATAAGTTTACATCGATCCATGGTTATCTATGAATGAATGAACATGTGCAAGGAGTGGCCAATCACATCCATCCAGTCTCGGGGTGCAATTGTTCCCCAACCCCAAGACCCTAAAGTCCTGATCAATGATGATGACGGTGATGGATCAAGTTTAGATGACATCTGAAGATGGAATTATTGGTCTTGGTCCAAGTTGGCCTGCAGTAGCTCATGCACAGTAAAATTGCCATATCCCACGTTCCTATCCTAGAAGGCTAAAGCATCAGCGGGCTCTCACCCCTGCTATCTCAAGATCGACGCTCCAACTCCACGTGCATCCCATTCGCGTCGCCGTTGGATCTACGAATCGGCCGGGTTTACGATCCGTCTTCTCGGCGCCAATGGCGATCACCGTTCAAACCGTTTTGGTCACCGAAGACATGGGAGTAGCAACGCTCACGCGAGTTATATCCGTCTTGGCTGGATCTTGATTCAAGCTTAAAAAGCGCCCGAACGCCAATGTAACTTTAACTCTACTCAGGATTGTCAGTAATGCGTTCTCTATCTTTCACAATGGTTGCTACTGCTTCGCTCGTTCAACTGGCTTTACTGCCTAGCTTGGTTATTGCATCCTATGTTGCCCCCAGGGCTAAGGGTTTTGACTATGATTCCTTGACTCTTCGTGAAGTCGGAGCTCGTAACACCCTCGTTAGTCGTCCCCCACATCTAACAGCATAGGATGTTTTACTAACATGCCCAGGACTGGCGTGTTTGGCTTGAAAAGGATGGCCAACCCATCTCCTTCTGGCATGATGTTCCTATTTACCCTGAAAAGGGTAACAACCGCATCGTGAGCTACGTCGTTGAGATTCCTCGATGGACCGACGGCAAGATCGAGACCAAGCGCGATGAGCCTCTGAGTACGACACTATACTCCATACACCATTGAACATCACTGACCAGTTGCAGATCCCATCTTCCACGATGATAAAAAAAAGGCTCCTCGTTTCGTCGAGAGTGTCTGGCCTCACAAGTCGTACCCATTCCACTACGGTTCTATCCCTCAGACTTGGGAGAGCCCCAACTTTGACCATGACTTTACTGGATACCCCGGTGACAATGATCCCATTGATCTTTTCGATATCACTGAGGCGTGAGTATTCTTCTGGATGTTACATGGCAAATCTGACATGTTGGTAGCCCTTCGCACGTTGGCCAGGTCAAGTCTGTCAAAGTCCTTGGTGGGCTTGCTCTTAATGATGGCGGCGAGACTGACTGGAAGGTCATTGGAATTGATACCAAGGACCCTTTGGCTGCTCTAGTTGACTGTGTGTACCATCCACTGCTCCATCGTCCCTCTTTTCCGAGCACTGACATCCCCAGCCGTCGAGGACCTCGAAAAGTACCGCCCAGGTCTCGCCAAGACATTCTACGACTGGTTCACTGTAAGTCCCCCCCCCCCCCCTCCTCTCCAACCCAACCCAACTAACAACATCAGTACTACAAGGTCCCCCGTGGCGAAAGTGTTCTCGAGATCATCGGCGGCGACTACCAGAACGCCAAGTTCATGGCCAAGACCATCAAGAGCAGCCACGGAGACTGGCAGGATCTCGTCCGCGGAAAGGTTGATTCCGGCAAGATCAACTACAACCAGACCAGCACCAAGAGCTGGAAGAGCTATGTCAAGAGCAAGGATGCTACCAAGAAGCTTGGTCTTCCTGCTAAGTCTAATGTTCTCCCTGCAGCTGAGAGGCCGGCCAAGTATGACTTGTGGTACTACCTTGACAAGGACTACAAGTTGATCCAGCTCCCTGGGAACTAGACTCTTTTGAGTATGTGTTCGACAACTGTATCTAGAGCGCTATAAATATATAGAACTTATTGAACACCTTCTGTTTCGATGTGCCACGCCGACGGCAGCAAGGTCGGCGCTTTAAAATAAGAATAAAATAACCTTGTTTACGTCAACAAAAGGTGTGATGCACCGCGGCACAGTTATAATGAGGTTCTCTTAAAATTTATTAAGAAGCGATTCTTCAAGAATTAAAAATGGCTAGTAATTAATCTAAGAAACAGATAAATGGCTCCTATATCTATGATCTGTAATGCGCCGCTGTATAGTCCAAGTCCCTTGCAGTTATCTGCCCGGGTATATCGAGTAAACATCCTTTTAATTATCTGACATGGAAGTAACATGTGCTTCAACTGAATTGGACAGTCTCATAAGAGCTCTTGGCCCTGATTTTTGGGCCATATTTGAACAACACCCACGGAACCGGCAACAAGGCCAGTGCAATGAAACCGAGAAGACTGCTGGCCCAATCGATACCCAGCGTCTGATACACTGTCTGAATGTTAGCTTGGTTGAGAAAATTAGCGAACAGACTTACTCTGAAGAGTGAACAGGGGAAACACTCCCGCAAATCCATACCGGGCAAGGCTGTTCGCACTAGCAGCGCTGGCAACAACATTTCCATGATATGTGTCCGTAATATACTGTATCGTACTAACAAACACAGATAGATTTCCCCACGCAAATACAATCATAGAAGCCGCAGGACTTGCCCACGACACTCCAGGTCTTGCTGTCCAAGCAAACCAGAACAGGCCGATTGGCAGCCCGAGGCTACCAATCATGGAGGGGTAAAGACGATGTTCAGGCGGTATTCTGTTGGGAGGATACTTGCTCGCTTGCTTTCGGTACAAGAAGACATCGCAGAGCATGACGGTGATGAGACCGAGAAAACAGCCGATGACGATGGAGAGAAACACCAGACCAGACTGCTCGAGGGTGAACTGATAGACTCTTCCAAAGGTATAGGGCACAGCAGCAAAAAAGCTGAACAGGGTTCCAAACTCGCAGGACACGTATAAACAGATGAATGCTGTGATGGGTTCCAAGAAGAGCATTCGCACAGGTCGTAGAACTGCCACGAGGGCAAACATCCTGAGTCGAGCGGCCAAGGGCGGCGGAGGGTCGACCTTCAAGCCCTTCTTCTTGGCAAGCCTGCGCTTTATAATCGGGTGAAACGTCTCATGTCCAAAAGCCAAAGCCGCGATGATCATAGTGAGTATTGAAAAGAAGACCAACGTCCACTGCGTCCACCGCCACCCCTTAATCTCCACCACAAATGAGCCTATAACCGGTCCATCATAAAGTTAGACAAATCCTTATCATACTCTGTAGAAGTTCACTTACCCTAATCCAGGCCCTAAGAATGGCATGAGGATAAAAACTGCGGAAACAGGTCCCCTAGTCTTGGGCCTAAAGGTTTCGGCCAACGACCCAGGCGCAACAGCCAGAACAGGCGCCCAGCACAATCCCGCCAGGAATCGCAAAATGATCAACCCTGCGATACTATGCACAAAACCTGCACCTATAGTGAATAGTGCACCAAGAGGAACACTTGCTGCGTAGATGGGATAGCGGCCGATGGTTTCTGACAATGGGCCGCCAATTACAGGGCCGAAACCAAGAGCGAGGACATAGAATGTCAGAGGGAGGAGAGCAACTGTGCTGCCAACGTTGAATTCCTCCATGAGTTTGTTGCGGGCGGGACTCATGATGGAAGTTGCGATAGATCTGGGTAAGTTGTTAGTGAGTGTAAACTGTTGTGTTTAGCTGAGAGAGGAACTTACGCTAGAAGCGCGGCTGAGGAGAGCATCACAACTTGGAGTGTCTTTCTCCATGCTGGCCAGTTATATGGATTATGAGGACTATTGTCCCAGTCCAATTCATCAACCACATGTTGTTCTTGAGGTTGTGACATGGCCAAGGAGATTTCTGTTGCAGTGTCGTTGGTGAGCGTGGCGCCCAAAGCGACATCTTGCTCAACATCGCTACTGGGCAGATCGCCCAAAGGAGCGTCTTGCTTCTCTATATCGTTAGTGAGTATGCTGCCCGAAGGAGCCTCTTGATGCTCGGTAGTTGTCATGATACAGTTGTATAACTGGAAATCAATGCCTGAGTTTCATTCCTGAGGCTTCACAGCTTCACTTTATACACCATCCAAAACTCCAACGGACTTGTCGATTGCCATGTATTAGAAATGGTAGAATGCACTAAGACACCAGAAATGGCGGAATGATGCCGAGTTGGGAGTATTTATGTGATTTCCCCGTCGGTGGTTGTGATTACTGATCAGCTTTCGAGCAGCAGTTGGTCGCGCACACACGGTCGCTGCATATAACTCGGCTTTGAGATTAATGATCATAGTCGCGTCAGTAAGCATTGTATATATTATATGAATTACCCCGCTTATAAAGCCCATTTGCAACAGTTTTGGCCATGAAGACCTCGGTAAGAGACTTTCGCGACTATCAGGATGTCATGAAAGGCGAACTGTACATGACAGTGCATCAACTTTCCATGTATAGAAGTTATAAATCCGACCGGTATGATGATGTTGCAAGTCACTAACATCAAGATTATGATCTTCAAATACGGTGTACGATAAAAAAGAGTGAGGTGAATTGACTGAAGGATAATACACCATCCATCATTGAACACTAATCAGGCCGATAAGGCATTATGATGACAAGAATAGACACTATGACAGAAGATGCCTACTTACACAGGGCGAACAGAAGTCTGGACATATGAATTTGTGCATCTTTCATTCTCCTCTGATCCGAAATATTACTCTCAATGGCGAGCGAAACGCTTCTAGGAGTCCGGCCCAGCCCACACCATTTGCATACAACTGGGGTTTGCAACATATAGACACTTAAGTTGAATCCTATTTTTAGGTCAAGATTAAACTTACACCGACTTCGATTGACAGTTGTATTGTATACGAATATAAACTTTCACTTTTGGTATGGCCGATTCATCTCACAAAGCTAATCAATCATTTAACTTACATGGTATTATAAGCTCAGCCAACCATTGTATGTCAAGTCCAACGTTGAGCCACAAAACTGTGTTCCCGATTAGCAAGGTATAAGCTAGAGAACGAATGCTTTAGAGCTTCTCATCTATTTGATGGCCTCAGTCTAGTGCTTTGGAAGAGCTTGTTGATCAGCCATGCTCGAAGATGGTTGAGCATTGGTTCACTTCAACGCAGGGTAGCATCGCCAACATCACTCAACTTCCCAATTCGCATCAAAACTCATATATGTTATTTCCTATTTTCCCTATTACTCATAAGGAGTCATGCATAGCTTTCATCAACTTGCAGTTTGAAAAATCCAAATGTCTCCATTTAGCAGCCCGAGGCCATGTGTAAACCCTATCACGCCCAAAAACACCATTTGAAGACCCAGTGGGCGGCAAAGAGGTATACCTATACCTCTCCTGGATGGTATAGTTATAATACAATTATTAAAAGAAAAGATCAAAAGCCGTCCTGATCATGTCCGCCTTTTCTAGTGCTGGTTTCATTAAAGCGTTTTCATTATTTAATCCTTCCGGGCCATCAAGTCCCGCTCCGAGATGAAGAACTTGGGCTTCTCTTCCATGAATTGCCGGTGGAACATTTCCAGCAGCGCACCGGGGACTTGCTGGCCGATGACCACCTTGATGTGGTCCTTCTTGCCAGTCCAGAGATGCTTGATGAACTTTCCGTCACAGCCAGATCGGCTCTCGGGGAAACCGTTGGCCTCAGTGCAGGGAAGATCCTTGATGTCCTTGGGGTAGTCGTAGCGGATATAGGTACCGAAGCCACCCTGATCGGTAGGCTTTCCGGGGCGGTTCTTTCGGAACTCAACACAGTCGGGATGCTTGCCACCCTCGTTGGGGCAGTCCTCCCACTCCTTGAGGATTTCGAAAGTCTTCTCGTTGTTCTGGAGAACGATGAAACCAGTGTTGAGGTAGACCTTGTCGAACTTGTCCATGTTGTTCTTATGATGGGGGTCGTAAGCAAGGGCCAGAGAGTTGGTGTCGGGGTGAAGCTGCCAGTAATTCATGAGCCACTCAAAAGGCAGATCGAGGTGGTGGAAGACGGCATCAGAGTCAAGGAAAATGCAGGCCTTGTGCTTCTTGAGGATCTTGGACAGAATCGGGGGCTTCTTCCAGGAGTTGCGGCGATCCTCAAAAGGATCGGTGATGTCAACATAGTAGTACTTGTAACCGTGGTTCTTGGCTGTAAGGGGTTAGTAACACAGAAGGTGACTCGAGCAAGATTGTACGCACCATAGAGCCAGTGGTTCAGAACACCAAGAGACAGACCGTGGGCCTCATCGGCGCGGTCCCAGCTCATCAGACCCTCGGAGAAGATCTGGCCGGGCTCGTCGAAAGGTCGGTTGTCGAGGTCGATGATGCAAAGATCCTCGCCAATCAAATCGGTCCATTTGGCCTCGGCGGGTAGCTCCATAGGGAAAGCACCGAAAGGAGCGTACTTCTTATCGGTAGGGCTAATGCGGGCCTTCATGATATAGTTGAAGTAGTAGTCGCCGAGCTCGGTAGAAGCGTTGGAGGCATGGTCGGGCTTGGACATAGCGCCGTGTTCAGGCTCGGGCGTTGGCTCAGACTTCTTGGGGTCGCCGCCAATGATTCCAGTCTCGGTGTCGGTGGCACTGTTGCGATCTGTTAGCTGTTGGTCTTTAGGGTTGTTGCGAAGAACAACTCACACGTCAGTAGGAGGTTCCCACCTGTCGAGATGGTTGTAGGCCAGGCTAACAAAAGCGACCAGGAAGATGACGGTGCCGGCCATAAGGACCGTCGACCGGTTTGTACGCACTTGTCCAAACATTGTGGCAAGTGTCGCTTCGACGCGTGTATTTCAACGAGACGAAATGAGGTAATCAATCCAAAGGCGAAATGTAGGTTCAATGCAATGAGTGAGTGAAAGGTGCCGACAAGGACACAAGAAGCAGAACCAGAACCAGATCAAACCTCAGCGCACGCGATGTAGGAGAATCACGGGAGGTAGAGAAGAAATAAAGACGAACGGTGAAGGGAGGTAAGAAGAAGCGAGAGAAACGGAGAGAGAAAAGAGGAACCAGGTTATGATAAGTAAGACAAGGTCAGAAAAGGCGCAGGGGGGGTAAAGAGGCTTTAGGTGGGATTAAATTAAATAAAAGCGGACATGGAAGGGGATGGCCTTGTTGAGGTGGGAGAAGAGGATGGATTGCAAGCGAGTTATGGAGGCGGGAAGCTGAAGGCCCGGGCGTAGGTGAGGTTGCAGGGTGTGTTGTGCTGCAATGAATGCGCTAACTAGGTTGGCGGCTTTAAACGCTTTTGGGGGGCTTGGGCCAAGTTCTAGCGCGAGGCTCGGGCGGATCAAGTGGCGATGATGGGACACACTTTGCGGGAGCCAATCCAATGCCAAGTGAATCAGGGGGCTTGAATCTCTCCTTTTTCCTGTCTGTCACTGCACGGAGAGTTCGGGACAGTTGCCTTCCAGTCTCTCTATCAGCCCCTTTAAAAACAGAACAAATAGTTGTTGGCCAATAGAACAAGTTCCTGCATAAGCTGAGTTGAAGTAAGCTTAGATCTGTTACATGGACCGTTTTGTAGAGGAGTGAGAGAAGCCCCCTTTATGCTCTGTTCTCGTGCGTCATGAAAGTATCGCCAGCAGCAAGCAAACCAATCACTTACACTAGGGATAATTGAGTTTGTAAGGCTTGATCGCTCTCCATAATCCTAACTCTCATGCCAACAACAACAGCAACAAGATAATGGCATAACAAAGACCAACACATACCTATATCACATCATCATCTCAACTCGCTATCAAGCCAGCATTTCCATGTCTTCTCCCCCTGCAGATTGGCTGTCAGCCGCTTGCATGGGTCAGTCTTGATTGCACATGCCTTGATCTGACCAATTACCCATTAGCTTACCTGCGACGTCGCACTCCACTCCATAGGACGGAGATTTGGCTTGGCCATTTTTAGTTGTAATTTGAATAGATTGTCACCCCTCTCTCTCTTCTTCTTGCCAGTGAGAATCGCATTGAATTCCTCGAAGACAGAAGACCGAGGACATGTATGCTACTTGCGGAGGAGAGTTACCTATCTAGCTCACCCGGAGTTGCTCAGCTGGACCCTTACAGTTGCATGGAATGAGTTGATACTCCCTTAAAGGACTGTCGATGCTTGCTTGTCTTGTCCAGTATGTTAGTATTCGGTTGGTCTTGGCCTCCCTGCTGTAAGGGAGCAACGAACAAACGCCGCCCAGTCCCCCGACCATGGCAAGAAATGCTTGCTTGAAAGGTCAAATGCTCCATTCAGAGATAAACGAGCCATAGCATAACTCATAGCTGTACGGAGTACGTACTATGTAAACACGCACCGCTCACAGATGAACCTGGACCTGGGAAGTTGGAACCAACCGAGATGTCATCGCTAGGTAATATCTAGGTAGACTCCACCAAACCAACTGGGTCCTCCTCCATCGAATTCTATCTCAGCCCAGCTAAGAATTCCCGGCGGGAATTAAAACTGCTGATCGTATTTCAATTTTCCGAGTCCTATTCAACCTCATCCATAACTTTTTGAAAACGGTGTTCTCTACGGATACTCTGCACCATACACAATTAATTTTGATCATCACTCTCCGACTATGATTTACAAGGATGAAACTTCGCCAAGACATCAGCGCTAAGCCGTTATCCGATGGTGTGCTTATCCTGCTTGGCAATGATACCTTGAGTCTATAAACTCGTATAAAGACAACGTAGCAGGCGATTCTTCTCGCGTGATATCCATGATAAAGTCCGCTTCCAAGTTCAAGTTCAAGGTCTTGTTCCCCTCCAAGGTGTCATTCTACGCCGCCGGTCTTCCCGTCAGCCACAGTCTATCGCTTCTGCCGGGGATGATCTAAACTTGGAACCCTTCAAGCGGAGGATTTCATTGGATTTCAAGTGCTTGCTTGATCTAATTGGCCCTCAGCGGTTGCGTCTGATGCTGTACTCGCGACGACTGAATTAACCTATACGAACGGGCTTTTAAAGATAACCTTTCAAAAAAGTTTATCTCCCCCCTGTGATGCTGTACCCACGATGCCCCGCCCAACGTGGACACGACAAAAGATCCCAGATTTTACTAATTTGCCTGCCTTCTTTCGTCACCAGCAATTTAAGTCATGTCCTTCTGCCTTACAAGGAACTTCCCGTTCTCCAGGGCTAGTTTCCGATATATTGACCGAAGTTCCCTGTCGCAATTCCACTTCCTGCACCCAAAGACCGAGGAATGGCACCTAAATAAGCTGACAGATTTACTGGGGAGCAGTCAATTGTATAGTAACTAATCACCGCTGCCCACGAACCGAGATTTCAGTTGACTTCAGGGCTCAGTTGGATCCCGCTTATCGACAACGGCGATCATCATCAGAGGATACGGTATTGCATGGATGAAAAAGTTCATGCTCGCTTGTTACGCAACTCGACATTTGTTTCTCGACGTTACGCGTCAAGCTCACGTCAACGCGGCAATGCATTGCCGCGACACGTCATTAATGTAACAGAAACTTTATAAGGATCCAATATGCAACAAATACCGAATATATACAAAACGCTCTAAATCGTCGCTCACAACGCCTGATATACCCAACTCCATTAATGACCCTGCGCAGAAATACGGCGACACCAATCCCTCCCATGCGCCACCTGGTAGTTGCAAAGCTTCGTCTCCATCACAATACTGATGAGGCCAGCAATAGAGATTCCTCCACTATCACTTACAGTCGTTGCTCCAAGACTAAATTCTCTATCTTCAGCCGGCACATTCTCCATAATCTCGGCGAAGCAGTTGACGTAGACACCCCCACCTAGCAAACCTTCCCAGAATATGATAAGGAATACAATGTAGACGGAGGGGAGGAAGAAGTAAACGGCGTGGAAGGTTAGAAGAACAAGGTTTGCGATTTGGAGCATTGAGGGGAGATAGAGGTAGTGAATGCGGATAAACGGCGTTGAAGATCGTGAGATGAAGACACCAAGCTGATAGAGGAACCCGTAGAAGGGGTAAAAGTCTCGAAACTCCTTGAACGGTGACTCGTCCAGAGGAAACAATAACGTGGGGGCGACACCTTGGTTGATCGTATACTCGGCCACGTACACCAATAGCAGCGGTAGCATGTACGGTATAAACAGCGCCTTCACCTTGCTCAATCTGTCTCTCATCGTGAGTGACTCCTGCGTGTTGTGGGCAGAGTACGCAGTTGACGCAACACCAGGCCCGGGAGCTAAGAGCGCTGACGAAGCAGTCCCTTGATCCATATGGTCCACGTCATCATCTTCCAGATCTGGAATCGCATCGTAGTCTTTCCGCGTTGTTCCCTCTCTCAACGGCCCGAGCGGCAATATCACGAAGAAACTGATGAACATGATCGCGGGGAAGCACGCGGATATCAGTATACTGCTACGAACGCTGAGGCCCCACCAGTCGGTAAACATCACGTACAGACCTGCCCCGACCAGACCCGCCGCGCCGGTTCCAGATCCCCAGCCCGCGAGGCTCATCGGTCCGTAGAAGTGTGTCAGGCCGAGAAAGCTCAACTCACCGCCTCCGGCACTTATACTCGCAAGGACTACACCGACGAGCTTGATGGCGACAGACTGTGTGGCTGGCGTCAACGCGACCATGAGCATCCCAACAACGGACAGGGCGATGAATATGAGGATTCGCGAACGGTAGGGTATTCGGTGGATGAAGTACGGCGAGACCAGCTTGGTGAGGAACGAGGGAACGACATCGGCGAGAAGGACGACGCCCTTGGGGATGGAACCGACGAGGTCTTGGGCGG
Source organism: Fusarium sp. NFCCI 5145 (assembly GCA_033439405.1). Classification (NCBI taxonomy): domain Eukaryota; kingdom Fungi; phylum Ascomycota; class Sordariomycetes; order Hypocreales; family Nectriaceae; genus Fusarium; species Fusarium sp. NFCCI 5145. The sequence continues at coordinate 469,563 of JAWDHB010000427.1, forward strand.
CAGAGAGGATGATCACGTAGAGGACATTGTTGATGAGGCCTGGAAGCAACGGGGTCAGTAAGTATTGGGCTAGATTACAGATAAAACGTACCAAAGAGCCAAAAGGCTACTATGACCTTCGTATCATGATGGCCCATCATGGCTGCGATTTTGGCCTTGTACGCAGCCCAAGATGACGAAGGGGAGCCTGGAATGGGAAGTAATCCAGAGGAAGACGGTGAAAGACCGGACATGGCGGTAACTATCAGCACTCTTGTAATTGCCTTAAGAACACACACGACATTGCGTCTGTCGAAGAAGGATTGGCGTCGTGATCAATGTTGCTGATAAGAAGTCGTTGGAGTTTCACATTTAGCGGCTGGTCACGAGATAAGGCCCAGGCCTCATGACGGTGATCATGCTTGCTTAAATGATCGGCTCTAGCGTGAACCACAGTGGGGACTACTCCAGGCTACGTAAGATCTATTAAAGAATACCTAAAGCCATATAGAAATTTGGGTGAGCTTTAAGTAGTTCTTATCTGATTTGCTTGAATGTGTGCTGGTTATTCCCTGATCCACCTGGTGGCTACGCTCACCAAGGCGGGCTGGAGGCTAGACTTCACTTCATGGGAAGCATGAGAGATCAGGAGTCGCATTTTACTATGGCTTGTTCTCAATACATGCACAAATACCATTTCCTTCTTAATCACCAATCTGGTTCTTCTTCTCAAGATTAATCGTTCCTCATTTCCAACTCCGAGGAAAGAAAAAGACGGAACCCAACATGCAAACAAGCCTCACTCCAATCAAGGCACGCGACATCTCCTAGTGTTGTATGAAATGGGATATAAAGTACCCTAACTGTATGATAAGGGACTTCAGTCTTTTGCTCAACACCTAGACAGCCTGTCCTTAAACAACTGCGGACTAGGAACCCGAATAAGCGCTGGAGGAAGAAGTTATTAATTGACGTATTGGCATAAATAGGTAAACCTTTAGGCCCTAAGAGTCGAGGATTATCTCAATCCTCATGATACCCTTGCTTATTCTTGCCTTAATCTTGTTTGTTCTGTAACCCATCTGGTCAGGTAACAAGGCCGTCCCAGGCTCACTTCAACCAACCCCTATGTATCACATCGCCCTCTAACTCCTGGAGCATGCTTCCAAGTCATAACCCGAACCACCAGTCGCAGCACCTTAGTTTCTGGCGTCTCATTTTCTTGACGTCGATCTGAAATCTCCCACAGCTTGTCGATCACTGTATCAAGCCTGTCGCACATCCTCAGCGGAAGCTTTCTGGGCATCTCGTAGTAGATCCTGTCATAAGACTTGAATGTCTTTGAAGGCACTTCTTTTTCGGTCTTTAGACAAGCTTTGTAGTAGTCCTTCATGTACTGGGTTATCGGATCAAATCTTCGATTGCGGGCATGATCGGGGTGGATGATGATGTACAGGACACGAAGCTCAGGGAACATGCGTAGAACCGCTTCCATCTCTATCTCGTGGCGCGAAACCCTGCCCAGCATCTTTTCGGGTGCGTAAAAGATTCCCGCGAACTTGATTTCTGGAAATACCACTTCAGCGCCGAATGCTGGCTGAGACGCAATGTGAGTACACCAAGGATTATAAAGAATCGCGAGGTCGATGGACGTGTCAATCGTCGTCTGTCGCCCAGGCGGGCAGTCACGGATTGTTTCTGGGGTACTGAAGGGAGAAAGGCAGGTAATAGAGGGCTGTCCTGAGAATTCAAGGCAGAGTGTGTTTGTCGGCGCCCGGTTTCGTGATAGCCTCTCGACGGTTTGTCGTGAGTGCTGACAAGTTAGGAGCAGAGCCAGTCGAGTCGGAAAGATTGTTTCGGATCGGCTTTCATCGTCTCTTGTGTCGATTCTGGCGGCTTTGAGCTCCCACCTGAGAGGGCCGCTTCTGCTGTTGTTGTTGTCGCCGTCGTTTGTGTTATCGGTGCTTGAAGAAGATCGAAGAAAACAGTGGTTGACAGTGGCGAAGTGGGCAGTTGGTGCATCGATATCCAGAGCAATCTTCCAGATCTCGTCCTGCAGCTCAATAGGCAGTCTTGGGAAGCTTGGGAAAGACGGAGCCGGAGGGGCCTTTTTCTTTCGTCGGGCCATGATGGCTGATGTTGGTGATGATTTGTGTTGCATGAAGAGGACAGCTCAGTAGAAAAAGATGTGCCTTTTTCGTCATGCTGTGTAACATATGAACGGCCAATGGAATGGCCTTAATAAAAGAACAAACGACAATAAAACCTAATTGACTTCCATTGTCTATTGTGGTGTTATTCAGTACCTAGGTAGTACAGGATATGGGGACAATGCGGTCAGATATCCTAAACTTATGATTATGCATTTATAAGGTCTATATTATCTTGTACCATAACTTGATATCTCAATGATTCAGCAATTGTTTTATAATTAATAGTCTGCATTCTTCTGTTATAGAGGATTTCTGGTATTCTTTTTGACTCCAGAGGGAACAACTTCACGTAGATGCTCCACTTGACGGAAGCAAACCGTTTGATATCGATTGTCTGCGATGACATTCATGCACTCAAAATAAACTCACATGATTACTGTACTTACTAACCAGTACTGCACCTGACCTATTGTTGCCTGCAATTATATCAACTAATGGCCTCTTCCTCCGGGGTTAATTCGGGTTCCTGGTCCCCAGTTGGCCAAGCACAGGCTGCCAAGGCGATGGCGATGTTGTCTGAACAATCTTCAAGATAGATCTCGATCTCTTACCATTTACTCATTCTCTCAAGTCCCACGATCTTCTAACTCCATCAAAATGGGTCGGAGGCGGCTTGTGCTCGCCTAGTTCCACAATTCAATCGTCGTGATGAAATCATCGAAGGATGAAATGAAATCATATGAATGACATCACTGTTACCTCTTCATCACTACAAATAAGAGATCTAAGTAACGAAGAATTATCTGTATCACAATCTTCATCACAATCTCATCACAGCAAAGAACACTACTTTCTCCCTTACTACAAACAAATCACACTTCAAAATGTCCAACTACGAGCAGATCGCCAAGGAGGCCGAGATGGACCTCAACACCTACCAGGCCAAGACTGGCAACGCTCGTCCTCAGGATGTTGAGGGTGCCGGTGTCAACCCCCATGCCGAGAACAAGTTCGAGAGTGCTCAGGTTGAGTTTGGTGATGAGCTGAGCACAAACGCTGGCTACAACAAGCGCATTCCCCCCAGCGAGGGTGGTGTCGTTGATGACAAGGGCCGGTAAGCATCATCCACCAAAATTAAGCATTCAGTATCTAACTCCAGCAGACAAGCCCGAGGTCAGCACTACGAGGGCGAGGGCGGTCCTCTCGACAAGCTCTCCCAGGCCAACTACGAGCGTGGTGGCTACAACGACAACGATGTTGTCGGCGCAAACATGAAGCAGACTTCCGGCCTCGGTGCCGCTGACGATCTCGCTTCCAAGGGCCAAGAAGCCATGCGCAACAACGTCGGCCGTAACCCTCCCGGCCCCGGTGGCTCTCAGTACAAGGGCGAGGATTACTACCAGCCTGAGAGTGTTCCTGACAGCATCTCCGCCGAGGGCAACATTGCTCCCGAGAGCGTGATTGAGGCTAGCCGAGAAGCTGAGCGACCTTAAGGGAAAGTGAAAAGGAATGGAACGGAATGGGTTAAATTAAGCGTGCGCATGTATTATTATGTTCGTAATTTGAACCGCCATGATTTATGACCAGAATATTTGTTGATATTCATCGTGATGTGTATAAGTCTATAAAGTGAAGCCTCCGGTCCGGACCTAGCGGGAAAAAAACCGGCCGGCCCATAATTTTTTCTTCATCGCAACACTGCAAACCAATCCATCCCGGCGCATTTACGATCCATCCATGACCAATTACGCCATTTTTCCTTACCCTTGCAATTGAATCTTTCAACGAGCTTTAATCTCGACCTCCTCCCCAACACCCCGCGAGCACTCTTCATCATGGCAGATAAGGACGCCTGTCCCGTCGATCACAAAACCCGCGACGCCTGGCTCGCCCAAGCCCGTGAAGCTGAAGCTGCAAAAGCTCAAGCTCAAGCTCAAGCCGCAGCAAAGTGTCCCGTTGACCACACAGCGCAACAACCGAAATCGTGGTCTCAGACATTTACATCCTACCTCCCTTGGTCCTCCTCGTCTAAGCCTGCACCTCCTCCAACACATACCCCCACAAAGAGTGGCCTCGACACCGATCGCGTTATCTCCACAATCCCACGAACGTCTGGCGGTCCTGCGGCGTGCCCGGTTGATCATGAGAAGGAACCTGCAAGACCTGCGAATCATGAGATGGAGACTGGCGTGGATCCCTCGGGAAACTGGGTGTATCCGTCGGAGAAGATGTTCTTTGATGCCATGAAGCGAAAGGGCTATGATGCGAGAGTGGCAGACATGAAAACGGTCGTGCCGATCCATAATGCGGTTAATGAAAGAGCTTGGAAGGAGATCAAGGAATGGGAGGCGCCCTACCTCAAGGGTACAAAGTAGGCATACAAGACCTCAATTCCTGGACGAGAACTAACAGTGTTAGATGCGATGGTCCCAAGCTCGAATCGTTCGCCAACAAGATGGATCGCATGACTCCCACCGCTCGCTTCAACACTATCCTGGGCTACACGGCACCGTTTGATCGTCATGATTGGGTTATTGACCGATGCGGCACAAGGGTTGACTACGTGATTGACTTTTACGCTGGACGACCAGATGGCAAGGGCGGACCAAGTTTCTACCTTGATGTGCGGCCGAAGCTGAACACATGGGAGGGTGTCAAGATGCGAGCCATGAAATGGGCATTCTTGGCTTAGCATTGAGGTTTTGTAAAATATGTGCATGATGTATGAGTTATCACTGGGTTGGCGTTTTGGAAAATGTACAACATGGGCACAAGCATATGGAGGTGATGAAGGGTCTGAACGACTAGTGTAAATCTCCATTGAATCAATATTCGTGTCCTTGGGTATTCTATACAGTGCAGTAACTAACCATCACGCCTGACGCCGATTCTTTCTATTACAGATCCTTCCTCCCCGCCGCCTGAGCAAGGAGACGAACAGGGGCATCTGTCTCGAACGCCTGCGACTCGATGTTCCAACCCTTGGCAAGGATCTCGTCCCAAAACTCGCGGTTATCGTACTTCTGCTGGTAGTCATCAGCACCCTCCTTGTGGCAAAAGATCTTGTCCAGCTTGTCACTATAGCCCTCGTCCATAAGCCATGCCACCTCCATGGCCATGAACCAAGCACTAATCGCGTGGGTAGCACTAGCGTCCTTCCAGAGCATGATCTTGATGGGCGTGTAGCTTTGCTTTGTGTGTGACCATATGAACAAGGTGTTTCGTATACCGTCGACGATGGCGATTTTGATGTGAGAGTGTTTGGCGCCCATAGCGTCTTTGTAGTTCTTAGCCATTTCGATACGGGCGATGTTGTGGCCGTGTTGGTTGCGCACGATGGGACGCCAGAGCAGAATTCTCTCACGGTTAGAGACTTCCTGGGGTGAGAGGACCTTTCCGGTCTTCAGGTATTCCTCGAATAGGATAGTTGCACGTTGTCGGTTGAGATTCTCCATGCATACGGCACGGACTCCAAGGTAATTCATCCACAGATGAGCGAAGACGAGAACTGTCATCAAGCAAAGAACACTATGGTGATCTTCTACGTAATTGACGATCAGCGTGCCGACGAGAAGACCGACAAGGCCCACAGCAGTCTCTTGACTGGACTCTTTGGCATTGAGTTCGGCGAGGTTGTCATGCTTCGCAAAGTGCATGCTAAGAGCAGCCTTGCTCGCCCCAGCAGCAACGCCACACAAAGCTCGAAGCATTTCACCAGTAGTCAGAGCGACCATCTTACCATAGGAACCAAGGTATGGGCTGTACAGCTCGAGAAAAAACGCAGTGTCGTTGAAAAGATCGGCCAGGAAGCGGAAGCGCTTGGCGTCAGGTTCAATACGTAAACCGAACTGCTGGGCGAAGACGATAGTGGCGATGCGAGACATGGCATCTTTGAGGACCGTCAAGAGCATGGCGGCAGTCGCGGTTGAATTAGCATCTCCAACACCAAGGCCCTGCAGGAGGGCTCGGTTGGCGAGGAGGGATGTGATGGTTGAGAAGAAGGCCTGAAGAGAGTCGAAGAATTGGTAATTCAAGTAGTCGGCCGATACAGAATGAGGATATCCAACGGGCATGAAAGCTTCGCGGATAGAGGGGATGAAGGAGAGGATTGAGATGCTGGACTTTGTCTTGGGCAGGACCTGTGATGAGAGTTAGCTATGATCCAAGCAGGTAAATAAGGCGACGTACGCGGTTATCGATAGAGTGAGTCCAGGTACGAAATACATTCCCCGATTTATCAAGCTCGATGACTTCGACGGGCTCGCCGCGCCCGAGCAGTGTAGAAAGGCCATCCATATCCATCTTGATGGTGAGATGTTGATGGAAGGTTGCAAGTTGTAGAAGGTTAAGAGCCGGCGGGCTGAAGGCTGAAGGCTGGAGGTAGGTGCCTGGGTACAGCGTCAGGCGGGTCAGAGAACAACCGGTGCACTTGACATCTCTTTCAAGCATATCAGATAAGAACTACCTAAACCTTACCTAAAATTCTATATAGCCTTAGGTACTCTTTAATAGATATTAGCCCAGAGTCTTCCCAGTATGCCTATTGTTTTGCGATCTACCTATGGCTGCAGCATGCAACAGGTGGCAGCTGGCAGTGACAGGCAGTCCCTTGCGGGGTAAAAACTTCCATTGTAAATGAAACCAGGTGATACAAAGGCCTCTTTTAGGTGCATCACTGAAACTTGAATTGAACTTAAACATGCGATCAGATCTCCTTCACCTTGTGTGGAGACTTAATTCATCGGAGCCGACTTAAGGGCCGCGGAGTTGACTTCGGACGGCCCCACACGGCGATACGGAGCCTCAGCGGAGGCGTAGTTCACGGTTGGGTGGGATCAATAAGTGTATTAATTCCGGGCATTGGTGAGTGCTACGGACAATAGAGCAACAAGAAAACATGCAATTTTATCTTAAGTACCGCGATGAGCTTTAGCTAAACAGCTTCGAGATAAGTATTTTTCAACATGGCACTAGATTCTTTTATATCACCAAAATCTATCGTCGAATAGCCTGGCCGTCCTCTCCAACAAGGTACTCATCAGTCTTGATGGGGCCCTCACCAACACTGGTCGAGATAACCCTGCTCACACCCTCCTTCAGAGTAGAAGCAAGAGCACTCTCAAGCTCAACGCTAGATTTGGCGCTGGCAGCACCCTCCTTGAAACCGCCAACGCCCTGGAGAGCCTGGTAGAAAGCACCAACAACAAGGTCGGTATCCTTCTCCTCATAGTAGACAACACAGTTGGGGCCAGCGTCGAAAGTGTAGGCAGCAACGGTCCTGCCAGCCTTCTCGTTGATGTACTCAACAGCACGGATGGCAGCGCGGGAAACATCGTTCATGTAAAAGATAGGAGGGTAAGTGTCGGCGCAAGTGGCGTGGAATGAGTTGGAGTCGCGCATGGTGACTTCAGCGAACTTGGGAAAGTCCTTGTTCTTGATAGCCTCCTCCATGGCGGCCATGTTGGTGGGGACAACGTTTGCTATTCTCTCCTTGAAGAGACCAGAGGTGGCAACGGTCTGTTGCATACCAGAGGTGGATGAAACACCCTTCTTGGCGGCGCTGACAACAAGGATCAGGGCTCGCATATCAGGCCAGTGCGACGCGGGAGCGACAAGGTCAGCCTTGGAATCGCTTCCATCCTCCTTCTCACCCATCCTCCACGCAACATAGCCACCAAATAGACTACGGCAAGCAGATCCGGAGCCTTGTCTAGCGACGAGAGAAAGGTCGGAAGGCGAGTCGGGGAGCTCGTAGAGAAGAGCGATAGCCTGGACCAGCGCAGCGAAGCCAGCAGCTGAGGAAGCAAGTCCAGCAGCAGTGGGGAAGTTGTTCTCAGAGACGAGCTTCAGAGCGTAGGTAGAGAGCTTGGGGAGCGAGGAGTCGGCAGCCTCGAGAGCGGCGCGGCGGGATCGAAGCTCGCGGAAGCAGGCCTGGGTTCGGGCGCCAGAGATGTCAGAGGACTCTCCATTGAGAGTGAGGCTGTCGCCGTCGGTGAAGGTGCTTGAGCAAGAGGCGGTTGTGAGGGTTCGGAGATCGGCTTGGGAGAGGGTGACGGAGAGAGAGCTGTTGGTAGGGAGGTTAAGCTTGGCGTCTCGCTTTCCCCAGTATCTTGAGCTTATTAGTAAAGAGCTTGGAGATGCGAATAGAGAGTATATACTTAACAACAGCGATGTTGACGGGCGCAGTGGTGCTGGCGCGGTAGACCTTGGTGTCGGCCATTGTGAAACGGGGTTGTGGTGAGAGAGGGTAAAGTTGGGAGATGCTGAAACAGAGGAATATGTGAAACGAATCAAACACTCAATTGAACAAGAGACGCAAGATTCTGACTTGACAGACAGGAAATTTGACTTCACCGACTTGTTGTATCGGAAAGAGTTGGAGATGAGCCGCGGACGGGTACCACAGAGATTGTAGCTCCAAGGGGTCTAGTGCGGGGTCCAACCCCTCTAGACCCCTGAAGCCCCTCAACACCATGAGGAGCAATCTCAAGGAGTCAACCAATGCGGTTCGAGCTTGTGTTTGGAAACTTGGGCCAGCGGCGGGATCATATCCTGTGTATGCATGTAGTGGAAACGGGAATAATACTTATTTATGTCCGAATTTTGTAGTAACTGATGAAGGATAGTCCCTACTCCGTAGAGTTATCCAAATTGACATCCATTGATAGAGGTTCTGAGGACAAACAGTAATTTAGTAGGCGAGATTACTCTAGAGTAGCGGCTCAACAGAGAGGAAAAGCCTCCATTGGCGGAGACCACATTTGGACCGATTTACATACATGACACTCTGGGGATTGTGGAACCATAGGTTCTCAAACCTGTTGATGTTCAATATCTAAGTGCTTATTAGAGTCCTGGAACCATGTCGCAGGGCTACGTGATTGAAAATATCCAGAATATGCTCCAATAGTAAGGAAGAGAGCTGTTTTTGTGTTTTTGTGTTTATTAGGCTCTCTATTCTGAAACTTGAGATGCAAGTCAATACCTGTAGTAGGAGTGCGATGCCACAGGGTAGGTAAGTTAAGTCTCGGACTTGTGCTTCAGAAACAAACATCAAGGCGTCCGAGTTCACAGTCGCAGATATCTTGTATCCTGAAGGATTAAATCAACCAAACATTACGGCTACGTGTGTTAGACATAGGATGACATGTAGCGAGAATCACACACTTTGGTAATAAAGCGACAAAGGTCACTCATTACTCTTTCTACCCTCTTTGGTGTTAGTGTACAAAACACTTCGTTCGACCCTTGATTGAAGAGGATTTATGTTGAGAATACCGAGACTTGTACATAAGTCAATTATTTCCCCAAGGCTTATTTGAAAACGTCTCCAGTACCTCGAAAAGCAGGTCACGATCTCCTCAGTAAGCATGGTTGTAGGCATGGTGTAGACTAAAACAAGGGTACGTGGCGCTGCATAGGAGGCTTTGGTGAACTAGGAAGAAAACCTCCGACACAACAAATAAGACCGTCTACTCAATACTAAAGGAAACAAGTGGCCATATCTTTGACATGTTGTGTTCTTGGCTGAAGCTGAGAACTGTGCAGGCATGCACTGCCATGCAGTACGTTCTAGCCCAATCAGAAACCGGGTGCATGAGCCTTCCAGGGACAGCCAAAGCTTGGCCTAGATGCTGACGTCACATTCCGAGTTTCGGCACGTCGATCGATGAGATGGTGGTGATCGCATGAGGCAAGGAGGTAGCCAGCAGGGTAACAGGCAAGGTCAAGCTTGGTTGTAAATGACTTTATTTCCACTCCGCATCTTTTGTGTCCCCTGTGCATGTGCCTCCCGCCTTGGCCAGAAAGCTTACTTCTATCTCCTCCATCCACCCAGTGATTACTATCACAACTTGTAGACTCCTTCTAGATAAAGAGCAGTCAGAATGAATCACGCTTTGAGACGCGCCACGCTTGGCTTGTCTCCAGCTTTACGAGCGTCGCGATCACATACACAAGCATTCACTCATCACCAATTACCAGCGTTGTACCGATGCGAAACTGCCCAGACACCCTTTAGACGCACTTTTACAACCTCAGGATGTTTCAAGCAAGAGGCTGCCGCAGAGGCGCAAGACGAGTCGGCGAGAAGAGATGATTTGAGTGAGAAGGCTCGCAAGAGAGATATGCGCAAGGTCACATCCGGCGCCAGTGCTCAAACGCTGGAGAATGATAGACCATGGCATAGAGTCGACCCTTACTCTGAGCCAGGCGGTACGGATGTCGATATTCCCGACAAGAAAGAAATGGAGAAGGGTACGCACACTACAGTGATTCATGTAACAATCAGACACTGACACTTGTCTAGGTCGTCTTTTGACAACCCCAACGCGCTTGCTGAAGCTCATCCTTCCAATGCCCTTTCACCCCGAACAAGAACACGTCAATAGACCAGTACAGAAAAACGTCGACGACAAAGGTGAAACAGTTGAGCCATTGGCTCTACTCGTCCACCCCCAACAACCTCTTTCATATCTCGAGCGATTGATCCAAGCCGAGATTCCACCAGTTCAGTACAAAGGCCGCGAGAAGCTCCCTGATATTGTTTTCCGAGCCGAGGCAGATCAAGAAGAACATCATGGAAAGAAGGACAAAAAGAAGAATAACAACGGAAATGTCGCGTCATACTCTGGTCTGGGCCATGAAGGACCTTCCCGCAAAGAGGCGAATTGGGTGCGCTGGAGTGGCAGCACCGAACTCGGAGACTTTATCCGCGATGCAGCTCGTGGACGAGAGTTTGCAATCGACGTCGAAGGCTTTGACAAAGAGCTTCGTGTTGCGGTGCCCAGTTTCAGAGACCGAACTTATTACATGCGCATGCAATTAAGGCGTATGTCACGCGACATTGAGTCAATGTCAAAGGTCAAGAACGAATGCGACGCCCTCGCTCACAAAGGCGCGCACCGACTGGCTCAAGGAGGGTTTGCAGCTTTAGCTGGATGGTGGGGAGTTGTCTACTATGTCACCTTCCATACCCAGTGGGGATGGGATCTGGTCGAACCCGTCACATATCTCGCTGGTCTGTCAACCGTCATGGGAGCCTACCTCTGGTTCCTCTACATCAGCCGCGATCTAAGCTACAAGGCTGCTATGAAAGTGACAGTGTCAAAGCGGCGAGCTGCATTGTACCAGGAGCGTGGATTTGACCAAGGCAGATGGGACCAATTGGTGCATGAGGCCAACAGCCTTCGACGAGAGATCAAGGTCGTGGCTAGCGAGTACGACGTTGACTGGGATGAGAAGAAGGACTTGGGAGGTGAAGAGGTGAAGAAGGTCCTCGAAGAGGAGAAGAAGGGCCGAGATGGTACCAAGATGACCGAGGGTAAAGACGGCGAAGATGACCACGAGGGTCCCGGATCTGCCGACGAAGCTAACAAGAAGAAGCAATAAATGACAAGATCTAGAAGCGATTAGATCATGCAGCTTGTACACTAAACATCAGATCATGGCGAATGGCTTTGTATCGGAGGCTTAGAAGGCACGCGACAGTGGCTGGTGGTGTGGTGACTGCTAATGTTAGAAGAGGGAGAGATACTTTTTACTGTTGACTGAACTGACTTAAGTTGTTCCGGAAATGATCATGGAAGAATGCATAGCGTTAGGCAACAGAGAATTGATTTAATGCTAGAGATACAAGACTGATAAATAATTGAGCTATAATACGAAAAAAAAAGTCATGTGTTGAATGAGTTCTTTGAAAACAATAAAACATCGAGATAGAGTCACGTAACTTAATCCATTCGATGGCGGGGTATGCATGATATGACTGTATGACAGATGGACTTATCATGACGTATCACCAATAGTATGACGCCTCCATGTTGATACTGTGCTTGACCTACTCTTTTGGATGAAGTACAGTGCTGAATTTCACCTCTAACCAACCCAGGCCGCTTGATATAAAACGTCTCTCCACCACGTCCCTTCAACATCCAACCATTGCCTCGGCGTTTGTCACGATCTCCTCTTCAAAGGTCAGCATGTGACCCGAAGCGGCAGTCTTCTGGAATTCTTCTCGACGTATTCCAGAAGAACCGCACTACTCTCTACTTTCCCCTCTCCGAGAGCGCTTTATAACCTGGAGCCGATCCCCCGCAAAGCTAAAGCTACCTGCGAAACGACCGACCGATTACGGATAGTCTAAAAAAAGTGCGACTATGGCTCCTCAAGTCATTCGCTTGCCCGACGGACAGACCTTTACTGTCACACCCGTCTTTGCAGGTCTGGGCTTCAAGAGCCACGAGCTCAACACGCATCATAATGCGTTTCCTGTGGGATGGACGGTTGTGTTGAATACAGAGAGCGATTCTAGTTCTGACGACGATGACGAGAAGCAAGATGAGAGCAGGGAGAACGGCGTTGCGCTGGATGGCAAGACGAAGCGCTATATTCACTCATTCGACAAACCTACCTTGCAAGGCGATAACCTCTTCATATCGTCCATCGCGAACCCTCCGAGCTCCGAGTTTAAGCCCGCTGCGAGTCCTACACGCCAGATTGCCATGATGCTGTGGATTACTCTATACTGGTACTTTCACCAGCCCGAACCAGCGCCGCAAGTCCCTGCCCAAGCAGCTGAGAAGACGCCACAAGCAGCGAAACCACGAGGCGAATGGAGGATCAACATCAAGCGTGATGGTGTACTCCGGGGTCGGAACCTCATCCCCAAGCTTGAGCGCATGGGGCTCATCACCTCTGGGAGCAGTGCTGTTGGAACGAGCTTGGATGATAATGGAGAGGATTGGTCTGATATGTTTGTGTCTAGGCGCATGTTTTGGCAGCTTCCTGGACGGTTGTTCCTCTTTTCTCTTCAGCCGAACAGAGCTGGTCCATACGATTCGGTTCCTGGATCGCCCATTGGCAGTCGCCCGAATTCGCCTCTGCCGATGGAACCTTCATCGCCGTTCCATAAGACTTTCCAGCGCCATTCACCGCACTCATCTCTGAACAGACTGGACAATGATCTTCCTGGTGGACCCCCGCCAACTTCAATGTTGAATCCGCCGAGCTTCCCCGTTAGTCCTTTCTACTCCAGTTCTCATCTCCCGACTTATTACCCGCCTGCTCCCCCTCAATACATCTTTACGAATAATATCCGCCATCCGATCAGACCAAAGCCCCCGAGAATGGGCGAGGTCTTTTACACCAGATTTGTCCCGAGCGTCAATCAGTATCTTTCGTTCCGAGTTGCTTCGCTTTCACCGAATCCCGTACCTTACTTCGGCCCGGTTGGCCCCAAACCGCCCGAGCAGTCCCATCTCTCTACACTTAATGATTCAAGTTTGATAGAGATGTGGATGAAGAAGCCTCGCGTGAGCGCCTTCTGGGGCGAGTATGATGATCAATTCCTTACCAGAGTCCTGAACCAATCCAATTCGTTCCCTGTTATTGGACAGTGGGACGGTGTGCCGTTTGGATACTTTGAGATTTACTGGGTAAAGGAAGATATTCTTGGTCAGCATATTGGTAGCGATGCGGCAGAATGGGATCGAGGCCTTCACGTATTCATCGGAGAAGAGTGGGCTAGAGGGCGAGTTCCGATCTGGCTGACAGGATTGGTGCATTGGTGCTTGACATCGGATTACCGAACAATGAGTATATGCCTTGAACCAAGAGTGGACAACGCGAGGTGAGTTCTTTCTTTGAACATGGTTGTTCGTTGCTGACAATGAGCAGGTTCTTGCAAGGTCTTGAGTTCACGGGCTTTTCGCGCGAGAAGCAGGTTTCGTTCCCGCATAAACAGTCGTGGCTTGTGAGACTGCGTCGAGAGCAGTGGGAGGGCCCAGCGCTTTGAGTATGGTGGAAATGCCAATTGAGAAAGTGGATGGGTATGGTGATGAGAATACGAGAGACGATTTATGATGGAGATACTGGGCATTGCGAATAATGAAACGATTTGAGAACTGAACATAATGCTAGGATATTCGGAAAGGCCCTTCAAGGTGAACACGAAATTGTTTCTGCCAGTTTATGTGTCTTGTTCAGCGCTTTTGTTGGTTGCTTTGTGACGAACATGCGACGAAATAATAACGCATTGTTTCATCTTAACTGATCATGGATATGCTCACTTTCATACTTGAGGGCATCTTAAGAACTCAGTGTCTTATTTTCTATAAAAACAAAGTATCCCTCGTGTCTAGAGAGGTTGAATACCAATATCGACAATTCAACTAAACACAATTTCACGAACACTCCAACAATACTTACAAGGGACCACATCCAAACAAGACAAAATGTGTCAAGGTGAGGCCCCTTCACTTGTTGCTGCTGAAGTCTCAATGACTGAAGAAAACAAAAACTACATCCGCCAAGCCTTCCTGCGCGGCCATCTAGTACCGGCCTTCAACCCACCTACCAAGATCTGTAGCCGATGCCAACAATCCTTCACCGGAACCAAGACAATGTGTCTCCACTGTCTCAAAGCCAAGTACGCTGAGGACGTAGCTAATCGTCGCGATAGGGCCACAGATACCTTTTTGGAGCAGTGCGTGACATGCAACCAGACCACGCTGCACCTCGGACCAGGGTGGTGTGTTACTTGCCATGCTGCCTCGGAGGCTGTTTTCCCAGTGTATTGTGAGGAGTGTTTGATCGTTGTGGAGGTTCCAGTTGCGGTCAAGGATGATAAGGGTGGGCTTGTGGATATGCTCAAGGTGAACACCTTGTGGTGCGTTGAATGCCGGGGAGTGGCGGACTCATGGATTAGGATTGACAATTAGCCGGACCAATTGTATGTATCCTACTATGGCATGCCGCTGATGTGATATTACGGAAATCCTAATATTACTGCAATGTAGCAGCCGGGCACCTCGGAAAACGAACCTCGCATTCAGTGGAAATGTAAGCACTAGACCAACCTGTTCGACAGAGTATTTAAGGCGATATTCCGTCTCATCTGAATGCAAAATTGGATTCTCTCCATCTTTAAGTTCTTGCATATGGTTATCTGTGAAAATGACTGCATCCCTCAAACAACTAGAGTCGCTCCAATGCGAATATGTTATCACTAATACTGATACACCACACCTCCCTCGCTGGTCAGACTCGCACATTGGCCGCCCTGCTCTTATAGTCACCCCAAAAAATGAGAAAGATGTCAAAGACACTATACAGATCGCGAAGGAGAATAAACTGACCATAGTCACCAAAGGCGGTGGCCATGGGTCGTTTGTGGCGGTTGACTCCGGGACTTTATACCTCGACATGAAGCTCTTCAAGACCATTGAACTGAACAAGGACCAAGGAACTGCGAGGATTGGTGGTGGTGTTCTTTCCGGAGAGGTGTTGAAGACTTTGGCTGACAATGGCTATTACACTCCCGTTCCCAACTCGGACGCCGTGGGCTATGTTGGCTGTATGCTTGGAGGCGGGAACACTGCTCAGATTGGTCTTCATGGATGGATGGTCGACAATATCGTTTCCTATCGGCTTGTTACTTCTTCAGGCGAGGTCATTGAAGTGAGCTCTTCATCCAAAGATAAAGATCTGGCTCTGTTCAATGTTCTTTGCGGCGCGGGTCAAGGATTCGGCGTTGTCACCGAGTTGACTGTCTCAGCATATCCTCTGGCGGGTCTTAATATGAAGGATAACAAGATCTGGAATCGATCGCTCATGTTTCCCGCTCTGGCAGTTGACGTCGCAGTCGAGACTTTCCTGGATCTCAGTCGACCTTCGGCAAAGGGAAGCGTCAGCTTGATGTTTGTGCGCGGCCCTCCAGGAACTCCAGCAGCCGGATCCCCGATAATTGTTCTTGGGTATCAATTCTTTGGTCCTGCTGAAGAAGCCGAGAAAGAGGCCGCGCTGCTGTTCCAGGACGAAATAGTCGGAAAGGCTGTCATGGCAAATACGGCTTTGACACCCTTTGAGGATGCGAATGCCAAGACTCGCATGTTCGACTTTCATGGTGGACATAAGACCATAGGTTCATGCCGCCTTCACAAGATAACCGCCGAAACTATTAAAGCCGGGTTTGACAAATGGCGCGTTGCGACGGAGGAATATCCTGATGCCCAGCTCTCAGCCCTTTTCGTGTGTGCCTACAACACCGACAAGGCTTCTGCAATCAAAAATGACAAATTCGTGGAGGCAAGGGATAGAAATATCAACGCCTTCATGCCGGTGATAGCCAAGGAGGATAAGACGAGAGAGGCTTTTGTGGGAATATTGGAGGATGTCATCCAAGGGTTCAGGAAGAGTAACGAGGGCGTGGTTCCGAGAAGTTTTACGAATAATTTGAGACCTGGACAGGATCTGGCTGACATGTATGATGAGGACAGGCTGGAAACGCTGAGGGGTGTGAAGAAGGCTTGGGATGCTGATGGGCTGTTTTGGTCGCCTTACTTTAAGGCTGGTTAATTGGCATTGGATGGAAAGGGTCTAGTCTAAGATATTATAGCTATTAGTGTCTTATCTTATAGTGAAGCCTAATCTAGGCTTGTGGAACTGAGTCTAGAGGGAATTCTTGGTGTTGTCTAGCTTAAATGGTTGTGGCCTCTGATTGGTCTCGTATTCCGTATTCCGTATCACGTATCACGTATCCCGTGTGTAAGCCGACCAGACCCGCAATCTGTATATAAACATGAAACCGAGATCTTTTGATCACGATAATTCCTTGTTACTCAGTATCTCTCTCTTTTTCCATTGAACCAATGCTCAAAATGTCAATTCAACCAGTGGTTCGAAGCTGCTCAACGTCATCATCTCGGCGCTTGATTGCAACAACTGCAACAGCCCGTACACACCAAACCTTTCACTTAGCGGATGGCCGAACATTGGGATTTGCAGAATTCGGAAAAGAAAATGGAAAGCCAGTGTTTTACTTCCATGGTTATCCTTCCTCCAGACTTGAAGCTCAACCAATTCATGATATTGCTCAGCGCTGTGGAGTCCGTCTCATTGCTATCGACCGCCCAGGCTTTGGGTTATCAACCTTCAAGCCTGGCTATCAGATCATGGATTGGCCTGCTGATGTGATGGAGTTTGCTCTGGTAAACAATATTCCTCAGTACTCTGTCTTTGGACTATCGGGCGGTGGGCCATTCGCTCTAGCTTGTGCGCACGCTGTGCCAAAGCATCAACTCACCAGCGTCGGACTCTTTGCAACTGCACCGCACTGGGCAGCTGGTAAAAAACACGTTGAGTACTATCGACGCGTTCTCAAAGTCTGGGCCGACTACTCCCCGTCGACTCTGAAGGCAGTATTGTATTTACTGTACCGGTCTCTGAGAGGGATTGTACTGTCCGGCCCTGTCGCTAGAAGACTGGACAAGTGGTTAGAAGCACAGAGGAAAAAAGAAGAGATGGAAACTGAAACCACGACACCACCTTCAATGCGACTCAATGAGCTGGTTAACATGGTTCTCGACGAGCCATTCCGCCAAGGAGCCGGTGGTGCTGTACACGAGATGAAGCTTCTCTCATCTGACGATTGGGGGTTTGAACTTGACCAAGTTCAGTACGACAAAATTCAGATTTGGCACGGAAAAAAAGATTCAAATGCTCCTATTCAGATGATTAGATGGATGGCGGAGCGGATACAGCATTGCGAACTACATGAGTTTGAAGACGAGACTCACTACACAATGTATAAGCATTTTGAGCCAGCGTTGCGTCGCTTGGTTGGAGAGGAAACGGATTCGAGTCGTAGCTATCGTGATTGATGGTGAGAGTTGGGATTGTGTGATGGAGTGGAGTTTTAGATATTGTACATTAGATTTAACGCAAGACATATCCCCCTTGACATCATGCCTTATCTATTGGATAATTCGAAGCATTTCCTATTCCCAATTTCATCTACCCTCCTAATAAGACATTATGCGTCCTTGGAATATAAGAGGATATTTCCAGCTGAGTTTTGTCCTTCATTTGGCCACAGGTTTGGCACATCAAGCTCACACCCGGACTCCCAATCTTGTTAACTCCTGCAACCGGAGTCGTGGTACTTGGACGCTGTAGCACAAAGATCTCGTCAGCTCCAAGCATCCTTTCCTCGATTATGTTTTTGGTGTTGGTTGTTTTTGCTATAGCCTCTCCAGCCATGATAGCCAGGACTGGAAGACCTCTCATGAGCGGTGGTAGCCCGCCTTGGATGTTGGACAGTCTGGCTAGTTTGGAGACTTCGGTTCGTAGATGTTGTGATGTTTTATTCGAAGACATGATGGGACTGGAGTGGATGCTAGAAAGTAAATGATGGATTTTTTGTTTGATTATGGAGGGATACGTAGGTCAAGAAAAGCTGAAGAAATATCTCTCTGGAATTCTAATTTCTGTAGGGGTACAAAGAGAATCTTCTAGACAAAATATCCGTATTTAGACCAGGCATGGGGAAGCTGGATAGATATAAGCTATTTTGGTCGGGATCTGAATCCATGCCACGTCGTGGAGAAACCCGAGTCTTATACGAAATACGCGGCCAATAGCATAGCTCACATTACGCCCAACTCAACTCGAGGCACGCTACGACAATATTGACCGCTCAGATATGGTAATATAATGTAGTTCTTATTCTCTTAGATTTTGCCCGTTTTCATTAATTCGCATTTAAATCAACCACAAGCTTCCCTCCACTAATCTCCCCCTTTCGCATTCTATCCAGGCCCCTGTTCACATTTTGCAACCCATTCTCGACATCGATGATCCTGGGCGGCACAAGAGCGCGGCTTGATAAAAGCCTCTCTAGCCACCTCGAAAGAGCCTCGCCAATCTCTGGTACCTCGTGATAAATCTTGACAGGAATTGTATGGAGGATGATACCTGCCGACTGGCCTGTCTTAGGAAGTCCACTCATACCAACCAAATGAGCGGGAACTGAGGGTTCCGGGGGTGGCGTGCTTGGTGGTGAAGCAGTATTCACCACATTTCGGTGAAGTTCCTCAGGACCGAGAGCGCGCAGTAGAACTTCTGCTGTATCTTTGCCTCGTGTGTCGATACCAAAGCGAAGCTTGCCTTTTGTGTTGGCGCGGATGATGGCGACTGCTCGCTCGGGGTCATGACTATCAACGAGAAGATCAGGACGAAGAACTGGATTTTCTGAGATTCGAACTCCGTGTTTGGCGTTATCGACGACCAAAGCTACCTTCAGACCAACCAGACGAGCGAGTTGCACAGCGAGGACAGCTGAAGTCGAGGAACCGCCCCAGATAGCAATCCAATCTCCAGGTTTGGCACCCTCGTTCGGCAGAATACTGTTCAAACACTCGCCCCTGATATCCTCAGGAAGTGATTCCTCCGGTACCTCCCTCACAAGGCTGAGAATATTAGGGCCCTCCTGGACATCGGTAAAGTCAACGCCGAGACAAATTCCCAGTGATAAAGCTGCAGCTACGTAGGCTACTCCGAGTGTAGCACCCTGCTTGACGGTGATCTCGTTTGGAATTCTCACGGCGTTGAAGTCAGACGCGACGACGTATTGTTGGTAGGTTGCTTTGCGCAAGTCTCGGTAGTCTGTTGAGATGACGATGACTTTGTCTCCGGTTTTGATTCTGGAGGGATTTTGGGGGGCGCGGACAACGATGCCTGACGCTTCGCGGCCGGAGATGAATGGTAACTCGGGGATGCCAAATCCATAGTCACTAATATTAATTTAGTAATTTTGAAGTGATCGTGATGGAGTGGACTATGCTTACGGCGACTTCCAATCGATAGGGTTAAGACCGATAGCATCGGTGCGTACCAGCAACTCATGGTCATGTTTTGTGTCCGGGATAGCATAGCCATTGGTGACTTGGTACGGCTGCCTCAGCCCATGCAGTAACATAACAGTTTGAGAAGAGGGTATAGGGTCTTGAAACCCATAGTCGCTTGCTTGATCGTGTGTTGTTAGATCGGCGGATGGCGTATATCGAGGTTGAGAAGTAGATGGCGCCTGAGACACGCGATGTTCTTGTGATGAATCAGTTACAAATGATAGAGGTATCCTTGCTCCGAAGGTCGGCTCGGCAGATAGGGGGATATATGTGCTCATTGTGCGGATTGTATATGGCTGAATGCAGTATCAGATCGGATCAAGCGCCTAGGTCGGCCGATGTCGTCGATTTTTAGTGTAAAGAGCAGCACTTCGTGCTGGACTTCGTGAAGCAAGACAAAAATAAGATTTTAAGAGGGATATACTCTCTTTTCAATAATTTATGTCTCACTAGACAAAACAGGTAATCCGCTGCTCTGCAACGGATGCAAGTAACCTAAGGAGTATTGAAGAGGAGAGAGATGGCGTCATGTGGTTGTTGTCGAATCACACTGAGACATTTTATCCCATGTCCGCAATTACTCCAATGATGTGACGAGACTTGACTTGAAAGAAACGTCGCTTTGTTTTGGTAGAGACCGGTGTCGGGGTAAGATCCACACGAAGCGATGGTGTTATTTGGGCTATCAATCACTCAACTTGATCGGACATGTCCCGACTGAGTGTTTGACAGTCATACAAGACAATAAGTATTTGTATAGATATAAGCAAATATAAGTATCTTAGAACATTTAATTAATTGAACTAGATAGATGGCTACCACGGCAGTTATATTGCTATTATGTCTGTCCGCAATGCTCAGACTTCATCGCTTCGGGACAGCTTCAAACACAGCCAGTCAACCTATAATTGCCGGTATCTCGGCAAGGATCCCTGTTTCAATTTTCGATGACTGCGGGGAATGTCTATTAATCTGGTATTCTGGGCTACGTCGGTTATAGGAAAAGCCGTCAATAGACTTATCGATGATGCAACCCCTATCAGAATCACGCAATCCCAGATTCGCCTATCTCGCAACATCGAGGGGTCAACTTTTTTACGATTTAAAAGATAAGACAACTCTTAAATTATAAGCTGCTGCTAATTGAATTGGCTTCCGTATTCTTCCTATTTGTTCCGTCGTTTACAATAACCGAATTCATTGACGCAATGATAAATCGGCCGCATGAATAATCTATATCTATTCACGGAGTATAAGGAGAGCTGGTAGCGGAATCATTAAAGGACTGATATTGTAACTATGGTAGTAAAACCTTTCAAGATCTCTATTCAACCAAAGGCTTAATGAGCTCCTTAACTTGCTCGTCAGTAAGTCCTTTAATACCGAGAAGCTCGTTATCAAGCTTAGGAAACTTGGGAACGCTGGTTGCGTCAAAGATAGCTCGGTACAAGTAACCCATAAGAGTAGGCCAGTCAACAATTCCCTTTGCAATATTGGCATCAGACTCAGCAACAATATCGTCGACCTTGGCATGCTTGACAGTCCACTGCTTCTTGGGGTTGAGCTCTTTGGCAAGCTCAAGGATCTTGTTCTGAGAAAGAACAGTATCCTGAATATACACAATGCGATCCTGGGTCTCTTCAGGATGTGTCAAGACGCCGACAACACCATCTCCAACAGTGGCGAGGGTGGTTGTGCTGAACTCAGTGTTGCCTCCGTCCAACAGGGTAACTTCGTTCTTAGAGAAGTCGCCGAATAGGCTGTGCTTCAGACCCCAATCAAGGAAGGCAGAGTTATAAACAAAGGTGTAACTGATCTTGTCCTCGTTGGCGAGAGCAATCAGCTTATCTTCGATAACGACCTTTGTTCGGAAGACAGGCAGATTGCGAACGCTGGGGATGATGAGGTTGGAGCCAAACTCTGAGGGGAGGAAGCGCTTGACGCCAGCAGCGACAGCAGCGTCGATAAGGAGAGATTGGCTGGGGATAGCGAGGCTGCCGAGGGTAGAGACAACGGCATCTTGTCCCTGAAGTGCGGAAGTAAGAGATTCGAGAGATTCGTAGTCAACTTGAATTACGTTGACGCCCTCGGGGAAAGTCGACTTTGAGCCGGTGCGTGTGAGGACTGTGATGTTGAATTTGTTGGAATGGAGGAGTCGTTGAAAGACGGCGGAACCAACATCACCAGAGGCACCGGCAACAACGATGTTTCTGTAGGCAGACATTTTGTGTATGGTGGTTGTTTTATGTAGTTGGGAAGGATTGAAAGTTCAGATTGTTGATTGATTGATTGAATGGATGATTGACTGATGGATAGAAATGGATATTCAATGAGAGGTAGTTGTATATATATATATTTCTTTGCTTTCTAATCTCAGACAATAGTTGACATGTTTGGCGTGATATACAAAGTTGCATTGCTTAAACATGCTACTGTTGTGACTACTCATGTTATTCGGCCTGTTCGGCCGCTAACTGAGGATCAAAATACATGGCTGCTTAGCTAACTAGGACGAAGGAAACAAAGATATCGAACCTATGAGAATGCCAAGTATGCCACCTTGTTGCATGAGTAATGAATGCGAACTAGGTTGACAAAGCATGTTTCAGTTTGAGACTTCAAATCTAAAGCGCCACGTCTGGCTGTGCTGCCTGTGGCTGCTGAGCTAAAGATAGATGGCGTAGTCAGTTAATGCGTGGGATAGGCTAACATGGTATGATGTTTTGGGCTGAGGTGGGATATCCGAAGTGGGATGGACGCATTGAGCCGAGTGGGATAAGGATCGATCTATCCATCGACAAACCTTAATGCCCGTTTACAATCTCTGACTGGTCAGGTCGGATTAAGCTACCCCAGTTTTCATCTCTTCCGCGGGGCCCGACTAGATGATCCCACTTCAACACCGGCCATCCCACTCACGATTACCAAGTCAAGACTTCAAAGACGTCCAAATGCGACACGTACGTAACAGTGCATCACTCTTTGTTTTTTTTTTCATGCCAAACTATTCGTGATCCCACTCGGTTCTTTATCTTATTCTCACCGTTATGATATCCACCATGGAGATATCCCACAGCGACCGTGATACAAGGTAAGCAAATCAAGCAATCAACTGAACTACACCAAGTGGGATCCCCGAGATCTAGTCTGTCTGACTAACAATTGATCTATCATACTAGATCTTCTGCTGACAGCAACGAGCCAACGCCTTCGCGCCATCTATGTCATTGTGGGAAGAGCTTTATCAGAAAGGAACACCTGCGCCGCCATCAGGCGACCCATGGCGAGCGCAATTTCGTTTGCCCGATTTGTCAACGGTCTTTTACACGCAAGTTAGTACATACATACATTTCTCCAATTGTTACACAGCTTAAGTTACTTAGATGCTGACTATCTCTAGTGACTTGTTACGCCGCCACCTCACACGGCATGATATGCCGGCAGCGCCTGATCCGCGACGAGGAAGGGCTTGCGATGCGTGTCATGCGAACAAGACAAAATGTGACGGCGGTATAAGGTGTACTCTTTGCGAGAAGAGAGGAATTACCTGCACGTATAAACATGCATCCAAAAGCAGAAGCGGGAGCAAAACCCCTAGTGACGATGCCACATCCAATCCCAGAGCTTCATCACGTCCTTTAGTCAATGGCCTCGGCTCTACGGGTGTTGCGCCGAATCTCACACCAGGAACACCTCAGATATCACCCATTGATGAAATCAAAGCTGGTTTCAAACGTATCTCTAACCACATTCAGACTGGTGAGATACCTATCGGCGAGGATACACCGGTGCCTGCACTTGACGAGAATTGGATCGAAGCAAATTCAAAGGAATACTTTGGACGATTCCATGATACTTGGCCTATTCTTCATGGACCCTCTTATGTTCTTGCGGAATACTCTTTACTGGTTTCTGTATCTGTGGCTATGATAAGCTGCTGGCTCAGGAGTCCGGATGAATTTCAAGATGTGGTTTTGGAACTCCATGAGTCCTTGATGAACGCATTCTCGGATTGGATCGTAAGTTATTGGCGCAGAAAGCTTGATTTGGCATGCTAACAGATGGTGCAGTCAAATCCTAGATCTCGACACGAACTGGATAAACCGTGGCCTACAGAAACATATCAAGCCATTCTTTTGCAAATCATTTTTGCATTTTATCACGGGGTAAATTCTCCTTGTCTGCTTTTCGTTTGACTGGTAACTAATTAATGATAGAATGAGAAGCTTGCCGCGAAAGCATCGCTATTACGAGGCACACTAGTTGTAGCTTTGAGAGAAGCCGATTTCTTCAACAGTGATAACGCAGCAGAACAACAGCGGGTTCACCATCCTGGAACATTTGTTCCTTGGCTCATGACCATTCGAGATCGATGGAAACGGTAAATCTCTTGCTCTCTCCATGATGCAAGTATACTGACATGTGCAGATATATCATCTCACTCTTCAAAATCGACGTCTATTTATCAATAGCCCGATTTCAAGCCCCAACTTTATTCCGGGAAGAAATCGATCTCACCATGCCAAACACCTACTCTCTCTGGAATGCCTATGGATTAAACATCTTCTTCAAGCGCCTCACATTTGAACCAACCGATCGAGCTAGTTTCAAACTATCAGAGGTTATTGCCAACCCGAATACCCCGGCAAAATCTCTCATGCTGTTTGAGGAGATCCACCTCGCCATATGTGGTTTACTCCCAGCAATTTGGAACCAAACCCAAATTGTCCGCCGAAGCACTGAAGCTGGTAGATCTACACACAACTGCACATCCTCTTTGGCGTGGCAGTTGGAGACGTGGAAGACTGATATAGACCGTTTAAAGCACCAGTGTTTTCACTCCGCCGAGACTGGGGAGTTTCCTTTCACTGCATACGTCGGCGACTTTGACGAAGAACCAGAAAAGGCAAAAGCAATGGCGGTGTCTAATATCAAATGCTTGATTTCGGAGTCCATGATGACATATCACCTTCAAGGGCTTCAGCTCTACGCTGACCCCCGAATGATCAACTCTGTGGCCATGGCGTCAATCGTCACATCAGATCACGAAGCTCCCGTGCAGCCAAGACTACAAAAGCTTCACAGCCAGTTGAACCTCTGGGCCAAATCACCAGAAAGCAGACGAGCCCTCCTGCATGCCCTCGCAGTCCTCCGCGAGTGCGAAAGCGACCTCGAAACAAACGAACCACAAACCCAATCTATCCACCCAATATCCTACCTTGCCGTGTCAATGAGTGCACTAGTATTCTGGGCGTGGCTTGTCTTCTCTGACGCAGCCTGCTCTTGCGTTCCGTCGATAAATCATATAAACATCGGTGTCGATCCGTTAGATTTACAAAACACAGCGCGGTTGGAGAGTTGGATCCAGGCTGATGGAACTGCAGCGGTGAATAATATTCCGCTGTGTACATGTGTCTCGGAGGGATGGATGGCACGTTTCAACGCCTTGCTTCCGTTGGGGAGACGGAGATGGGAGTTGAGTGATCGGGTTGCTCCGATGTTGAATAATCTGGCGCTGGTAGCTAGAGATTAGAGATACCCTTTGAATTTTTGAAATCCATTACATTGAATCATTTATGATTTTACTATTCCTGCCCTAACATGTCTTGAAAACTTGTGTGATGAGCTTAAAATTGACCTCTGAACACTTTGTCCTTAGAGTGAGTTAGTAGTGATGGAAATGTACCGACGATTGGACTATCGAACCCGACTGACCGCCACCTAATTAAAAAGTTAATCATGTGCATATGCCAAGATAATAACCCGTGTAACATTTGTCAGCTGGAGTCAAGAATGACCCGAAGGGCGTATTATGACGTTGAAAATATCCATATATAGGAGCCAGCAACGCTAGAGGACCAGACAGATATGTATAAGAGCCCCATATCAGACTAAAGCTAATCAACCAGAAAGGCATTCTTGATATTTGTTTCTTTTCTAAAAGAATCATGGGATCAACAACACAATCCATCGATATGCCCAACCTGACACTTTATCAAGCAAATGGAGCTTGCTCTCTCATCCCTCACGCGATTCTTCGTCACTACAAGATCTCCTTCAACGCAATTCGGCTCAAGTTCACTCCAAATGGTGTTGAAGCAGCAGATGGAAGTTTCAACAATACTCAATATAGATCTATTCACCCCAGAGGCTACGTCCCTGCTTTGACGGTTGGCAACGAAGTCATCACCGAGATGCCAGCTATCCTCAGTTACATATCCTCACTGATACCAGAAGAGAATCTTCTTGGCTCAAAGCCAGTTGAGACTGCTAAAGTCTTGGAGTGGTTGGTCTTTTTGTCTGGGACCCTGCATGGTCTTGGATATGGAGCTTGGCTTCGACCTGGGCGGTTCAGTGATGATGCCACTGCTCATTATCAAATCAAGGAGAAGGGAAAGCAGATCATTCATGAGTCTTTCAAGAGGATAGATGACGGGGTTAAAGGGCGTGGCTATATTGTTGGAAACAGATTGACGGCTGTGGACTTCAACGTTTACGTCTTTGCTCGTTGGGCACATGAAGTGGACATTGATTTGAAGACGGAGTACCAGTTCTACTATGAGCATGTTCGAAAGGTTGAGAAAATAACGGGCGTCAGAGAGGCCATTGAGGCTGAAGGTCTTCAGTATGTATTTGCCTAAATACTAACAAAATGTAGAGATGTCAAGCACACCATGGCAGGCGGTCATGAAAGATGCTTCAAATGTCAAACTTGGAACTAAACATGAAATAAAACATATATATAAACATGCGCCAATGTCTATGCAATCTAAACGCCAAAGAATATGACTATATATCCAACCTAAAACCCTCTCGCATGATGTCTCTTATGCTTCTTCAAATACGCCAAAGCCGACGACTTGTTGATATACAAATTCATCCTCGAGAACCCACCACACCAGGAAAGATTATCTCCAGGACAGTTCATGTTGCAATCCGTCATGGAGACGTTCTTACCCTGGCCAAGGTTAGGCAAAAGACCCTGCCAGTTGACAGTATTGCCGCACCAACATTCTTTGCCATTCTCAACGCCCGCATATTTGTACATCCAGCACTTCTCAAGACATGTATCGATTGTCATAGCGTTGCCATCGGTCATGACAAGCTGGGGGAGTAGACGGCCCAAGAAGGGCTCCGAAACACATGAGTAGCTTGTGAAGTTCTTGTTTCCCGGGTCCACAGTGGTCGTGGTGAACTTGGTACCGGCTTTGTATAGCTGTAATCTCAATGTGGCACCGCAGTACTCTGTCTTATCTCCTGCACAAGTAGCAGAACAGTCCTTCTGGTTGGGTGCTTGGACACTTCCGAAGTTGAGCTGATTACCACAGTAACACTCCCTACCGTTCTCAGCACCAAAGTAAGCAAAGCCGCTGCAGAAGCTTGCACAGCTCTCGAGAGTCATGCCATCGTCAGCGTAGGCTTTGCCGTTCAGGGCACGGATGAGGAAGCCTTCTGTCCAGCAGCCTTGGAATGCCCATGTACCGACTGGGTCGGAGATTGAGGGGCCTGTGGCGGTTGGTTTGGTGGAAGTGGTAGAAGTTGTAGTTGAGGTCTTTGAGCTAGTCGTGCTTGGGACTGACGAAGAAGAAGAAGCGGCAGACGTTGAACGAGATGTAGTGGAGACGGACGTGGCAGAACTGGCAGACACGACAGAAGGCGCTGACACAACAGAAGGCGCTGGTACGGGATAGGGATTAGATACGGCAGCGATGGAAGAGACTGAAGAAGGGGCAGAGATGACGGAAGAGGCAGAGGGGGCTGAAGGAGCTGAAGGAGCTGAAGGGGCTGAAGGGGCGGAGGGTGCGGAAGGGGCAGATATGACGGATGAGACAGATGAAAGACCAGCAGGTCCTCCAGGAACCGATGAGCTCACTGAAGAGACACTCGACAACGTTGTACTAGATGAGGGGCGGCTAGTTACAGAAGAAGTCGTTACTGATGATAGACCTGAAGACGCAGCGCTCGATGAGACAGTGTTGGAAGAGACTGTGCTTGAGATCGAGGAAGTTGTGCTGGTGGTAGTGGTGGAAACGCGCGAGCTTGTTGATGAGGTCGTAGAAAGAGTAGTCCATGTCGTTGAAGAAGTACTCGAGATCGCGCTGGTAGAAGCTGATGAGGTAGTAGAGATACCCGAGCTCGACGTCGTGGACCGTGAGGCAGAGCTAGTGCTACTTGAACCGCTTGATGTGGAAGCAGTAGATACTGAGCTAGTAGAGGCACCAGTAGATGAGCTGATGGATGAACTGCTGCTTGAAGTTGTAGAGGTCGAGATACTTGTCGCACTGCTGGTTGTAGTTGAGCGTCCTGAAGAGGTCTGTGTGCTGCTGGACGTGGACGTCGAAGTACCGGCAAAATTGCCAAACACGCTGAGTGAAGTGCTCCATGTGCTTGAGATGCTCGAAGTACTTGAGATGCTTGAGGTACTTGAGGTGCTTGTACTGCCTGTAGTGCTTGTGGAGGCTTTGGTAGAAGTGGAATCTGCTGCTGAGCTGCTGGTTGAGCTTGTGCTGGCAGAAGTGCTTGTACTGGCAATAGAGCTTGTACTGGCAATAGAGCTTGTACTGCTGGAAGCACCGCTAGACGTTGAGCCACTAGAGGTTGATGCACTGCTGGAAGTTGAGCTTCTGGTGGTACTAGTAGATGTCAAAGAGCTTGAAGTAGAAGTAGACGCAATGACCAACACCGAAGTACTGGAGGGAGGTGACGAAGAAGCGGTACTGCTACTCGTCGAGCTTGTGCTAGTGGATGCACCGCTGGAGGTTGAGCTACCTGAGGTTGACACAGAGGAAGTGCTACTACTCGTCGAGACAGTCGAACCAGAGGTGGACACCGAGAGAGACATGCTCGAAGAAGCTGAAACTGAAGAAGAGACACTGCTGCTCATGGAAGACATCAAAGTCGGTAGAGAGCTGCTGTAGGCTGCATTGGCTTCATACACGTTCAGACGGTCGGGACCACCACAATACTCGCTCGAGTTGCCTATTCACTTGTTAGCTAGCCTTTATCAAACACGGAAGATAGATACGAACCGTTGCAAGGCATGGCACAATCTGTAATAGGAGCAGGCACAGAGCCATCCGAAAAGCTATTTCCACAGTAGCACTAATTCGTCAGTAAAGGTACCAAGCTTCAGTGATCAAGAGACTTACCTCTCCACCATATTCAACGCCAGCGTAGGTGAAGTTCTCATTGCCACAAGTCTGAAGACAATTCGCGACCGTGGGAGGATTGTTTGAACGACCATTGGGAAGTGCTCTCATGCTAGTGGCCTCAGTGTAGCACCCGATGCTTGTGTAAGCATTGACACCAGGATTGACAGATGGTCCTTGAGGCGTAGCAGCACTGCCACTACTACTCGTTGTGGGACTTGCGAAGGAACCATCCCACTGAAGAGTATCAGCAAAAAGACTGATGAAGGCGCCACCTCCATTGATACCATTTCCACCGCAAATCTGGTTCAGGCTTCCTGCACAGGCATAGTTGCAGTTTGCATCGTCGACCTTCTGATTGGGAATTGTGTTTCCTGCCCAGCACTCATCTGTGTACTGAGTTCCGCAGAATGTATAACCTCCAGAACCGCAGGCGTTTATGCACATACCATTGGTGTTGTTGCTGTTGCCGTAGAGCTGATTGGAGAGTTGACGACCGGGGTTGTTCTCTTTGAAGCAACCGACGTATTGATATTGTCCTTGGCCGCTGGAGAGGAGTGGTGGCGCTTGTTCGGAAACAGCGTTGCAGAAGAACTGAATGTAGCGCTTCTCAAAGCTCCAGGCTGGATCGTTGGTGTTCATCGTCCATTGAGCAGTTCCGTTGTAAGACGGGACGTTCCACTGGCTTTTGGGGACGGCGCATGTCAGAGTAGCACTGAGACTCTGACCCGGGGCGATCAATGATCCTTCAGCAAGATCAACCTGGTTGGCAGATCGTACGATACCAGGAACACCGAAGGGAGGTTTGGAGACAGTGAGGCCAAGACTGACACCGCCAGCAGCAGCAGTGTTTGTGACACGGAAGCGAAGAGACCTGGAAGTGTTCTCGGTGACGTTACCAAATGTGAAGGGGTTGTTGGGGTCGTATTGAACCCAGCCACTTCCATCTGGAGTCTGGAACTCCAGAAGAGCTTTAGGGGGGTCGCCTGCTGCTGCTGATAGCGAAACAGTTGCGTTGCCTCCAGTTGTGACGAACTTGACCCAGGCTGTGAAGTTTCCACTCACAGAAGTGTCGGGAATGATAGAGACGGCGGTAACGTTACCCCCGCCGACTGTGCTTGGGATTCCAGATAGTGCAAACTTACCAACGGTGAGAGTACCCGTGCCAGTCCAAGTAGTGAACGGACCCGATGAAGAGGTGTTGGAGTAGAGAACGGAAGAGACTTGGAGACTTCCAGTACCGTCGTTTCCAACGAGAAGACTCTGAGCTGTAGCTTGGGTGCCGGAGACGAGGTTTGTGAATACAACCGACATGGGGCTGACATCCAGCAAAGAATTGCTACTCTTGCCAAAGCCTGTGAGTCCGACTGACGTCAGCTTGCTATAAGTAGCATCAGAAACGCCCGAGGTCTGGATGTTGATAGTTCCACTTAAGCGACCGACGCTCTTGGGCAAGAACTGCGCTGAGATTTGAAGCGTGTCTCCGGCTGACATGGACAAAGGCAGAGAGGGTGTCTGTGTGATGTTGTAGTTGGTCGCGTCTGCGAGAGCAATGCTAGTAACCGACAAACTGAACAAGGCCGTACAATTGATTGTCTGAGGAGTGGTGACATTCTGCATATTCGCAGTACCAAAGTCAACAGGCGAAGTGCAGTTGAGAGGGAACTTATTGGTTGAACCAAGACCATAAAAGTATCCCACGGTCGTACCGATATAAGCCATGCCGTCTCCAAAGACGGGTCTGCTGAACTTTGTGATGCCGACGATGGTGAAGTTTCTGATGACATTTAGGTACCCGTTCTGGGGAACGGCGTTGTAGATCTTGAAATTGGTGTTTTGAACGTCTGAAACCCAGAGAAGACCTGTGCCCTCTTTCCCATTGAGTGAAGTAGTTGTTCCGTGGCTTACACCGAGGATGTACGCATTGTTGGTGGGACTGTCGGCGACTTTGGTGAAGTAGGGAACACCATTGAGACACGAGAATTTGAAGACATGCGTTGGGTATTGAATTACTGGATAGGTCAGTCATATGAGATAAATAGAAGCGAGTGATGAACATACCATTGATATAGATGTAACCCCCTTCGAGGGGGTAAACGCCAGCGCCAGCGTACACGGAATTCTCATTCTGAAAGACCTGAATAACCCTATCGGTTGAGTTGGGGCCCGTGCGATAGCCGCCCAAATCATCGAGATTGAGCCAATAGGTCTTGCCCGACTTTCCAGTAACGATGCCCATTCTCTGGATGTTGCCACAAGAGAATTGACTCGGCAGAAGCTCGAGGGGACTTGTTCCCAGATCCTTATCAGCGCCGTCGAGCGCCTGCTTCTCCATGGGCATGAAGAAATCAACGATGCTGAGAGTACCGTCGGAGTTGATGGACATGTGAACAGCCGCTTGCTCCATGGCAGTCGGGGGACTAAAGCCACTGACGGGGATGGTCGAGAGTTGAGAAGCGTAGCCATTTCCGGTAGCGAAGAACATAGAGCCAGCATCATCAGAGGCGAGGCCACCTCCAGATTGCCAGATACCAGCACCGGAGATGTTACTGCTCACTCCAAGACCCTCGGAAGCCCAGCGCTCAACGATCTGTCCGGTGGTCTTATCCCAACCCATGATCCACCCAGTGAAGTTATACTGCACACAATGCGAAGCAAAGCCAGCGTAGACAAACTGTCCCGTGTGAAGTAATCCCGGGCGCTGATGGTGAATGCCGCCGGTGAACATCCTAACCGGATTGTTTCGGGCGATTGTGCCCTCCAGATCAACGGGGAAGTTGGGCTGTTCGGAGAGGTCGTTTACGTTGATGGCGTGAATCTTGTACCGACCAGCTGGTTTCCCCTGCGGCACTGGACCAGCAGTCTGATTGACGTACGTCTTTGAGGTAAGATACCAAGTATCCGTGTCGGGATCGATAACACCTGTGGCAGTGACGCCGACTGTAGGATTGACATCGACACAGCCATCGAGATCAGCAGTAAGGAACGGAATGCCGATATTTCGCGAGGCTAGGATAACACCGGTCTTGGCATCGAGCTTGTATATGTTGTTCTGAGTCGTTGCGAGGTAGACATATTGAGTTGTGCCACCTGAAGGAGTGTAGACTAAAGGCTGTGAGAAGATCTGTTCAGCGGCACCGACGTATTTTCCAGGCAGGGCGGTTTTGAAGACTATATCGAATTGAGGGCTGCCGACGATGGCAGGGTCCATGTTATGGTTACTAGTTCAGTCAGGATATTGAGTGGGATGATACTGAGATGAAGAGGACTCACGTTTGGTATCCTATTCGGGAGTTGTCGCCTCCCCAGGTGATGGTATCTGTAGACGCGAGACCACATACCCGGCCAACCAGGGCCGAGAGAATGAGTGTAAGTCGCAGATTCATATTGGCGAGGCCGAATAATGAAGCGCAAAAAATGAGTGAGTGAGTGAGAGAATGAATGAAGATCAAATGCCCCCCTAGGGATGTGTCGCCGCTGCGAGGTTCGTTCTATATAATCTCCATTATCTCAGCAGCCATAGCTCTTAGCCCAGGGAAATGCCGAAGCCCAGATCCTCCATCGGCCATCGTGAGTTTAGATCCATCGTCTTGGCTCATTGCGCGTTCCTGCTTGTCGCATCGCTTTACTGTTGGAGATGCCGACAAGCGGTTAACCTTTCAGCAAGCTGACGAGGCAAGGCCGCGAGCTCGCGCCAATAGCTACTAGCATTCCAGAGACAATACAAATCCTTATAATCAGCAATTGCTGGGCTTGAGATATGAGGCTAGAGGTGAAGCCACGGGAGAAGTGGCTGTTGGTGATGCCATTTGCGGTGGTGTTTCGTGGCGATGGAATGGACAATAGCTTTGTTCCTGGCGGTCATATGGGGAATAGTGCATCTCCAGATCCGATTGAACCGGACCTGGTGTTGAGTTGCCTGGAATGCTGGACGGTTTAGCTTTTGGCTAAGCCGTTTGGCGCTTTCGTGCCTGATGCAAGGGGCCAAAGGGATTAGTCGCACCTCACGGAAATATTCACTGCAAATTTAACCCTCCCAGGGACTTCACATTCAATTGGCAAGGACCTTGAGATTTACGGCAGCTCCCACACCGAACTTCCCTGCAACTTCAACCTTCACTTTAGGGATTGGTCAATAGTTCTTTCATTGGGTCTTTAACCTTTGATTAAGTATGCTCGCGAATTTTTTTATTCCAGTCAATAATACTGCAAAGGGCTGTTGGTTGCATGTTTGAACGGATCGTGGGTTCTAAACTGCAAATCTAAGCCACCCAAAGACACCTGTAGCACCCGACTGATGTATTAAATTGCCCCGCATGATTTCACGGGCTCCAATTCGCCTACACTGAGGCTCAGTGGAAATAGAGCCTCTCCGCGAGCGAGCATTATTATAAGGCACCTCAGTGACTACCCTATATCTTAGTGTAAACCACGGGCGAATATCTCGCAATGGATTAGGAGACAGACAAGTACAATGACGAGAACCCAACATAGATCTTGAATGTTTTAACTACCTACCTAGTCGTTCTTTCATTGGTGTTGTGCAGTTGTTATTAATGCTTGGTTTAGCGTGAGGCGTGAGCACGGCGAATACATGCAAATGGCAGCGGCATATATACATTCTGTATTTTGGGGAGACTGATTATCTGCCTTGTTATATCCTACCTCAGACTCATCATGTCCGTGGTTTAGGTGTTTGTTTTACTATGTAATTTACTATTCAGCCATGGGTATTTATTACCACCGGAGCCAAGCGTGGAGGAACCTAGAGGAACCTAGAGGTTGCTTTGTTTCACTGCAAACCTAACCCTCTTAGGGGCCTTGAGATAGACAACTCCCGCGCCGAACTTCACTGCAACCTCAACCTTCACAATGTGAATGGACCAATGGCTTCTTCATTCGACTTTTTCGGCGTGTGGTTGAAGTGCCCGCGACTTTTCATGTTCCAATATGGAAGTCCCTAAAATACAGTAACTACAGGGTAGGGATATTTGGTGTATGCTCGAGCGACTTTCACGCGAAATCAGTATTTCAATGCAATTTTGACGAACACTGTCCAGTGGAAATGGAGCCTCTCAGGTGCAATGAATTCTTGTTCAGTCATAATTATTATCGCCACAGTCAGCATGGAGATAGCAGTTGGGGAGGGGTTAAACGGAGGTTCTTCACTGCAATTTTAGCCCACTCTGAGGCGCTGACCTTGAGCTGGGCCGCAAGTGGAACATTTTGACGCTTGTTAGGTCGCACTCTGAATGGATCTCGCAACGATCGCTTCACTGCAATTTTAACCCTCCCCGACTTCGAGGGCACATATGTTGGCGCCCTACTTATCAGCCCAATCACATACACAGAGTAGACACTGTGACTTTAAACTATTTGCTTTTACCTGAAAATCCCTTTCACTAGATCTTTGCTATGCCTGCCTTAGCTGTAAGGAGAAATCATCTCATTTGATTCTATGCTCGACGTGAATTGCACCTTGCATGAAAGCTCACGCGGCTTCCACTCTTCTTGGGGACACACCCTGCCCCTAGACGCCCTTTCACTGCAATTTTGGCTCCTCATGACAGATCAACAATCTTTGAGTGTTCTGTTAATTTGGTTTAAATAAATATTGCTGAATGCTGCTGAGTGCGTCATCCCGTTGAAGCCAACATCGAAATATGCCGAGTTTCGTCCCGTTATTTAAGTTCTTCTTCCAAATTCAATATCGCAATTCATCTGTCAAGGCCCTGATGCTATGTATGCTCTGTATGTGTTGCGAAGTAAGAAGAAGAAGGCTGATACCGCCTCGAAGCATTAAAGAAGGCGTTAAGGCGTCCGCTGCTTCACTGCAATTTTAACACGCCCCAAGACCTTAAACCCTGCAACCATTTAACTTAGAAAAGAGGTGATTGGTCAATGGTTATCTAGAAGGTTAGGTAAACAAGATTTGCCAGTTCACTGCGAATTTAGACTGAGCTCAGCCGAGGAATGTGCCAACTGTCTTTCTTATTCCCCTCCAACTGTATTGTTTGACACCCTGATATCTCGCCATGACCAGTACAAGGCATTGATTCATGAAAGATGAACTAGTTGGGGTTTTGAGGTTGTGTAGTTGATTGACGAGAAAGAAGGATAAAGAAGAAATCAAGCAAGCCATAGAGATCAAGAAAATATTCGAGCCCACAGCCAGAGAAACGAGTTAAATTCTTCTAATATATCTCTTCTTCAAACCCTAGAGCTGCGATCTGCTTCTTATACTCCTGTTGCTGTCGAATATCCTATCTCCAGTCAGTAAAAGCCACAATAACCTCATCATGCTACTTACTACTTCTACTGTGTCCTTAGTTATATATCTGGTAACGCGGACCTCACTCTCCTGACCAAGGCGAATAGCACGAGAGATTGCCTGACTCTCCACGCTTGGATTCCATTGCAGTTCTGCGATGAAGATGCGGTTGGCACAAGTCAAGTTCAGTCTGTGATAACGTCAGTCTTCTGATGCATAGATGGAGCTTAAAACGTACCCAAATGCTCCTGTTCCAGTTGTCATGATGAGAACTGGCATCTCTTCTTCGTTCTCAAATCTCGACAGAGTGTTCTGACGTTGGGGAAGTGGACTGTTTCCATCTAGTTGGAGGTAGGGAATCTTAGCCCTTTCTAGATGTCTCGATATGAGATAGAGAGTCCTTGTCCAACACGAGAAGATGATACTGTTGTTGTTAGCGAAGTAGATTGATAGAAAACTCTCAGCATACCTCTTAGTAGTCCAGAGATCCTTCTGAACATCCTCAACCAGAGCTTTCATCTTGGTTGAATGACCTTCACCGTTGAAATAATTTTGGTGGTCATCCCTTGTTGCGGCAGTCTTGTGACGTTTCCTGGGTCTAGTCGTGTTTTCTGACTCACGCTCATCGCCCGAACTTGGACTTGAAGACTCTGTATACCATCTTACACAAACAGGGCATCTCCTTTCTGATCCAGTTGCAGACAAGTTCGAGTCCTCGATGCACTTCTTACAGAGCACGTGTGAGCATTCATCGTCAAACATTCTTTTTGTCCAGTCAAATCCCAGTACTGGCATTGGTTGCTCGCAACCAACACAACAGATCTCTCCATATTGACCGGCCGTCCCAACCACGGCCTCTCTTTCTTCCAAGAGGCTTCTGCGATGCCATGAGAAGAGCTTTTGATATGTCCCGTGATTGCAAACGATGCGCAGTTGAAGCCACATCTGGAACATACCGAACTGGGAGCTCTTTTCTACTACTCCCAGACGACTTTCCATGTTGCGACAGATAATCGCCCTAGTCCTGTCATACTGATCGCGCTCTTGTGAGCTGAACTCGAGATGTCGTGTAATCTGCCGGGTCTTTGGCAAGTTCAAGACTTCTCGCGTACGACGTAAGCATAGAGCCTCGAGAAGCATAACTAACCGGTCTCTGACCAGTTCAGGGCTGTCAGATGAGTTGTCAAAGGGTGTCTCTATCCACTTGCGGAACTCTGATGCTTTGTCAAAGGGTTCAGCACGGATGAAGCGAAAGAGGGAGCCAATGTCAGCAAGCTTGTTTTGGATGGGCGTCCCGGAGAGGCACCATCGTGAGTTTGCGTGGAGATACTCGCATGCCTGGAAGAATTTCGTGGATGGTCGGCGGATAATATGGGCTTGTGACATCTAAGTGAGCTTGGCTCGAGTAGTGCAGCATTGTGTAACTCACCTTCGTCAAGTACAATCCGATACCATCCAAGCTTATACAACGGCGAAGTTTTGCCCTTGCCTACCAAATACTCGGCAGTGAGTGTGTGATAAGTCGTAACCACAATGTCCGAGTCTTCGATTTGAGGCAAGTCTTCAAGACTCTTGGGTCTTCTGTCGCCATGGTACTTGATTACTTTGAGGCCACTCTGCAGATGCCTACATATTATCAGCAAACCATTACGATAAAGAATCTAGACAACCTACTTCTTGACTTCATTCATCCACTCGTCAACAAGTACTATAATATGTTAAATCACGTCAAATCTTCGAAAGAACCATGCTGGTAGACTTACGAGCAGCAGACACCACGACTAAAGTTGAGCGTGAGAACTTGAGAGATCTCCTACCCTTATGCTCTTCATTTTTCTGGTTCGCCCACTCTTGGCCATTGTCCAATGTCTTCATAACCAAGGCAAGGATGGAGAGAGACTTCCCCATTCCCATATCGTCAGCCAGGATACCGCCTCCCTTCTCCTCTGGTTGTACTTCTCTTCGCCTCTTGGTGATTCGGTGTCGATATTGAACCCTACCGTCGTGCTCGATCCTTTCCCACAGCCTGTATTTTTTGTTGATGTGGCCAGACTCTCTCTCCAGCATGAATCCCAGGGCTTCCTTTTGATGTCTATTAAATGTTAGAAAAAACACATATACTGTCAATTCTGGCTATACCTGAGAAGTTGGCGAGTCACCCGATCACCACCTTCAACCATCTCAAGTTCACGGTTGTTTTCCACTGTCTTGTAGACTTCCTCTACCATCTTCCGAAGTTGATCTTCCTTGGACTTCTTCTTGGGCTGTCCGTCTTCGGCAACCAAGTTTGCATTTTGAGTCTCGCTAGATTCGCCTTCTTCAATGCTGATGCTCAGAAAATGTGGATTGTCGTAGAGACTGTTATTTCTGCCATGGTTCGATCGTTGAAGCCACAGCTTTCCCTCTGAGAGCCTTCTGCCAACTTCCAACGCTTCAGAACGTAGACCATAGATATTAATGTCCACTTTGACTCGGGCATCAGCAGACTTGTTTGCTCTGTGAATAACTTCTCTCAGGTCAAGCTTCAATGCTAGAGGCTCAATATCAACTCCAGATCGAGTGATCAATGGCAAAAGAGTTTGGCCGGCAGCGGATGAGAGGTGGCCAAAGTGTTTGTTATCCTCCGGGAAGCAAAGCATGAGTTGCTTTTGATACTCTGTTGGTGTAAAATATTGGTAACCTGTCTCCCCTGCTCTCAGTCTCTCATCGATAAATGACATATCATCTGGGACCAGTTTGACTTCAATATTATGGAGCTAATATGTGTGAGTCTTTGGCCAAATTTTGAGTAGAATGAAAATAATCTGATTCTTACTTACCATTCCATAATGAACCATAATCTCGTCATCTTCAGGCACTGTCATGGGAGTGGCATCTGACTGACTTGACTCAAGAAGCCCTGGTGTCATAGAAGAGCCTTCTCGCGAGCTTTCCGTAGGTAAGCCCAGAAACTGGAAGTTTTCGACAATGGTAGGCATCTGCGAAGGAGGGCTGTTGTCTTCCTCGGGCATAGGCATTATCTGACTAACGTCCAGATTGAAATCCATATCCAAATCCATCATTCCAAGTTGTGGATCGATAGAGAGAACATCGCTTTGAGAAAAGTCGCTTGAGAGGAAACTTCTTTCTTGCGATATTGGAAAGTTGCTTTGTTCATTAGCGATAACCTCACGAGAATTGAGACTACATACACCAGAGGGTGTGTGAAGATGGACTGGGATTGGTCGCTGGCTTGCGATACATCTTGATTGTAGCCATCCCAAAGTCCCAGTAGATTCATGTTGAGTGCTCCATTGGTGTTGAAATCAAAATTCATAGGAATATCACCCGTATTATTCTCTTGTTGCTGCTCGAATGCTGCATAACTCCCCATAGGTTGAGGGTCGTCAGCCTGTTGCTCTTGGTCATTGTCGACAGGGTTGAGAAGATCTCTCAAATTGGACATGATGGCTCGAGTTCAGATTGTCTAAAGCCTCAAAGCACTTGTATGAAGAAAAGAAGATCCAATTGATGAACCGAGGAACAATGAGGCTCTTGCTGACTCCAATATCAGAATCAGGCTGTGCTAGTTGGCATTTCCTGCAGTACGGCACAGCACATCCCTGTCCCCGGAGTCGAGGACTGGGGTGACCATCGAATCAAATTCAGTGGCTCCGCACTGCGGCAGCTCGCCAAGCCAACAAGGCAGATAGGACTTATCACATTTGGTTCGCCCAGCGCTCGTGTTGCTCAGCCATTGGCTAGTATGGGTTGAAAATGCAGGTCAGGCGTTTGAGGCTTACAGAAAGGCGACTGCGAGGCATTCCCTAAATCACCTATGCATATGGGCTACCTCTCACACTGACTCGGGTGACCATGAGCTGATTTTTGGGATTGTTTTTGCCATTGTCACCAATCTCCGGTCTGGCTCTTCTATCTGATTTCTCGTATTCTCTAACCATTTTTATGTCACTTTTCAACCGCCGTTTTCTTTCGCAAAAACCTCCTTCGCGATGGACCGACTCTTCGAGATAGCCGAGGACTTTAGGAGATCACTCAAAAGCCACCATGAGGAGGAGTTTGAAAACACCAGCATGAGAGCCATGCGGAAAGAGATCCACGATATTCAATTGCTGCGAGATAAGACGAGCAATATGATGAACATGAATCGACTTCGAATGTTTCTTACTGGCATGGAAGAGTTGGAGAACGTTCTTTTGCAACTCGAATTTCCTGGTGCGAGAAATGTCATGTCAATCGTATGGGGTTCCGTTCGATTTCTACTCAAGGTTAGCATTCGTGCTCGACATTCTTGTGTATGGGACTAGTCATAAACCTTTTTTAGACTACAAACACTA
Source organism: Fusarium sp. NFCCI 5145 (assembly GCA_033439405.1). Lineage (NCBI taxonomy): Eukaryota > Fungi > Ascomycota > Sordariomycetes > Hypocreales > Nectriaceae > Fusarium > Fusarium sp. NFCCI 5145. The sequence continues at coordinate 509,136 of JAWDHB010000427.1, forward strand.
CCGACAGAGCCTTCGACAGTGTACTCGATGTATACGGACTTCTGGGAGCACAACTGTTGCCTCTGACCGAATACGAAGACCTTTTTCAACGACTTCCTGATGCCGTGGAGTGCTTGGTAAATATTTATCAGGATGTTCAACGATTTCATTCCATAGCCTATAAGCTATTTTCTCTTCCCGTCAAGTGTAATATTACTCAGTCTTCTCAAGAAAGCTTGATTAGAAAATCGTCTAATCCTATTCATAGTATGGCAACGACTCCAAAAGCCTATTTGGGACGATACAAGTCGGATGTTTGACAGAATATCCCAGTCTCTGAACACTCATGCCACATTCATCAAAACAAACAGCACTTCTTTACAGGGTACGTTTCTCCAGGTAGTCCACTGAAAGAATATCAAAGACTAATTCACACTTGTGTAAAGGCTTTGGCGAGACCCACGCAGCCTTCCAGCAGTACTCTTATGGCATCAAGTCAGACTGGAAGAATTTCCAGACTAGAGAAGAAGCTCGTAAGCATGACAAAAAGCACGAAGTGATAGTATGGATCTCTTCTTCCGGCAAAATGCAGAGACTGCAAGAGACTTTCCGAAAAATGGCGATATGCCCCAAGAGCGGTCGTTGGCTTTTTCGAAATTATAGTGCTATTTCAGAGTGGATGGGAGAGGAAGAACCCCCTGACTCGGCCATATGGCTACACGGAAACTGTGGATATGGTGATTATTACCCATAAGCCTTTGAGAGAAATGATACTGATATTTTCCAGGCAAGACAGTACTTGCATCTCTCATTGTTGATGAACTCCAGTCTTCTAGAAGCCAAGACTCTATGGCTTCGTTTCCAAATGGCAGCCAGACGTGCTATTTCTACTGCCAAGAGGATGATGGTGAACATAAAGGCTATCTTGATATCCTCAAAGGTATACTGCTGCAATTGGTTGAAGCGGACGACTATATCCTCCCTCTTTGCCACCAAGAAAAAGTAACAAGCGGAGGCACAAACTTTGCAGATGCTAGGTTGGCTGAGAAACTGATCAAAACATTCATTGAGTACTTGCCTAGACAGTACATCGTCATAGACGGAATAGACGAGTGTGATGGTACGGAGATTCATCAAACTTCCAAATTCTTCAAGGACCTGGTGTCAACGTACGATACCCAAATCAGACTTGGTCACCTGAGAGTTATGTTCATCGGGCGAGAAACATCAGAAACCAGAAAGCACATACCCGGAGATAACTGCATCAGCATTCAGCTACGACCAGAAGATAATCATGACGACATCAGAGCTTTCGTGCTAAAGAAACTCCCAGAGTTCTCCAAGTCGAACCATGGTATTGGGTTTAGTCTCTCTGAGGCCGACCAAGCGGACATCGAAAGAATCATTTGTTACCATAGCCAAGGTTGTTTTTACGAACTTATAAAAGCGTCTAGTGCTTAAGACTAATCGAGATTTTTAGACTCCTTTCTCTATGCACATCTTGCCATTGAATATCTCTTGCAGCAAGACACCAAGGGTGACTTGCTCAAGCTGTTGAGACAAGGAATTCTACCAGCCAAGCTTGGGGATATGTAGGTTCACTTATCAAATCACAAGGATCATCCACTGAGTATTACAGGTATGAAAAATTACTTGACTCTGTCAAGTGTCAACTCATGGCACAGCATGAGGGCGAGGCAAAGTGGGAAAGATCAAAGCTCCTATTCGGCTGGTTGGTTTGTGCCAAAAGACCACTGAGATGGCACGAGATGCAAGCAATCTTATGCTTTGACCAAAATGACCTCACAATCGAATTTGAGAACAAGATGTTACGGCAGGACATGGAGAGATATCTGGGGTCTATTGTCCATGTCCTGGATGGTGGACATATTCGACTAATTCACTCGACTGCGCGCAGGTCAGTTTTTATGCTCTCTCATGTGTTCTAAGTGTTCTAATTAAAATCCTCCAGGCATATTATTGAGAACAAGCACATCAGAGAAAAGCAGGTCCAGTGCCAACTGACCACGATATGTCTCAGATATCTATCTCTCCCATGCTTCACAAAGGACCCTGACTATGTAGCTGAACAGAGGAATGAGAATGCGAGGCTTGGCTGGTTCTCCTTCCAAGATTATGCTTGCTCTCAGTGGCTATATCATGTCGATACTGTGATACAAGATTGCAGCGAAATCTTCATCTCTGAGGCTACTTCCGACGTGGTAACAGAATTCACTTCTGCTTTGAAACAGTTTGTCGAGTTTCATCGCGAAGATTTGACTGCCACTGAGCATGCTGAATTGGATGAGGTCAATATCAAAAACTTTCTCAACCTGGAATTCTACGAGGACCTTCGACTGGTATGGAACCATATATATACTCACCAGCGGGGTGACTATGGAGTTCGAAACACGATTGGTATCTCGCAAATCGATACAGCCCTCCAAGACAACCGAACAGAACTTGAAAGATTCCGTCCCGATCAGAAAGCTGGAGATGAAGATACCATTGAAGACTACTATGGCTCTAACCTTTTCAAATGCCGTCGTACTCTTTGTCGTTTCTTCTATGTCGGTTACGACAAAAAGGCGGCTCGTGATACCCACGAAAAGCGACATGAAAGACCATTTCAATGTCCAATCTCGTGTAACTCTGCACCCCTGGGGTTCGTGAGTAACAAAGATAGGGATCGCCATATCAATATCTACCATCCAGAAATGAGCGAAGGGCCAACACATTTTGGAGCTTTGAGCCGCCGACAAGTCCCAGGCAAGTTTATCTGCAAGATCTGCGAGAAGAGCTTCACGAGAAATATCAATCTCAAGAGTCACGAAAGAAGTCACTTTGGGGACAGACCTTTCGCATGTTCTACATGTGGAAAGGCCTTTGCTAGATTGAATGACTGTCGAAGGCATGAGAAGATTCATGCAAGGAGGGGATACTAGAACTGGAATCAAAATATATAAACCTGAATGATTCCTAAGGAGAGCAATACATATTAGTTATACCTTTTCTTTCGATACCTTCTCTTTCGGCTCCAAATCAACACTTTGGTGCTTAACTTTGTCCCAAACTGTCATGTCTTCAAAGACAGCCAAACCAACCCTTCGATAGCTCCCACTGGGTGTTCTCAATACTATCAAACCCAGACCCCTCCTATGACCGTCATCGTAGGCCTTGGATTTTCCCAGGAGAAGGTATTGACATTTTTTATCTCCAAATTCCTTCTCTGCGGCGGAAAAGACAAGATCCGACCTTGGTGACAGAGTCCCTCGCTGAGATCTATCGATATTCTTGTGCTGGAGTATTCGACAGTACAGTTTGACCTTTGCTGCTGTGAGAACCTCAATCTTTATATCTTCAACTTCTATCGGCTCTTCGTATCGGATTCCACCATCAACCGAAACCCATGACCAGCTTGGGGCTCGCTGAAGGTGTCGTTCCTCCACTTTGTCGCCCACTGGCTTATACCATGCCAGAAGCTGGATGAACCATCTCTCCCAGTGGCCGTAGATGTGTGAATCTCGCCACACCTTTTGTAACTCAGTGGTGATCCCGGTAACCGCCCGTAGTCGATCATCGGAAACCTTCATACTCCTTCTCGTGTACTGCGTGATGATCGTCTTCCAGAGGTAAAGTTTCTCAGAATCAGGTGTGCCGTAGGAAGGCTCCCCCTCGTCTTCGAAAGAAGCCCAAGGCAGAGACTCGATTTGTTGCTGGTACTCTATTCCCGCCCCATTGCCGGTCACACTTTGGAGTTTGACCTCTTGGCATTGCCAGAGGAGCTGGTAGTCGGAGAATATTAGCATCCGAGACGATAGCATGTACTCCTGGAGAGTCCATCCCCTATTGTCCAGGGGATGGTCGGGTTGATATGGTCTTCCAGAAAGATAGACAGTACCGCTGCGGCCATCTTCCATTGGAATTTCAAACTTGTGTTCCGGTAGGTATGCTTCAGTGTTCGGTAAATTCCCTAGGAACCCTTCAGATGCCTCCGTGGCGGTACCAGCTGCCAAGGTGATCGCTGCGTTCTTGTAGATAGTCGCCATTTTGGATATTTCGCGATCCTTATCCTGCTTGCAGTCCTGAATGATGCAAAGCCTGTCCACCCAGAGGTATTCAAATCCCAACTCTCGGGTAGTATAAATGGCGTCTTGAACAGACTGTTCCAACTCTTCAAGTTTAACCTCATTCATGAGTTCCTGCTCGTTATTTTTGCGGAGCCTAGAAAGTCTATTATTGTCTGTATCATCGGCTCCCCAGCAATAACTCAGGGCTAGATATGACCCTTTGATCTCTCTTTCGTTGATCTGGAGCTGCACGATCTGATCACTGATTTTTATTACACGGGTAGGAAGGACAACGTCTCTTGAATATTGGCACCTTTTGTGGCCTTGGCTTGGTTTATCAGGTCTTATACAAGCCTTGATAAGCTTTCGAGCTGAACGAAAGACATGTGAGCTCGAAACATCTTTGCATAGGGGCCGTCGGCGTATCAAGGTACTGAGAGGGTCATCTGTATCGTGTCAGGTAACGAAACTCAATGAAGGACAAAGTTTAAGTACCTTGTTTCGCAAATGGATAGATTTTGATATCTTCGCTCGAGCCTTCGACACCAACATGTAAAACGTTGATATGGGTATTGTTTCGTTTCTTTCCCTGCTTCAAGTTCCAAAAAACGAGCTTCTCATCCTGCTGCCATGAATTTCCAAACTCTTTTGAAGCGAGCCAGAAGATAAAGTCGCACAAGTCGCAGCCTTCTTGAATTGATGCTTTAAGATCTTGAGAAGTTTTGTGGGAGAAACCGCTCAGAGAATTAAGATCTGAGAGACCTTGAAAGGACAACAAGCGCGCACAAGTGCTACATTGAGATTCTGTGTCATCCTTGCGCGCTTTTTTATGCGGCGACAGTTCTGATAATGTCTCCTCGCTAGAATTCTCCATATTCAGCTCTTCTTGCAGATGTACAAGGCTCGCTCTGAACTTCGCAAAGATACTTACTCCGCCCGCAGTGCTCTGTGGATTTCACAGCCCTTTACGAAGCATGGAGTCGGTGTATTGACCAGGCCCTATCAGTGAGATGACTAATCGAATAGACCTGGGCATCTACCTCAGACATAAATGCAGTGAATGCCCGTACACATAGCGCTTTCTGACTCTGAACTTCCCATGCAGCTATGCGGCGCTGGCGTTAGCTGCACAGCCTCAAGAGTAACAGGGTTCCACTGCAATTTTAGCCAACCCCAAGGGCTTCAACAGGGAATCGATTTTGTGATTTTCCAGCGCCATGCATACACCAAGCCCTTATCATGAGCAGTTCCATAGCGTATCTGGATAATTTCAGGGTACTCTACAGCCCTTTGGGTTATCTAGAGTTTCAGCCAGGTTGATTGATAACTGTACGATATAAGGATACGCAGCAGGAGATTCTAGATTCTGCCCATTTCTCACGTATAATCAGGTACCCGCATAATAGAACAGGGCTGCGGATACCCTTTTTACTAAGTATAATAGCATACCTGAGATCTGTCCTTTTTGGAATTGTCATCCTTTTCTTTTTGGCGGTTTTAGGCCGGTAACCCCGTTCTATTTTGATGAGATTAGGTATGCACCAGGTGCCGGCCACCCTTCTAGCTACCATGCCTTTTCTTTACGTCACCGTATAAAATGCCCAAATTTTAACAAGACCTAAAAGGCAGCACCGTTAATACATAATACCATTCACACCGACTTGGCTTTCACACCCACTAACAGCTTGAGTTTCAGGTCCCTAATATAGTATAAAGTCTGGATAAATTTTGAGGCAATTTTAGGGAGAGGGATACTTATATTTCTACCCATCTAGCATAGAAAAGCAGGTACTTTATATTCCTCATCACCGGACCCTTTGTCTGGTCACCATACCGTGCCCAATAGTGTAGGGTCGGCTCGTCTTTAAGCCCTACCCATGTAGACACCATGACAACGCGCGGCGCGCCCCTTCACTGCAATTTTAACCCCCTCCAAGGCCAAAAGGAGGTCTCATTCTGCCTTGTAGACTGAATCTATGAGTAGTTGCACAGCCCTTTACAGCTCCAGGCTATGCTTTTCACTGCAATTTTAACCCCCTCCAAGGCAAAAAGGTGCTCTCATTCTACCATCCTCTTTTGGCTTAGGCCACTTCCCCAACATCGACTAGCGTTTGCGGAGTCGGTGCTCCAACTCCCCCGCAACTTCGGCCATAGTTTCCCGGATCCTCTTTGCTTTGATATGATGCTTGCAAAATTCTAAAGCAAACGAATTCTTCCTTGATCACGCTTATCTTTCTTGGCCACGCAAGTGCAGACTCTGAGATACCGAGCCTTGTGCGCTGAGCGTCGATCACATTAACTCATTTGGCCCTATCTAACCCCTGCAATGCCGCCAAAGAAACGGGCATATGTACCAAAGACGAAGGGTCAGTACAGCCTCACTTTTCTCGGCATAGTGCTGACAGGTGAAACAGGTTGCCATGAGTGCTCCAAGAGACGTATTCACTGTGATAGGAATGAGCCAAGCTGTAATAAGTGTACTTCAAGAGGTTTGAATTGCAGTGGTTTGGGTGTTCGACATCGCTTCAATAAGGGTGTTGCTTCCAGAGGGAAGTGGGCTGGTAAGACTATTGACAGGGTATATGAGGAGTATGTCTAAGTGGCAGACTTATAGTACTAAAAACATACTGATGATATATATAGGAATGAGTGGAAACTCTCATCAGCCGACAATGATAGACCAGGGGCATCGGCAACCTCGACGGGGAATAGAAACCCGGAACTCGCGGAATGCCGGCAGGACGATCAGGATCAACTACAAGACGATGATTCTGAGGCTTCCTTATCAAACTGTGATATTCAATACCTAGTTTCAGCACAGTCCAGGCCATTGGATGACAATGCGACCTTCACAACCATCGCCTTGCAAGGGATTCCAGAGAGCACACCAGCATGGAAGAGGAACTTGTTTATGACCTGTAAGTATCCCCGTTTAAAGGTTTTACTCATATACTAATGACCTCCAGTCTCCCGGTGTATATCAACAGAAATGGTTGCCATTGACGGCATTCACAACGACTGGCGCCACCTACTGCTCCCCTTGGCCCAACAAGACGAACTAGTCATGGACGCCGTCCTTACAGTCTCATCCTTCCACTTTCACATAAACAATCTGGCGAACAACCTCAAGAAAAGCCAAAAACAGTACGCTTCTTTTGGGAACAACTCCTACGAAACTTATGTACCCGACCCGTATCAACTTCTAGGCCGGACTTTCCAAGGTCTCAGAAAGCGACAAGAGCTCGTATGTAACAACCAAACAACACAACATTCTGTCCTGATTACTCTGTTGTTATTGATGACCTCTGTCTTAGTGACAGGAGGCTCAGACTTTCCTGTTCTTCTTCGAATGATGGAGTCAGCTCTGGACGCCATTGGAGGAAAGGAGGGGCTAGGATCTGGTATTTTGGCCGAGTTTATCATGCGAGAGCTTCACAAGTGAGTATCGAAAACTCAAATGACCTCAAGACAACCTCTAACGACGTGTCAAGAATTCGAGTTTATACAGCCCCGCACCTTGGTGAAGAGATGGGGCTCCAGATGATCTCATCTCAAGCCCGAACCGATCAGCTCTTTGGATGTCTCAACCACTGCTTGCAGCTATATCCAGAACACACACCGCTCTTCTCACAAGTTGCAGATCTTGTTTATCAAGCTCGGGATATTTATCTTCAACAAGTCTTGTCAGACCAGACCTCCAACTTCTTCGACCTCGATCTTGTCCCTGCGAACCCAAGGTCTGTAGCCCGCGTGCAGCGATTCATCGAAGCGCTGGAGAAATTTCCAGAGACCTCTCCCGTGGCACACATGTTAGTCTGGGCGACGTTTGTAGCAGCATCAGATGCGCAGCTTGAAGAACACAAGGTATATTTTGAGAATGTACTACGGAAACACCATGCGCGAAGTGGGTTTGGGAATTTGTTAAAAGGCGTTGAAGCGCTGAAGAGGTTGTGGAGTAGGAAGCCTGGAGAGCGGTGGACGACTCTTTTACCCCAGACAAAAGTCTTAGTTGCGTAATGTTGGTGTTCATGAGACTTAGAGAATGTAAAATGAGATAGACAGAGATAGTTTTTGATAATACCCTAATGTTGGCTTCTTCTCTTTAAGTGGCTGCATAAGTTTCATTAAAACCTCAGTTGGCATGACAAAGATGTCAACGGATCGTGTGAGAGGCCGCAAGGAAAGTCCCTGTTCAGTTGATATGAACCACCTGGAAAACCCGTGTCTTGGAGGTGCTAGATTCCTGCCAATCCAGCTCATTGGCGACCACGAACTTTCACCTAAAAGTCCTCCAGTCGATAAACCTGATATGGACACTCTTCATAAGGATGCGCCCTGCACAAGTCAGTTCAATCCACCCAATCGCCACAGAGAACTCACTCTTTCAGCGCAGTCACAGCATTCCTCAAAGTCTCCTCCCCAATAATCAACGTCTCGACCCTAACCTCAGGCGTCTCCTCCAGCTCCCCAACCTTGCCAATAGCCGGATTCGCCGCATCTCCGGGTCTGAACTGGCCAGTACCAGAGGTCTGCCACGCGCACTCAGTATAGCCGCCAGGACCCGGGTAGCGGCCCGCTCCGGCTTTGAAGATGGCGGCTTTGCATGCGGCGGCGTTGGCGGGTGGGACGTAGAAGACGAGGCTGAAACGGCGCAGTGGTGATGCCATTTTTTCTCTCTTGGTGTTGCGGGGAGTTGGGTGAGATCCGGACCGGAATGTGGTTATTGCTTTTGGTGATGGTTCGAGAACAGGATGGAGATCCAATCGGTGGCTTTGTTTTTTAAGCTGACGTACATCATGTGACGTTGTGAAACAGAAAATATCTCTCAGCCTGATCTGATATTTGCATCTCGGCCAACGCCGATGCAGTTGATATAGATGTTTTATTGACGTCAGAACCGGGACTATTGCCGGTCAGGGTCATTCATCACATAGTATTTTCGAAAGTTGCATTGAACAAATCCTACGGCAGATTCAAATTTTCAGTGAAAATCAAAAGATATTTGCGAAATCAAAGTCTTATGTAATTAATAAAATGCTTTCAAGCTATCCTTATCCATTACCGTAGACCAAGCGTCCTCGACCTCATTTGGAATATCAATCGGTGAGCTAGCTTTGATATTCTTTGGTAGTCCATTTTGCTCCCCCATAATTCTTTCCAAAAAGCGATCCATAGACCAGAGCTGCCTTTGGTTCTTTTGATCGGCTTGATCCTTTCCTTTTTGATTATCTGTTAGGCGAGGCCAACTTGAGATACGAGTATCCTTGTCTGTGTAGACCCTTTCGAACGCTGAGACGGTCCGACTGCTCATAGCCGGATCTTGCACCACGACCAAAGATCTAGGAGAATGAACTCTATGATCTTCCAAGACCTTTCGTGTCTCTGATGCATCTGCTCCACAGTTTGTGGAGCGGTCAGAGACTAGAATCTTGAATCCTTCGTCGTGAGGTTTATCCTTGTCCACGCTGAGCTTGTAGAATCGCTCTGCCATAACTTTCAGCACTTGTCCTTCGGGTTTCCCATTGATAGTGTCGAATAACCGACAGTACTTCTTGCTAGCCTGGACAGCATCGTAAACGAAGGGTGTGCAGGGTCCGATGCCTCCGCATAGCACAAGCACTGTGTTTCTTTGTCGTGCTTCTGGGTGATTTTGTTGCTGGACTGCCCATTCAAATACGGCTTCGGGGATTGCCAAGATCGCCGATGCACATAGGACGACAACATCAGCTTGTTGGTGTCCTGAGTCAGATGCATCGTTGGGGTGTTGGTGTGATTCAAGGTATGTATCCAGTTCTTTGGCGCTATAGATCTGCTGGAGGGCCAGAAATCGTGAGACGATATCGGCCGAGTCAGACCACTCATTCAGAGGATCGCTTATTCTTGATGGCATTTTGGTGATTTATTAATAAATTTTATTTCGATATGTTCAACCTCAGACCGAGCACACCTTGGCGGGCTCATTAACAATGATATATCTCGGTGAGTAAAAGGACTTTCCCCTCCTTCCTCACTCAGCATCGACGCCCACAAACTCAACGTTGGATTTCCCCTCATTAATACCCATCAAAATAAGATGAATGACCTATTTCAAGTCTATTCGACCAGTTGAAAGTTTTCTTTACTCATCATTCAGTCACTAATCTTGTCGGCCGCTATGTTAGTAACACGAACTGTACGTAAGAGTGATGGCTCTATTCCTATTTTGGAGTACCAAAAGCTTGAACGTTGCAAACTTTACGTCAATTATATCTACCCCGATTCTACTCGGGGAATTTGTAGTAATCATATTATCAGTCATCAGAGATCTCGATGAATGAGAATGTCTTTTCAATTCGCCATGTTTCGGTTCATGATGGAAAAACGATGCTTGGGAGGATTAGCCAAAGGTACGTACATCAAGTGAGTGGAGACGGAATCAAGATGAAGATCTCGGTGCCGCCATCTTTTGATCTTGAGTAATCGTGATATCACGTGCTGAGCGATTAAAGTTTTGTTTATCTATGTATCCGCAGATAGCGACAATAGTCCAATATATGTGATAGAGATCTGGAAATGGAGCTAGGGCTAAATGTGAACGGCTATACATGCCGGATCTCTCATCTCGGCTCTACCCTGACACGTCAGACTCCGCTGGTCCCGGATGCATGCATAGGCAAGATCGCCAGTAGATTTTATCAATTCGAGATCAAATTACCAAGTCGCTAATTGGACCGGCTCTAGGTATCCTTGTCCAAAGTCACAGATTCATGAGATACACTTTAATGGAAGTCATCAATCGCCGTTCAAATGCTAGACTGTGTGTGCTAAACAATTCCGTCCCGCTCGCTACACTTTTCCCCAAGATACGCCATCTCAAAAAATACATTGCCAAACAAATATCCCGCAGCGCTATGTAAGACATCAAACAAAATAACTAAGGGCTAGAACACTCAGAGTCAGCCCTCTCATCAACCTGCTCAATCCGGCCCGTCTTGACATCGTAGACGTATCCAGTGATAGGAACATCCAGAATGAGCGGGCTCTTTCGCAGAAATGCAACATCATCAATAACACTCTGTCGCAAATCAGAGAAGGGAAGAAACGCCATGTGGTCAACGTCTTCCTTGAGCTCTCGTCTGATCTTGGACCGGAAATCTGTGTCGGAGAAGCTCTGCATCCCGCAGCCGGTCTAAAAGCGTGGGGTGTCAGCCGGGCCGGTCACTCACTATATTGCGTGGCTGAAGCTGAAAAACATGGCCTTATAATATCGCCGTGTAAATGGGTAAAAGGAAGAAGTGTTGGAATTTTCTTACATGGTGCATGACAATGATCTCACGCGTACCCAGCATCTGCTGAGAAATCAAGATTGATCGAAGCGCTTCCACAGCACGACCGCCAGCTACGACATCCATGTCAGCTTAGACAAGATTAACGAATTTGGGGACGTACCATTTCTGATGACATGGGCATCGCCAAGATCTAGCCCCAGTACTTTCTCAACGTCCAATCTGCTGTCCATGCACGCTACCACGGCTACCTTTCTGGGAAGCCACTGTTAGGCCCTTGATCCTGGTGATGAGATCGGACATTGGATACTTACCGACGGGGCGGAGATGGTAAGTGGGACTGAGTAAACGTCGCTGCATATCTGAGGTTCGCAGCTTCAAAGTCGGACGTGACAGAGGGAGAGAGGACGGGACCTGGTGAAGACACGTAAGAAGTGTCAAGTGCAGGCATGTTGAGGTTGTGCTTGAAGATCGCCATTGAAGCAATAAGCTTTGAGAGCTGTTGAAAGTATGGGAGTGTTGGAAAGCTTGTCTATTAAATAGAAAGATATAGCCAAGAGCCAAGCATGCCAATCTTTGCGTTCCATGCACGACTTCTTATCCTCGAGGTCCGGGCCGTCACCAAACACTAGAAGCACATAGGACCATTAAATCAACCCAAGTGGCTTCGTAATTCCATCCGGGGCGTCATCTCAAAGCGGCGGAGTCCCCCGAGCTTGACCCCGAGATAAATCCCCGCACACACACTTTCTGGGGGTCATTGTCTGAGATTCTGCACAGTTGTAGCTGATGGTGTTGACAGATCATGCCATAGCAGGAAAAAGAAAAATGTCACCTTCTGTCAGGTACACTATTTTCTACAGCAAAGCATGGGTCTGGCCCGGATGCGAGGCGGCAGCCATTAGGAAGCAGGCTATTGATCACTATGCATGCCATGGCGCCATATGGCTCGGCGATAGCTCACTTGACCTCGATCTACGAACCAGATAAGAGGCAAAGTCGGATTTTCCAAGGCAGCCAAAATTGGTTTCTTCCGCCAAGGCCATGTGTTTTCTTGTCTAAGGACTATGATGCTTGTCTTCCCACCTGATCTAAGCTAGTTAGCTTGGCTGCGCCTGGGCATTGGTTGTCAGTGGGTGGGAAAAACCTGGGGTAAAAATACTATGTTACATACTACCCAAACGTAGATCCCGGCATATGGCCGTATCACTCTATCTTCGATTAAGCTAGAAGCCAAGCTTCCCTTTACCCTCTGGTGGTGTATAGATGGTACACTTTCTACTCCTCATCTCCTCTTCTAGATCTTGGAACGGTGAGATACAAGATGCCTCGGTGAGGAGACAGGAATGCCATGAACCAAACGTTGGTCAGTGTTGTGTTATCATGAGGGTAGCAGTGGCTACTGTCGGCCCGGTAGATTCTGGATGCAACAATCCCGGCGGTCTAGATTCAACTTCTGTGCATGGCTACTGAGAAGTCGCGCAGCCGGACAATGTGAGGTTTCGAGGATCTCATCTGCCAAGATGGTATAAGCTGCACCCCGCGTATTAGCGTCACCATTGTTAGCTGATGCAGCCAAGGAATCTTACGGGATAATTATGCAAGCAATGGACTCTATATCCCGTATCTCCTCTGTTGGTCGAAATAGGTTCTACGAAGCAAGAAGGGCGCTTACAGTAGTGTAGCATTATCGCCTCATGGTTCACTCCTTAAGAGGGCTCTGGCATGTACTTGATGCCCGTCATAGTCATAATCATATGTTGATGAGCATGATGGGAAGGAGTGAAAGCTCGGTAGCATGATATGCAATCCCAGTTCAGAAAGAATCAGTCCTAAGGACAGGTGATACTGCACTACAAGCTGAACTTGAGGGTCGTCCAAGCGCCTGAGGTGGTCAGAGTCTATAGTTGGCTAAATTCCAGATCAAATAGAAGGCTACCGATTATGCACGTCGCCTTTGCCAGGGTCGCCCCGGATCACCCGATCGACTACAATGACCTCTTTGTTTTAGGCAGGTCATCAAGGCCTTCAGAAAGAAATATTTGTTGTCAGGGTTGTTAAATACCGCTAATCGAACCACCCGTGCTTATCGTAGAGCTAGTATGGTGTCTGGATTGGGGAGAGTGGCATGGCTAATAAGCCCACCATGATAGTGCAAATACCCCGGCAGGACCTGAGCATGCTGGCTATGTGCTACGTGGTTTGTCATGGAGTCTGCCTCCTTATAGCAAAACAGCCACAACTGTCATTCTTGCTTGTTTAATGATCGAGGCTTGCGGGGAACCTGGCAATGTTGCCTGGTGCTGCCATTGCGTTCTAGGAAATGGCAAGTCGAAGCGAAAGATTTCCAAAGAGCTGGTACGTGAAATACCCTATACGTTATAAGTACGGGATTGGAAAAAGAGGCGCAGTCAGTTTCACCAACAGAGACAGCCCCTTTCCTTTCCATATGCCCATATGTATAGAGATAAAAAAACAGAACCTTGGCTGGTTCAACGTGCTTACAAGCGAGGAAATTCAAGGACTATGGAAGTTCTTTGTTTTCTTAGTATTCTTATATGGCCCAGTTAATGTTTCTCAGATCACTCTTCTGTATGTCATTTTCAACAATTCAAAGCATACATATGGAGAACCAAGTTCAAACGTCCCATCACTTCTCACTAACAGTATCGAGACACAGCATCTGACTCAGTATTTTTTATTTAATTCTCACCCATGAGTCTTCTCCTTCATAACATGTGAGTTTATGGATCGGCCGTGAAACTCGAATTCATATTTATCAGAGTTATCCATATCTAGGTAGACCCGGTTGCACGCCAGACTGCTGTCCCGGAGTCCAACCCTGCTGCTGCCGTGATGCTTCGTTATGCCAGTAATCATGAACAGTTTGATTCTTATCAGCCATCCTGGGCCATATTGCTTCCGGTAACCGTGCTCCCGTTGGTGGTAGGTGTCCATCGACTGATTCACTCTTCTCTGTCATTCTCTTCTTGGCTCTGGCGGATGCTCGCCTTCGCTTTGACCTTCTTCGTCGGTCGCATAGAATTATTCCCATGACCAGAAATAGCACACCAGCTATCTTGAGTCAGTATTGATTTTATGAACGAATGGATTCCCGCATACCTAATACACTGAGGGCGATGATAATCTCAAGGGCACCAAAGATCTTGCCACCAGGTAGACCAGAACCTCCATTCTCTGAGTCGCTTTCCTGTGTAACCGTTACAACAGGTGCTGCTGTAGTTGCTGTACCGTCGGCTTGGGCAGTCGGCTTCGGTACAATGGTTGTAAATATCGTGGTTTGTTCAACGGCTGAAATGATTCGGGAGAGTTGTAGATCGACCGCTGCATCGTCCATTATATGAGATTCGATGATGGTGAAGGAAATTGATGAGTTTATATCGAAGTAAATGCTACCAGAGCTGAGAGGCCGTCCGAATTAAAATTAAAGAATTAATAAGAAAAGACCGTAAGAATGCAATATCGAAATGAAAGTGAATTCGCTGCGTGATACCAGATCGACGTGCGCAGAAAAGAAAAGACGAAAAAGCAGCAGATGCAGCAGCAAGATATGGAGTGAGTTTCATTCATATTGGTGAGTTTGTCTTAATAAACGCCTCCATAAATTAATGGAATGGCAGTCTTGAGGCGAAACCGGGTGTTGCTTGAGATGGCATTGTGAGACGGCAGATCAAACACCCCCCAACCCCTGTCGGGCCAACGTCACAGGCGGTTTCAGCGGCTCTGCCACCAAATTTGCTAGTGACCAAGAATAAAACCAAGCCGGCTGCTGCTGCTTCCGAGTAAATCACAGCGGGTATGCAAAACTTGAGGTGCGCAGCTTACGCCTTGGTTTCAGGAGTGTTGTTTTTCAACGCTTGGCCGAGTCGTATCGAGACCCTTTTTGCGAGAGCAAAACAACGATCCCTTCACCGAATCTAATAGCTCTTCACCGCATATGATATCGCAGATCTGAGGTGTCAATTGACACCCCGCGATGGCGCGTGCTTGAGGTTGGGAGCCGGTTGTTCGGATCTCGACGTTTCCATGGCCATCCGAATGGGCGGTGCAGGTGTCAGATACTGCAACTGCGTAAGCTTGTTTCATTTCCATCTTCAATTTTCGGCGTCATTGGTAGATCGCTTCATGCTCTACGGAGTAGAACTGGTAGAATGGCACGCGACTAAAGCAGCAAACTTGCCAAATCAGGCGCGAGCACTGCAATTTTAGCCCCGCCTGAGACTCTGTTTTTCAGCGGGCGGGGCGCCAAACTCGCCAAGGTCTGCCAGCACCTCGGATAAGTGAGTTCCATGCTAAACTTCACCATATGTTTTGATCTTGGTTGCTATGTGTGTGTAGTTTCGGTATAACTTAAATATATTGTCTTTAATGGGTAATAAACCTGGATATATGAGTAGAGCTAGTGGCGATCGATCTGAATTTTGGCCGGAATAATTTTGTTTGATCATTTCATAAATTTTCCGAAAACTCAACATGGGCGATAGACAAGTTGTCACATTTTCCTGTTCCATTATATCTTCCCGAGATCTATCCATGGACCAGGCACATCAAAAGACCGACTATAACCTCACACTACCTTTGATTTACACTCTAAAAGCGTCTCGCATTGAGTACGATAGTACCTATCTTCTGTTTTCTCTATCCCCATAGGGTAGCTTGGATGAATACGATAGAACCATCTCCACATTGACCACCAAATGCTCATTGCGACCCCGGGTAGTTTCTGGGGAAAGTAACAGGGTATCATTCGGCGGTCTCGGGGCCCGATGACGAATGCTATCATTTTGGCTAAGGTGAAATCGAAGAGTTGTCATTGGATCGCAAGTCATCTTTTGAGGATATCTCCGTCTCTTGACTCTCTTCACTCAACTACCGATCCAGACAAGCCGAGCAAGATGCGGGGGTAAGCGGAGGTCTAGCTAGCCCATATACTAGTACATAATGCGAAAGCTTGAGATGGCTCATCTTCTTTTCTTCCAGCAGTTCTCATCGTGATTCAATTGCCTTCATTCGCTTCCAAGAAAAGCGAATTTGGCTGCCAACGTCTGTCATTCTGTTTATGAACGCGCGCGTCCTCTAACGGAATATCTAGAGGTGCATATACGTCCCATGATGTCCAGAGATCCAGGCTAACCACCACCAGTATCCCCTCAATCGACGCGCAACGCAATGGCTGTCGTCGACCTCCTCTTCACCTGGTGGTCGCTTCCCATCGGAGCAGCTGTTCTCATTGCGACGTATCTCTACTCATACTTTGTGACCTACGGCCACCTCAGGGACATCCCAGCGCCCTTCCCAGCTCAGTTCTCAAACCTATGGCTTCTCTACATCTGCAGGCGGGGTGAGCGGTATCACGTCGTGGATGAGATTCATAAGAAAATGGGACCCGTTGTTCGCATCCAGCCTAATCACACCTCGATTGCTGATGCCGACGCCATCGCGACCATCTACGGCCACGGAAATGGCTTCTTGAAGTCGTGAGTACTCCGAGGCTTCACTTTTTTTCCATGCTGATGAGTGGTAGTGAGTTTTATGACGCATTTGTCTCAATTCGCCGAGGTCTCTTCAATACCCGCGATCGCGTTGAGCACACACGCAAGCGCAAGCTCATTTCTCATGTCTTCTCTGCCAAGTCCATTAGCCAATTTGAGCCGTACATCCACGCAAACCTCGAGCTTTTCGTCAAGCAGCTAGACAAACTTGTCGCGTCTGGTCAGACTACGGATAAGGATGGTAAGCGACAAGCGCTTATTGACTGTCTTCCTTGGTTCAACTACCTCGCCTTCGATGTCATCGGCGATCTTGCTTTCGGTGTGCCATTCGGAATGCTGGCAAATGGCGCCGACGTAGCTGAAGTCAGAGAAACGCCCGACAGCGCGCCGATTTATGCATCTGCGATTGAGATCCTGAACAGAAGAGGTGAAGTGAGCGCGACGTTGGGCTGCTGGCCTCAATTGAAGCCCTATGCGCAGTGGTTGCCCGACCCGTTCTTCAGCAATGGCCTCGCCGCAGTCAAGAACTTGGCCGGTATTGCAATCGCGCGTGTCAAATCGAGACTGGATAACCCGCCACCCGTTGATCGAAAGGATCTTCTTGCGCGACTCATGGAAGGTCGAGATGAGAAGGGTGAGCCGTTGGGCAGAGAAGAATTGACAGCCGAGGCTTTGACTCAGCTCATCGCTGGCAGTGACACCACGTCTAATTCGTCTTGCGCTTTGCTCTATCACGTTACACGAACCCCAGGCGTTCTCCAGAAGCTGCAAGCGGAGCTTGATGAGGCGATCCCAACTGACGTATCCGTGCCGACTTACGATATGGTTCGCGACCTGTCCTATCTCAACAACGTGATCAATGAAACACTGCGCTATCATTCAACATCCGGCATCGGCCTTCCACGACAAATCCCCGAGAACTCACCTGGCGTCACGATCAAAGGGCATTATTTCCCACCCGGCAGTGTGCTCAGTGTGCCCACGTACACGCTCCACCACTCCAAGGAGATCTGGGGCCCTGATGCAGATGACTTTAAGCCAGAGCGGTGGGATAGTGTAAATACGCTTCAAAAGACGGCATTTAATCCGTTCAGTCATGGACCGAGGGCTTGTGTGGGGAGGAACGTGGCCGAGATGGAAATGAAGTTGATCGCGGCGACGTGGGCGAGGAGATACGCGCCTGAATTGAAGCAGGAGGTCATGGAGACGCGTGAAGGATTTTTGAGGAAGCCATTGGGATTGGATATTGCGTTAAAGATGAGGTAGATTTTCTATCTACCATAGAGTGCTAAACACGACATAATCCAATTTCTTGTCCCCTTGTGGATCCGCACAATGTGATTCAGTGATTCACAGGTGAAACGGCATCAGGCATGTCTTCGCCCGCCTTCTGCCTTTTTAGAAAAGTAACCACCATCAACACACCAACACACCAAACCACCACCAAATCACCACTAAATCACCACCAAACCATCATCATCACACCACCATGCTTCCCCCGCCACCCAACATTGACAGCCTTCTTGCACTCCTGAAGCGGTACCTGGGCCCTAGGAACCCAGGCCTTCCTGGAGGGACAATGACCCAAGAGGAGTGGGATTCGGTTGGGGGAGACCCTATTGGGCCTGGGCCCTGGCCGACCAGCCCGACCTTTCCTCCTCGTTCCAAGCTCTAGTGTCGTTGACCTTGCGACACGTTTTCTCGTCTTCCCCTTCTCAAAGGGTCTTTTGGTGCACCCTCTGGTATTTTCTTTCAGGAACGAATTGGTGTCTTGGCTTCGCCTCTTCTTTAATAGCCCTGGGAGTTGCGTGGCCGCCTCATCCAAATGGTCACAGATTTCACAGCAAACCATGTCGATGGTGAGTGGCCTGCTTTGCCTGCCAACATGGAAGCTGGAACTGACTCCTAAACAGGTCCAACAACTACCCAGTTCATAGCTCACGAGCTCTTTCCCTGCGTTGATAGCTTCGACTATTGGATCCGCCCTCGTCATGCACTTGTCTCTAAGCAGCCGAAACCCCACGAACGATTACATGGCCGGCAAACGTTTCCAGTATCTCGGTATTGCGGTGAACTTGACCTGAAACGAGGACGCGAATGTAATAACCTAAAGGAAGCTTTATTCGATACTGCTGTTGAGCAAACGGAACACGAGAACTTGGAGAAGCGTTAAACGGACGGACAGAGCGGTTTCTTTTTATTATGGTTCGGTCTTGAACTTCTACAGTCTGTTCACACTTTAGCGTAGCTGGAGGAGGGTACCGTGGACGATGGAGATCATTTTCTTCTTACTCTTCTCTTGATGGGTTCTTAACACCCCCGGAAGCTTTCCTTCATGGCTAATCCGTAGTCAAGAAACAATGATTTTATTGACCTGGAGCTACTCAGAAATGTGATATTTATCTAGATTTGCATGATGGTGAAATGCCGTAGTGAATGGTCTTGAATTCTATGTTGGTAGTAGCCTGTGCTATGTGTAATAGGCTATCATGCTGTATACTCCCAACACGTTTCCGCTCCCGCGTGCCTGTCTATTCATTTTTAGTCCAGCCAGTAAGCTTTCAACACAGAGGTCATGGACTCATATGAGGGATGAGATACTTTGTTAAACATGTGTGTAGAGCCACTCACGCAATGCTGAATCGATCTAGTGTTTCTTATTATAGAGTTCTAATAAGTTAAATGCTTTTTCTATGGATACAAAGAAAATCTCTGTTGGGGTGGTAGTACAATCTAGTTATTATTCTACAAACAAAGACCGTTGTCGAAAGATTCCAATATAGCTACGGGATATACCCCAACGCCGAAGAATAGAAGCATGAACTTTCCAAAGCAATTATTCCGCTCCCTACTTCCCAATTGCTTGCATCTTCTTTTGATACCAGGTCTGAAGAAGATTAGCATTTTTCAACTAAGTCGGTAGTCGAAATTCAAGGTGACTCACAGATTCCACACCGGATCCAACACTCTTGGGCCCAATCTGCTTCAGGATCCAAGGAGTAGAAACCTTCTTCGTAGAAAGCCTGGCATCCTCAGCCTTGACGTCCCTATTTAAAATGACGTCGATAGGTAGAGAGGGATTCATGATGGCAGGTCGGCCGAGTCCAATTAGATCGCAGGCCCCTTCACTCAACGCATCTTCCATGCCTGTTCGGGAGCGAAATCCTCCAGTTACCATCAAAACCATCTTGGGAAACTTGGCTCGCACCTCCTGGGCAAATTCAAGAAAGAATGACTCTCGCGCAACTGTACGAGCCGATTTCTTCTCCCCAGTTCCTGTCATCATCTACACCGTGTCAGCAAGAGTTCCGCAAAACTTTGTAGTTGGACTTACGGTTGGGTTCTCATAGGTTCCGCCGCTGACTTCTAAAAAGTCTATGCCAACCTCGGCAATGAGAGAAATCTGCTCCAGACACTCTTGGAGCTCGGTGGGAGACTGGTGGTCTGCCGAGTTCATTTTGAGGCCGACGCAGAAGTTTGCTGGAGTTGCTGCACGGATGGCCTTGGCGATGTCGACGACGAGCTTTGCCCTTGCTGCTGGGGATCCACCATATGCATCGGTTCGCTTGTTGACTTTGGCTGAGAGGAATTGAGAAAGAAGATAGCCGTGCGCAGCGTGGATTTCAACTCCGTCAAAGCCAGCGGCCGCTGCGATTCGCGCGGTGTTGGCGAAGCGCTCCACAACCGACTCAATATCTTGGGTGGACATCTCTTTTGGTGTTCCAAAGACAATCTTGGTGATAATCTTGGACATGATATCGCTCCCCATATCCAGTGGAACTGCACTTGGTGCAATGTTTTTGGCCAGCAGAGACTTGCTACCAGCTCCGATTGGCGACTGGCGACCTGGATGGTTGATCTGCATGATGATGGGAGTTCCTTTTCGGCGGCAGGTACTAGTGAAAGTCTTGTACGCCTCTGTAACTTGATCTTCCGAGAGTTTTGTGTTGATTGCACAGTCGTTGAAGGTGCCGAGAAAGTAATCGTCAATCATGACATTTCCTGTCATTACCATACCCCAGCCACCATCAGCCCAGGCGCCGTATGTACGTTCCCACTGGGCTTGAGTTGGGAGATTCTGGCAATCAGCCATTTCCTCCGCAAGCGCGGCTTTGACAAGTCGATTGGGGAGGGTGAGGCCGCATGGTAGCTCAAGGGGCTTTGAAACTAGTAAATCAGTCATCATGTTGATGGTGAACTAAGTACCTAGATAATAATGATGCGACTGTGGCGTGGCTTTGAAGCTATTATATATCCAAGTTCTCGCCAAATTATATGAAGCATTGGACCGAGGCCCGTGTCCGTTGGCGCAATCGGCTACAGCCCAAAGAAGGAAAATTCCCACTAGAGTCGGCCAGTCTTTGCTCCGATTCCATCTCCTTTGGAGAGTTAATTGATCCGCTCGCAATTGGCCTCGCAAACTATTCTATTATAGTGCGGAAATTCTGTAGACTTTGGCCAGGTTTCATATTCTGTTCCCTGGCGTTGGGACACTGGGGTTTGCATACGCTTACACGATGACAACCTGCAACCACTCCACTAACAAATGCCCACAGAATAGCTCTGTGGAAAAGGGGCACAGGTTTCCGTGTACAGTATCTTTTTATGCTTGAAATTAAATTTCTCATCTGGTCCACAGCACCAGCCAAATTGAAACAACATGTTTTCAGTCAATATCTGATTACCTAGTGACCCACGAACACATGCTTCCGCCAGATTTGATGGCCATGTATGAAATGTCAAAACTTGAAGAACCAAATATTTCCAGGTTTTAAGCCGACTTACTACAGCCAACGCGATACCCGCGATGGAGGCCATCATGCCCATCCAGCCAATCCTTCGAGCCTTTTCTTCCAAACTGCCGGAAATAGGTTTCAACTGCAAGAAAAGAAGAAGCAAAACAAAGCAGACAGCTCCCGCTATAGCAGGAACCCAGAAAGCCCACTGCCAGCCGTCAGAGGTCGTTTGAATGAGCCCAGCAGCAACAAATGGTCCAGAAGCTTCTCCAGTGCCGATGGCAAGGCTGATGAACCCCCGGGACTTCCCTCGCGATCGGAGGCTGACTAGATCACTGACGATGATAGCCACTGAAGAACTCATGCCTTCTCCACCAATACTTCCAATCCGGAAACCGGCTGTTGGTTGCCCTCATGATGCCATAAGCGACATACCGGTATAACAAGTCATTGGGACCTCATTGGTTGTGCAAGACTAATGGTGGAGTTTCTGTTGTCAAGCATTACCGTTGAAAGTCAGTCTTCCACGAATCATCAGGCATGGACATCTATTTCCGTGCTGCCAATCTGATCCTTCAGAAACCCCTCATTGAGGACTTCCACAGGGTCTCGACAAAGACATTGAATTAGTGTAAGTTATTTGACTCTCGAGTACTGTGAGTCTGATTCTGCTTTTCTTTTCCCATCCTAGCTCGTATACGGCTCGTCCAAACCAACAATTTCAATCTAAGTCTTTTCTTTATAGTTAAAGAATTGTTTTCTAACTGCTGTGTCTATAAACTGGATTCATCTCCTAATCGTACATTGCCATAAAGCTTATACCAAGTCCAGGTGCAAGCAAGGCAATATACCTGGCTTGACCGTACGTATCAACACTCTCTATATCTACCCCCTTTAAAGTGACACCCGTAGGTACACATTCGATCCCGTTTAACCCCTGACTACAAGATCTGCCTGCCATATTGCACTTGACCTGCTTCTTGTTTTCAGGTGGCTCGCAAGTAATAGTAACTTCTTGCCTTGAAGGATTATCACTGCAGACTCTGTACCTGACCTTCGTGGACTCTACGTCAAAAAATGCGCAGACAGGTAGTTTGTTGTCGAGCAAGAGCCGTCCATTTCGAGGATCGACAGTAAAGTAGGCAGTAGTAAAGCCGGGGACATCTAGACCCCGATAACCAAAGGGAAAATAACCGCCCTTGACTCGATTTGAGAATAAGTCGTAGTTAAGGACTGATCCACCTATAGCTTTGAGCCTGAACATTGACACAGCAGGGGCTTCTGTGGTAGTAATAGTTGTAGCTTCATTTGTAGTGGTGGTCGTTGGGGCCTCAGTCGTTTTGATTTCTGAACTTGCTTCGGATATAGTCGTTGTTTCGGCGGTAGTGATTGAATGTGCAACTTCAGTCGAACCTGATATAACAGTCGAAGTCTCTGTTTCGGTTGTAGTTGCGCCATTCCCTGTTGTAGTGACCTCAGAAGTAGTGAGGGTACCTGTGGAGGTTTCTATCCCGGTAGTAGTGGTTGGCTCCGTAGTCGTAGCAGCTGCTGTAGAAGTTGATATGGCAGTTGCGATGACCTTGGTAGTAGTGATTTCCGTTGTGGTTGAAATATCATGGTGGGTCTTTGTTCCAGTGGAAGATGTATCCACCTCATTCGTAGTAACCTTTGTACTAGCTAGAATATCTGTAGAGGCGGTTGTATCAGTAGTGGTGGTGTGGGTGCCAGAGTTGCTTGTGTCCAATGCTATCTGGGTCGTTGATAGGTTGGATAAAAGGCCAGATGCTGGATCAGACTTGGTTAAGTTAAGTTCATTAATATCGAATAGGAAGCCTACCTACACCGAGATCTGGGCTTGCAAACACTGGCATCTGTAGCGCTGAGGCTAGCAAGACCCAAGGCAAGTAGGTAAAGAATGCCTAAATACATAGTGGTTGGTGGTTCAAATAAGACACCTGCCAATAAACCAAGGAAGACTCGATAAGCAGCAGGAAGAAGAGGAAAGAAGAAGGGATTATTCAATGCAAACTGCTCCTTTCTGTTTACTTAAGTTGGTTAACCATAAAATTAGCAGCTGGCAGATTTAAAATCTAGAACTTATATGGCGCATGTTAATCCAATAGTGGTTGAACTAGTGCCTGAGCCTAATGACTATTGATGCCTTCATAGACTTGATTTGGTGACTCCCCTGCTAGACTGGTTCGCTTCTATTGCACAATCCACTTTTGCAAGCCACTGCCATTTACCTCTATAATTTCTTGTCTGCTTTCCTTTCCTTTGTAATAGTCCTTGGGGTGTCGCTGTGTGCATCGCATTGTCAGTTTTGACTAAGTACCTAGTCATAGTGGTGTTTTGCATTTGGCCAAGGTATTCAAGTGAACATCTACTATGTTAGTCTCTACAATTTAATTACTCTCTCATTGAAACACGTTATTTGATCACCCCATAGCCCGTCTGTTGGATACATATGCTATGGATTTCGTTTTTGCTCAAGTGAAGATAATTCAATATTTTGAACAGAGTAATAGTCAGCAGAAGGTACCAGGGAAGGCTATTTACAACTCAAGCAGATGAAGGTTGGTTGCCGAACAATTATACCGTATACGTTTTTCAAATGGCATTTGTTCAGTTAACCTTATCTAATCAAAGATCATGATCTATGATCGATCAAGGTAACACCATAAAAAAAAGCTATATCCTTAATACACTTTAGGCAATTAAGAGGAGTCTTTAATAGGGTATTGTGTATAATGCCCTTCTTGCCCTTATCCATGTTGCCTAGTGCCTACGCAGGGAAGTCATCTTGTTATAGTTTTTTAATTCCATTTCTACTGAGCGACTTTGTTGTTCTAATCATCACCTTTTTCGTATTAGGGGCTTGGTATTACTATCAGAAGCCCAAGTGAAAAATATTGTTCTTATTGTGCCTAACCGCGGGTTTGTATTAAAAATATTAATATCATTTTGAACATACTCCAAGTCAGAGCTCAACATAACCAAAGTCAAATACGTCATTGTCTGCACCTAAATCCTTCGTGTACAACTATCGATGGTTGTTAATTGGTTGGTAGCTGGCTTACTCATCCGTCTTTATCTCTCATCGAGTTCTGGGCCTCGAATCGTAACATAACGGTGTCCAGGGAGGCTGGTTAGCGGGACAAGGGTCTCGAATCTGACCAGCTCAAGAAGTTCCGTTAAGAACCAGGAGCGAGGCGCAGCATGGAATTTTATCTTTCCCCTCTTGTTGCTTTTCTCTAAATCAACCTCGAGGCCTCAAGTCGAGCTTCTTTCATAATGCTTGCACTGCGCCTACTTGCGGTTATCGCATTTATCTCATATGGACTGTGTGACTCTGAGTTCATTACACCCGAGCAATTGTATGATTCTGACTATACCGAGAATCGGGTCTATGAACTGAACGGAAAGTTGAACGTGAAATGGAAAACCAACCAAGATAGGTGCAATCTCATGGTATGGCAGGAGTACCCAAGATATAACATAGAACTATACGAGAGAGTATTAGGTGAAGAAGTTCAGATCAGGGCTCTGGTGTGCAGTCGGCTGACCGAGAATCATAGAAAATACAAGCGACACTTCATACACCTGGGATGTTAGCTTGACGGGTTTCACACAAGAGTCTGAAGATTCGGTTTTCCACTTTGCACTCTACTCTGTACCCAACAACGACTCTCTTGCAAGATCCGGATCATTCAACATCTCTGGGACGAATCGTGAGAAACTGAAGACAACTTCGGCATCAAACCCAACACCAGCTTCAGCAACGTCCCCACTCTCAGAGACCTCAAATTCCTCAGAATCCTCAAATTCCTCAGAATCGACCCATCACTCTACCAGTAATTTGGAAAAGGAATCAGGACTGTCGACAGCAGCGCTAGTGGGAATATCAGTCGGCGTGACCGTCGCAGGGCTGTTGATTTCAGGAGCCATTGGCCTTTGTCTGTGGAGACGCTTCACTCGTAATCGAACAACCTCGCGAGTGGAAAGCATAGAGAAGCCCGAATTTATAAAGGCTGAACTAGGCGGTACGCAAGTATTGCAAATAGGGGCGTCGGAACTCGACAGCATGAAGGAGGCTGCAGAGCTATCAGATACACAAAAGCCTGGGGAGCTTGGTGAAGAAAACAAGATAAGGGTTGTTTATGGACTTCACGAGGCTCCATAGGTAAACCAAAAGATTTACATAATAAGAATCTTCCTTTGAAGCAAGTTTATTTTGGTATCTCGTTTTTTAACCTCGTCCTTTTCAAACCTAGCTACGTCAAGGGGACATAGATTCCAAACCAAATCGCCGCTGTTAACCAAAGTAATCCTACGTGGGTTGACATGTTGCAAGTCTAGTGCGAACTGTTAAAATAGTATACATCGTATCACATGAGTATGTAAGAAACAAATCTCAATATACATAAAACACCAGAACATGCACCTAATGCCTCAAAACCCTTGCCCAGACTCCGCACTTGTCTCAAGTCTTGTCAAATGTGTGTAAGCATATCTGTCCTCTTGCTCTTCTCTTTATCGTCTTCAATCTCCTCGCCAAACTAGCGAGATCCAGCCAGAACCTCCTTATCTCCAGAGCTAGGAGTAGAGCCATTACCCTCGATGTGGCTTGCATCAGGCTTTTCCTGGGGGTAGTGTCCGTCGTTGGCAGAAAACTCATACAGAGGAGGGAAGGGTGGGACGTCCTTGCGCATGATGTACTTCTTGAGGTACCAGGGCAGCTTTCTCATGTAGTAGGAAGCATGCTCTCTGTTTGTTACACCAAAAACGTTGTCAAGTTCCTCCAGAGTCAAATTCTTTGTCTCGGGGAGGAGGAAATAACAGAAAATCCAGCCAAAGATGTTCCAACCGCCATACCAGCTAAAGGCACCAGTGTCACCGAAAGCTCTTCGCAAAGCGGGCCAGGTGAGACTGATGATGAAGTTGAAACCCCATGTGATAGCAGTACTTGATGCCATACCGATATCTCGGATATGAAGAGGGAATGCCTCCGCACTATAAGTAAAAGGAACGGGACCGAGACCAGGGGAGTACACTGCCATGAAGAGATAAAGTCCCACGGTAATGCAGGCAATGCGTGGGTCCCGAGGCTCCTCAGGGATATTGAATGTTCCACCAGTGAAGAATAGACAAGCTGCCATCAGAGGGAAAGTCACCAAAAGAAGATTTCGTCGACCGAAGGTGTCAATGGTGTAGATAGCAGGGATAGCGAAGAGGAAGTTGATGATACCACCACCCATGGAGACCAGGAGCGCTTCGGACAGCTCAAATCCGCCATTGCGAAAGATAGAAGTGGAATAGTAGGCGACGACATTGACTCCACAAAATTGCTGCATGAACTTTTTGTTATTGTCAGTGAGGTTCTAAAAGACAGAGGATTATGCGTACCATGCAGAACCAAGCACTTTGAGCAGCACGTCTGTTTCGACGAACAGTGAAAAACTCCTTCAGGAGGTTTCGGCCTTCTCGCTCACCACGCTCAATCTCGAGGAGCTTATAAGCGTAGTACATGTCTCGAGTAGCCTGAACAGGAGAAAATCGAAGTTTCTTGACAGATCGGAGAGCCTTGTCAAAACGGCCACGCTCCATATACCAGCGAGGACTTTCGGGGCAGAAGTAGACTTGAAGCATGACGATGAGAGGAGGGATGGATGTTGAAGCCATCATCCATCGCCATGGAGAAGTTTCGCCGCCGATGATGGTGACCTTTTCAAAAGCTACGCAAACTATGAAGCCAAGGGCGATACCAAAAGCAGTCCACATCTAGTGACATCAATGAGTTGAAGGACTTCTGAGTATTACCAAAGGAGATCTTACCTGCCACATCATGGTGAGAGCGCCACGGATGTTCTTAGGGGTCGACTCGGCGGAGTAAACAGGTGTTGTGCTAGACTTGGCGCCAACAGCGAAACCAAGCATGAAACGAGCAGCCAAGAAGTTTCCAAGACTAGAGGGTGTTAGATAAATCTCAACTGTCGAGGTGGATAGCTTACGAGGTGCAGGAGGCCATCCAGAAACCAGTGATGGTTGAGATAGCACAAGAGATGAAGATTGTTCCACGACGGCCAGTGTACTTGTTGAGAATGGGACTGGTCCAGCATCCGATGAGGGCAGAGCAGAGATAAGGAGCTCCGTTGGTGAAGCCTTGCATCCACTCGTTTGTTATACCGAACTCTTCGAAGTAGAATTCCTATACCATTCTTAGATACTCTGAATGTTGCCAATATCTGATGAACATACCTGTGCGCCATTTACAGTGGTCTGGTCCATACCCTGTACAATAGCCGACCCAGCACAGAGAGTGCAAAGGAAGTACAAAGCAAAGGGCTGGTGCCATCGAGAAGACTCTTCCTTTCTGAGAATGGTCTTTTCATCTTCAGTAAGCATGTCGATCTTCTCAAAGGCCCCAGGTTGATTGTTGACTTGGGCGACGAGAGCTCCTTTTCGGAAGTCCTCCCGGTGTTCGGACAAGCCCTTGGACTCTACAAAGGCGTCAACGTCGGCAAGGATCTCATCTCGTGTCATGCCAGCCAATGGGTTGCGCAGAAGAGTCGCTTTGGATACCCTGCGCTCGCCGAAGCCTTGGGTCTCGTTGTCATTGACAAAAGTACCATTGCTACTGGAGTTGCGGTGGCTGTTGTTGTTGGGGCTGATGTAGTCCCCCTCGTAGGGGGCCTCGTTGTCCACTCTCGGCGGAGGCATTGTGTGGGGTTGAGAGTAGACTCTGGGTGAAGCGAGACAGAACAGATGAGAGGACGACCGGTCGCAGTATTACTGACAATCTGAACCTGGGGAGAAGTTGGGGCCCCGGATTCTATCGGCCGAAAACTGAATGTAACGAATGCTATCGAAAAAGCTGGGGACGACCCAATTATTATATGGCTTTTTGGAAAGGATTCGAGATGGTCTGCTGCACACGCCTGAAAGGACTTGGAGGATGGAGGAGTGGAGGCTGCCAAGATGATCGTCGGGTTCTCTGGCTGGGCGCGGCTCAAACCTCGGTGTATCCCTGTCTCGGCAACACACTTTATGACGTTGTCCAAGAGGTGAGATATGTTCTTTGGCTACTGCCTCGTCTCGGTTCCTCAAATCCTTTGGGAGAGAATGTGTGATGATGACGCGTTGGATGCAACAGCGACAAAGGGGAGTTTGTGACGGTATTGGCCGTCTACGCATGATTTCTCCTGATCAAACTGGGTCGTAGAACTTCGTTTTCTCTCAGAGTAAAGGAGCTGATGTCCATGTCATAACTGAAGTCCAAGCGTGAGAATAATTGAGTTCTGTAAAAAGGTCAATCGATGATTATCCCTCTCACAGTCATAATTCCAACCAAAAGAGCCTCACAGAACCTGCCCCAACTTCCAAAGCCAGGTCGTCTGCCAAGCCGAAAAAGCCTCCCCCAAGAACAATCATCGGCGTTGAGACCCTTGTAAACCGTCTCGATTAAGCTTAAATGCCCGACCCTCACGCTACAAGGATCGCTTGGCGCTAGTCTGGGCATGCGTCACTGTCTGCCGAGCAAACATTGCACTTGACGTCAACCTTTCGTTTATCTCTCGAGCAAGTTTTTGTTGCTGTGATGATGAATTGGCTTGTTTTGAGGTTTTGGGTGTCTTTGATCAACCCCGGATATTGAGCACGTGGAGTTGAGCCAGATCCAGCCGGACTGGGTGGCTTGCTAAGAACAAGCTTATCTTCACCTCGCACCAGATTAAGTTATTGGTGAGCTTGATTGGTAGCATTCACGTGTCAGCAACCAAGCAGTAGCTTTCTCCAAGCCTCTTATCCTGACTCGCCAACCCTAAATAAAAAACTCAATTGGTCACCAACATACCCATGTACCTAACATACAATGGACCAGACCCAATCAGGTGGGCCAGAAAATACCCAGCATAGGTACTGAGAGGACTTACAGGCTAATATCTGCTAAAGAGTACCTAAAGTTATGTAAAGATTTAGGTAAACTTTAGGTAGTTCTTATCTAATATAGGTAAAGGAGTTGCAAAGTGTGCTGGTTATTCTCTAACCCACCTGCGAATTTACCCCAAAATCCAAGAAATGTTCCACCGCACGGCTCTTGGTATGGAGAAGACCCAATCTTTAATTCTGCTGCCTGTTGACTTGGCTGGGCTTGTCATTACGCCAAGGTCTGAGCCTCTGATCAGATGAATGTCAAATTCTTCAATATCCATTTACCGTTCACTTGGCTTTGGTGCTATGGGCGAGACTTATTGTCACCTTCCGAATTAGCGTATATTAATATTGTAAAAACCTCTTGGTGGACCTCCGCCGAGATGCAAGGGTTCTCAACCGGTGTAGAACGTTGATTGACCTCGATTCGCCGGCGTTCAGTAGCCAAGGACTTCTGGCCTTGGGAAAGAATGCACAGAAGAAGAACCGATTGTTTGGATAAGGTTGGTTTGGACTGATGATCTTCATCCCAGTTATAAAATAAGGTACTCAATAGTTGCCCGTGGAACCAACTAATGGGAGATTGCCCAGATTCGTGGGGTGGGACTCTTCGAGGCCTTTTCGGCAAAACAACAGCCATTTTTCTGTCCCGTATTTTATATGTATATTATGAAGATTAACAGATCTTACCTTCAGATTGTCTTAATCAAATTTCAGATAATCCTCGTCCTCAAGACAAGTGACTTGTGTCACTTCTGATAATGCTTTCACTTAAGCTACCAAAGCTTGATCACAAGTCTGCCGTAATTCCTTGAGGTACACACATATCGTTGATATCAATTTTCAATTGCCGTTTAAGCGAGCGTTATATACAACCTTGATCCACCTAGGTGCGAGGCCAAATAAGGAAAAGAAAGAGATGATGATCAAACGAGTGTTATATGAAATAGTTGATCTCTTATTGAGGATCAGCTACCCTGAATGAGTGTTTTTATTCTGCGCTTCAGCCAACCCATCGTCCATCTGTGCTTGGAGATACTGATTTGTTACTTGCAGCTGAATCCTGTAGCTGGCTATCTTTGCATTCGATCTCAGTGCTTACAGACACCACTGCTCACAGGTCTGTCCATCTCCAATGCATCGAGACTTGCAGTGGTTTCCACACCATCTGCAGCTTGCATGCTCAGAAGCATAGCAGCTTCCATCACCAATGGTGCAGCGACCGCCGAGATGAACACACTCTCGGCACTGGACACCAGCTTCTCCGCGGGGCTGTTGGCGAAGAAGATCAGATTTACCATCTACTTGAATGGTTACAGTAGGTATAACTTACAACTTCACGGACTTCAAGCACTCCGTCGCGCTCGGAAATGTCAACTCCCATTTGCATAGGGGCGGGGTTGGCTGCAGCAGAAGAGATGGCAGTGAGTGCCAGGGCAGCAACGTTGAAGAAGGTGGTCTTCATTTTGATAAGGGGTACAAGGAGGTTTGTCTTTTGTTTTTGGCAGGGTGTCAAGAGATAAGAAGCTTGTGGTGCAAAGTATCTTCAACACGAGAGCATACTAACTTTTATAACCAGAGAGCTAAACAATTCTCACGCATCATATGAGCTATTGACACACGGCTGTTGCATGGTGGCACATCTTTGCTGACGGATAAGGCTCTCAAAATGGGAGCATCTTGCGTCCTCTGCTTCTCATATCATGCATTGAGGCAATTCTGA
Organism: Fusarium sp. NFCCI 5145; assembly: GCA_033439405.1. Classification (NCBI taxonomy): domain Eukaryota; kingdom Fungi; phylum Ascomycota; class Sordariomycetes; order Hypocreales; family Nectriaceae; genus Fusarium; species Fusarium sp. NFCCI 5145. The sequence goes on from JAWDHB010000427.1 coordinate 540,351, forward strand.
CTGTAGTTACTACAAGGAATCACATCCCAGCAAGGCTCGGAGATACTTGATGCAGAAGGTTGTGCCGTAATTTGTTCTGGCTAGTGAGCCTACATATGATCTGAGCAGATGCATACCAAATCGTGTTCTTACATTCGAATACAGAATCATACGACTTTCAGTTAACTTCTCGTCTAAAGCAGAAGTGTTCATACTTGTTTCGGGTGATTTGGCTACCAGCTTAGTGGAAACAGAACTCTACTGAATGTTGCATTTATGCTTAAGCAGCATAAGTTCCATGGGGCTGTCTTCTACGCCAATAGGTTATTTCGAAATTTGGATATCCACCTGTCAGCTGAGAGGCGCAAGCCTTACAGAAGCAGATATATTAATGAAAATCATATCAAGGATTGATATTCTATTGGACTATTATCTAAATTGCTATTGTACTTTAGGACCGGCACATCATTAAACAGTGAAGATGATCTGCTGTCTGGAGGGCGGCTCATTATGCGCCATGACACATAGAATGGACCTCGTATTTAGAGCCAACAGAGGTGAGCCACCTTGATACATAGGATTATGATGAAGTATGCATGGCTTACTGTATTTTCATTATGTATTGGAAATTCTGTGAAACAGTACTCCGGTCTTGATCATTGGCATCATTGACCCACAGTCTTCACAAAATCTTCCAAGTTTAGCAGATTGACAAATGGACGTTGTTTCTATGAATAAAATACTTGAATCTTTCCCCGCGTAGATATCGAATTTCAGATGTCGAATCTCTTGGTCTTGAAGAGATTTCTGTAACTACGGAACCATCCGCGTCTTGACATCCCTGAGAAAGATCAGTGCATTTGTTAAAAGTGCATGCCATGGGTGTGAGCGGGCTGTCGGTAAGTCAAACGGCGCGAAGAATCGGCGATGGCTCTCAAGTGCTTTGGTGGATCATGCTTATGCGTATAATTACATGCCGCGAGCTGTAAACATTCCCAACGCTGCAGAGTCATTTGGCGGCTTGTATGTTTAAGCCTCGGCTTCTTAGAATCACTCGGTACTAGCTTTTGGATACACTTGAGCCCATGAGACTTGGTAGCCCATAGGGCTTAGCCTCCTGCTATGGATACCAGGTTCATCCAATATCCACACTCAATTTATCTCCGGTTGGCTGGCAACTTGAGCTGCATTTTCCTTGCAAGTGCAGATAACCTGATCTGATGATTATCTAAGAACCCCCTCACTTGTGTATACAAAAGTGCCGGTATCATGCATAAATCCTTCAAATGCAAGGAGCTGCGAATGATCGACAGTTCGGCAAAGGACCAAAGTGAGCCCACCTTGTGAACGCGGCCCCCAAATGAGAATGGCCTCAGACATTTTAACTTTCCACAAGATGCTTTGAGAAGACCTTTTGGCATGATCCGCAACGGGAATTGCTCTGTTGGGAAGACTAATTACCGTCTTTGTGCCCAACTAAGCTTATGTACTTGATTTAAGTGGCCAACCCTGGGTCAGCTCATCGAGAAAGTTAAGCTTATCAACTACTAATCTACCTATGTCGTACCGTTTCAACCTTGTATCCCGAAGAGATTCCTCTCATTCAACTCCATCATGGGTATCATTAGGTTATGGGAAAGCCCTGATTCGTTCGGTCGATCGGAACGGCACTCAAGTACCTAATTCCCGTCTGACATGTGAGAATATTCTCCGATCAACTATACGCCCCGGTCAATGAGGACTGAGGGATTCGCTTAGGGCCGCCTCATTCATCTCACTCGCATACGCCAACTGAATGCCAAAGAAAGACAGTCCTAGGTAGTATTAATTTACACTACTGGCTGTTATCCGGTTGGTTCATTCTGTCAAGGTGCACACAAAAGTACTTCCTGCAGGCCCGTTTCATAACGTTTTCAGCCAATCAAGAGTTCCTAAAACCCAGCCGCGTTGTATCACAGTAATCACACCACAGCGTCGTACGTAATGAGTTGTTGGTTGTTAGGCAGGTAGCTGAAGGATTTCACATGTATACGTGCCGAGTTCCGTGATCAACAACAACCTGTCAGCCCAACAAAGAGACATGCGTGCGCGATGGACCGAGTCAACTTGTTTGGAGCAGAGCACGCTTCATCCTCCATCACCCACCTCCAAATCATCTCAATAAGCCATGGCACCTAGAGCGCCTTGTCGAACTATCCTCGTCATAGCTCTTTGTTCTTTGACATGGTGGGTTCTTCTCAGACCCGCTCTGAGCACCAACGGCTCTCACGAAATCACCACCGCGCCCCTACAATCGTTAGACATTCTTAATTCAACTACAACTTCCGGTCGTGGTCAGAAACATGCAGAGTCATATGGTTCTAAAGCAGCGCATGAGTTCTGCGCCGCCCATGGGTATTCGGTTTATTCGCCCCGCGGTGCGACCGGCGAGCGCAAAATATACGATATGGTCATGGTGAATACCGAGCTGGACTTTCTTGAGATCCGATTCAACGCGTTATACGATTACGTCGACTACGTCATCCTCGTTGAATCACCCAAAACATTTCAGGGGAATAAGAAACCCTTGGTTGTCAAGGAGAATATGGCCAGATTCCATCGCTACCACGATAAGATAATCTATCACGAGTTGGTATACCCAGCCACATTCAACCCGCACCGTGCCTGGGACTACGAAGACTTACAGCGAGATGCCTCGTTCGAGCAGGTCATGCCGGGCCTAGAAGGGCAAAAAGCTCCAGACAACGGAGACGTTCTTATCGTGGCTGACGTAGATGAAATCCCTCGTCCACAATCTCTGCTTGTCCTCCGGTATTGCAACTTCCCCCGACGCCTAACGCTTGCTTCCAAATTCTACTACTACTCGTTCCAATTTCTTCATATCGGCCCCGAGTGGCAACACCCTCAAGCCACTTACTACCAGGGATCCCGTACCCTCAAGCCTACCAACCTACGCAATGGAGATGGAGGTTTCCGCCCATTTCGTTTCCTAGAAAGGGGGGTGCTGAGCAACGCGGCATGGCATTGCAGCAGCTGTTTCCCTACAATAGAGCAGTTCCTTAATAAGATGGCGAGCTTCTCCCACGGGTGGATGAATCGACAAAAGTATAGGGACAAGGACAAGATCGCTGCTGCTGTGAGAGAAGGCAAGGATCTTTGGGGAAGATCGACTGATACTTTTGTTAGAATTGAGGACAATAGGGACATGCCTCCACTGGTGCTCGAGGACCCGGAGCGGTTCGGCTACATGATCAGTCGTGATGGACCGTCAGCGGGGTTTATAGATTATAAGGGTGAAGAGAAATAAACAGTAGGTCTCTTAATAAAGATCATATATACGCATGATATTTTACTTGTCGCCAAATTTCTCCCCCTATCCTTTGGCAAGACTGATGTAACGTTCCATAGCTGCTGTTTCGTCAGAACTTCCTCGCTTTCATCTCCAATTCGTTTCTTCATGCGAGCTTTGTAGTATGTCCTTGAATTTTGATATTTGTGAAGCCCCGTGATTATTGCTGGTGAGATCTTAGTCCAAGGTTGGGATTTTGACGCCGTGCCAGCGATCGTGGCACTATGACTGAGATTGGACAAGGCTAATTCTTGAAAGTCGAAGAACGATTGGATAATTATCTTAAACGCACTACTGAAGTATTGTAGGATCGTCGACCCTGCAATGCTAGCGGTATTCGGTCTTAGAGAGATATACCGATACCGCCGAGGTTGATCTTCACTGACGTAGGTGCTTATGTTGGAGAAATTATGACAAATACCTCCCATAACTAGACGCTGCCATGTCCAACTCAAGTCCTCCCACTTCTCTTTACTCTTGATCAATTGATTGGACATTGCACTCTCAACAAGGTCCTAGTAAAATCATTCAGTAATCCTTTCCTGGCAAGGCTTCAAAAATGGCTACGACCTCCTTTGAATTGCGATCAACTCAAGTACCAATTGACGATGCTAGATTGCCGATAGAAACCGTCCCTCTCCCTGATATCACCAATTCCAACCAAATTCCCTCTCTGCCACTCGTGGACAAAGGCAAAGATGCGTATTTATTCCTAGGAGCTGCTTTCCTCATAGACTGTTTTGTTTGGGGTCAGTATTGTCCATATATTCAGACTTGATTCTCTGTTTTCGTCTGGCTAATGGTCCACCGCGTTGATCCAGGGTTCCCTTTCTCCTTCGGCATCTTTCAAGACTATTATCTTAGGCATGAACCTTTTGAAGGTTCAGGGCAAATTGCAACAATCGGTACTACTTCAATGGTAAGTTAGCTGCCATTCTACCCAGATTCACTTGAAAACTTTCGTGCTGACCTTTTCCAGGGAATCATGTACTTTGGAAACCCGTTTATCATGGCTCTCTGGAGATTCTTCCCTGCTCAATGTCGATATGCCCCCTTTGCTGGCGTGCTTGCTATGTGTGTAGCACTGGCTGTGAGTTCGTTTTCTCAACAGGTGACGCAGCTGGTCGTCACTCAAGGCGTCCTATACGCTATCGGCGGCCTCCTCTGCTTTTGTCCTTGTGTTCTCTACGTTGAAGAGTGGTTTGTGCAACGAAGGGGTCTTGCTCTTGGTACAATGTGGGCAGGAACTGGAGTTGGAGGCTGTACCATCCCTTTGCTGCTGGAGTTTCTTTTGGGAAGATATGGTTTTCGAACTACACTCCGCATATGGAGCGGTCTGTTGTTTGCCGTCATTACACCGTTGCTCTATTTCGTCAAGCCGCGGGTGAAGCCATCTCGGGCCAACGGTCGGAGCGTTCGGAGAATCAACCTACGATTCGTCTTGAACGGCAAGTTTCTGTTTTACCAGTTACCAAGCATGATTCAAGGTTTTGGGTTCTTCGTTCCGAGCATCTGGCTTCCATCATATGCCCGTACCGTCTTCCAAGCATCTTCAAAGATAGCGGCACTCACGATTGTTTCGATAAATCTCGCCTCAGCCGCCGGAAACGTCACAATGGGATGGTTGATTGATCGACTGCACGTAACGACTTGTATCCTGATATCATCAGCGGGAACCCTCATCGCAACTTTCCTCTTGTGGGGACTGGGAAACAGTCTAGCAGTCCTTTATGTGTTCTGCATAATGTACGGGCTCTTCGCTGGATCGTATTCAGCAACATGGGCGGGTGTTATGTCTGAGATGACCTCTCGTCCGACCCCGTCAGATGAGGTCGCCTCTACACAGCGAGGTTCAGCCTTTGACCCGATCATGGTTTTTGGTGTACTCGAGGCGGGCCGTGGGATTGGAAATCTTGTGTCGGGGCCCTTAAGTGGAGTCCTGATTCAAGATTCACCATGGAAAGGGCAGGCATTTGGAGGTTACGGAAGTGGATATGGGGCCCTTATTGTTTTTACGGGGATCACCGCATTCGTTGGGGGAGGGAGCTTCTTCTGTCGTATGAACTACTTCACTAGAAGTTGAAAGGATAGGTTCTGATCGCATGATAGGATGGCATCTCTTCGTGCGCATTAAGATGTATCAATATTGTTAGTGTCTCGAATATTTCTTAGGATGTATTTTAAATCAGACGTTTGTTTCTTAGTTGAAGGGATTCTGGCAGTTTACTGACAGTTAAGTACTAGGTAACCATGGTCGACCTTTGTCTGGTACTTAGGCATATGACTGCCTGAGAAACTCGGAGTGTGCACGGCACATTTGCATCCCCAGCCGCACACATACACCATGAGAGTGGGCTAAGAGCCATGCCATGGAATATGTGAGGTACCAGGTGTTTATAAATGATCTTTAGAAGGACTGTAGCATTCGAGCTTTGCACTGACTGCTAATGCTCAAAACGTGGGGGGCCCAATGACGAGTCTCGCAGACGCCGCATCATCGTCATCATTATCCTCAGCCCGTTCACTCTCCATCACCTTCAGCCAGAGCAAATCATCACATAACTCCATTATTAGCCCTCCTCCAGCCCTTTCCTGTGCAACCTCACCTTTCTGCTTTGCCCTTGACCTCCCCGGCTGCCCCCCTATCAGCCGCTGCAACTTCGATTCACTGCAGCCGTTGCCTTGCCAGTGCCTTCACTCCCGCTAGTGCCTTTCTCCAGCCCTCCTCTTCTTTCCTTCTCTTTTATTTCTCATCCTCTTGTGGTTGCCTAATCCTTAGGGCTCACACACTCCATCTCTTCTTTTTCCCCTTTGCTCCACTTTCCTCCTTCCTTTCTTCTCTCTCCACCTCAACTCAAAGAACTCCAGAAGATCTTGAGTTTTCCCCTATCACATCTTGACGGTAAGTAACTCTCAGGTGTTTTCTTCATTATCCATTTCTCATAGCGTGTCTTGACAGTTCATCCGCACGCGTCAACTCATCCGCCTCTTTCCACCCTCACTTCGACAAGATGTGTTTGGAGAAAGTCACCATCGCGCTGTGCGCTCCGCACAACCCCCCTTGCCTATCCTTCGACTGCGGTAAACTTCACCTGGTTGCCGAGGACCGCATCGTCTGCGACAGGGCTCGTGGCAAATGCGTTTGCTACTTCGGTACCTGCGGAACCGTCGAGCGTGATCTCCCTACCAAGGGCATCGACCTTGCCAACCTCACAAAGGTTCGCTGTGCTGACTGCACTCCTCGCGAGGATAATGTGGGTGACCGTCGTACCGCCCAAGAGATCCTGGAGTCTCCTCTCCTTCAACGCTCTGCCGTTGACGAGGCTGGCTGGGAGAAGCACGCTAAGCTTTTGAGCGGCCTCTGGCGTAACAAGGCTGCCTGTCCTTACCATGTTGAGACTTTGGACCCTGCTAGCAACGCGCCAATCAACCATCACGCCCTGGTTGAAGTCGACGCCCGCTCTGTCGCCAAGCCCGCTGCTGAGCCTGCGGCTGTTGCTGTCGTTGTCGAAGAGGAGGACTTTATTGAGTTCTCTTCCCCCGAGAATACTGCTGCCAAGCCCGCTACCTTCGAGGAACATCCCATTGAGTCGGGCCCCGTCCAGCCTCCTATCGCTGAGCCTGCTCCCGCTGCTGATGGGTGGGTTACCGACACTGTCCCTGTCAGCGACCACGGAGATGATAAGGCTCACGAGTTTGAGTTCAACTCAGGTAATAAATTATATTTCACTCCATAACAAACAAATTTGGCTAACGCTTCATTCACAGAGATCAAGAACGGGCTGGAGTCTGAAGTGGGAATTTCCACCAGTCGCTGGGCCCCCGAGGAGTCGCCCAAGACTTCCGACGTCAAGGAGCAGGACCACGACCACGACCATGGCCAGGATCAGAAGCAGGACCACGACCATGACCAAGAGCCTGTTGCTACTGGGCCTCGACGTGTTCCTACCGTGAACTTCAGCTTTGACCCTAACAATGCTGAAAGGCTCCGCGACACAACCCAGAAGTTTGCGGATCTCAAGGCCTCATTCCTTCTGGGAACCGCCTAAATGCCATGTCATTCGCAGCAAAGTCGTTATGAAGATGATAAGAAGTACAAAGTGGAAATTTGGTCATTTGCAGAGGACTGATTGGTGTGTCATTCAATGAAAAGTCTGGAGCTGAAGTTCCGCTCTCGTCAGACAGAAAACGGAATTCAATGGATACTACAATTCGGAGCAAACACTGTGATATCTAACAAGGAAACTACGCAAATAGCGTACTCAATAACGATGATTTGCTTGATATGTCCTCCGGCAGCAATGCAAACTCCATAGTGCCCATCATGTGTCTTGTTGCTAACCGGGAATATTCAGGGCTTATGGGTACTAGCGCATCTGCTGGCAGCAAGGGTCTACCCCAGAATATTCCCCCATGTTGGGGTCAGATTCTGCCTCTGTTGACATCACTTCTCCGTGAAAGACATCACCAGCGGTACGTCGTGTTCGTGTGTGATGGAGTTGGAGCTTTCAACGACTAACTGGAGCAAGGCCAAAATTTTCGCAACCCAATGTGTTTCACAACAGAAGCAAAACAATGTGAACTGGGATCAACGCGGGAGTCTGACACCTTGGCAATGATTTGAGCCAATCACTCTCTCCTCTGCGTCTCAAGCTGAGAGCCCCTGCATCACAATTGGGCACTTCTCGACGCGCCTTTCCGGCCTCGTACGAGCTACGCAGTGAGAGCGGGACAGTTTCTGTCAGTTAGGTGGGCGAAAACTGCGTTTATTTTGAGGACCGACGCTGACATACCCACAGACCATAAGGCAATCATTTCCTAGGCGGCATCAACCTCGCCTTTGCTTCTCTTCGCTGCATATATTGCGTCCACGCACCTGGTCACGACTACGGGTCTGAACAGGGTCCGCTGGCCACGCATAAGGATGTCCACTGATACTCCCCAAGCCGGGCCGGGCCAACACACGGCTCAAGATTTGGTGAAGGAGATAGCTAGAGAGCGTGGCTACCTTGGTGAGGACCAGCTCGCGCGGATTGGAGAGATAAACCCCGAACTCAGGCGCGAAGTTGAAGAAGCGCTCCTTCGAAAGGATGAGATGATAGGCTCAGCCGTCTTGACGTATGTATCGCCTCCAACTGCTGCAGTCTCCCTGGTCAATCCTGGATACACACTCACAAACACATTAGACTAGCAAGGAATCTATACACAAGTAATGCCAGATTTGTATTTGAGCTACTCCAGAATGCCGATGACAACAATTATAGTACAGCTCTGTCTGGTGGGCAGGACCCATATGTGTCTTTCGAAGTACGCCCTGACAGGGTATCGATTGAATGCAACGAAAATGGTTTTACGCATGAGAACCTGAAGGCCATTTGCGCTATCGGCAAAAGCTCCAAGGTTGGGGCTGCTGGTTATATTGGAGAGAAAGGCATCGGCTTCAAATCCGTTTTCATGGCAGCTAGGAAGGTTCACATCCAGTCAAACGACTTTTCGTTTTCTTTCACACACCGCAAAGGAGACTCTGGGCTCGGCATGGTTACACCCGTGTGGGAATCCTCAGAAGAGCCACTAGGCAACTCTTCCACTCGTATCACGCTACTACTTCATACAAGTGACGACCCGGAGGAGGATGCGAGGCAGCGAGAGACTATCCGGCTTCAGTTCCAAGACCTGCAACATACAATCCTACTATTTCTCCGGAAGCTGCGCAGAGTACAGGTTTCATTCTTTGACAAGGACGACACTCAAACATCAAGCACGACTTATTCTCTTCACGGAAGCAATCCCGTCACTGTAAGGAAGGAGACCTTCGAGGGAGTAGAGGAGAGACAATACCATGTCACGAAACATGTTGCAGAGAATATCCCCAAGAGCGAAAACAGAACCTACTCAAAAGAACAGGATCGCGCTGATTCCTCTACCGAGGTCGTGCTGGCATTCCCCTTGACGGAATCGTCAACGCCAATTATCGAGAACCAGGATGTCTTTGCATTTCTACCAATGCGGCCGATGGGCTTCAAGGTAAGTGAGAAAATTGGCAAGCAACATGTTTACCAGAGGCTAATGAAAAGCCATAACTCAGTTCCTCATACATACCGATTTCGTTACGGAAGCCAGTCGACAAGGCATCGTAGTTACATCTCTCAGGAATCGCGCTCTCTTGAACGGCATAGCAGATTGCTTGATCAAGGCCATCCAAGAGTCTTGTCAACATCCGATACTCCAATACCAGTGGATGCGGTGGCTGCCTCAGCGAGACTCGTATCCCTGGGATGGCTTCTGGTCAGGCCTTCTTGAAAGGATTGAAGAGCGGATACAGGAAGTCAAGGTTCTTCGGACACTCGGGACTGGTAGATTGGATTATATCCACAAGCTCTGTTGTCTCCAGCCATGGCTACGGGACAAGGACGGAGATCCGCTGTTCAAGGACCTCAATGAGGAAATATATCTCGCGAAAGGGTATGCTCGCGACGATTTGAAGCTACTGGAGCCTTATGGGCTGGCTAATCTATCGCCGTCGGACGCGATCACTCGCGTTGAGAAAGATCTGGAGAAGGACCCTGAAGAATCCAGGATGAAAAGCCCCGCCACAGATAATGAGTGGCATTCTCTCGCAGCACGAGCCCTCATTCTATTGAGGAATACCGCAACACTAGGTCCGGTTCAGGAACGGCTCAGTCAACTCAAGTTCATACCTCTAGAGAACGGCACTTGGGTCTCTTCGAGTCGCGGCCCTCTCTATTATTCCTATTCCTCGGGGCAGCTTGCAATCCCCGACGACCTCAATCTGAGGCTGGTTGACTCAGAGGCAGCGAGTAACCCTGATCGGCGCGCTTTGTTTGACAAGTTCGGTGTCATCGAGGCGCTTGTCAAAGACGTACGTTCTCTCATCTTGAAGAAGCCGGCTGTCCCTGTGGCAGATGAGGCTGCTCTCTCATCATCAATTAGCCATCTCAAGTTCTTGTATCTCTCTGAAGGGCTTCTTGAAGCCAATGAAACTCTTACGAGTCTTCGTGGTTACCATGTATATGACCAGGATATCAGAGCACGGTCACCAACAAGGCATGATGTCTACCTAAAAACAGATGACGAATATGGGCCAAGCCAACTACTCAAGCAGGACGGAGATACTCCAGGGTTTCTTGCACCTTTTCTGCACGATGGCTACCTAGATGAGAAGCCGGCAACGCCACAAGGCTGCTCTTTGGATTGGGTTGAATGGATGCAGCTACGACTCCGTCTACGGCTCCATCTTCGGCTCACTAAAAAGGGTCCAGACCAGCGATTAGAGCTATCCCCCGCGTTTCGTTATATCGAGCAGTACCGGCCTGGAAGTCTCTTGGGTGCGCTTCAGCGAGTTTGGGATCTTGAGAAAGCCGGAGTAACAGCTTCTGCCGACATCATGAGGGAGTTACGCGATATAGAGGTCATTTGTAAAGGCAGAGATGACTTTGCTTTGTCAGAACCACTATCATCAACTTACTTGCCTCTACCTGAGCTTGAGGCGAAGCATTCTCGCTATGTGGAAGATGAAGACTTCGTCTTTCTGGATCTGGGTGAAGTGATCACATCAAGTACTTATCGAACCAAATGGGGTTTCCTGGTTGACGATCTTGGGGTTGGCTATACTGATGACCTCCAATTCTATCTCAGCATCCTCAAAGCAATTCGTTACGGTAATACCGCTGCTGGAGTGCGTCGGAACACGAGAATCCTAGACCTCTACGAAGTCATACATGCCCGATGTCGCGAAGCAGATAGTTCCCTTGATTCACAGGCAGAAGCAAGGTATGTTTGTATCAATCCTCAATCTACCACTTACTGACAATCTTAGTCAAGCAATCAATGATGGAAACCTCATATACATCCCCGCACACGACTCCAGCCCAGCGACGTGGGTGTCATCCGACAAATGTTTATGGAACGCCCGAGAAGACATGCAAACAGCACACCCCCTCGCCTACCTTTATCGAACCACATTCCGCCGCTCAGAAGAAGACCTCGATGTTTTGCGACAATTCTTTAAAACAACTCTTGGAGTTAATGACTGTTCTTGGGAAGATTATTTGAACGAGATAAGGAGATTGAAAGCCTCGAGAAGTGAGAATTTTGATTGGGTCAATGACCTCTACAACTCCTTGAATTCCGAGAGGTTTGGCCTGATGGAAACTGATGCTACAAGACTCAGGTAACTGCGCAGTCAGTCGCAATTGCTACATGCTAACCTGGGTCCAGGAAAGCCTTTTCTGAGGAGCCATTGATCTACTTCAACACTGGTAACATAAGCCGTTGGTATACGATTGACCAATGCCTATGGTCCAGTGCCACCCAAATACAAGGCAGAGTAGCGTTAAATGATCTCTATCCAGACTTGGAGGACTTCTTCGTGGGGTTCCTCGGCGTTCAGGAGCTTACGCTGGACATGGCCTACGACGAGCTCAAGGAAATGGGCAGTAGGGTACCGCCACCATCCGTTACAGCAGTGAAAGAAACCATTTGGGCGCTTAATTCTCTCTTACCTTCAACGGGTGACCTGCCTGATCAAGAACCGATATTCCTGGGGACCGTGTTTCCCGTGAAGTACCCGAGTCGGTCGGTGAAGCTACAGTCTGGTCGCACGCAGTTTGCTATCGCTGACCGCAAGGCCTTGGGCGATATTTTTGCTTCGCAGGCCAAAATGCTCGACTTTAATCTAGATGAGGTTCGTCGACTACGACCATTTCTTTCATGGCTTGGCATGGAGTCGAGGTACCTGTCTACTTCTGTTCGGGAAATCTCTACTGTAGCGGGTGGGCGTATGGACAAGCTGCAATATCCTGACAGAGAGATCAGACAAAAAGCAGACGGTTTATACAGGTAAGTCGCCATAATCATTGGCCAGATATTTCAGATTCACTGAGAAATTTCTTGCACAGAATCGCGGTACATTATAATAGTCCTCGCACTTCGGATAATAGCTCAGAACTTTATTGGACTCTCGTCGACGCCGAAGTCTATGAGACGGATGGTATCTCGTCGGAATTACACCTATCGCAGGACGGCCATGGTTTATTACACGTACAAGAGAGGAGCGAGCTTCATATACGCGAAGATGACGACAATCTGAAGGTGTATGTTCCGCGCGATCCCAAGACTCAAGGATTCTGTTATTTTTCTACCCTTCCACGACGTTTCCTTGAATGGATGATGACAGATCCCGTCACCTTACAAGTCAAGCATGCTGGCTCTAAAGCTATTCAGATCGTAAACGCGGTTTTGAATGCTCCTCTCATAAACATGGCACAGATCCTCGAAGCAGAGGGAATTGTGGATGTCGACATACCGCTAGAAAGAGATGGCCAAGATATTGGGGAAGAGACCCGGGGTGTCTCTGCAAGTGTCCAAAGTGTTGATGAGGAGAAAGACTTGCACGATGCCACGATTTATCATGAAGCAGATGATAACCATGACGAGACTATCTTCCATGAGGCAGAAGAAGACCCCATCGCTCGATTCTTAGCACAGCCAGAGATTCATGAAGACGATATTTCGAGTGACGAGGATTCTATGCTTCATCAATTCAACAACATGACATCCCCGCCTAGGTTAGCTGACCTTCCAGTTCGTCAACGAAGCCCGGCTACCTCAAACTCATCCATAACGGGACGACGCCTCTTCACTCCAACATCATCTACAGCCGATTATTTCCGCCAGAACAGGCGTGCATCCGATCAAGCTACACGAACATCGACTACTGTTCATCAAAACACAAGCAGATATGGTGCTATGCAGTCATCGCCAAGATCAGCCAGTCAGCCAGCATTTATCTTTGGCTCTTCGCCAACCGCACAGCCCAGTCCGGCATTCCAGTTCCAGGGCATGGGTGAAGCGTCTCAGCAGCCAACCATTGAGGACGAGGAAGTATATCTGAGACTAGTTAGTAAAGTAATATATGCAGCAAACTCAGCTACATTCCCTATTAAGGGTTCTTACGACATGTCGGGGCTTTTTGGAGCATTGCCGGAGGTGGAAGAAGAAGAGATCGAGTTATCACGTCAATTCCGCTCACATGGCCCTCCCGAACGAGATATGAGAATTGGGGCTCTAGGTGAACTGTTTGTACGTTTATCTGGCATATTCCTACGAGTTTATCTAACGTCATGGCAGGTCTTTGAACTTCTACTTCAGATGAATCCATCGCTACCACGATTCGGTAGGGACAATTGGCAGAGCCAAATGAGAAAGTTCGTCACTGTTCACCCCGACTACTCAGACATGCTACCATGGACCGCCCAAGAAACTGCCGATATTGTTTACTTTGATCGAAAGCGGATATTGACGAACCATTTGGTGGACAAAGGCTACCTCGATAAAACAGCTTGGCAGAACAAGAAGCCTCTATACATGATAGAGGTCAAGTCCACAACAGGGCATAGTCGCACTCCGTTTTACATGAGCAAGCGACAGTATCAAAGGGCAAGTCTTCTTCAAAAAGTCATAAAGAAGGATGACAGTTACTAATGGATTTTGCATGCAGATGCAGGAGAACTCCAATACGACTCTTTCACCAGCAATGTCGCCCACGATTTACTTGATCGCGCGAGTTTCCAACATCGACAAGTCGAATGTAGAGTTGAAGCTATACGTGGACCCAGAGAAATTGCGGCAGGACGGGTCGCTGGTGTTTACAGGGGAGACATGGTCCATCGCCCCAGGGCCTGGGTCAACTTGACATGGCCAACTGGAAGTTTCATTTCTCTTTGTAGTACATATCAACAATGGACTTCTTGCAGAAATATATCGCGCTAGTGAGCTTTCTTTGAAGACACTTTCCAGTTCAACGGCGACCTTTCTGTTCATTTAGCCCAGCCTCAACTGACAGCTGCTCTAGCTAGAGGAACGGCTTTGTTCTTCTGTTGACTACCTAAGGTAGTGAACAATAGCCTTCCATTTGTTTGAACTGGAGAACAAAGCCAAATAACAGCAATCACCCACTCCAATCAATGAATTAACTGCAGGATTTTACCTCAAATCGACGTGTTCGATACCTCAGAACAAGATCATGATTGGCCTTTATCGTTCAAGTTGCGCAACTGCTTGAACAATGGATTCCATAACAGGGTGACGAAAGCAGTGACAAACCTCATACCCCCTATAAACTTCTGTCCCGTTCTGTTGTCTCGATATTTTTCTTCCTTCATCAAGCTACTTCAGCATCCCACACAACCCCATCGTATCTTTTCCATCTTGGCAGCTATCACAGCTAACATAACACCACTTTCTCACATACCGCCACCATCTCTCATCATGTCTCACCGTATCTCGGAACTCCAGGGAGACGACGCCTCTACCCCTAACCATCCTCGCCAGCAGGGTCCTACTTCCAGCCCTCGTACCAGCGGCTATCAGGGTGATTCCCATTCTGAGTCTTCTAACCAGGCTAACAGCCAGACTTCTTCTCCCGGCCGGCTGTACCTCCGTGGACAGGAGCCTTCTTCTCCTTCGCCTACTAGCTACACTCGACCCCCTACTACTTCTTCCTCTCCTCGTGGTAACGCTCAGCCTTCCCTTGCTTCTCCTGCGCCTAGTGGCTACGCTCACTTCTTCTCTCCTGCATCGAGCGGCTACACTCGGTTCTATTCTACCTCTCCTTCTCCTCGCGGTCCCTCTCAGCCTCCTATTTCTTCTCCTACGCCTAGTGGCTTCGCTCACTTTTCTCCTGCGCCTGGGGGCCACGCTCAGCCTCACACTCCCCAGCGCCAGTCCGGTGAGTTCAATCCTAACGCTGCTGTGTTTAATCCCCAATCAGCTTACAGAAAGAGTCAGTGACTCAAGCCAATAACGAGATGACCGTCAAACTCAGCGACGCAGCTGCCAAGGCTCAACGAAGTATCCGTTATAAAGAAATCATGGCTATTGAGGACGAGCTTGACCGAGAGTATGCTCTGAATGACTGGATCTTTGATCAGGCTCGACCTTGTACTGCTGAGGACCTCAGACGTGAGAGAGAAGAAAAAGAACTCGAAGAGCGCAAGCGACGCTTCAGTGGTAAGTAGATGACTTGAAGAAGTCATGAACCGACTGGATGTTTTGGTCCTTGGAGTTCGATTTTGATCGAGTAAGCGAAGAGTATGTCGGCATACTCATAGATTGGGCCTTGGGGGAGACGGATATGATCTTGGGATATTCGGTATAGAGGTTGTGAAGCCCACATGTTGGACTTTGGGTGAGCCTCCATAGATAGGCTTTACTTGATTGCACGGGAATCAATAAAAATGGCGTTGAAAATGGAACTATTTTTGGGTTTGTGTCTTCTGTGAAACAAAATTGATAAAGGAAAACTGATATGCTTAGAAACTTGATCTTGGCAAACAAACATTAGTCTTGGTCAAGTTTATTTATCCTCAGTGATTGCCATGTTCTCAAAAGATCTAGGGTAGCCTCCGGACAACGGATCAACAGCGCCGATCACCAACCGACAAAGTGGATCATGGGCGCCGAGACAATATCGGAAGTCATGCCCTCGTCATACTGACGCCCAACAAATCACAATTGATCTCCAAGACGTTTCATTGCAAGTTTTAGCTACTGAAATCTCCCATTAATATTATTTCCTCTTTTAGAAACTGAGGTGACATTTATCCATGACGTAATTCCCAGCTGAGCTTTATTTAATGACCGTTGCGACGTCACACACATAAAGACTGACGATCACAAATCTTAACTTAACGACATTCAAGATGGCTGAAGAAAATAAGAGCATTCCTGTTACGAATGAGGGCATGGGAAAGCCTATCTCGGCCAAGAACCAGGTTCTTACTGCTGGTGCTGCAGTGACACAGGTAAGTCAGGTCAACTAATAGAGCTTTGACTCAACTCACGCCATGAGTGAGTAGGAGTTTCGACCAGTGAAGCATATATGTGCCCATCTCAATGCTTTCCATGCATACGCCGACGATCCCTCCCGTTTTGTTGAGACAAACCACTACTGTGCCCATCTGAGTATGTTACCAGTCCTTTTCTTCAACCCACTCACTAACTCATAACAATAGACGAGGACGTCCGCCAATGTCTCCTCTACGACTCCGACGAGCCCAATGCTCGCCTGATCGGAATTGAATACATGATCACTCCCTCTCTCTATGAAACCCTCGATAAAGAAGAACGCAAACTCTGGCACTCACACGTCTACGAGGTAAAGTCCGGAATGCTCATCATGCCGAACCGGGCGGTGCCCGAGAGCGCATGGCAAGTAGCCGAAAACTACGAAATGGACCAGGTTGTGAATCTCTATGGGAAAGTGTATCATCTGTGGCAGACGGATCGGGGCGATACGTTGCCTTTGGGGAAGCCGAAGCTCATGACGAGTTTTACGGCTGATGGGCAGTTTGACTTTGAGAAGGATGTGGGGGAGAGGGATAGGAGGTTTGGAACAGATTATAAGGTTAAACAGGAGGCGAGAAAGGATATTCCCACCCCGGCTATTCATGAAGGTGAGTATAAAGGTCGTCTTTGGGTGAGAGTGTGCTAACGTGTGTAGATGCAGACCATACATGGAAGAAGAACGAGCAAAGGCGGCCGATGATAGGATAGAGCTGAGGGAGGGTATGTGAGGCAGAGCCACTAATCGATGGAGTAGGATATTGAGAACACAAATCAGACAGGGTGGATAGCTTGTTCCGGTCAGAAAGGAATGATAGAGGCCACTGAAGACCGTCTACCATACCGGGTATCATCTATTAATTGAGTTAAACAAGTATCGTCCCATAGTCTCATACCGTGTTCCTCTAAACCGGGCGCAACCAGCGACAAGCCGACTCACGTGAAGTGGGCGGCATCTCCGTGACTGCGTGAAACCGGGACCAGGCGCATCATTCTTATCTTCCAATCGTCACCTTCTGCGGAAGCTGCTGGACTCCCTGCGCCTGTTGCATAACTCTCGTATCGTGTACCTTGCGATCAATCCCCCGGAAGTCGAACACGCCCTCTAGCTCTCTTCTAACGGCTAGTAGTTGATCCTGGGCTTTTCTAATCTCATCGGGCTTGTTATCCTGGACTACATGCGCCTTGACCTGAAGGAACCATCGCTTCTGCTGGTCCACCGGTGTAAGGGATTCCCATGGGGGCAGAGCTTCTAGTGGGAAAGACTGCTGTTGTCTTGTCTCCATGGGTGTATAGTTCTCTAGAGGTTGGAGGAAGTAATGCCGTACTAGACAGAACTCAATCTCATCTCGGTAGAAACGGTAGACCTCCTCAATTGTCTCTGTCTTGAATCTGCACTGTATTAGCATCCATGGACCAGCGAGAATGGCCGACTTACGTGTGGCTGTTTTCCCGCATGATCGAGGGCAGCTTTCTCTGTTCCCATAGCTCAACCTTCTTGCGCTGC
Organism: Fusarium sp. NFCCI 5145; assembly: GCA_033439405.1. NCBI lineage: Eukaryota > Fungi > Ascomycota > Sordariomycetes > Hypocreales > Nectriaceae > Fusarium > Fusarium sp. NFCCI 5145. The sequence continues at coordinate 558,050 of JAWDHB010000427.1, forward strand.
GTGAGCAATGGTTGTCCTCTAGGCGGATCTGGGAAATCCGTCCATCGTAACACGCCCTGCGTCGCATCAAGATCCATAGAAGGCGCATTAGGACCCATATCACGGTCCTTGAGTACATCATATCGTGTTTGAAGGATAAACGACTGACGAGTCAAGTTCTGATGAAGCTCTTTCCATAGAAAAACTGTGTCCTTTCGCATAGGCTTCTCAATGGAGTTCTGTTTGGAGATACCCATGGGCCGCGGGGGGCCTTGAAAGTAGAGAACACGTTGAACAGTCTCCCAGGGGTCCATGTTAGTGAGACCGCCTAGGACTGCACATGCTGAGCTGAAGTCTTTGTCCTCGACGAGGGCAGTGAGAAAGATTTCGTGCATTTTGGTACGGATTGGCGAAACAAAGAAGCTTAAAGGAAGACACAGTGGATGCTACTAGTTGGTATATCGAAGTAAAAGGCTCAAAAGGATTTGTTGCACTAAGAGCAGACGTTTCATTCCTCGTCGTATCGTGTATTGCAGATGGGCTTTGGTGAGTGGTGCATCAGGCATACCCCACCAGAGCTCGAGCTGGAGCTCTCAAGGTGAGCTAGCATTAATTTTCTCAACACGTGACTTCGCGACTAGCAACGCGTTTACGCGTGTCAAACAAAGCAACGAGGTCCACTAGGGGTGAAAGCTTTTGAAAGAGACATGTAAAGAGTAGCTAAAGAATAGAGCGCATGATGAGAAATAAAATATAAAAAAGACATCTAGCGTTGAATTAAGATTCTATAAGGACTTTTAATCCCAAGTCCCTAGATAACTCGTGGCATTTCTTCATATTTTCTGAACATGTCATAAGGTGAAAGACTTTAGGTTAAGTGCTTGCATGTGTCTGGCTTGGCGCGGCTTGTGTGGTTGGCTGTCTGAACCTGACTAAAGCCTCGGCATTTCAACGTCCGTCAACAACAACAATACATCACAACGGAACCAGATGCAGCCGCTTCTGCCTGCGCAAATATGCCTTCAAGCGATCAATCCAAGCGCAAAGCAGCTGATGCTCCTGTTTCTCCGCCGCCCCTCAAGCGCAAAGTACAGAGCGGCACAACCAGTGAGTGCGCAACCCCCGAGGCAGCGAGCGTTCCAAAAGCCGCAATACACAACAATTGAACAATCAACTAACATGAACCCACCTAGAGACTGCCGTAGCAAATTTCTTCACCCCAGCATCGCAAAAACCGAAAGACCCTACAGTTTGGTCTGAGCGAAGCCCCAACGACGACACCCCTGCGACGCTCCTGGTCGGCCGCTTCGATGGAGTCAAGGAGGACAGAACAATAAAGAGGAGGAAGATAGCAGCATTTGATCTCGATTCGACACTCATTTCAACCGCCTCCGGAAAGAAACATGCGAGCAGCGGGACAGACTGGAAATGGTGGGAGACTTCCGTCCCCACCAGACTTCGAGACCTGTATCAAGATGGATATCGGGTTGTTATCCTTTCGAACCAAGCAGGGTTGACTCTGCACTTCGATCCCAAGTTTAAGGGGCCCAGGGGCAATGCGCAGAAACGAGTTACCGAATTCAAGCAGAAATGCAGCGCCGTTCTCAATAGTTTGAACCTTCCTACCTGCGTCTACGCGGCGACCGAGCATGATATATATCGAAAACCGAGGACCGGTATGTGGAAGGAGCTTTGCGACGACTACGACATCTCGGAGTCCGAGATCGACCTGGAGAACAGCATCTTTGTCGGTGATGCAGGGGGTCGCACTGCGACGTTGGGCAAAGGCCCAGACGGAGTTCCGGCCGTGGGCAAGGACTTTAGCTGTTCGGACAGAAACTTTGCACACAACGTCGGGATAAAGTATCTGACACCGGAGGAGTTCTTTCTCGGCGACAAACCTCGGAGTTTCGCTCGTGAATTCGACTTGTCCGAGCATCCTTTCAGTGAAGACGCTGAGTCGGGGAACTCCGCTGCGACCTTTGACAAGACCAGCGACAAGGACATCGTCTTATTCTGTGGGCCTCCCGGGGCCGGGAAAAGCACGTTTTACTGGAAATGCCTCAAGCCCATGGGGTACGAGCGCATCAACCAGGACCTCCTCAAGACTCGCGACAAGTGCGTGCAGGCAGCAAAGGAACATCTCCAAGCGGGTAAACCAATAGCCATCGGTGTGTTTCCCCAATTTCCCCAGCGCCAATGCTGTTACCCCATCCCACCCCTCACGGCGCTAACAAGGATCCTTCGCAGACAATACCAACGCCGATCCAGACACCAGGACCGTTTGGGTAGAGCTTGCCAAGAAAACCGGCATCTCTATCCGTTGTGTGTGGTTCAAAACTCCTCTCCAAGTCTGCGAACACAACAATGCTGTGCGGGCGTTGAACACATCTCTGAACCCTGAGTCAAGACCGATCTTACCCAAGATGGCATTTACAGGATTCACTAGCAGGTTTAAGCCACCGCAGCTAAAGGAGGGATTCCAAGACATTACGGAGATAGAGTTCCAGTTCCGGGGTACGGAGGATGAGTACAGAATCTGGGGTCGATACTGGACCTGACCTGAGAGAAGAGGAGAAATCCCCAACCTCTCTCTTGTCTTGGTATCGTGCCATCTCCGCATCATGCAAATTCTTCTCATCAGCAGCTCCAAATCCTCATGGGGCTCCTGAGATTTAAGTCGCCTCCGCATGCCCATATTGGGGAAGGCGAAGCGATAGAAGAGACGAGTTGACATGGCAAGCGAGGGAAGCGTTCTGGGGCTAGGGTAGCATTTCAAAGGAGTGGATTCACAGTTATGACCAGCGAAAATGCAGCGAATGCCATCCTTACTCGATGATAACCCACACCAGTCTCGCACATGAGTCTGAATAGAGAAATAACCTCCATGATTAGTGGGGGCTTCGGCCAACAGAAAAAGAACCGGTCCGAAACTTTTACTAAAGACAACCCAAACATGAAGATCCCTGGCTAGGCTGGTCCTTGCGGCGGCTCTATTTGCTTTAAGTCTACCTTGATTATGCTTATTCTGAGATCTCACAGTGAGATAAAACCTGCGGGGGAATGCGGAGGGCAGCGATGATCTCTACAGAGAGTCATGGCATGATTGCGGAGAGGACCCAGACCCTGTTCCATTATTTAAGCAATTTCACTAAAGGTGCCAATGCAACGGTAACTATTTTGGCCCATATTCGAGGATATTCATATTTTATGTGGTCGTTGCTTTGAGGTTCTCTTGGTATTGGGATTAATCGCGGGTTGCTATTCCCGCCTCCAATTGAAGAGACTGCCCAGGCGGCGGATTTGCATTGGCGACCTTGGCACAGAGCGGTTGATTTTCCGGTAGTGGCTGGGCGACGCGCCCTACAGAACTATTGCCGTGCGTATTACGGATATAGACGTCAGAGTAGACACGGGCTTCCTTTTTCGACATAGAGGATTTTTGGCGCACAAAAGATGGATGCTAGCGTGTGTGTAGCCAGGTGGATCAGAAAATAATAGGCACACTGGGAAGATTGCTAGCCTAATATCTATTAAAGAATACCTAAACCTATATTAAAATTTAGGTAAACTTTATGTAGTTCTTATCTAATATAGTTGAAGGAGGTGTAAAGTGTGCTGGTTATTCTCTGACCCACCTGGTAGCGTGTAGGTAAAACCACGGGCTTTGGTGTGTAGGATTTTATGACCCCGGTTCAAACTACCTGATATTTCCAAGTTTTCTGTATATGTTATTTAAACAATTTCATGAAATGAGCATTGCGGTATCCTGAAGACAAGTAAGACCTGCCTAAAAATGCTTTCTTTCTATTTTTCCATCTCCTTGTAGTAGATTTCTTGAGCGACTTGTTGTTTACATTCTCTCTGCCTGGTGGCATCGAGGCCGCTAGACAATTTAGCACACAATCTAGTAGACAAGGGTCGTTCAAGTTCAATCCTCCATCTCCACGGACGCTGCAACGTTCTAATGAATGGAGTCTCCGCTATTGGACAGAGTCTAGAGTTTATGACAGAGATCAACAGGCTCTATTTGAAGCATGGGGATAGAGTTAAGGTAGTCGGTGTAACAACCCCCGGAGAGAAGAGCGGGGGAAGAAATCCGTGGGGAAGGAGGGCCATTGCATGCTGTACAAAAGGATCCCCATATTCCCAATAATACCCCCTTTCTTACTTACCACCCATTCACCTCTTATTCTTTATACCCAGGGACATTCATCATGGCTGGAGGCGTCAAGAAACCCGTCAACATCTTCAAGCTGAAGGACCTCGGCGAGCCTGCGGGTGCCTTCAACTGGCGTCTCTGGTTTGCTGTGGTGTCGTTTGCTTTGCTTGGTGCTGCGCGAGGTATTGACGAGGGACTCATTTCTGGATCCTTCAACTCGAAGGACTTCCAGGAGACCATTCACTATGACTCGTATTCTTCGGTTGAGCAGGCCAATATCAAGGCTAACGTCTCTGCTATGGTCCAAATTGGCTCTGTTGGTGGTGCTCTTATGTAAGTTTCTTGCCTCGTTATCGTGAGGGGTAGGATGGCGTTGCTAACATGTCTAGTGCTTTCATGATCTGTGATCGCATCGGTCGTATCTGGGCTACTCGCGTCCTCTGCACTCTCTGGGCTGTCGGTATTGTCATCTTCATGATTGGTGGTGTCAATGGCAACCTTGGCGCTATCTACGCTGGTCGCTTCATCTGTGGTCTCGGTGTTGGTCAGACCCCCGTCGTCGGACCTGTCTACATCGCTGAGATTGCTCCTGCTGCCGTTCGAGGTCTCTGCTCTTGCATGTTCACAGTATGTCCTTCTCTCCTCCATATCCCTTGACAATATCTAAAAAAAGCAACAGGGCGCTGTTTACATCGGTATCGTCCTCGCGTACTTCACCAACTACGGATGCCATCTCAACCTCCCCGACGACTCCCACAACCAATGGCTCGTCCCTACAAGTCTGCACATCATGATGTCCGGAATCATCTTCATCCTCAGCTTCTTCCAGTCCGAATCTCCTCGTTACCTCGTTAAAGAAGGCCGCCCCGACGAAGCCGCCAAGGTCCTCGGTCGCCTTCGCCAGCAGCCCGCCGATGGAGAGTACATCGTCCACCAGATCACCGAGATCCAGGCTGCTCTGGACCACGAGCTCGAGGCTACCAAGGGTGTTGGCTTCCTCGGAAAGGTCAAGGAGTTGGTCCTTGTTCCTAGCAACCTTTACCGTCTCTACATGTCCTCTATGGTCCAGTTCCTCTCTCAGTGGTCCGGCGCTGGTTCTATCACCCTGTATGCTCCCGATCTGTTCAAGATCATGGGCATTGTTGGCAAGCAGGAGGGTCTTCTCGTGACAGCTGTTTTCGGTATCGTCAAGCTCATTGCCGCTGTTATCTGCGCTCTCTTCCTCGTCGATGTCATCGGCCGAAAGCGCGCTCTTCTGATCGGTATCACCCTTCAGACCATCGCCATGATCTACGTCGCTGCTTTCCTTACCAAGATTCCCCAGCTCGGTGTCCAAGAGGACTTTGTCCTTCCCGAGAGCGACAAGGGTGCTTCTCGCGGCGCCATCGCCATGATCTACGTCTCTGGTTTCGGCTGGGCTCTCGGCTGGAACTCCATGCAATACCTCCTTACCGCTGAACTGTTCCCTCTCCGCATTCGTGCCCTTGCTACATCCTGGGCCATGACTCTTCACTTCGCTAACCAGTACGGCAACTCCCGCGCCGTCCCCAACATGCTCCTCTCCGTCGCCGAGGGCGGCATCTCCCCCAAGGGAACTTTCTGGTGCTTTGCCGCTGTTACCTTTGTCGGTGGTGTCTGGGTGTGGTTCTCCGTTCCTGAGACCAGCGGTCGCAGCCTCGAGAGCATGGATGAGCTCTTCGAGCTTCCCTGGTACAAGATCGGTCTTCACGGTAACAAGAACGCCGAGGAGATTGACCAGGCCCGTGATGAGAAGCAGCGATATGCTGAGGAGAGCCACGCCACTGGTGTTGAGCTTGAGAACCAGCGTAAGCAGGATGCTTAGATATAAAGTAAAATGGGTTGGATACAAGGCGGTAAAATGGTTTAGGTGTGCCAGAAATGGCCTTTATATACAGTTACGAATCCTATGAATCTGTTATGAGTATAGTTACTAATTACTCATTCTTCCAATGTGGCCATCTTTGTTTGTTTGCTTGCCTCTGCGTGACATAAGTTCTTTCATTGGATGGGGTGGGCCAGCCAAGCCATACTTTCCATTCCGTCGTCCCTTTCCTTTGTCCCCCCCCTCCATCTTTTCATCTGTCATGCGAAGTTAAAAGTTTGTGTTCCACTCGAACGGAAATCAGTCAAAACATTACACTTCGACACATCCCCATGAAACACTGGCCCACTCGCACCTTTCTTGTCGGGCTTATCCGCCATGGTATATTGCTCGATGACCGCCCTAGATACAGCCGCGGCCGTTGCAGCCGCAAAGTTCTGCCATTCTTCGTTATCGTGGCTATCGGCGTAGCCAGAGACGCCCTTGACGATGATACATGGAGCCTCATCCCAAGCGCCGGCTCCCTCCATCTCAAATGCGATGAGATTGTAGGTTTGTGCGAGTCTATCGCGCTCTTCACCTGATTTGAGGACGGTATTTCCTGAGCCGACATGCCCAACGAACACGAATGGGGCTTGGGCTTCGTTGACCTGTCCACTGCTCTCCAGGCTCTTCTTCCCTTCGAGTCGGCTTCGGGGAACGAGCTTCTTTTCGTCGCATCCAAGTTCGCGGCAAGAAAGATTGCGGCTCGCATCGCACACTTTGACCGAGTGATCAGAGCAGGTCTCGCAACCTGAATGATGCTTGTGGTGATATGAGCAGGGGAACAATTGGTCTTTGTTTGCGCCAGGGTATTGGTAGTTTGTTGCTTGGCCCTTCCCTTCGGCGCGGGATTGAAGCTCCTCCAGGAGAATGGCTGCCCTGTTTTCGAGTCTATCCCGGGCTCTGTCTGTTTCATACAGAGCGACAAAATTGCGGATGTTTCTCGTTGGTCTCCCCAAGCGATCATCAAGTGTGTCTTTGACCTCGAAACTGTCTGGATACCGCCGACCGAAATCGTGTTGAACGACAGCCTTGCTGATTACTACGTCTCCAAGAAGCAGCTCCTCACCCGAATGGGGACCGGGAACGCCACCACAAGTACCAGTAAGCAACACGAGCTCGATTTTTGGGTAACTATCATGAAGTCTTGTGGTCGCCCTTAAAGCATTGTTGGTTCCTCTCCCCGAGAGAAGGACGATAACAACGTTGACATCTGCTATGCGCCCAATTGAGTACCTGTTTGGATCCCTGTCTGTTTTGCCCAGCGTGTTTTCATCCCAGAACTCATCGACAACATGGCTGACGGCGTTGTACTCAAGTGCAAGGGCACAGATTATACCAATGCGGAAGTCGTCGCGATTTTCTGGAGGAGCAGACATTAATTCCCACAACCGCGGATTCGTATGCGATAGAGAAAATGATGTTGTAACTGGGTGGACCAGCTGGCCTCACGTGGTGGCCATCTCTGACATAGCCTGATCTGATCTGCCTTGCAGGGTGGCCATCTCAACCGGAATTTCCCCTCATGATGAACGAAACATCTTTATCAACTCCCAACAACGCATTGAAGCTACTACAATGAATGGCCCGACCTTTAACGACTATGTCCATGGCAGCAACGTCCTAACAGGGATCACCGCTGAAGGCAACGCTCATCAGGTCTTGAACTTCAATTACCGCACAACGCCAAGGCCATTTTATGCATTACCTTATGAGAAGAACGAGGACTTTGTTTCGAGATCCGATATAGCTTCTCAACTCGAAGAACATTTACCCATGGATTCTGACGACTTTCAAAGCGCTGCACTCTGGGGGCTTGGAGGCTCCGGGTAAGCCTAATAAAACCCAGCGTTTCCAAAAACACACAACTTATATCCAGTTGACAGTAAGACGCAAGTCGCTTTGGAATATGCATACAACCGATTTAGAAAAAGCCCTTGTTCGGTATTTTGGGTTCATGCAGATAACGAAGCAACCTTTGCCCACGATTATGTCACCATTGCAAAGGTATTGGGCTTGAACAATCAGGACAATGGGCATGAGCTGTTGCAGAGCGTCCGACACAAGATTGAGTCGCTTGAAAGGTGGCTCTTGGTGCTAGATAATGCCGACGATTTATGTCTCTTTGGAGCCGATTCGGCTGCAAGCGAATCAACCAGTAAGTTCAGGGATTACATCCCCAAAGGTCCAAATGGCTCTATTCTATGGACAAGTCGCGACGAAGCTATTGGCCGAAGCCTTGTAGGGGTTCGGAGAAATATTCAAGTCTCGAAGATGACACCCGAAGAATCCAAGACATTGCTTGAGTCAACGATTTCTAGACCAACAAATGATACCGAGTCCAAGGCCTTTTGTGCTTTGATCGAGGAGTTGCAACATCTCCCGCTTGCTATTTCTCAAGCTGGGGCGTATATGCGACGAACAGACACGTCTGTTAGCAAGTACCTCTCAGACTTGAAAGAAGAACAAGCCCGTTGGAGTATGCTGAGAGAAGCCGAGTTTGACAGACATAGGGTGCAAGGCAATCCCAACAGTATTCTCGAGACATGGAACATCCCAATTCGTCGCCTTAAGCAGGAGAATGAGATGGCATATAAGATCCTTCACATACTGGCTTATTTCGATAACCAGAATATCCCTGATCAGCTAATCGAAGCTGCTGCTGGGTATGAAGAAAGGAATCAAGCGCAGGAAATGCTTGAGAATAATCGGAGAAGAGCAATACGCCGACTCAAAGACTTTTCATTCCTTAGAGAGCGCTGCCTTAACAACAACGAACGCAGCTTTGAGATGCATAAGCTCGTGCAAGATGCTTCCCGCTATGGTCTTCACATTGCAGATCTCCTGGAAAAGGAGGAGAGAAATCCCACTAAAGAGTCTTGTAGACCGAGACACTGGCTTCAAAGATGGCTAAAGACTTCTAAAAAGGAAAAGGGGGCATCACTGAAAGGGGAGAAATATTTTGCCGGAGCAGCTATTGACATTATTGAAGACCTGTACCCAAAAGAAACTGACTTGGACAAAGGGAGACTGTTATGGACTGACTGCGAGAGGTATTTGGCACATGCACAGAGAGTTTGCCATTGGGCCGAGAGTTTTGGAAGAGATAAATCTGCTATCGACATCTTACTTTGCTTCTCCAAGTACCTTCAACAGTCTGGTCGAGCGGAGGAAAGCATTATGACCCTGCAACACGCTTTGGATACGACTCGAAAGGCCTATGGCGAGAGAAGTGATATGTTCATCAGGACTCTTTATTGTCTTGCTGTGAGCTTCTCGTGGATGGAGCAGTATCAGAAGTCAATAGATAGCGGTACTAGAGCTCTGCAGCTGCTTTCGGAGGATGACGACGGGAGCGACTACCTTGCAGTGGTGTATATGTGCCTTCTCTCAGATTGCTATATGAAGCAGAGACGTCTTGGCGAAGCAGAGAAGTTGGCTTTGGAAGCACTCAAGCAGGCGCGTGCGAGAAAGCTTGATGATAAAGCCATCCTCGCCAGTATGCTGGCAATGGCGGAGGTCTATAACCAACAAAAGCGATATGAAGATGGGATAAATACTCTCCTGGAGGCCATCGAGAGGTACCAACCCAGATTTGATAACGCACCTCTATTGATGATACCCGTCTACAGCCTGTTGGGGGACCTATACACTAACCAGTCAGAGTTTGACAAAGCTGAAGAGGCCCACTCAAGGGAGCTGAAGTTTTGTTGCGAGACATATGGCGACGATCACATGGAAACTATCAATGCCGGTAGCAATTTAGCGAGGAGTTGGGCTGGCCAAGGGCGGTATGAGGATGCCTTACAAAAGATAAGAGATTGCTGTCAATTGAGCGAGAAGCTTTTTGGAGCTGACCATACACTGACGAGAAAGGCGCACACTTATCGGGATTGGATTATGGAGGCCCGTGATGGCGTGGCAGGTGTTGGTTGTGATGTGAGGTTGTAGGGATATCTTCATACTCGGTATGGGTCCTTTAGTATTAGTTATCCGACCAGGGCAAGCATGCAAGGGCGCAATATCGGGTTGTCTTTCTTATTTCTCACTTAAGCTACGAGTATTTATGGGATATCTGGATAGTTATTTTGAGTAAATATATAGGTGCTACTTTATACCTTCTCCCATTCTGATGTTCCATGTCGGAGAGCATGGTACCATCAGGGCAAGTCCAAATATTCTGGAACAGGCTTGGGTTACTTTTGGCGTTCATACGACTTGGAGATACATTTTATCTCGCATTGGTTGGCAAGATTAATCATTTGGTCTCGATAGATCTTTCAAGCATTAAGTATAGAGTTCTCTATCATCTTCAACATACATGCCAATCCATATCATATCCCGGGTCAACAGGAGGATCTTTATGGCCCATTCACCATTCGTATAAATTCCCACATATATCAATATGCTCTCCATGATTCCATCAATCCATTAGTCGAGTTAATCTGTTGTTCGTCGCAAGGAAGACAATGCATTATCGCATTAGCTCCAAGCCCCTAGAGAGCCCCTCGCTGGAGCTGGAGTTTGTAGTTTGACTGAACCGTCTTTGTTCTGGACAGGTTCCCCCTCTGTTTGAGACGAATTCATCTATTGAACATCTGCACACTCTGGAACTCAAACTCTTGACATATCGTCTTAGAATCTGTTCCCGTGTGGGTTCTCGCCATGTCTTTTGTCCGAATAGCTCTTTTCCTTTGACGCGTAAACTGTGGGTTCTCAAGATCAAACAACTTTGATGTTCAGGGATCGGCTGTCGTGACTGTCCTATCGATCAACAATAATGTTTATTTGCAGTTGCTGGTATGACCCTCGCTCTTGTGCTTCATCAGGCTTGTCAAGGTTGAGTGAGATCTCCTGTGGGACTTGTCCTTAGCATCTCCGTCGGTTTCTCCTGGCGAGCATACAGCTCTCCGTTTAAAACACGCTAGCTGGATATCTCGGCCTCTCTGGCCTTTGAGTTGAGTTCTTCGTGGTATTTGAGCTCCTCCAGATGCTCTTTCTCAGCCTCTTCGGTGTTGTGAGCTCAGAGGGTAGAGGCTGTTGGGGTACTGGTTGTAAATCTGATGCAATGGTCCAGTTCTCACTGTCAACGGTCTTTGTACTCATCGACAAACTCTGCAGCTGATCACTGGATTGTCGTTCGATCTCTGGTGTCCCCGGGTCCTCTCGAAAACCAGTCTCTCCTTTGTGCCGAACGATCTCAATTGGTCGGCGCAGGCTAACCCTTCTGAGGAGGGCTCTCCAGCACCTCTCTGGTCTCCTCGAGGAACCGGAATCCGATCCAGTTCCTCCCCTCCGAGCACGTGTCTCCCTTCCACGCTAACCTGCCTACGCTTTCCGAGGCTGTCGGCGAGTCGTCCTTTATCGGTGGGTACCCGTCCCTCAGAGGCACAGCCGCATTCGCAGGGCTGGATTACTACTTCAGGCCTCTGTGTGGCAGTACGTCGTGCCCCCAGGTATTTTATATATAAGTTCATAGCTTAACCACCCTTAGGAAAATTTGTTGTTTGGGGAGAGCAGAACCGTGACTCAACACGGCCACCAGCTCTCTCTCTTGCATGGAGAATCGCTGAATCGTCAGACGGAACACGAGAGAGGAGTCATCGTGGTTGTCTAAGGCATATATATATTAGCAAATGCCGCAAAATGGTGGCGGTAAATCTTACCGTTGAGCCTTTGTGATTCTTGGTGCACTCGTCGATCTGTTTCTGAGTGTCTGTCACCGTCTTATCATTTGAGAAATAAGATTATGACATTTGAGCATACCTGCAAGTTGGTGGGGGAGGAGGGATTCGACCAAATCTGATTCATACAGCTTGCAACTTGATATATCTGCTAGGCCATATTTCGAGCAGACATCCTGCAAGTCATATTCTGGCGGATGCAGGGCGCTCACAAGCGACTGTACGGCGTAACCAGCCTTGATGGCCCCAAGGAGGCCATCAGCGTCTTCCGGGAATTCCTTGGCGAATTCCATGATGATCGGGTTTTCGGTCTGGGACCGCATAAAGTTTGCCAGGTTGACGTCGTCGACAAGTCGGTCGAATTTCGGGAGCGCCTTGATGGTTCTCTTCAGCTTTGCTTGGTGATCGATCGCCTTGAATTTGCCAGACATTTCCTTTAGAGCTGTGTTGGTTTTGGTATATAAGATTCGTGTGATTGTAGGCACTTCAACTTGGATTCAAGGGGTGTCGACAACCATTAGAACGTTTCGGTTGCCCTCCTGGCCCTTTTGGTGGCACAACTCAAGGGTTTGAAGTTTATGATATATATATGAAGACAAAAGTTGGTTATCGGTATCTCGCGAGATGATGCTTCTCTCCCCCAGCAGCTCGATGTTCTTCCTTTCTTCCTTGTGGAAGGAGATACCACCCAACGCATCGGCGATATGGATGTATGGGTAAAATAGATGGCGGGCTACCCCGGACCACAACTTCTTCGAGACGAGGGACATTCGCTCGAGGGTCAGACAATCGACGTCTGTCTCCATGTATATATGATAAACGTAGACCTGTTTCGTCTGCGGCATTCTGTGCAGCCTGCTAATTAACTGATGTCTTAGGCCAGGCTGCCAGAATGATGTCTCTGTGATGATGAGACGTGAAGCCCCGTGCAGGTTGAGGCCGACGCCTCTACAAGATGCACTCAGGAGAAGGACATTCGGGCCATTTTCTTCTATATAGAGATTTGAGTCATCGGCGAGTTTAGTTCTGTAGCCTTGGTGGATATGATCTCGCAGGCATAGATTCAGCAGAAGCAGAATCGACTTGATGGCGGCGAATCAGCTTCAAGGCATTCTTCCGAAGCGTGATAGTAGTCTAGATAATATATTAGCAGTGAAATAAAAGACAATTTGCAGATGCTTACATCCTCGCTCGTGGGGGCGGTCTTTCTAGTCTTCTTTGAAACCGCATCGTGAATCGATTTGATTGAGCCTCATGGGGTGTGCAAATGGGGGATATATATGTATGAGGAAGCTATTCGGGGCCACGATCGAAACCAGAAGAGAAGCGAGGTCAGAATGTATAGTAAGTAGATAAGCAGTGCACGATGATTCGTGAGTGCGAGGCAGGACTTTCACCAGATGTATATATAGATGGTGTATGATGATGTATGATAGTGAAGGACTTTAGTGGGAGGAAGGGCAGCTTTTATACCCAGCCAGATAATTGATTGCATTTCCATAAGCGTCTCTTGCTGTCAGGTTTGTGATAAATAACCGAGACCATCTTCCATGGGATTCTATTTGAGGGAATGCACCTTGTTCTGGTGCCCCAGATTCCCTTGCTGTGATACTTGCTTTCTCAACTTTGGCCGGTGATTGTATCCAGCGCTGACATGTCCTGCGTGATGACCAATCTTATATTGAACAACTGATGGCATAATTGCTTCATAAAACCACCACAATCATGTCGTCAATCGAGCATTCTACGAAACAAGGGTGGTGCGTCGCTTGTCGTTACAATGACAAACATGCACTCCAAATATCGCGCCCCTGCTTGGTTTGTCCCCAAACAGAAAGGCTTAACAGAAACGGCTAGACACAGGCTTCAGCTAACATCTTAACAAATAAATCCATAGACCAGTATTAGGTTAGCAAATGGAGAGTTTTTCGGTGGTGAAACTTGCGTTAACAAGCGGGCAAATGCGTAATACAACTCAAGTTACTAGCAACATTCTTGATGAGAACAACCCTTTTTGTTTGGAGGATGACCTGATTAAATAATCTAGATTAAAACAGTTTGGGGCAGTAAACCAGTGTCTCTTATGACAAGCCGACCACGCAACAAGCCATGGCCTGCAATCTCGCTTTTTAGATCGGTCGCTCGTGGAAGCAAACTCGTACCTATATCAAATGAGTTGTACATGTAACTTTATTTGGCTATACTGACTTTCTATGATGCCCATCTAAAGTCCATCGCAAGTTAACGCTTACAGAGGGAGGAGGATCTGAGAAAGATGACGTTAGAGCGACCTTCATATTCTGAATACAAAATTGCTTCAATTTCAATACTTTATCCCAGTGAAAGAACTAAAATTGGGAAATGTTTCCAGTACTTCGGATGTGCGGCATCAACTGTAACAAGTCTGCGTCTTCAGAGAGCTTTAGAACCAAAACCCTCTGCGGACTGCAACTAAAAGCAACAGTAAACCCCGAACCCATTCCTGAGATAGCTGGTCTCACATCCTGGCAGTCAGCGGGTAATTTGATCAAATTATGCCCCCTCCACTGAATCCACTCTCCCCGAAGTCCGAATATTGGTGTAAAGTGTTGGGGGATAGGAGACCCCAGTGCTAGAGGGAAGTCTCCATAGCTTGTTCGAATGCCAGAGTTGTCGGGCAGAAAGCCATGCAAAAAGCCACCTGCCTTTTGCAGTGCCATTTCAGCAAGTATTTCAGCCTCCGCAAGTAGTTCCCCTGTTTGCCAATTCCAGATTGACATCTTGTAGCCGGATGAGCTAGCCAAGAGAGTCTCGGTCGATGATAATATCAAGTTAGAACCAGGCTCGGTCTTCCAACTTTGGATATATGTCCCTGACACGAGGTCTAGTATCTTTATATCATGGCTAGACTTGACGGCCAGAATGGTAGAGTCTGCTGAAATGGTCATTGAGAATGTGCCCGTCTCATCTTCGGTTCTACTTAAGAACTCGAATGGCACATGATGGACGAGATGGCCCGTACCACAATCCCAAATCTTTATGCCGGCCAAGTTGCCAGCGGCGAGCAGCTTCGAGTTCGGAGAAAACAGAACACAATTTCCTCCTGCCTTCCTCCATGTGTACTGATGATCTACTGTGCCATTTGCTGGTCTCAAAACCGAGATCTCACAATCCCCCCTCTCCATCATAGTCAACACATCCATGCTTTGAGAGTTTGGGGACAACGCCATGTTGATGATCGAGGCCTCTTGGTCAAGAGGCCAGTAACAACGAGCATCGTGTATGTTCCAAGCTACAGCAGCGCGTTGGGCTCTCCAACTTACAACAACATTTGAGTCGGAAGAAAGCTGAAATTGCTCAATGGTCTTCTCTTTTTCATCAGGAGGGCCAATTCCGCATAGCCTTGCACCTGTCGCGACGTCCCATATTTTGAGTTCACCGTCACTGTAGAGTGCGGCGATCTTCGTCATATCAACCGAAAATACGAACGACTCTGTTTGCGTGGTTCCGTCCGAGGGCTCTTGAAGAAATACTTCCCAGTCCCACAATTCAATTGGCCCGAAGCCGAAAGTGGTACTTAGAGCAAGCCTTGTACTGTCAGGAGAAAACAACAGATAGTCAATATACCCGTGCCATGTAGTCGATCTCACACAGACCCCTGTGTTCACGTGCCAGACTTGTATGACATTGTCATATACCAACCACAGAAATTCCGCAGAAGGCGAGAAGGCAACCGTACCAAGTATATAAAGGTCCTCGCTCTCAACGACAAGCCTTGTTAAGCACTCGCCGTTTCGCATGTCCCAGACCACAACTGAGGGGCCATAGCAGACAGTTGCTAAAAAGGCCGAGTCTGGTGAGAACACCACTGTCCTCAACGCATCGAAAAGATCACCCTCGCTTCCTAGTATCCACAGGCACTCTCTTCTCTGGAGATCCCAGATACTAGTTTCCTGTAGGCTATTTGAAAGAGCAGCCAAGATCTTTTCGTTCGGCGATAAAACAAGCGAAGTGATTTTATGGGGAGACTCTATGCCGAAAGCCTTTGCTTCGTCGCTGTCAAGGTCACAAACATATGCACCAGAACGGTTCGAAATCAGTAGGGTCGGTCTATACTTGAGCGAGAACGACATCTTAACATCATGAAAACCTTCACAAGTAAGGAAAGGACACTTGAGAGCTTTCACACATCTCCCTGTTGCCACGTTCCAGACTTGCACCTGGCCATCTAGTGAACATGCCCAGATACATGACGAGTCTTGAGAGAACGTTAGAGCACCCACCGGTTGGCATTGTGCCATTTCAGAAACACTGCCCCCCGTCTTCAAGAATAAGACCCTAATCCTGTGTTGGTCGTCCGCTGAAGTCACTGCCAAGGCTTTGCCGTCTGGGGAAATCGACATGAGAGGATTTTTGTCAGTTTCGAGCTCTTCAAGGCATTCACCTGTGTCACAGCTCCAAACTCTGACACCGCCCCATCGATAAACAGAACACAACAGCCTGGAATCTGGGGAGAACAAAAAAGGGGGCTGAAAACCAAGGCCAGGTTGGTAATCCGTCCATATGGTTTCTTCAGTTACTTCCGGACTGTCAAACGAACGAAGGCGGGGACCCCAATCGGATAGTCTGCCTGACACAAGTTTGATCCAATCTGGTATCTTGGGAGCGAATATCTTCCGGACATCGCTGTTGGTGGGTGCAAATACCAAAACAGAAGAATAGATCTGTAAGGATGCTAGGTTGATGGTGTCAATATCTGTGTCAATGAACCTGATGGCATCGTCAAGGAGGTTGAATAACCTTGACTCGTCGCTTGTAGGCTGTGGCTTTGGGTTAATAGTCTGTGAATAAAGTGAATCTTTGTGCTTCCCACCTCGACATTTAGGCTCGACTGTAAATCCACAATCATTCTAGTGATCTGATAGACTCTGTCCAAGAGGGTCATGGCTTCAATCCAATGAAGAAGGTGGCTTTCCAGAAACTCTAGTATGGTTGTGGCATCACCGGGCCCAATACCCACCAATGCTTGATGATGTACCCAATGCAAGCATGCATATTGAACCTCAGGAGTTAGGCATGCGTTGATGAACTCAGGTTTCAGTGTCGAGCGGTAAGTTCCAGGAATGCCCAAGTGACAGATATCAGTTTTGAGAGTGTCCATCACCCGAAAACAATCTCTTACCAAGTCTCGCCCCGCCCTCTTCTCGTTGATCCAGAAGGGACTTCCGTTACTTTCAGGGCCCATAAGATAGTCACGAAAGGATAAATGAAGCATTCGTATAGGTGCTTCTGGAGAGGCCGGGACGCTGAGAACAGAGTGTAGTAGATCTAGTTTCGTATCGATTGCGTTCTGGTCGATTCCCAAGAGTCGCGAAAGTGCCGATGACGATAAAGGGCTGGCTAGGTTAATAATAGTCCCGACAATCCGCCTGAACTCGTAGATGATGGCCTCCTCCTCATGCCTCGAATGGTGCGAACCGAGGAGCTGACGCAAGACTGGCCTGTAGGTTCTGTCCATTTGGGACGATGTCCCCTCGGCGGAGTATTCAAGCACTCTTTGCAGCTGCCTTTCAGGATCTCCGGATTTCCGATCAGAGACGAAGCGGCAGACGGTCGTGGCGAAGATGAAAAGAGGGACAGCCATGTCTGTAAGTTGCTGGATACACTCACTTCCAGGCCAGTTGGTCGGTAGCTTTCGTCTATCTTCAACTAAGGAATTCCAGTCTTTCTAATCTCCTCTGTCTCGTGGTGCAAGAATACCGATATATCGTGCTCAATGATCGGAGCTGGAATCTCGTGGAGGATCAGGTCTTGATAAGTGCCCTCCACCTTTTTAAAACCCAGGCGAATAGGAAGGTCCGGGCGACTCGTTACAAATATTCTAGGTCGTGGATGCTGGATGTTTCTTGTATGAGAGAAGAGGTTGATCAGCAGCTTGATGTCAGAATCTGATTCGCATTCATCCAAAGCATCAACGATAATAGCGATCGGCGTTTTTGAGTGGAAGTCCTTCGAACTCCGGATCAAAGGTTCTGTAATAAGCTTTTCAAACTGTATTCTTACAGCTTTGTTCGCGATCATGGGGTCCTGTTGAAGAGCATATTGGATATGGTCCCCCAGTTTCGGCTGATTCAAGGCCAATTGACGCGCCAGGGTCGGAACGAGTTTCGAGATATTCCCTCTGTCAGTCTCGCCGCGCTTGAAGAAGAAAGAGGCCCCAAGCCTCCCATTTTTGGATAAAGAGCGAGCAATTGTACGTGAAATGGTCGATTTACCAGTACCGGCCATGCCATTTAACCAAAACACCGTCTTTGCCTGTTCAGTTTCATCCTCTACCCAGTCTTTAATCTGTTTGGGGACGTCTTCTCTGGTGTTCTGAAGACATGTGGCGTTGTGTTCTTCAGCATGTGAATCCCAAGCTGCATCGCTGACGTATGGCAACTGATCGATTGCTGCTCTTCGCTGGCCAGCTTCTGTTCTATCATCGATCTCAAGGATAATTTCTCTGTAACAAAACATCCACTCGTTAGCTGTTGGCGTTCTCCAGGTCATATTTCTCCGCAAGGCTCATTTGAAACTGGCCCATCTGGTTCACTTGCGTCGTGTCAATCTGAAGCATTTCAATGAGGGCTTTTGCCGACCTTTCCATATCCCGTATTGCGCTTTCAGCCCTTTCCTTTCGTAGAGGCCATCTGAGGCTCGAGGATTTGCCTTCCGACAGCATGCTGCACAAGTCACGTAGCTGGAACTCGCTGTTTCCCATTTCATGAGCAAGCTTCCAGGAGGCCTTCAACTTGGCGCCTCTCTTGCTCGTGAGAAGGTCGTGAACTTTACCAGACTCATAATGCAACGTGATAGCAGCCTGTAGCAGCCTAGCGCGACCGTCATGGGAGTTTTTGGCATCTTGAGCGTATTTAGAGCACCATGAGATGACTTTAAGCGACAAATCGACCACTGCAATAACGTTTGCAACGATGCCCAGGCCTTCCAGTCCAGACATGGCTCATCTCTTGAGACGGCGCAAGACAATGCTGATATCCATTAAACACTAGCTAAAATTAGCAATATATTTAGGGAAGACTTGAGTTGTTCTCACCGAGGTGCGCTGAATTAAATAAGATCGCGGGGCGGCAACATGAGCTGATTATGTCGATGTTACTCTGGCTGGAACCCCTGCCCTGCAATGCTGACTAAACTATCTGCTGTCATCTTCTGGGAGACAAGCTCGGAGAGGAAAAGGCCTTAGAATAATGTCGTGGTTAATCCGGTCATGATAAAGAGAAAGGTTGAGATGGTGTGAATGAGTGGTTGTGGTTCTGAACAACTTGCCAGGCAGTGAGGGACCATTTAAGCGAGTGGTCTAAGGAAAGTGTCTTCCACGGACTGGTCTTCCATGCCTGCCTCCTCAAGAACTTATACATGAGTCCTCCAGCCAAAGATGATAATTAAGGAAAGATGGGAGCCATTATCCCTTAAGCTCATCCGTCAATAGCATCAACTCCAGATCAATCAAGCAGAGCGGAACAGGACCGCCCCGCAACACCACCATCTCAGACGAAAAGCGGCATCTAAAAACGCCTTCAACCCAAAACTGCCTCGAGCTTGTCCCGAAAAAGCAACGAGGATGCCATAGCGCGCCACGATGCCAAAGATGAAGCGTTGTGAATGGTTGCAGATTTGCGGCTGAGGGCACAGACAGGGACCCTTGCACATACCAGTTGAGGGGTTGAAAGAAAAGACACAGCATCAACAACCCTCAAATATTCCTTCAGGTCTCGCGGAAGTCTTAGGATCTTGTGATAGACATGACAGGGGAATAACTGTAATAAATAGAGTACATAGTCTACATTGCATTGCCAAGCGAGGTTCCCGTTCATCTCCCGCCTTGTCATTTCTTGTCCTTCTTCTGTGTAAGTCGAGTCGAGATGGCGTCTCCACAGCCTCAGAACCAGAACCATGTTGTACAGTCGATGCCGCCTCAGCCTCTGATGCATCAGAGATCTGTGGCTAGGAAACCTGTTGGTAAACCATCTGTAGCAGGGACACCTTCAGCTCAGAGTATTTCGCTGGCGCATCGACCTGCTCCGTCGCAGCAGCATCCACAAGCTGGGTATCCCCCTCACAATCAGCAGCAGCAGCAACACGTTCAACAACAGCGGCCTCAGAGTTATCATCCTGGACAAAATATCCAACCTGTTTACCAACAGCAACAACATGTACCACAGCATGTCCTTCAAGCCCAGCCAATAGCTCAAACCATCCATCCGATCCAGCACCAGCAAGTGCAGCCTGCTCAATACCCTCCACAGCAGCAACAAATCCAGCCTCACCAACCTCATCAGCAACAAGTTCAGTATCAACAAGCACCTCGACAAACACCTCAGCAAGCGCTTACACAACCATATCCGCAGCAGCAACAAGCTCAGGCCCCTCAGCAACTATATCAACAACATTCGCTTCCGCAACAGCACGTCCAACCGCAACACCCTCAACAACAGCAACACTTCAGCCCGACAAACCCATCCCCAAACCCGGCTCACCAAACACTTCCAAACACTCAACAACCACAACCACAACCATCTCCAGCAAGCCCGACTCTGCAACTTCATCGTGTTGATACTGCCAACAGCAACATCAACTCATTTGTGGCCGACCACGGAAGGCCTGGCAGTATCAGTGGGAGCAGCGTCGGTATCGCAACTCCAGCTACTACAATCGCTACACCAGGCACACCACAATGGGAGCCAAATTCTATCCCTCCAGCAGCTCAGCACCCTCCTGCGGCTCAGCATATCTCAGCAGGTCAACATATTCCGGTAGCTCAGCAAGCCCCAGCCGTTCAGCATGTCCCAGTTATGCAGCAGACCCCGGCGCCTCAAACTGCTCCTGCAGTAGATGTGAGGCGTACATCCACAGGACAGCCTCAGCTGTGTAATCACTGTCGGAAAGGTGAGCATTCTAAACCAACAAATACCACATCTACTTACAACCCTAGGGATCCCTCTCAATGTGTCGGTATACACCTGTCTCATTTGCAGCACAGCGCACGTCGCAACTAGCTTTTGCGTGTGGTGCTTCACCTCCAATGCAGTCAACGCTTCTCACAATCACGACAAATCCTACTATGCGACCGAATCCGACCCACGAGTTCAGCCTTCCATCCAAGATGCAACAACACACATGTGGACTGTTCGAAAGAATGTTTCTGGTAGACTTTGGTACACCCACAATGCCACGGGGCTAAAGACTCATCTCAAACCTACAGCGGCGGCCTTGTCTGGATTCTCGGGATTGCCACCCGGTTGGGATGAGCGCAGGACCCCCGATGGTCGAACGTTCTACTTCAACAAGAGAATGGGGACCAGCTCTTGGGTAAAGCCTACCAACTCCCTCCCCGATGGCTGGAGAGAATTGAGGACGCCAGATATGGTACCATTCTATATCAATGAGCAATTAGGGCTGTCAACATGGGATCGACCAGGACAGCAGCCCAGACAGCAGACGAAGCAAGGAAACAAGGTCATTGTTCGAAAAGCCCGCCCTGGACAGCCCAATTCCCAGCAAAATGTGGGCGACAACATCCTCTCCGCTACTATCAATGCAGCCAGGCTCACGGGTCAGGGTGTGGAGATGGCCAGTCGACAGATGGGAAAGCTAGGCAAGAAGAAGAATTGGAAGAAGATGGGCCGTATGCTCAATCAAGTCAACGGGATAGCCGGTAATAGCTCCGGAAGTGATGGTGAATACGACAATTACAATGACGATGGAGGCTTTGGATTTGGAGGTGACGACTCGGGTGGTTATCAGGACCAGCAACAAAGCCAGTTCCAGCAGAGCTCCGATTTCCAGCAATCTTCTTTCTCGGCACAGCCTCAGCAGTCATTTTCATTTGAGGATACTCAGCAACAGTGTATGTTCCAGCAACCAGCCTACGAGCAGCAGTCGACATTTGAGTATTCCGTACAATCTACACAGCCAGCTTTTGAGCAGCCTGTGTTTGCGCAGCCTGCCTTTGAACAACAGCCAGAGCAATTCAGTGTTACGACGGAAGTTTCTTACACGACGAATGATGGTCAGCCTGTCTTCGAGCAGGAGGTTCAGTACACTCAAACATATGAGCAACAGCCTGGCGTTGAAGTCCTGGAGCAGTCTAGCTTTGAGCCCGCACCGAACCAGGAACCTGTTACTGCCCAACAGACAGTATCTTTCGAGACTACTATCACTTGTGAACAGAGCGAGGATATACCGCAGCCCGTACCGCAAGAGTCTTGTGTCCCACCTCAACAGGTTTATCCCACACAGCAATTCGTCTACGATCCTTCTCAAGTGCCTCAACAACAGGTCACTATCTCGTACCAAGAGCCCAATTACACTGTCGACCCAGCACCAGCACCACTTTTCGCACCTCAAACCCAGGTTCAGCAGCCCGTCTACCCAGTATTCATGCAGAACAACCAACCGGAGATCATCACAAGCGACGTTCCTCTGGTCGAAGCCCCCGGTACACCTGACCACACTACCCTCATTCTGAACAGTGGATACAGCAGTAATGACATCTTGGCCGGCACAAGTCTAGCGGCTGAGAACAATTCGGTTCCCGTTCTACAGAGCAATACGCCAGCGCCGCAAGATAACACCGTAGTCGAAGTGGCAACCCAACAGACACCAACACCAGGACTTGGGACCACATCATCACCGGCGCCGGTGGTTGTGCAGGAATACAATGCTTCATCAAAACCAGCTCCTGTTGTGTCCGTTGAACCTGTGCAGCCAGTTGACTTTGACGTGGGTGCGAGATGCAACGCGCTCATTTGATCAGTGAGCCAGCTTTTCCAGTTTTTGAAGCGGAGTTTTACGCAATATGTGATGACCATTTATTCTTTTGGTGGATTTCAGAAATTGGATTTGAGCGTAACATGAATGAACATCTACCTAACGTTATGCAGTAATGAGGAAGAAGATTAAATGATTATAATACATGAGATTTCCATTTACTTAATTCTTACTATTAGGCAATTAGCGTCATAATACTATGCAAGCCTTACCTAATTTTATCTGCGAGTTTGGGTATGCCTTATTGGATATGTCATGCTAACAGTATATAGACGGGATTGCATTGTAAAAAGAAGTCGTGAATTGTTAACTAATGGGCTTTATTTCACTCCATGCTCTGCTCGCTGTCCGGGCTCATCTCGCTGATCACATAGTCTCGTCGCTGTCCGCACTCTCGTTGCTGTCCGAACTCTCTGCTCTGAAAATCCTCCAGTTGACCAGGTGCTCCTCGCCAGGCTCGTCATCCTCGCCAGACTCATCTTCATCTTCCTCTCCAGACTCATCTTCATCTCCAGACTCATCCTCCTGTGGGATTTGCAGCAACTCATCGTACGTCCTTCCGAAATAAACCTGGAGTATCAACAGCACCAAAGGAATAAGAAAGTCTCGCACGTCAACGTCGGTGTGCAGATCCTGCTTGTATAGATAACAGAAAATGACGATGAACGGGCAAAAGTAGTCAGAATGCAGGCGAAAATCAGATGTAATGCCACCGTCTTTTATCCCTTTGGCCATTGCGTAAAGGCTTGTTGCGTTCAACCCGCGAGGAGTCATGCATGGGAAATATAGCAACTGTCTGCGTTAGCAATAATTTCTTCACTTCTCGATGCACCCACAATCATGTAGCGGATTGCTTTCTCGAGCGATATCCTGCTAGAAGCGAGACTGATGTCTTCTAGGCTTTCTCCTTGAAAGATGGTCGCCTTTAACATGCGGCGCAGTGTGATTTGCCAGAACACATCCTGCGCGCGGATTTCGAGGCGGGCGCCCAGCTCAGCAGACTCGGGATAGACAGGGTATCTGTCGGCTGCGCTCAACACATCCATCTCGATATCTAAGGCAGTTCTTTCCCATTCGGTTCGAGCCATCCAACCTCGTTTTTTGTACTAGCAAAAGACACAGTTCTGATACAAATGGGATGGTTTGAGTTCCAGGCATATTGAGTCTTGGGGTGCAATAATGGTTTGCTGGTCATGGTTCTGCGGAGTTCCGATGAAGGTTTGGCGGAGTTGTCGAAGGTATGAGAGTCGGTATGCAAAGATTTGCCCTTCTTTCAATGATCGAGCTAATATGCGTTCGTATTGCATGCATCGCCATACTCGCAATGTTGGTAATGTTTGATAGAATAATTGACACGTAGCGGCAAGCCACCTTATATAGAGTTGTCGACGTACAAAGGCTCGGCGTGCAAGGGTTTGCTCGGCAGTGTTATCCATATTTGTAGGATGTAAGATGTATGCTTGCTAGTGAGGGACGAAAGGGAGAGAGTGGGTTGTTTATGTATTGACTTCAGCAGGCAATACCTCCTGCTTAGCTACCTAACCTAGGTACCTATATATCTCTCTTAAACGACAGGGTAGGTGAGAAGAACATCATGGAAACTCTAGGATAGGTACTGGTTGCCTGAACTACTGCAAGCGTTATAATATTTGTTAATTATATAGGTAATTTAGGTAACATTTGATCTGTTTACCTAAAGTACCTACCTTACCTCAGGTGTCCCTCCCATATTGATGCCTTTCCTGCAAAGTTCATTTGAATGGGACTTATGATTCCAACTCAGTACAACAGAGGAGAACAAAAGCAATTTATTCATTTAATGTAAAGCTTTACCTTATTCCAAGTCTCAAGCATAAGATTGTGAAAGCTCTACTCTCTCCCCGAAGGCATTCCCTTCTTACATCAACCAGTCTTTACGCTCCTTCAATGACTTACTGCCCCCCTCCAACATCTAAGCAATATCCCAATCCTCACTTCTCCCAGTGTACCGTTTCATAAATCCAGCCAAATCTCCAAGTTTCTTCGGCGGCGGCTGCTCCCCAATCCTCGGCGGTTGGTAAAACCACTGCCACAACAACCAGGCCCCGCCCGTGAGAAGCGTAACAGGTATCGCAATGACCCAGTACAGCCAAAACTGGTCAGAGACGCTCCATTCTCCCGTATCATCGTTCGTTTTGAAGAAGGACATGCTGAACAGCGCCGATATGAACGTCGCGGGGAGAAATGTGAGAGTCACGAATGCGATTGTCTTCATCGCTGCGCTGTCGGACTGTGTCGCTTGACCGATCTCAACAGATATGCGGGAATCGTACTGCGCTACTGAGTTGAACGCCAGTTGAATCTCGTTAAGAAGACGTTCCTTGTTCGCAGACGCTCGACAGCCAAGACTCTGGAGGATTTGGTCATACCATACCAATCGCTCACCAACATGTCGATATCCTGTGTTTGCCTCTCTGCTGTCACTTGCTGCTTCAGCTTCAAAGCGGCTGTGTTGTTTTATGATGGTCGCGATTGTCTTTTCCGCTACCTGAAGCGTTTCTGAGACGTGAATGGCGTGTCTGGCTATGTCGTGCATAGATCTGTATTCAGGGTTGGGTTTCCCGCTGGGGTCTATCTTCTCAATTTTGCGAACGTGATCTCGAACTGCCCAGACGGAATTATCTTGCAGGAAGGATAGTTCCTCGAAGAGGCGCGGGTAGAACCAGTAGGGATCGCTGAGATCATCGTTGTGAGAGCCCTCGATAAGCGGATCGGGGAATCTGCTTCTCAATCTGAGCTGCTTGGGCCCTTCGAAAACGAGGAGGAAGGTTTGCTGAGATGATTTGATCCAGCGGGTGAATATATTGAATTTGTGCCATTGATGATGACCTTGTTCATTTAATTGCTTGACCAGAAATCGCGACCAGGTATCTAAATCGACGATGAGTAATGTGCATCAAAAGGAGGGTTGATACTCTTACTTAATTCCGAAATGATCCCATCGTGGTCTCGGAATGTCTCGCTACCGAAGTAGCCATTCGATCTGCGGCTGTAGCTGGACCACCACAGCTGAGGCATGCGAAACACATCGGTGAAACGCTTCTTACAAGCTGAGCAATTGCGCACCTTGTCCGCATCCGCAAATCTGCTATTTTATCAGCACTCAATCATTTAATAAGACAATATGTTATCACATACACGACTATAACATGAGACGCAGCCCACAGCTGAGGATGTTTCCCCTCATTATAAAAGTCCACAGGGCTGACATCCTCAGGATGCCATATCTTCGTTTCTACTCTCATCAGCACTGCCTCCAACATTCATCTTGGTGACTCACCTTTATCCCATATCAAGACTCGAAAGTTGACGCAGTTCTCGTGTGTTTTCTGTGGTGTAGCCGACATTTGATGCAAAGTTGAAGAGTTGAAGAAATTAACCGCCGTGCTGAGGTTTCATTTTGAACCTGCAGCTGACTGGGGTTAGGCGACCAACGATGAGGC
This sequence comes from Fusarium sp. NFCCI 5145, assembly GCA_033439405.1. Classification (NCBI taxonomy): domain Eukaryota; kingdom Fungi; phylum Ascomycota; class Sordariomycetes; order Hypocreales; family Nectriaceae; genus Fusarium; species Fusarium sp. NFCCI 5145. The sequence goes on from JAWDHB010000427.1 coordinate 584,054, forward strand.
GGTGTTGGTTTGCGTGCATGATACTAAGGTAGGCAGTTTGCGCGTTTGCGCTTTGCGGATGGTAGAACAGACAGATTATTAGGCATATTTCACAACTGAGCCAATGGTTCGTTCATTTTGAGTTTTAGGCAAACATGCGTTTTACGCCCGACTGTAGTGACGATAGGTAGTTCAGTTTAGCATGCACAGGAGATGGAAATCAGGCATATTCTAGCCAAAAGTCTCTTGACTTTCTTACACTTCAAGAACAAGGCATCTGCTTTTAAGAAGGATGGGGGTATTGGGCGACGATGCAGTCGTGGTGTGTTGTGGTGTTGAAGGTTATCAGACCACGCCTGTGTCACCAAATTCACAACATACCCTGGAGCACAGACAAAAATAGATCACCTTATACTTGGAATACCTACACTTAATGTTCACATTACATGTACATGAATAACAGTCGTACCACATATTTATTATAGCTAAGTTATCAGGTGCCAGAAAATAACCAGTATACCTTACATCTCTTCCAGGCATTTCAGATAAGAATTACCTAAAGTTTATCTAAACCTTCATAACTTTAGGTACTATCTAACAAATGTTAGCCATAAATCCCCCCAGTATGTCGGCTATTCTCTGGCCTACCTGATTGGATATTAGCATAAGGTAGTCCTTCTCATTCAAACAGTCAAACCCAATCTACCTTCCTACCTACCTTCTCAAAGGCTCGAAGAGTGTTACCTGAGGACATGCTGGCTTTCGTGGGCCCTTCTTTCCTCCATCTAACAAAGAGACAAGGTAGGAAGACACATAAGTATTGCTTTTCTTCTCACATTCCCATCTCCGTCGCCTGTCATACTACAAACAACAGACATTGTCTTCATATAAGGTATTCACTATCAACAATTCCATACAACAGTGAATATACCGGCCAAGTCCGAGCAACACCCAAGATGGCCCATTATCCTTCTATAGATTCCTACCACGAGATGTTCAGCTCCCTTTACGAGTCGTGGTACGGCAACGCGTTTGAGGTCAAAGCCAATGAGATTCTGGCTATCGAGCAAGTGTTAGGTCGTCCTTCTCAAGAGCGCCTTGAAATCGGCAAAATATACCCAGAGCTCTATATACCGGAAAATAGAATCCCGTTCGAGGTCGCATTGCGGCGCCATCTGAACATGTACATCTTCGGGGTGCGGCATGCGGACCCAAGGCAATTTTAGGAAACACCACCAATCCAACAGGCAGTCCAATGGATGAATGTCAGTTCCCTCTTCAAAAGAAAAACCACCGAGAGAGCTTCCCTAACTATCTTAGATGCTGTGGTTTCCACAAATGACACCCGACGGCCTCGATGAGTCCACGCTTTCGGAACTAGCTGAAGCAATTGCATCGGGCGCCCTCAGGGATTTCCCCGTAGCCTCCGACTACTATCGCCCTTTCATTGTCAGGTATTGTAGTATACGCTTCAGTTATTTCAATACCAGGAGGGTAATCCCTCGCAAGATACGACGTAGACGAGCAGTACCGCGCCGAGTTGCCCGTGAGCTTGCGGAATGGATTCGCACGGCATCATTCATTGAATTAATTGAGGAACATTGGAGCCACAGTACCCCGTGAGAGGATCACGACCCCAGAAAAGCAGGCTTTGTCCTTATGCTATGCAACAAGATGCATCTTGTTCCAACGACTCGACCGATGCGCCACCGCTGGTCCACCAAGCACCAAACTCTAGATCAACCATATAAACTATGGCGGACTCGGGTTCAGAGGAAGAGGGAACCGTTTATTACATGGTTATTCTATTCCGTATGATGAGTTCAAGCTCGATAGTACTATCATTCGTTCATTTCATCCTGCTTTGACAACATTTGAGTGACAACTCCCGCAGAAAAGAATCCCAGATCATCATACTATACCGCCAGCCTGACCCAGTCAGGTGGTACTGGGAAGACTGGCAGTCTAATATGTGCTAAAGAGTACCTAAACCTAAGGGATGCTGTATATAAGTTTAGGTAAATACATATTAAGTAGTTCTTATCTGATATGTATGGTGTAGAGTGTGCCGGCTGCTCTCTGACCCGTCTGCCATTGAACGTGAGCTACAAGGATACTCCCAATTCGAGAGCAAGGATACTTCAAAGTTAACTTAGAAGAAAAGCCAAATATTCCTCCATTTGGTTTCCTTCAGCACCTCAGAGTGCCGTCATCAAAGCCACAGCCCAAGCTTTCATGATGATTGCACAGCCACGCTCGCCACATAAAGTCCCCCAAAGAGAATGCGAATCGCATCCTCCGTCGCCTTTGAGCAACTCATAGCCAACGGAACCGGTCCGTGTGAAACAAGCTGGGGCGGGAGAGGGACATAAATCACGTCTTATTACGGAACAAAGCAAAGAGTGGCAAAACTATCCAAAGCCCATCTTTAAACATGGATTTTTAACTCACTGTTTTTTGTCGCCGTTGAGATGCCGCTCCTTCAAACTACACCGATCTTACCTTGAAACAATTATAGTTTTGCTCGTTACAGGATCAGCTTCACAAACGACGTCATTTCATGACCATGGGATTGTTAAACCTGACTTGGACTGAATCGAGATGAAACGTCGAATTCTACTTGATATGCACGAAAGGAAATCGGGTTGTTGGGTTTGCACGTGGCATGACTCTGTGCGTGACCTCATGTGTGGATCATCTGCCACAGTCGACATGATGCGAACACTATCTGCAGCGAAGAAGCACTGTAACGTTGTAGGAGCATGACGCGAGTCAAACTACGGTTGGGCGATAAGTGCGCTGAATAGTTAGCTGACAGACTTTCACATGCATCGCATCACATTTGATAGAAGGCAAAGTAGTAGTGTAGTGTTAACTTATGGTATTTCTGCCATTCAGTGTGGGTGCTACCTCTTGCGGTTCACCACCAGTCCCGTCATATCACTCTCCTATCCACAGGAGGCGAAAACTGTCCACTCTCTACCACGTACGTCCCTTTCCCTAGGGTGATGTGTTGGCGGTCCATGCCAGCCAAGTAATGTAATGATCCAACATGGGGTATCCCAAATGCAGAGTGATGAAAAAACAAGAAAAACAACGCCTGAAACAATGTACAGCCCTGTCCATATTGCATGGAGTGGAAATGTGTTTGTCCCCAAAGTCTAAAATGCGATTCCCGGTCGTGATGCTCATGCTGAATGCTCATGCCAAAGAAATGTAGCTGGGTTGGGTGAGAGCGAGAGGTGGTACAGGTGTGTTGCGGTGAGCGAGAGATGCGTGTGTGTATGTAGGGATCTGAGTGTCTATGGTCGTTTCATGTGGATATGTCGAGTGATGAGTCGATGTGATTGATGGTGAAGTAGGCTGAAGGTGTCATGGTAGAACGCGGTCGAGCAAGGTGCCGTGGCGGTGAGGTCGTGTAGTAGTGTAGGTTGAGATGTCTAAAGGGGTATCATAGTGTCGAGACCGCTCACTTCCTTGCTCAAGATGTCGTAGACGAGTTGTTTATTTCTTGTGTGACTTGCCGGAGCGCGAGTAGTTTCTTCGCACACGCTCACGACCGCGACGCTCCTCCTCATCGCTGCCACTGCTGTGACGACGACGATCCTCCTCGTACCAAGCACTCAGGGCCTTACCGCCAAAGGTGAGATCCTCGTCTTCGATGATTGTTGGTTGCACCCAGGCGTAAGCTGAAGGGTCGACTTCGCGGGCTGTAGGGTCCAGGGCCTGAAGATTGGGGACATAGTAGTAGTAGGTTTCGGTTGTGTGAGCCATGGTGACTGATGTGTGTGATGTGAAGAGTTTGAGTGTGAAAAAGAATTTGTTTTCAGTGTTTCAGTTTCACTGAATGGTTGTTGTAGTGTTATATGTTATTGTTTGTTGTTGTTTGTGTGTTGTTTGTTGATGGTTGTTTGTGCTGGTCCTTTGTTTTGGTCTGATGGAATGGACACGCCCTGGTAATAAAGCAGGTGGCACTCTACAAAGGGATGGGTGAGTAATAGGTAATCTTGTGAGTGGTTTATGAGTTGATTATTGCGTCAAGCAAAAGTGATGATGAGGTCCAGCTCGTGAGCAAAATACAAACGCTGAATCTGATGTCTGGTGATATGAATATAAGATCAAGAGAGAGAAGCCGGGGAAGGGGATTTCGGGGGGAAGGCTGATGGATATAGACACGAGCAGAGGCTGTACTGACGGGATTGTAAGTGGGGAGTGGATAGATGGAGCCTCAGGTGAAGTGAAAGGAGCCTGGCCTAGCCCAATGGTCTGGGCGGACGGGTGGGGGAGTGTGGCGGGCTGGGCTTGTCAAGGGAGGGAGGGGGAGTGGCAATATGAGGGATGACAGACGCCGAGCCGCACTGTGCCGTCACTGAAGATAGGGAGCCTCAGCGGCACAGTATCAAAGGGTCATAGGAATCCACAGTGGCAACGGGGACGTGTCTCGCGGTACCAAACAAGGCATCCCGTCTCCCACGCACAGTGAATCAGTTTGGGGGTGGGTTTAGCCAAGCCCGCCGGAGTATCGTCCCTGGCTCTCCTATTTGAATTTGAGGCCTGGGCTTAAATTTACAGTAGAGGCAAAGGCCAGAAGCTGGATCCATTCCTACAGCGTATTTTGCGGGGATGAGCGAGGGCCTGGATAGTGAATGCCCTAGTTACGCATTCCACGAAATAGGTAGTTCAAAATCGCAGCTAAATCAGTCTCTCGGGAGCACCGATCGCAATACAGCGCCGAAAATCGGCTTCGCAAGTGTCCGCATATCTAACGAAAAACTAGCGGGATCGTGAGGGAATTAAGGTACAATTTTGTTGTTGAGTCTGGATTAACGCGCACACACACACGCACTGCACACTGTCACTGATGAAAACCGTGAGGGGGGAGTCGGGTTGGGGTGTTGAATCCGCCATGTTGGAGTCAAGATGGATGGACGGTCTTGTACGCGACTGGACAGGACAGAATGGGGATGCTGAGTTTTTTTCACCCTTAGTTCTTTGTTTTTTTGTTTTTTACTTCTGGTGGGAGAGGATCAGTGCCTACTTGAGCAACTACATCTCACATTGTCTCGGCCGAACTCATTCGTATAATACCGTAATGATCCTGCGCGTTGTGTTTATTTACGCTGATACGGCGTGCTGGATACGACTTCGAGTAAGACAAGAAAAAAAGGGCCGCATATGTTGGGCGATCGGGCTTGGCTGTGTTTTTCCAAATGGGGAAACTGGATTAACTATCCGTACTATCTTGGATGTTGGCATTTTGGGTATCAAGTCGTAATTACGGCAGAGGTGATTTCTACATTTCTCTGATGACTTGTCTTGCACTTTGATGCAAAAACATGTGGTGGGCCGTGGATCCGCCTCGGTGAACTGATGTGATGTGTGATTGATGATTAAAGGGAACCGGCCGAAAGGTTTGACACCTTGTAAAAAAAGTGAGGCTGGATTCCCCCTTATCGTCCCAAGAAGCTCGGGCCCTGGCCATGAGTCGATGGTACGATGTTCATTACGCTTACCGAGAGGATTGTTCTGGGCTTATATTATCCCCCATACCATGCAGCAGCTGCAACTGCAAGAAAAAAGGTGGTGTTAGATGTTATCGCAATGGGAATTGAGAATTGGGAAATGCGACACTGTGTATGCACAATGCGGTGGTGGTGATATTCAATTTTGTGGTTGAAAATGGATGTTGCCTAGCACGTTTCAGCCAGCCAGCCCTGCGGTGAGCGACCGTACTATGCCTGCTATTACTGCCTTGCGTGAGACTATCGGCGAATAAGCAAGCCAGACTGGCCAAGAGGGCCTCACAGACTCAGACTCACAGAATGACAAGACAGCTCGCATGAAGCTACCCTTGGCATATATGATCTGCTGTCTTGATATTGGAGAAGAGCGTAGGACTTCTTTATCCTCGGTGTCCGCCGCCACCTGGCCGAGCCAACAAACAACCACGTCGCGATGGGGCCTGATTGCGGGGGAGCAGGCATTCGCGGTGGAGGCAGGCAGGGAGAGAGAGAGAGTTGACAGGGGAAACGCGGGCGGGAGGGGTGCAGATAAGCAAGCAGGCTAGCATCTTGCTTAATCAAGCTACCTATTCGAGCGAACTGAACTGCCAGATGCAAACCATCCATGGATCTTTTCCCCGCGCGAAGATGCCACATGGATGGTAGATACGGAGGGGAGCATTGATAACCAGATGAGGGAACAGGTTTGCTACCTGCTGACGCGACTGCTGACGATGGCCGCAACAAATACCTCGTACGGAACCGAGAGAGCAGATGCGCAGCTGACGGCGACTGACGCGATACGACTGGGCTGAGTATACACGATAGGCAAGCAAACCTGCAAGCAAACTTCATTGCGCCGCAAGCGCACGCGTTCAAAGCTCTGGACCCTGATTTTCCACTTGGAGGGAGGACAAAGGGCTTTGTTAAGAACAGTATACTCGGAAACTCTCTAATTCGGTCTGGTAATAGCATGTCGTAGAGACTGAGGCTCAAAGAATCACCTGCGTCTAGCAAAGATAATCTGAGACAATAGAAGGCTAGTTTGACCAAACCCCATGATTTGATAACCGCGCATGTGCCACATCTTGATTTGATCTCTCTTAAAAGAGAAGCCTGAAGAGGCGGGGAGGGGAGAGTACAAAAACTGGGGTTGCGCCGCCGTCACATGTTTGAAGTTACCTAGGAGAAATACGATAGCTTCGCGCCACGAGGACCACGGGCTGAAACGGTGAGAGCTCAAGAAGGCGGAGAGGCTTCTGATCATGATTCAATATTACATAGGTATTATGCCAAGTCTTTTTCGAGACGTTGGTAGTGAGAGAACAGAGAACGGCTACCGTATCCTTTTTGCGTTCGGAGTCAGATTGAAGCCGAGGATATCTTGTCTGTAAAGGGGAATCTGGGGTCAGCTTGCATTTGCAGGGGGCGCTGCAGAACAAATCCTTGCGAGCCCGCCCGACCCCGACTGCACCGAAAATAAAACCCGGAGCCGCGAATCCTTTGGCTCCCGGGTACCGGGCCCTGTTTTTGTTACCATATTCATTAGTGTTTAGCGTTTTAGAGATAAAGATACGAGACCATCCTAGAACACGTTCTACCCATATCTGAGAGCCAGCCGCAATCTCAGCCGTTGGAGCTTGTTTGCGTCTATTGACAAGTTTACCAATAAAGTCCGAGACATGCACGAGGCTATTGACTGAGCTGAGAGGTGAGAGTTACCGCAACGACAAGGTTTTTCATGCTCAGGGCTTGACTCATTCGCATTCGCTCGACAGCTATTTGTCGCTCAGAGTTGGCCGCCACTGAGCAAACCTTTGAGTCATGGGTCACCATCGTACTCGGACAGTACAGTGTGGAAGCAACTGAATCATTTCAAACACCCCCTTTGTGGTTTTTTGTTTTCTAGCCTTGTCGCTCTCGTCAGCCACGAGCGACCAGAACATGTCAAGATGCTGACCAGAAGCAACGACACCGCCTTTGAATGCTACACATATTAGTACGAGTAATGATCGCTCTCACCGACTCGACGGACAACCCCTTATCTTTCTTATCCTATCTTGACTCAACATCCATCTAATCAAGTGTATGACTCTATCGTTATCTACCCCCGCGATGCCAAGCACCGTGTTTCCCCCGCCCCGGCTTCGGCCCGGTTTTACAAACAGTGGGTGTTCCGTTCCCCGGCCGGCTCTTAAAGAAGAAAACCTTTTTTTTTTTTTTTGACTCCTCGGCCCGTGAGAATTTTACTTGGACTGCTCCTCAATTAATCGCACGGTACTGGAATTC